>OX637696.1:41209961-41815188 GCA_951802165.1 Adalia decempunctata
ATTTTGGTTATAGTAAAAAAAAACGCGATAAATGACCATATTTATTTTCGAATTTTATTATCTGTTGATAATGATGAAATTTTTCTCAAACGTGATAATAAAATTTTAAATTGAGGAATTATTCGAAATTCTCCAAAAAATCTCCAGATTATTGAAATCCCCAACTTTTTCCCCAGACGCCTTAAAAATCTCCAGATTGGGGATTAATCCCCAGACCTGGCAACACTGCTGAACACTGATCGTGCGGCAGTGGCGGATCCAGCTCTCGAGAAAGGGGGGGTCACGGTCAGGTGGATTACATACCCGCCAATTGATTTTTTGGAGACAAATCAGCATCCCCAAAATAAAATTCTGATGAGGTCCAACACAAACAAGAAGTTTATTTGATTTATTACAGAAAACAAAGACTTAATGAGAATTAATAACAAAGGTATAAACTAAATAGCAAAGGGAATTTTTCTGTTTCTCCTCGAAACGAGTGATGACTTCCTCTACATCAACAGATATGTCATTATGGATATGAAGAAGTGCTAGTCCAATAAATCGTTCTTCTGCCATCGAAGCTCTTAACCATGTTTTGAGCCTTCTCAGAGTGGAAAATTACCTCTCTGCCGTTGCCACACTAACTGGTAGTGTTGCGAGTATACTGAGAAATTTTCTCACATTTGGATACATGTCAGAATCACAGTTTTCTAGGAGATTATATATCATCTGTGGAATCTTCTCCTCTCGTTGTCATTTCATCTTCCATAAGCTATATTCATTCGTAACGATTGAAAGAGGAGGATTGTCTAATAGAAGTTTGTACTGATTTACCAACTCATTAACTATTTCAATATCTTCATTTTCATTTTTTGAATAAACTTCTTTAGGTATAAAAACTCCTAATTTGAATACATTCATTACTTCAGATGACTCTAGGTCGTTTATTATCGAATCCTGAAGAGGAATGTACACAGACCTGCGGAAATACTCTTCTGCAGACTGGGCCAGGCCCGGATCTAGGGTGGGGCAAGCGGGGCGCTTGCCCTGGGCACCAGCTTAAGGGGGCGCCAAAACAACCAGAGGTTAAAAAAAAATTTGATTTTCTCGAAAAAAAAATATTATTTTTAAATATGACCCGACTAGTGCCATCTAACCTAAAAAAAGGACAAACATCCTATCTGTCTAAAACTATACAAAATGAAATTATCGATGGCCACCAAAGTTCGGTATAACATTATTAATGAGATCAAGGAGGCCAACAATTTCACTATTATGTTCGACTGCATCCCAGATGTATCTCATATACAAATGTAAGGAAAAACTTCTCTGTTTCATCGGCTTTCCAAAAAGGTACATAATGTCAATAATTCCTTCATGCAATCAACAATTATGGCCGGAAAACCAAGCAGACAACAGACTTTTTCGAGTAATTTAGTGATCGAACCATGGCCCGCTTGCGAATCACGCCGAGTGAAATAAAGGATAATAGGATATCTGAATGACTCGAAAAAGTCTGTTGTCTGCTTGGTTTTCCGGCCATATTTGTTGATTGCATGAAGGAATTATTGACATTATGTACCTTTTTGGAATGCTGATGGAACAGAGAAGTTTCTCCTTACATTTGTATACCAAGTTCATAATACTTTTTTCGAGTAATTCTCAATTATTTTATCAAGATTTTATGAGGAAAACAGGTGCAGCCATTTATGACCCTGTATATCTCGGGTTATCTGAATTTTTAGTGAATACTTTTTCGCAAGAAATGAGGACCATCTCCTCAGCTTTGAAAAAAAAACATTACCTACCACGTCTGCAAGCTGTGAACGCAGTTTCAGCAAATTGAAAATAATAAAAAATTATTTGCCTCAATGAGTCGGGAACGTCTCTTTGGTCTCTCGATCTTACCTATGGAAAACAAAACTGCTTTCGAAACAGATTTTGATGAGCTGATAGCGTTCGCGGAAAAAATCGCCCCGCATGACGCTGCATCGAAAAAAATCTAGTTTTTTCCTTGTCATAGTTATTTATTATTAATATTCATTTTTATTATTCGGTATTATATATTTTTGTTATTTTTTTAAATTTATATATTACACAAATGGGGGGGGGGGTGGTGCGCCATCATGAATTTTTGCCTCGGTCAGAATAAATCGTAGATCCGGGCCTGGACTGGGCAGGCTGATTATTGGGTCTGTGTATTTGTATTTCGACTATTCTAGGGCATTTAATAGTCACATCTAGCTGCTCAGCTACTTCCTTTGCCTCTTCAAAAAGCTGTCGGAAAACTACGTCCGCTTTTTCCCTTTTTTCTCGTAACACACTCATCGTATCTTTTATGGCATCCGTATCTCTTTTCAAATCAATTGAGCTGGTTTGTAATATTCTACTCAAAGAAATGGACAAATTATTCTCCCAAAATTCAGATTTTCTTCATTATCAAAATTCAGATTTTCTTCATTATCGGAACTAATTACCCTCCAATATTCAATTAAATATGTTTCATCAATGGCCCAAGCAGTCGAGACACATGAATTTAATAAAAAAAAATTCTATTTTTTCAATCGAAACATTTTTTCATCAAACACAAGATTTGAGTACAGTCCAGGGGGGGGGTCATGACCCCCATGACCCCCCCCCTGGATCCGCGCTTGTCGTGCGGTTGGGAAAACTGTATACCGCACAAGCCCCACGGTCACCACGGCTTGGCTTGCGTAATTTTCGACTTGCTTGAAATTTTGCTTGTGCAAGCCCGGCTTGTACGTGCGGTTGACTTATGGGCCTACCACACGCTCGAGCTTCACCACAGTTTGGCTTGCGCAGGCATCTCGTAGTCGTACGTAAAGACTCAACACAACAGTTGCTACCACACGGCACAGTTAAGTACGTGCAAGCCTCATTCATGACAAAGTCGTCGATACGGTAAAAATGCGTCCGAACGAAGAACGCGCAAGCCGGACTTGCACAGGCAAAATTTCAAGCAGGTCGAAAATTACACAAGCCAAGCCGTGGGGGTTGCGCGGTATACAGTTTTCCCAACCACACGCTCAGTGTTTAGTGTTCAAGCCGGTTTGCGCAAGCAAAACTGTGGTGAAGCTTGAGCGTGTGGTAGGCCTATTACAGTATTCAAGCCTCATTCGAGAATAGTCTTCATTCAGTGGAGCACCCGTTTTTCTTGCGAAAATGGCCGATTTAAGGATGTACAATCGCGAGTTCATCACTGAATTGATAAGCTTATATAGGTAAATCTCTACCAGCACCTTGGAAGATCAAATAGAGGGATTATTCGGATAGGAATAAAAAGAACGAAGCCTACCAAAAAATGATCACTAAATTGGAAGAGGTGGGGACAACACTGAAAAAATTGCAGCATTGTTATCGTGTCGACGACTTCGTCAAGAATGAGGCTTGCACGTACTTAACTGTGCCGTGTGGTAGCAACTATTATATTGTGTTCAATCTTGATGTACGAGATGCTTGCGCAAGCCAAACTGTCGTGAAGCTTGAGCGTGTGGTTGGCCCATTAGAGTCCTCGCCAGATCATATATTGGCGAGTCGATGGTGTCTTTTTGTGCTCTTTTTCGAGCCATAAAGCTTTTTCTAATGATTTTGACTGCCTTGGACGACATATGATCCCACTTCAGTTTTTTCATATTTGAATATTTCCGGTAAATCCATCATACTTTCATCATATTTTGATGGTTCCATGACCACCACTGCAGTGCCGTAATTGTCATCATTGATAGTCCTTACCTATAGCATAGCGTTCTCTGAGCATTATGTGGCTCTTCGGCGATTTGGCGTTCCCGATGAATCTAGAAGCCTCAGCCGTCACTTCCTCAGCTGTGACCTCTGATGGTGAAGTGCGTATAACTGCTTCAACATTGGCTACGATATCATCAACAGGTATATTATGCTCATTTCTAAAGAAGAAATTGTGTCCTTTCGCTAGAATTGGATTCTCCCAAATTGTCGAAGCCCTACTGAACAAATTGACAACGGAATATTTTTTGTGGGATACTGTAGAGATAGATTTTTCCTGCAAACGCGAGAACTTCTTTCAAGGCGCTGTTTGATAGTATACAACCGCCCATTCATGGATTTTTGCGTGATGTTTTCTTCAATCGATGACTTTTCTTTGGTCGTCAAAAAATGAGGTAGATCTTCTTCAATACGAAGAACTTGCTCAGCAATCGTTGTGGGTGAAACGCTAGGTGACAACGACATTCCTATTGGAACACGGCTGTAATGCCCGGAATATTATAATTTTGAAATGATCAATGTACTTACCGATATTGTAGGTAATATTTCAACTTGAAAATATTGAATAGGAGCTTCATCGAATGATGAACTGTCAATTTATTCGATAGCACTATTCAACCATGTGAATTCAAATTATCAATATCTCAAGACGATTTCCAAACACAAAAATATTGTGGTAATCAAATTTCAACTCGAAAATACTGAATGGAAGAAGCTTGAGTAAATGATGATGCAGAATTACCTCCGATATCTGACAAAGAAAACTGGTATATCCTTGGGCATCCCTGAACATCCCTTGCAAATCCCTGGACATGCCCTGGACATCCCCGGACATCCCAGGCAGCGGCGGCCTTACCAATTGCGAGGCCCCGGGCGGCAGGTCTTTGCGAGGCCCTTTGTCCTTCGTGAAAAGTATGTCATTCGAATTTAAGTTTGGTTTAGGTATTTTGTCATGTTTGATAAAAACTACCGTAGTTTCACAACTAAATAAAATTTGTGTTTCAAAATATTGTACTTCGAAAGGTTTACAAATTCAACAAATTCGGAGAAGATGAATTTTAAAATTTATGTTAAATTTCAAAATTGATGTTCGCGGCTTTTTCTGAGACTCAAATCTTTAATTAGAACACAATAATCCAACGAATGAGCTACGTCATTTTTTATTGAAAGAATAGCAAGTACCGAGAGCCGATCTTGAATTCTTCAAATAAGTTTTGTTAATTTCAAGCCTCGAAAAACTCCTTTCAGCAGACGCAACTGCAACAGGTGTGGTGGCAATAAGAGCCGTTTCACATGCGACTGATGGTCAGTCCTGATGGTCAGTCGGGACCGGCGTTTGAACTGGATTTTGCAATACTTTCACATGCATGCGTATCATCAGTCGACCCATGAAACAAGCATGAGCATCGGTTCGGCCTGCTGCGTTTGCGTGTCGTCGGATCGAGTCGCGGCAAAAGGCACCGTCAGTCCTGATGCGATTGCGGTGTTGCGCATGTTATTATTGAATATTCTTAGGAATTTCTACGTATTTACGAAAGGATTGTATTTATTCACCAATAATAGTGGATAATAGTCAATGGGTAGGAAAAAGTTAATTTTGAAACTGAAATGCTCATTAGTGCCATAGAAAAAAAATGGAAATATGGAATACATCCCCAGAAAATTATAAAAATATTGATTTGAATATTGGGAGGATCTGGCTCTGATCTGTGTATGACAGGAAGATTTCAAGAATCTTTTTCAATGACGAAGCAAGTTTGCATATTCATCAACAGATTGATCGTCGATAATGTTCTCGCTCCTTAATTTTTTGTCTGAGGTATTTGGCTTTTTATTTACAAGATGATAGAGTATATTTTAAAACTTCAAAAAAACTTGAACATATCACCAAGTAGATTTCCCATATAACTTTTCAAACAAAGAATCCACACAATAATAATTCCAATATAATAATTTCGAAATACGAAAAAAGTTTTCACTTCGTGCGGGAATCGTTCTCGTACAAAGCAATTACAGTGTCACGCTCCAAATCCATGGCAGCAATTGGTCTTTGATAGCGGCGACTGACGATACTCATCGATGTGAAAACAAATACCGTCGACTGATGATCAGTTCGACCGACCATAAGGACTGACCATCAGTCCCTTGTGAAACGGCTCTAATTCTCAGGACTATAGTCGATAGTGGGGTAAACTTCAGTTATATTTTTTTTCTCTTATGTATTTCAGCACCGGGATAATATCGTCGTTTTCCTCATACGCATTGATGAACATATTCTGTTCTTCGTACAATTAATGTCCATCAATATCACATGATCCTCCCACTGTCACGAACATTTGCAAGTAGCTGCATTGTTTGAAAAATTCACTATTATTGATTTCCTTCAATTTTTTTACACATGAAGCCAAATATGCTCTCATGCTTGGGTTCTTGCGCGAGGCCCCTCCAAGAGCGAGGCCCTGGGCGATTGCCCCGTTCGCCACCCTCTAAGGCCGCCTCTGATCCCAGGGACACCCCCGGACCCCGGACATCCCCGGGACATCCTCGGACATCCCTAGACATCCCTGGACATCCCCGGACATCCCCGGACATCCCCTGGACATCCCCGGACATCCCCTGGACATCCCCGAGCTTGTACACCGGACATCCCCAGCGGTTTACCCCTCGTCTTGTACGCTTCGTAATGCGGCCCACTCACAAGGGCATTTTATGAGCCCACGTGCGAAAAGAGTCTTCGTGATTGGTCAAGGGCTCATAAAATGCCATAAAATGCTTGCAACTGAAGCCAGTTACAGTCGTCGTGAGTGGTCGCTATAAGAAATACCTCTCCTCTGAGTTTTTCTCTGAGGAAAAAAATGTATCAATTTATATTCAGTGCTTGAGAGTTATGTAGAACCCAAAACGGGATTCAACTGCGTAACTCTATTTTGTTCAATTAATTTCTCCTTTTCTCGAATGATTGAATCTGCCAATAATATTCTTTGATTGTTTTCTCATTAAATACTTAGACGATATAATGCCAGTGTTTACTATTCATTGCACATTTGTAGAAGGTTCGAGATTGAGCTAATAAAGGAATAGCTCATTTTATTCGACATAATTTTTCGATGTACATTGGTATGCGAATATTTTCGTGAATAACTGTAATCAACAATCATTGTAGTGACAGTTGCAGATAGGATATTGAATTGGAATGAAACCAGGAACTGAAAGTAATGGTTTGCCAACCAGTTCATTAGAAAACATCAATTGATTTACCAAATTATATATGCATCTCGTATAATTAATCCCTACTTAATGGATTGCGATTGAAATTCCTTTCAATTTGTACGGTTTACTGTAAAACTCACAAGACACACTTATATTTTCATCGATTCAAGTAGCTGATTTTTATGATTGATTACTAAAAAAACTTAAGTGGTAATACCTTTTCCGAATCAATTACGAAAGCATCAATGTTTGTTTAATTTTTTATGAAATTTAAATCGACAATGCTATTAAGTATAGTTATGAAAAAAACCAAAGGGAACCGTATGTACTCAAGCAATTCCAGGAAAAAAGAGTTCAAATTATAAGAATGAACCCTTTGAGAACAATACCAACAGAATAGAAAATTCTTGGACGGTTGACAGATAAAAATCTCATTCGATATTACATATTAATACAACATGGGAGATGGAAATACTTAAACGACGAATAAGTGTCACCAGGGTCCAGGGCGGATCTAGATATACGGGGTGATTCTCGGTGGGTGGCACATTAGACGATTTTTAGTCTATGATTAGACGTTTCTGATCGTGAACAAGATATCAAATCGGTTTGAAAATTTAATGGAGTGCATTATCGGACATTCTCTACCCTACCCAACTGAAATATTTTTGTCAATGCGGCGTTGCCATTTTTATTAGAAAGTAGTAGCAACTTTGCTTTTTCAGATGGAACACCGGATATATGTATATTATATTATTTTTGGTTCTCGACAACTTTTCTTAACATCTCCCTATACCTATCGGTTGCCGTTTTCGAAATATAAACTAATTTCAATTTTTTTCGTCGAAAATCATGACCTCCAAAAATGCTCGTCGCTTATTGAATCGACAATTATTTTCAAATGACTATTCCACTCTTTTCATTTTTAGTGAGGAAGTTTCCGTAGCAACGATCGTTTCATCCCGAAAAAATTTTCAAGCCGGCAAAACCAACATGTTGGTTTTTCAGCGACAAAATTTTTGACGTTTCTCGAATTCATAGATAGCTTTGGAAATAAATATCACAGAGATAACAAACAACGTTTAGTGGTTTAGTTAATCTATGATGAATTCTAATTTGCCAAATAGCGCAATACGCGTCAAATGTGAATATATTACCCTATTTTCTCGTGGAATAGTCATGCCGAATTCCACTCGAGATGAAATTTATGCAGGTAAAATTTCTCTCTTGTTATATTCAAGTTTCTTGCTTTTCGGAAATTTCGCTCATGACATTTTTTCAAAAATCACTCGCCTGACGGCTCGTGATTTTGATACAAATATCATTCGCGAAATTTCCGAGCAACAAACTTTCATATTACAATCGAGAAATTTTACTGGCAAAATTCCATCTCTAGTGATATTACATATGACTAAATTGAAACCGAGACAGATTTCTACCCTATCGGCGTCAAATCATTTTCACATTTTTCTTCAGGTATTAGACCACCCTCTTGATTTTGGCTTTTGCGAGCATCCCAATGAAAATATACTTTATCTCGGAAAGCTGGAAAGTTTATCAACTTGCAATTCGTAAGTTAAAATAAAATTTCACCACTTTCTGCTTATTCATGGAGGCAACTCAGAAACAAAGTTTTAATTTCATTTCTAAGTTCTGTAAACAGAAACGTCAAAAAAAAAAACCAAAGATATCCATTATTGGCATCCTGCAGCCCGCAACACACGATTGATCTTTTCATTTTTCATATCTAAGTGACATTTGGCATTCTCTTGGGACATTGTTGTGAGCCCAGCATCTCCCCCATGGCTTCACGTATGAAAGGAACAAGGCTCGGCAAATATACAGGGTGTAAGGTAAACATGCGTCAAACATATTCAAGGCGTTATTGCTTGGACTATTCTAAGGATATTTTATGCTTTGATCATTTTTGAAAAAGCGATTGAAGATGAAGCGAGGAAAACATGCAATAACAAAAAAAATCCTGTATTCTATTCCCCTTTCCCGCTTTGTGGTATAACATAACCCACGCCTATCGTTCTATACACCATTATTCTATTTTGTGCGTGTTAACTAAGTTGACGAGTAAACAATTGATGGAAATGTATTAGAAGCTAGGCGACTGTACTACTGTACATTGTACGATTTCCTAACCGCATTGCCCCGGATAGAGAAGTATCCCGGTTGGCCATGAAATTCTGACACATTTCACCGTGTATATTTGGAAAATGTTAGGTTATAGTATTGTTACAGTCAGACACGTACGTAACGTTGAAGTATTATGATATTGTTCGAAATTCTCTACAGACCTAAAATATTATCAGAGCCAGATCACTTCCGGTTATACACTTATACAGAAAGTGAAAATAAATTCGCTCAAAAATGTTTTTTCAATCTTTTCGCGTCTGATATGATTGTTCAATGCTACATTTCTGTTAAAACCAATGTATTAATTCGAATAGTTTTAAAATATCGAAAAAAAAATATTAAAAAAAGACAAATATTTATACTGCCGTCCTAACATGAAAGGTCCTATCTGCAAAATTGTGGTTTAGAAAAAAGCAGGTTTTATGTTAGTGAACATGGCTTTTTATTAAGTTAGGACAAAACATTTAGGTATAGAATTCGGCACTCATGAAGCATATAGGACAATTTCATTTTGTACATAGATAAATACATAATATGTATGAGCCAAAAAAAACAAAATATCAAATTTTGCAGATAGGACCTTTCTTGTTAGCAGGGCAGTATATAGTCAGTATCATGTTAATTTTTCTTATTAATTCTGAACATCCTAAGTGTAAACCGTTCTCACAACGTCAAAGAGGAAGAATGTGGAAAGGTCATGCATCTTTTGAATAGCATCACAGGGTGTTTCGAACTTTGTGTCAAAAACTGTGATCGAAAATTGGCCATAACTTCTGTTTTTCGAATTAGAACCCTATCTATATCTATACTTCTATACTAATATTATAAAGGGGAAATATTTGTATTTTTGTTTGTTTGATACGAATAGGCTCAAAAACTACTGGACCGATTTCAAAAATTCTTTCACCCTTAGAAAGCTACATTATCCCTGAGTGACATAGGCTATACTCTTCCCCCGAAAAAATTAAGGATACCTACTATAACTTCAATAATTACAAAAAAATCAGCCAAAATCAGCTATTTTCACGTGCGCTGCCAAAACCGTAAGACTAACGTGGATACAATGTATGACGGAAATGTGGAAATGTACCTCTTAAATAGTTCTACAAAAAAATCCGGGATAGCATATATATCTATCTCTCAAGATTGACTTGCTATTACCTGTTTATGGTAATCAGATGTTTTCCCAATTTATGCACTATTTGGGAGTATGTTTTTATGAATTGGGTATTGATCCTCATCCAACGTAATACGTTATTTATCCCCAGCATTTAATTTAGAACAAAATTGCCCTTCACATCATACAATTACAAATAGTACATCAAAAGATATGGTAGGTTGAAGTGTTGAAGATGAAACCGCCGCGTGAAACAAATTTCTTGTTTTTGCTTGTTTTTTTATAATTGCGTTGGATTCTGCGAAGAAAAATAGTGATAATACTGTTGCTTCTAAATTCAGTATTTCCCGAGTTATTTGAGCTTTTCTCGATTAATGTTGTACGACGTACGTATACTCCATTCACTTTTATTAAGTAGCCCGGGTAGCCATGGAATTCTGACACATTTCACCGTGTATATTTTGAAAATGTTAGGTTATGGTCATTCTTCTGTCAGTTGAACAAGCAACGTTGCCGTTTCTACATTTATGTCGTAGTAATTACGTATTTATCAAAATGTTTATTTACTTTGGGAAAATAATGAATTCGAGAAAATATTATGTGAATTCAATAATTATTCCAAAGACCTGGCGAATTTTGAAGACACTTTTTTTGCCTAAATACTGGAAATATTTCACGTATATAAACATGGTTGGGAGATTCAGTTAATCAGTTATGCTATTTTCTTGTACGGAAATCAAGAACCGAGAGTTGAAATTTTACTGAAAAATAATATAATATAAACAGATTCGATGAATATTCTCATGAAACCATAGTAACAACTAATAATTAGACCTGTGTCCTATCACTTGTGAATTATTAATGGGATAATTTATCTTCTATGGTCACAGAATATTCTGGAGTAAAAGATTATATGAATTTGATTCTACGTACAACATGAATCTATAGAAAAGCTCAAATAACTCGGGAATTACTGAATTTAGGAACAAGAGCATCTGAGCATGATTTTTCTTCGCAGAATCCAACGCAATAATAACAAAAATAGGGTTCTTGTTTGAAAAACAGAAGTTATGGCCGATTTTCGATCACAGGTTTTGACCCAAAATTTGAAACACCCTCTGATGATATTAATGAAATTCAAAAAATGCATGAGCTTTCCACATTCTTCTACTTTGACGTTGTGAGAACAGTTTACACTCAGGATGTTCAGAATAAGAAAAATGAACATAGTACTGACTATGAATATTTGACTTTTTTCAGTTTTTTTCGATATTTTGAAAACTACTCAATCATATCAGAAACGAAAAGATTGAAAATTTTTTTTCAGCAAATTTATTTTCGCTCCCTGTATAACCGGAAGTGCTCTGGCTCTGAAAATATTTTGTGTCTGTAGAGTATTTGAACAATATCATAATCCCAATTTCCGGATTTCAAAAATGTCCAGGTCTCCAGAAACGTCTAATATACACTCGAACTTGGGACACCCTGTATAAACATGGTTCGAAGATTCAGTAATGAAATCAAAAATCGAGTGTTGAAATTTTATTGAAAAATAATGAACAGAATAGTCCGTTACTTTGTGATAGTTCATTCGAAAAAACAGTATGAGCCTACAGAAGAAATTTAAATACCTTTTTGCACAACTTGAAATACTCCAGTATGTAGTGGTAGGTACTACGAATCCTTCGTCACAGTTACAAAGTTAAAAAAGAGTAAATAGAATAGCATTGGCAACGTCTCTCAGAATTATAGGATTTTTTTAGAGTTTTTCCCTAAAATTCCCATTTACCTCGGAATTGAAAAAGCAGATTTGGCTTTTCTGTGGTTATTGAGAACTGTCAAGTTATTCTATTCAGAATTAACATCATTGCAGCTTCAATTCATATCATCGTAGTTTTTACGGATTATATGAATACTCACAAAATGATGTAAAAATTAAAAACATACCAAAGAGTTTGAATGTATAAGTTATGAATGCTACAAAAAAAAACGAGTTTCGAAACTTTAGGATACAAAAAAGTGCCTGCTCTTATCCTGATACAACTTTCTTCGAAAAAATTATATTCATAAGTTTCACGCACGCAGATCTTCAAGCTCCCAAGCTTGAAGCTTGTTTGAGATTTTTTGCAAGATCTTCAAGTAGAAGCATAGGAAATTATCAAAAATGTATTTTGAAAAATGGGTACAGAAAGCAAGTTTCTGTCTTCAGTAACTGATTTCATCACATTTTTGAGTAGATACGGTAGAGCGGTGTGGCTTTGCCAACGGAGGTGACTTTGCCAAACTACCTAA
Source organism: Adalia decempunctata (assembly GCA_951802165.1). Taxonomy (NCBI): domain Eukaryota; kingdom Metazoa; phylum Arthropoda; class Insecta; order Coleoptera; family Coccinellidae; genus Adalia; species Adalia decempunctata. Next base: position 41,222,470 of record OX637696.1, read on the forward strand.
TGTTTTATGTTTCATTTTATTTTGGTAAAGTCAGTAACTTCTCAAAGACAGCATGAATCGGAACCTAAGAGACACTATATCCCCACATTGTTTCAACAGTCGCAGTCCTTTGGCTTGGATTGAAGGGTGTGCTATGCTGTGTTGTGTGAGCAGGTAAGTTTTAACGTGTTTATAAATGCGAAATACTAAGGGTTGTGTAGAAAACATGAAAAATGGTACATCAAAATACATTTAGCAGCTTATGTCACACGTATTTAGAGTCGCGTAGAAAAAAACTGAGAGCATTTGGTTGGGCGGGTCTCGAAATTTCAGGAAATTATTCTATTGTTTGCAGATTTATGCAGACAACCCATCTAAGTTGGGAAGAGGAAAATGGAAGCGATTTTTTGTAGGAGGATAAAAAATTGAATGGAAGCAACAGTTCTGCTGTTTTGGAATATGAATTATCATTATTATATATTGTTCATTTACAAAGAGACTCATTTTATGTATTTTATGAAGAATGATAGATTTTATTTTCTTATAATTTGTTGTTTTATTCGCGACTAGTACCTAGCTAACTAACCTTCAAAAAAGTTGAAGAAAAACGTTCTCGTGGCAAAAATACCACCCGCACTTGATTAAATTGCCAACAAATGCATTTTGATGCAAGTGGCAAATTCGCACCGATGTGCGGGTGACTTTGCCAAATCTTTAAAATGGAAAAAAATTGTTTCACACTTTTTCCTAGGAGCATAGAATAACTGGAGGGAAGGCTTCATACGCTCGACAGATCATTTTGAACTGCCAATAACGGCGGAGGTTAGAGTTTCGTGTGACGCCCGATAGATAACGCTGAGATCCTTTATTCAGTAACATGTCAGATATTTTGTTCTATGGCGCTACAATTGCAAAGAATATAATGTGGATGTCATTGTAATTGATACATTTATGCTTCTTTTTAATTGAAAATGGCCATAAATCATAACATAGACAATATTGATGACATATCATCGCTTTATTCTAATCAACTTTTTATGCGCAATTTTATGGGAAGTCTGTGATCGGTAATAAATTTGTCAAAACAATATCCTTATCGGAAAAAGCGAACATTCAGGTGAGTATTACTATTATTATACGGGAAGACTGAGGTCTTATCTGTTCTCGTGTATCATACGTAGAATTGTATGGTACCCCGTTTACATTCCCTCTGCTAACACTTAGATTCGGAGCGGGAAACAGATTTTTCTTCCTATATTCAATCTGATCCTTGTAGCCATTTCTTTACACGTGCTATATTCATTATATTGTCGGATTTACGAAAAAAAGTATGTATTGCTTTCTTTCAAAAGAATATATATTATGATATAGTAATAAATGGGACCTAATAAGTAATAACAACGAATAACCATTAAAGATAATTTTATTAAGGATAGCCATGTTATAGCAACGAACGACGTTGTCGCCATCTCGTGGCCTTGCGGCGAACTGACAAGTTCGGACGTTTTTGGCAGTTCATTTTCGTAGGGGAGCCTTCTCTCCAGTTATTCTATGCTCCTAGCTTTTTCTTGCGTTTCTAATAACAGAAATCGATAGCTAGATTGTTGAAATTAAACATAATTCAGACACAACTCATTTTACAAAAAAACGATGAAGTTACATCAAGAATACTCTAAAAAGTGGTGCAAAGTCACACCGCTCTACGGTACATTAAAACTTTCTAGTTCCTCATTTCGCTATAATATGATAATATGAATTGGAACTTCAATGATGCTTATTCTGAGTGGAATAATTTGACACTTCTCATTAACTACAGAAAAGTCTAATCTGCTATATGAATTCGAAGGTATATGTGAATCATGCATTCGACAAACAATGAAGTAAAATGAATGGTGATTATAATGATGAAAAAAAAATTATAAGTATGCATTGCATTTGAAAAAATGAAGAAAAATCGATTTGAAATTCGTCATGTTCATAGTCTTTTTGTGGACACTCCATATGCTCAGATGCTTCATTATCGCTGCCTAGGATACTTTGAAGTCTTGTCTTTCAATCCATATAAAGCTGTTATTGGTATGTGCAAGGGTTCGTGAAATATAATTGGACATAGCCTCTACAAGTATTATTTTTTTGTCAAAATGGCCAATATTTCGAAAACTGTCGAATAAAAATATGTGAAAAGTATACGAAAGCAGGAAGTTTCAGAGAATTGACACTATTGAATATAGGGTGTCCCATTTGAAAAAACAAAGTCGCCCTCTATTCCTCTTTTGTGGGCCACCCGATATATTCGAAAATATTTTTAGGTTGTGCTCCTCTTGGAGTATATCAAGTCTGCATAAAAGATTTTGCCAAACTCAGACCGTTACGCGTATATCGTCCGCTGCGGCACTGGTGGGACACCCTGTATAATTGGACTGTTTGGAAAATTTGTTGTATCCATATCGCGTTCAGGCACTTCTTCCTGCGGATTCTGCTGCACGTATTGCTTTTGTCACACGGCTTTTGGCACACAATGGTTGAAATCCCAACTTACTACATACGCTGATTTTTCTACCGATGAAGCCAGTTTCGCGCCAAATACAATGTAATTTCCACAATAATCATGTGTGGACTGACGAAAATCCACATGAGATTAGTGAAGATCGGTTTCAACATCAGTTCTCGTTGAACGTTTGGGTTGGAATTGTGGGTGACTGGCTTATTGGACCAGTATTCCTACCACTCCTGCCAGGATGACTAACCGGAGAAGTATAGGTACCGTATCTTTTTGGAATAAACGCTACCTCAGTTTCTGGAGGATCTACTTATTACCATTGGCTACAAGACAGGCAATGCGAATTTTCAGGGAGGGCATGAATTGATTTATTGAAAATATTAGGGACCCCCTCCCTCTGGTGATGGTGCACCAGCTCATTTTAGTGTAGTTACTGTAGTTGTTCGAGAGTTGAATCGCTGATCGCTGGATCGGTCGAGGTGGACCTCACGTATAGTCAGCTCGATCCCCGGACTCAAACCCCCTGGATTATTTCCTATATTGGGCGATCGGATAATTGCTGAGTGTAACTCAATTATTAGAAAACACCCTGGTATTTTTTGAAAGAGTTCGACAGTCTATGAGGAGAAGATTGCATGGTTAGGTACATCTGAGCTGCAGGTAGACATTTTCAACAATTATTGTTGCAGTCTAAGAAATGTTTCATGTAATTCGCACTAATAAATTGTTATTTGTTGACAATGCAACAAAGCGCTTTTTCAAAAATAACGAAAAATCCTCAGAATAATCCAAGGAATTGAACAATTTTTGTCGAATGTTTACCTTATACCCTGTCTAATGCAAGCCTGTCGCTCAACCATAAAATAAAAGATCATTTTGTTTTTGGGAGAACTGTATATCATTGGATTATAATAAAAAATAAATCAGCAACACTAGCATGTAAGTACATTAAATTAAACAAATGTTCTTACAATAAGATTTGCTAGAATTGTTGTGTGACTTGAATACAATTCGGCGATTAATAACGAAAAATAAAAAAGATGACATCGTTTTGAAACATTAGCACGAAATGTTTGCGTGTTGAGCCTAATTATTAAGACAAATGAAAAGTCATTCTTTACCTTTATTATGTACCCATTGTGTTACAATCTATTATAAGAATTAACGATCCATTCATCTGTAAAATTATTTCTTGTTTTTGTTCGTATATACGATGCTCATTCTGACCTACCCATATTAAAAATTTGCGCAGTAGGTACCTATGTCGCAATGCACAAAGCAATAATTTTAAGACGTGCGAATGAATTGAATTAATGTTTGGATATTGCAATATAATGGAATTTCTTATTAGAAAACAATGGGGAGTGACGTGTCGGGGTAGTATCCTCAGAATTCGCCGTACGCTCAGATTCATGTAGACTTAAAATTTTTATAATTCGGTTAGCTGAAATTGTCATGAAAATCCCAATTTTGGATTAAAGACTTGATGGTCTGAAGATGTATGAAGACCACATATTTGGTGTCCCAGAATGAAAAAATAATGAGCCTGAAACAACTAATAGTAGTCTCTCCTTAACTAATAGTAGAAATACAAAAAATATTTTATTGGAGAAATGCCAACCTTTGTTCTTTATTCTATACAAAAAAATATAAGTACCTATATTCTAAAACTAGTTGCAGAATGGGCTCCTAATCCAACATGTTTTCGAACGCATGAGTGTTTTGTGAAATACTGTCGAAATGAGATGAAAAATTCGGATTATATACGCCATTCACTTTCATAAAGTATCCCGGTTTGCCATGAAATTCTGACACATTTCAGCGCGTATATTTTGAAAACGTTAGGTTATGGTCAGTCTTTTGTCAGATACGCCCGCAACGTTGTCGTTTCTGCATAAAAATCGTAGTAATTACGTATTCATCCAAATGTTCATTTAATGGATTTGAGAAAATATTATGTGAGTTCAATAATTTCAAAGACCTGGTGAATGCTGAAGAAACTTTTTCTCTGTTAATACTAATATTTAACGTATACAAAAATGGTTGGAAGATTCATCTATGCTATTTTCTTTTGAGGAAATCGAGAAACGAGTGTTGGAATTTTACTGAAAAACAATGGACAGAAAAGTTCGTTACTTTGTGATAGTCCATTCGGAAAAAGAATAAAAGTAGGTACTCGAATAACTCAGAAAAACGAACAGGACAGACGGACCTATGGAATTCCCCACTTTTCAAAATTCTCAAGAAATACCTACAAAAGACATTCATACTATACCTTTTTGCACAACTTGAAATACTCCAGCATGAAAATTTAGTATTACTACGAAACCTGTGTCACAGTTAAACCTTAGATTTGGAAGAACTAACTCCATTTACAAAGTTAAAAAAGAGTAAATAGAAAGTAGCCTTGGCAATGTCACTTGATTTTCACGAGTGCCAACCTGCGTCAGTTTTAAGTGAAACAACTTGATAAACCTAAATCATGGCTAACCGGGATAAAAGTGAATACCACTGGCGGATCCAAACAGTTTTTCAGGAGGGAGGGGCATGAGGTTTTTCAGGGGGGGGCATGAGGTCTTTCAGGGGGGGCCATCAATAGAAAAATTTTTGTTGCCAACGTTATAGGACTAGTACTCAAGGGATTATCGTAAATTTCGGCGTCCAAGGGGGGGCCATGGCCCCCATGCACCACCCCCCCCCCCCCTGTATCCGCCAGTGGTGAATCGATTCAACACATTCATAATTAAGAAAAATCGCGAATAATGTTGCGAATAAATTAATACCTCAAAAATCCAAATCCTTGTGTGAAAATGAATACGGAAAACTTGTGGAGTGGTCTTAAGAAAATGTTTTGTTAGAGTATTTTGAACATTTAATTAATAATGATAATAATAATAATAATAATTTATTTATTTGTCATATAGAAGTACAATGTTTGCCAGATAAGAAATTAGCAATAACATGACAAATAGGACCACACAACGATTAAAAAACCGATGCACAGAAGACTCTGTGTTGTGTGGCCCGGTTATATATAGGTACTACACACTTGCTGCACCTACAGAAGAAGAAAAAAATATATACGAAACCGATAACATGCTGGTCACCAATGCTACAAATAGCATGGAAAGAATAAAACTAAAATAATAATCATAATCATAATCATAATTAGGACATACATAAGTATATACGTGTTCTACATTATGGAGAACTTATTCAATGTTGTGCAGTAATGCAGTATGCTTAATATAAGACAGCATTGATATTTTAAAATTTGTGAAATTGTAATGTTAATTCAAAAGTTTTTCTGGAGAATACAAACCACAGAAATCATAAGTTCTCGATTTGGACCAAATTGATGAATTCTTGAAGGAATCATCAAATCATACTTACATAGGAGGAGGTTTTTCAGTCACAAGGAACACTACTATATATACAGTTTATTCAAACAGCAACGTTTCGAGAATTATATTCTCTTCTTCAGGCTTATGAACAACATTAATATAATAATTCATTTGAATATTGATTCAAAATCGTGGTTGTTTGTCTCAAAATAGTCTCCATATCTCGGGGCCTTATTACTTGACGTATTGGAATTGGCAGGTTCATCGGTTGAAAATATTCAAATGAATTATTATATTAATGTTGTTCATAAGCCTGAAGAAGAGAATATAATTCTCGAAACGTTGCTGTTCGAATAAACTGTATATATAGTAGTGTTCCTTGTGACTGAAAAACCTCCTCCAGTGTTAATATTAGGAACGATATAAGCCATACTAATACATACTTACATATTTGGATATGAAGTTAACAATATAATCCTGTTCTAACTATGCTTAATATAACCACTTTCAGGTGGTATCAATCATGGGATATGCTGGGGCATGCACCCATGCCCCATGCGGGTAGAGCTCTGCAATATGAAGGTTCAAGACTTACAGTTCGAGAATGATGAGACAGATCATGATCGTTTCTTTAGATCTGGAAAATGCAGCGTGCAACTTACTGACATAAACAAAATAGATGGAATGTCAAAAAAATGACAATTTTTTAATGCTGACGAAACGAAAAATATAACTGAAAACAATGCTGTATTGAGTTCATTACAGTACTGTTTTTAGTACTGTAATGAACTCATTACTATGCTGAAATAGAGAAAGATATATACTCCAGCATTATTATTTCTCTATTTCAGTATCGTAATGAGTTCATTACAGTACTAAAAACAGTACTGTAATGAACTCATTACAGCATTGTTTTCAGTTATATTTTTCGTTTTTTATCAATTTCCAACACACGTCAATTTGGAAATGTCAATTTCGTAACAGTCACCAACTGCCAAGATACAATACAAAAGTCACTAGGATGAGTTTTTCATTGAATTTCAACAGTATTTCACGAAATTCGACTGAAATAGAGAAAATATCGTCTAATACTCATTGCAGAATGCAATTCCAACACTCATGCGTTCGAAAACTCGCTCCTTCGTCGCTCGTTTTCGCATTCGTATTGGAATAGGAGCCCATTCTGCAACTAGTTTTAGAATATACTATTTCAAAAGCATATCACATTGTCAAGCAAGGACCAACGAAAATGAGGAAACAAAACGAAACAAAAAAATGGAATTTTCCGATCCACATAACCACATTTATTATATCAATCAACAACCTCTGTTATGACTATTTGTGGTTAGCTCCAAGAAATAAAATTCAGATGAGATATGCACCACGCACAACATATTTCCGATATTTGAATTATAGGTCTGGATCCAATACATAAATATGATATCGTCACATTAGTTTCACGATGTTCTCTCCGATAGTGAATTTATGCAACCCAGACATCAAGGGATGATAACCTTCCATCGCTGGTTGCAAAAAAAAACTTCAGTTACTATCGTCAAAGCTACTCGTGGAACACCTCAGGGTGGGGTGTTATCCCCCCTTCTATGGAGCCTGGTAGTGGATGAACTTCTACACATGCTAACGGAGCTTGGCTTCGAATGATGTAGGCTATGCTGACGACATAATAGTACTAATAATTAGAGGCAAATTCGAAGGCACTCTCTGCGACCTATTGCAGAAGGGCCTTAGAATTATTGAGCAGTGGTGCTTGTCAGTGGGGCTGAACATCAACCCAACCAAGACCACACTGATTCCGTTCACTCGGAAGAGGAAACTTCCAGCCATGAAAACTTTAACATTAAATTAAACGGAAATCTTTGAGTGGGAGTCTGAAGTCAAATACCTAGGAATAACACTAGATAGCAAACTTCTGTGGAATAAGCATGTTGATAATGCTACTGGCAGAGCTACAATAAGAGCTCTGATGGCGTGCAGGCGTCTATGCGCAGGAATTGTGGCTGTAACCCAAAAATACTGCGATGGATGTACGTCATATGATTGTAAGACCTATAGTCACATATGGGGCAGTAGCCTGGTTTGCTAAGGCAAGTCAGGTAAGTACGAGGAAAATGCTCGACATAGTACATACTGTGTGTTCATCACGGGAGCTATGAGAACGCGTGCCCAACCAGGGCGCTTGAGATCATCCAAGACCTCCCACCTCTACATCTAGTGATTGATAGGGTAGCCAGTGAGGCCATCCTCAGAGTATCTAAAGAAGGAGCAGGCAATGAGAGAGTCAGGTTTCAGAGAGTTTGGTCCTCTCTGAATGACTACACCTCATCTGCAAACCTTCCTAGTGATGTAGTGATCAAGAAAGTAAGCACTGAGAAGAACTTGAGTACAATGCTAAGTAAAAGAGAGGATTGGGAAAGGGAATACACCAACTACAATCTCAAGGAAAATACAATGAAATGGTATACAGATAGTTCTAAAACCGCTACAGGTGCTGGCGCTGGGATTTACGGGACAAGTACCAAGTGTGCACTATCGTTAGGCTCCTGTACAAGCGTCCTTCAAACGGAAATACTTGCAATCGAAAGATGTCTAGATATAAATCTAGAAAGAAACTATCAGAAGTGCGATATAGCTATTCATACAGATAGTCAAGCTGCTATTAAAGCACTGAGCTCCTACGTCATTGACTCAAAGCTGATTTGGGAGTGCCGAAATAAACTCAATGAGGTGGGCAAGAAGAATAAGGTCTTTTTATTCTGGGTTCACGGTCATTCGGGAATCGTAGGAAACGAATAAGAGGCCAATAAACTGACCAGAAAGGGCGCACAAACGCCACTCACTGGCCCAGAACCCTTCTGTGGTATAGGAAAATGCACCTATAAGAAGGAGTTTATGCTGAAGGAGAACACCGAAAGAGAAAATTCTGGCGGAATCTCCCAGGGATGGATCACTCCAAAAAGTTCCTCCGAAACTTTGAAACTGCTAGATCCAGTAAAATCTCAGTAAAAACCAACTTCACCTACTCACTGGCTTTCTCACAGGACATTGTCGCCTAAAGAAACATCTATTGAGAATGGGTTTATCGGACACTGATGAGTGTTAATTCTGTGGGGAGGAGGATGAAACTCCTATTCACCTGATGGTTACGGAATGCTATGCCATTATTGCCATTGCAAGCCAAAGGAAAGAGTGCTTTGAACAAGAAACTTGTAGAAGTGGGGAGTTATCCTCCTTGAAGCCGTCCCAGATACTGGATTTCATCAAATCCCTGGAACTGGAGGGCGAGCTGTAGGAGGCGCGATGATAACAGCTCTGTCAGGGGGCACAATAAACCTTAAGGTCGCAGTGGACAGTAACCCCTATTCTCTCTTCTTCTTCATCAGCGTCCACTCCTGGACATAGGCCTTCCCAAGTACCTTCCATCTGTCACGGTTTCTCGCTTCCAAATACCAGTTATATCATGAAATATGGTGAATATTCTCCTTTGTAAAAGTTTGAGCGTTCGTTGATGGTAAAATTATGCTTAGTAGGTACTGTAAAAGAGGAAAGAGCCCAGGAAATATTTTTTCCATAATTTTATTTTACTGTTCTCATTTTGCTTGGAACCCTCTTTACCCTCGTTTGTGCACTTATTTCGCGTGGAACCATCTTCATGCCCTGTTGGAACATTTCGCGTGAAGCTTCCTTAATTTTTTTGTGATTTGCAGTTTGATTATAAATAAAATCGAAAAATGCCTATTCCAAAGAAAAGTAAAATATTATTGGGGACGATTTTATTTCTCCACAAATTATCTAACGTTAAACATTTTTATTACATTTGAGACATCCCATTATTAATCTGGTTACTAGTAGTGAAGCCAATCCAGACATATTTTTCACTCTCATCGCTTTAATTCTTCGCATTCCGTTTACTCAATTTAATCTCCTGAATCTCTGTACCTAGTGACCCACTCAGTGTCTTTCATCTATTCACTTATCGAAATTATAAATTGACTTGTAACGGTTATCTTCTTCATGAAGCGTGAAAGAGTACCTACCTAAGCGAATAAATTTTTGTTTTAGTTTATTCCTTGTTGCCTTTCATTACAAGGCCTACTTCGATATAACTGTAATTCAATTGGATTATTATCGAGTTTAATATTTGTAGATATAATATATGCCAAATTCTCTCGACTCAGCATTGCAGAATGTCATAGTAGGTACTCTAGTTATTATTTCTTATGATGAGCCATGATTTATTTGATTTTGTAACCAAATCCGTCAAATTAGGTTTTTTCTTTTCACATTACATGATGAAATCATGAGTAGAAATGAACCTACCAACGTAGATCGGCAAATTTCAAGGAGAAAGGTATTCAATTCAAAACAAAAGAAACAGATATATTTGCTGGATACAATTCTTAACAAAAGCATCCAGAATCGTAGGTATCTGCATAGGTATATTAGATGCTGATCTTCATATGCAAGCTTATTTGGATCCAGTTACATGAATAGATTTGATTTTTATTTCCACACTTTTGATCAATTTATCGAAAACTTATTTTCATACTATTGTAGTACCCTGGGTAATGGAATAAAATCATTCCATTTCTTTATCGCGTTTTGAAATTCATTATGAATCGATATCAAGATAACATAAATTAAAATATCCCAAAGAAAACTATACGCAGTAACGCAGTTCCATGGTTAGGCAAACCAAGGGGTAGCGTAATCGACTATTCTTTTAAAATCAATGATCAAATTTCAGAGTTTTCAACGATAGTGTCGATAGTTGAAAACCACGTCATTACAGACGAATTCCTTCTAGAACATTCTAATAGGACAAAGGGCAGGGAGGGATTTGTTTTAAATATACCTACATATCTATATGTCGAAGGGATTGAATAAATTATTATAGTAACTAGCTGGCCGGCGAACTTTGTTTCGCCTAAATGATACCTATACCATAGCCATATTTATCTTAAGAAGGCCGTGCCTATACTTACTGTGGATTTCACAAATCGTAATCACCAGTGATCGGAGATCAACGGCTCGGTTAGATTTCTGAACTGTCAAATCGAGTTGATTCTAGATCAGGCTCCGATCACCGGTGATATGCTTTGTGAAACCCCCGTTAAAGTTGTATAAACTCACCATTGCTATTTTTTCAAGCAGGAGATGAATTAGGCATAATAAAAATTCTGTCAACTGTCATCTGTCAATAGTCATCTGTCTATTGATAAATGTCAGATGTCATCTGTCAAATGATATCTGTCATACGTCATCTGTCATCTGTCAACTGTCATCTTTTCCATGGATATGAGCTGTCACACAAAAAAGAAATACAAAAATAATATGTCAATTACTGATTATGGGCAATTTTGATTTCAGTTATTTCCGCAAATATATTTATTACCCAAACATAAATCAAAAACATTTCAGAAATATACTGAAAAGATGAAAATGGACAACTCACGATTGATGCAGATCGTCACAATACGATTTACTTTACATTCCGGTAAAAATTCACTCTTCCACCAACTTGAAATCTTTACCCGCTTTTGATCTGATAATAACCTTCCATGTTATTATAGGTTCTATGCAAATTACACAATAATTGTATACATCGCCATCTAGTCTACTTTTTGTCAGGCAACCCAAAATACATTCATACATCATAATTAAAAATTGTTAAACATAGTATTATTATAAAATTATTCTATAATATGTTATTTACTCGTTATTTCTGATTGAATTGTTAAATTTTCGATTTACTCGATATAACTGAACTTTTCGTCCAAATGTCAAAACCTATATAAGTACTCTATGATTGCTCGATTGGTCGTGAGCAAAAGGAATGCCTTTTTATATTTTCTGTAGGATTTTTTTGGAAATATTTTGTTATATAAACCTTGCCCTAACAAAATAATAAACACAACAAAAAAAGAATTGTCCAATTTGGTGCGATCGTTTGAACAATAGAGCATTTTGAAGACTTTGAAGTAAACCATAGATCCTCTTTTATTAATATAGATTTCCGGGAAGAGAGGGGGTTCCGACCGAAGATATTCCACATATTGTGGAATATCTTTGGTTCCGACAGTTTCGTAAAGGAGCCCGACTTGTGCATCGGAAAAGGGAAAATGTGAAAATCGTTGGAAGTACCTGTGTCAACACGAAGTAGAGTTCGGTCGGTTCTCGCAAATCTCAATGTAACTTGAAGGTAAATTTAGAAGTGAATTAATTCTCTCATGTGATTAACGGCTTATGTTTTTTGAGAGTTTTTGGTTCGGTGAAAGAGAAATTTTTCATAACTAAATGGAAATTTTCGATTGATTCAAGAACATACCGAAAGGTACTACGTCGCTCTCAATTTTATTTTTCTGATAATTTTTTTTATTACTGTTGAGTCAGTGAAAAGAGAAATAACAATTAGGGTTCAAGTTATCGTCCATGACTCCATGGTATGAAATATTATTAAAAAGACTTCTCAGGTATTTGGACGTTTTATTTTATTGGAAATTCTCAATTTATACCAAAATTAACCTCGTGAATTTTGGTATAAATTGAGAATTGCCAATTAAATAAAACGTCCAAATACCTGAGAAGTCTTTTCAATAGAAATAACAATTTTGTTGGTTCAATTAATGTAAAAGCTTTCAGGCGGGAATTCAATCTTATACTATAGAAAGAGAAGACGCGTCTTTCAATAATAAATAGTGAAGCCACTTTTCAAAATCATCAGAACTAAACTGCGTGACTGTACTACTATACGGAATCAGAATGTAGTTGAAATTTTTGCACCGTTGTGACTCAATCAAAATGAAAAGTACTTAAGATTGAAATTTATATACTCGTTTCTGCGTGAATGTCAGAAATGGGTATCCATTTCTTCAAATATGGCGAATTCTTCAAATAACATATACTTAAGCTTCGGAAAGTTCTTTTTGTCTCAGATTATGGATGGGCACGTTATGGCAGCACCGTTTTCGGAATCTGGGGCCAGTTCATTAATTAAGGTCGGCGTTTAAAGCGAATAGGAAAGCTCAGCCGATAGAGGCGCCACCGTCCATTTTATGGCATATCTCCATAGAACTTGCACTATCACTATCAAGTTCTATGAATATCTCTCTAATCATGAATGAAATGTACAATGGCGCTCTCTATCCGAAAATCGCTGAACTATGAAATTTGTCAATTTGTGGGTAAAGCAGGATTTTTTCCCGCCAACATTTGAATTTGGCCATTTTCTGCCAATTCCGTATTTCAAGTTGATCTTCTGAACGAAATTATCAGTAGATTCACTTTTAATCGAAAGTTGAACTATTTTCATGGGTCTTTCTGTTGAAATAAAACAGAAGCATGGGTTGGCTCATTTTCTTCTATTTTTGAAAGAAAAAAAATTAACTGTCGGAATGAAATCGATCAAAATTATTTCAACAAAAACCCTAATCCTTTCTGAGTTCACCCACAAAATTTCAGTTCTCAAAGTGAAACCGTTTTCGAAATCAACTTGAAATAAAAACACACTACATTGAACGCCCACCTTAATTTCGTACCGCTTCGTCCGCTTCTATATTTTTTGTCCCTGAGGAAGTTTTGAACAGTGTCCCATCATGATATCGCGTTTAATTGCGTATAAAAAGTGAGATTTAGACTTATTTATTGATATTATTAACGAAAGACGTTGAAAAATGGTTCGTATATGTCTTGTATGTGGTAAATTGGACAATTCGACTCCTGATTTGAGTTTAATGAGTTTACACAGGTACGTTCCACCCTTAACATTGTAAGTAACTGTAACGTACTGGCGTAGATTCTTCGATTTTTAGAATTTCACTCTTAATTTCAGATTGCCTTCTGATATTGAGAGGAGAACATTTGGTTCTAAATTCTGAATTTAGCTTAATTGTCTCTGTATACATGCATGCTTCAACAAGTTTTCTGACAAAGGTATGCTACATGTCTTTATACGTGGAAATGTAAAATTTATCATTAAATTCAACACTTTTCTTCGAATCCGCCCGAGGGCCCCGAGGCATACAACAGGAATGTAAAAAACTTTCCTACAAATAAATTTTTCTGGTCTACTTACGCACTGATCCTTTTCTACCAAATAGTTCGGCTCCAAAATTTACATAATCGAATTATTCCAATTAATTTATTGAAGGGATCTTTGTTAAGAATCAGAATTCAGTCATGGGTGGTTATTGTTGACAAAAAGCAAACGATGATATCTAGCCTATTTAATTCGAAAAATTGATAGGCTTCATTATTCTTGAACGACCTTTCGACTCTGCTTTCTTAATCTTATAGTATTATTATAAGTGACGTCAGAAATCGAGTTTGCCGAAATAACATACCAAAAAAGCGCAAATCGAAAACCTGTTCTTCCAATTGAATAACAAACAACTCGAAGGGAAAAATGGATGTAAACATTGACGTACATATCTGAATGCTTTGAATTTTTTGCTTCAGCTCAATGGAATAAATAAAACGTATTAGAATTATGAAAAATCTTCTGATGATATTCCAACTATATGCTGTAGGCACCTTCTTGATTTGTTCGATGAAGGAAATAGAGGAATCATAATCTGTACATAATTCTTATGCTTTTCTATAACACTCTTGACGTTAGCAAGATAACAAAAATCCTCCATTTTTCCTTTAAAGAAACCTAGAATCTTTAAAGCTTTTTTGGGTAATGTGTTGAATATGTTGTATATAGTCTAATTGATAGTTTAGGTTCACTCCTAGACCTTTATTAACAACATTACTAGTGTTCAGTTCATTTCATCCCAACGTACTTTTATAATCAGAGTGAAGTTATTAGTGATCCTGAAAATTTTCATGCCGTGGCCAGTGGCGGCTCGTAAACTTTTATCTTGGGTCGGCAGATATACAGGGTGTCCCACTAGTGCCGCAGCGGACGATATACGCGAAACGAACTGAGTTTGTCGAAAATTTTTGATGTAGACTTGATATACTCCAAGAAGAGCTCATCCTAAAAATATTTTCGAATAAATCGGGTGGCCCACAAAACAGGAATAGCGGGTGACTTCGTTTTTTCAAATGGGACACCCTATATTCAATAGTGTTTTTCAATTCTCTGAAATTCCTGCATGCTTTCGTATACTTTTCACATATTTTTATTCGACAGTTTTCGAAATATTGGCCATTTTGACAAAAAAATGATACTTGTAGAGGCTATATTATCCAATTATATTTCACGAACCCTTGCACATACCAATAACAGTTTTATATGGATTGAAAGACAAGACTTCAAAGTATCCTACCCAGCTATAATAAAGCATCTCCAGCATATAGAGTCCACAAAAAGACTATCAACATGACGAATTTCAAATCGATTTTTCTTCATTTTTTCAAATGCCTTGCATATTATTTTTTTTTCTGCATTATAAACACCATTCATTTTACTCCATTTTTTGTCAAATACATGATTTATGCACATCTCTAACAGAAAAGGAATTTTTTGAGTTCGCGTTAAATAATTAATTTCCTGGAAGAAACGATCCAACCACTCACCCAAACTGTTTGGGCCAAACATACGAACACTGAAGGCTCCTGTTTCTGTCTGTCTGTAGCCGCATCCCGAACGAAAACAATCGAGGCACCCCTATCGGCCCGATCCGACCGTTCCTCGTGTATAATACGAGTGGAGGCATTTCAGGTACGGCATAATGATAATCCCATTTGGCGACCCTGCGATGTGTTGAGCCTGCTATAAGAGTTTAGCGGCTACTGTTCAGCATTTTTTTTTCTCGGCTAAAAATTTCGGGAAGTAGTGGTATTGGGGGAAATTCATATAAGTAGGTACTATCATATTCAAAATCCTCGTCTATAAAAGTACGAAATACGACAAAAATTCATTCAAAGCAACATTAATCTCTTAAAATTTGTGAGGTGGAACGAACAACGAAAACATCGCATTTTCGATTTTGAAAAAGCATTAACTAGGAGGCGACTATAATATTTATCATTATCTGAATAAAATTTCAACAGAAAACAGTCGAGTTAAAATTGTTTCGCCTAATTCGTATTCGCATTTCATTGAAACGTCGAATCAGGTGCAGCGTGCCGTACTTGGTCCCTAGAAAGCGTTCGATGCTTGGCGCTCTCGTCTTCCCGTACACGTACACATCGGACTGATTTGAACGGCGCGGCGTTGAGATTGGAAGAGCGTATTTCCAAGAAGTTGAAATATATCAGTGATATACAAATATGATTTATAGAATTTTATTAACACAGGTCTTGGAAATACAATAATTATAATAAATTTAGTAATTCAACAGAAGAAAGAGTAATTTACATTTTGGCTGGACATAAAATATATAGGGTCGGCACTGCCGACCCTGCCGTCCCTGACGAGCCGCCACTGGCCGTGACATTGATAATCAATTGCATTTCATTTTCGCACCATGTGGAAACAATATTTAGGTCTTCTTGTAATAATAATAGTCTTTGATTGAATAAAAAATCAG
Organism: Adalia decempunctata; assembly: GCA_951802165.1. Classification (NCBI taxonomy): domain Eukaryota; kingdom Metazoa; phylum Arthropoda; class Insecta; order Coleoptera; family Coccinellidae; genus Adalia; species Adalia decempunctata. The sequence continues at coordinate 41,238,792 of OX637696.1, forward strand.
CACTTCGCCAGATGCTTCATTTCTTTGAGGGGTGATCTGCAGTGGTCAGCACAGTCGCCTGATTTTGCACCATGCGATTTTTTATGGGGTATCTGAAATCACATGTTCATAACGTTGTCCGACATTGACAATAATGGGCACCATTATCATCTTCAAGTCTGTCTTAACATAAACTTTAAATAACTAACAGAATTAGCGCGTCATCCATAGTAAGATTCATCAAGAAATATCAGGAAACAGGACAATAAAAATGCAAAGTATCTAGGCTTCACAACATCCGTGGCGATGTTTCGCAGAAGTTACCTTCTACTTCTTCAGGTTCAGGCCTACAAATTTATTGAACATTAGAATACCTACATAGTATACTCGATCACAGTAGATTTCTCACCAAAGAAGTCCAAAAAACCGATATAGATATGGTGTATCAACTAGTTACTAGAACAATACAACAGTTCATAAAAATCGTACATTCAACTCGAAATTATATATCATATATCGTAACTAAAAGTAGCGAAAAGAGAGCAAATAGCCGTGTTCAAAGATGGCTAAGGACTGACAACTACACGCATCTCCGCATTATGAACACACATAGACAAGAATCACTGACAGACCACAGAAGATAAACAAGAAATACGTCAATTCATGATATCAACAATATAATCTGATCAAAATTTCAAAACTTTTAAAACCACAATAACGTTTTAAGATTCATTTCTACAAACACACAAAATATTACATTATTTCATCTTATACGTAACCCAATCATTATTAATTAATTTTTTTATTCTATCTTTTTTTATTTTTTATTTTTATTATATTTTAATTAATTTATTTATTTTAATACATTTCTCATTATCTAAATTACATCAAATTTACATTACAATCCATGAAGGATTGAACAATGTAGATGATTTATTTGGTGATGTGGATGATATATTGTCCACCAAGATCATGTGGTGTGACACCGTTGCACTTTTTTCTTTGGGGTTATGTGAAAAGCAAGGTCCATAAGAATAATCCACAATAGAATTCTGAACTAAAGGATGAAATTATTCGTGTCATTAGTGAGATAGAGCCTCTATTATGACAAAATGTCATTGAAAATTTTAACAAAAGAGACATCTGTAGAGCTGCAAGAGGAGGCCATTTGACAGATATAATTTTTCGTACATAAACATGATAACATAAAGGCAATAAATATATTCTTCATCATCGGTCTCCACTCTCCCGGTCTCAGGTTGAGCTGGTATTACTTCTATAAACCAGTGAAAAAACATTTCAGTTCCTCCAACTAGTTCAGAAATTTCCGCACGATGTGACAGGTTTGCAATGCCACAGCCTGCTGTGCATATCCCGCGATCCTCTGGGATAATTCGATATCTTGAAGATTTCTCTTGAATGATTTTGACATAACTCCCTCAGCCGAAATCACCAACGGTACAATAGTGACCCTCGACAAGTGCCACATATTTTTCGGTTCTATTGCCAAGTTCTCGTACTTCGTTATTTTTTCGGACTCCGTTCTTCCGATGTTATGAGTCAATGGTACTGTCACATCAATTATCAGCCCATACTTCTGATCCTTTTCAATGAACACAAGGTCCGGTCGATTGTAGTCCACTGTTCTATCTGTTGTTATGGTTCTGTTTCAATTCAATAGAGAACCTCTGCGTCCGCTTCCAACACTGCTGGGGGTTAATACTTATAATATGGTGGACAAGAGTAACCAAAAAACCATGCCGAAGAGCTAACTGCTGGTGAACAATTTTTTTGCCACTTGGTTGTGTCGGCCCAGATATGCGTTGTCGGCAAGAACTCGACAACCTGCGATTATACTTCAATAGACTCGACAAAAGGCGATTCTATGTTCAATAGACTCGACAAAAGGCGATTATATGTTCAATAGACTCGCCAACTGCGCCACACTTCCTGCATTTGTCCTCCAGTTCAAACAGTGTTTCTCGTAGTTGCGAGTTCTTGGATAGTCGTCAGAAATCCCGCATTCAACCACGACAAAGAAGCAAATTTATCGACATTTTCCCCCTCAAGGTGTTTGGGAAATCTGCCGTGCAAGGCTTGTTCTCGCCATACATATAAGTACATACATACTTCTATCTTCGTTTCTGGTAGTGCTATCGAACGTCAGTTCTCTGTGTTGTAGGTTCAGAGGTGTGTATCCCTTATCCTCTGTTGTCACCAATATTATTGATATGTATTATACTTCAATTATCCATAAAAAGTTTTCGAAAATGAATGCAAATTAAATGTTTTATTTATTCTGAAAAAAAAAACCGCGCAATTTGAAACACCCCATATATTGTTATAATTTTTCAATTGAATGAATTTAAGGCTTGGTTTCACCAAACATTTTAATCTGGTTCGGAGAGATTACTGAGATTACCGATTGATTTCGACTTTAAAACCACAGAAAATGATCGCTTACCTACTGTTTTACTGACGAGATTAAAATCGTTGGTGAAACCTGGCGTAAACTACAAATGATAACAAATTAATTTTCACCTGAAACTGTGGAACTTATAAAGAAATCGGCAAAAGAATGAGATAGGAAATTGACTGAACATTCAGATTTATCATATTTAAGAAGTTAGTGAAAAAATTGGAACTCAAAATTTCTAAACTTTTTCACTCCCTACATTTGTTTTTTATATACGCCTTCCTGGACAGGTACATCGCTTCACAGATAGTTATTGGCACGGTAAAAAAAAATCTTTAGGAAGGTTTAGCAATTTGGAAAATCAGCAGCAGCAGCAACACTCAAGTTAATAATGTCACAAGTAAGATTTAAACAGCGTCAGACGTAGTAAAGTAATCGCACATTCGCGTGTCTGTCTGACAGTCAGTCACAATTCATAATCAATGTTCTCTTAATCTGATCGAAGGAGATATGTGAAACTTTAAAGGTGAATACAGACTATTCTGACGTGACGTGATTCCACGTCACGTCAGACGCGTACTGTGCTCCCATTGGCCTGATATGAACGTGAACGCACAGAACCATGTGTTGCATTTTTATATCACTCACATTTTGACGTTCACGTTCATATTAGGCCAATGGGAGCACAGTACGCGTCTGACGTGACGTGGAATCACGTCACGTCAGAATAGTCTGTATTCACCTTAAGATGTTCATTTGCATTGAGGAATAATTTGTGCACAAGCGCAACGAATAACGATATAAATTTCTTCTCGAATTGTCCATAAGAAGCTTTGTTGTCCTCAAGTTAATTTTGACGTGCATTGTAAATCACTGCTCCTTTAGTAATAAAATTACTAAGTAAATATAATTATTCATATTACTTATAAAATGATTGGCTGTCATTTCGCAAAATTATGGAGGTAAAATTTAACTGGAAACAGACTGAAACTTGAGGACCACTATATTTCGCTAACATTCCTCACAACTCCACTTAATGATGCAACAAAAAATCCAAGAAAATCAGGAAAAAACATCAAAAAAACTCCTGCTACAAAAATTTCAGTCAACAATAATTTTGTTTCGGGTGTTATTGCACCCCCTCTGAAATATAATTGAATACAAATTGTAATTGTATAGACACAACTTCGCTGAAGTATGAATGTATGTATCAACCTATTTGGTCTGGAAGTAGGTATTATTATGCCACCACTCTCAAAAATATGTAATGGAATGCTGAAGAATGCCTATTTTCTGATGACAAATAATTCGTTATCATAATTATTTTCTCTACTTTCAGGATTTGAAACTCAGAGCACGAATTGAAATTTATAGTTTGCTTTGTAAACAACACAGATTAGAAACAATGAACAACTTAAAACTCGGAACAAACTGCTTGAGTTCGTTTATGAAAACCATCTCCACTTTAAGATGGACTGTAAAATTCACTTAAAGATAATTATGAAGACTATTAGCAAACGGCAACGCACTGTTGTCTGCGGGATGGGTATTCGTTCCTAAACTCGAGTTCAAACCGAGTTAGCTACCCTCCCCCAAATAGGACTACAGTACCCAAAATTTCAAAGTAAATACCATAAATGGTTTTAAAACCAAGATAGCCGGCTCTGGGGTATACTGGGCAAGAACCAAGTGTACACTATCGTTAGGATCCCATTCGAATGTTTTCAGGCAGAAATACATGCAGTCAAAAGATGCGTTGACATAAACCTGGAAAGAAACTATCAAGGGTGCGACTTAGCGATCCATTCTGATAGTCTCCTTCATCTTTAATTCAAGCTTCTATCAAAGAACTGAACTCCTATGTAATCGACTCAAATATGATATGGGATTGCCGAAAGAAACTTAGGGCCAGTATCATAAAAGGAGAACCGACTGTTGCCCTTTATATAAAATATAAGGGGAAACTGAAAGAGAAGCACTCTGGGGGAATCTTCCAGGAATTGATCATTCCAAAAAGTTCCTTCGAGATATTGGAACTGTAAGGATCAAGAATTATTTGGGTCTCAGTAAGAATAAGATACGTCTCCTCACTGGATTCCTCACAGGACATTTTCGCTTCAGCAAGCATACTAGGAGAATGGGCTTATTGGGACCATACGAGTGCAGATTCTGCGAAGATGAGGAGGAAACTCCTGTTCACCTGGTGGTTACGGAGTGCCTCATTATTGCAAGCCTTCGCAAGAAATGTATTGGACAAGCGAGTTATAGGAGGAACGAGGATTTAACCTCCTTGAAGCCCTCCCAAATACTGCAGTTTATTGGAGCTCTGGAGCTGGAGGGCCAGCTCTAGATATCGCAGTTACGAAAACAACTTTAATGGGGGCACAATACACCTTGAGGTCGTAGTAGAATGTAATCCCCTCATTAAACTATAAACTTTACCTATAAACATAAACAAGCCCCCCAAATCGAGTTCAAATGGTCCTTTTCGACTCTAACATGTCAGTCGGTTTATCACGTGAAAAAAGCGAGTCTAGCAAGAACATATGTGTGTGAAGTTTTGATTTCAGTTTTATTAATAAGAAAGTAAAAAAATCCTTGAGTCCTTGCACGTCCTCTTAATCCCAATAACGTCAACTGCATTACGGAGATTGTGGATTCAAGTCAGCATAAATTACTTTTAGATTTTTAGTTTCCTTGTTTATTTTGTTTGTTTATTTAACGTTAGGTCAAACCACAGAGATCTGAAGTAGTTCTCGATATATTTGTTCTTTTTATTGTTGATATTACACCTAAGTTTTTGTGGACTTGTTTTTTAGTAATTTTTGTTTCAAAATTTTTATGATGACCCGAAGATGGAGAAAACCTTATTTCTAAAACTGTCGTCCGATTTGATTAAATATTTAAGATTTTATATGAGAAGTTTTTACTGATTTTAAGCCTTTATTTTTTTATTTAATGAGGAAGTACTGAATAGTTCATAATTCGTCTTACTTTATGAATAAGTGAAACATGAAACAATAATTATGAATTCTTAAATGTTTGAAGAAACTTACTACATACTAAAACATGGAAATTTTCAAACACTCAAAATAGTCTTGGGATTGCGACCTTGAACCTGTTTTTTTTTTTTGGTAAAAGAACAGCTTGGATAGTAGGTAGAGCAATGGTGACTCCAGATAAGAGTTTGTTCAACTCCCCGTCATTTCTGATGGATGGCCAACAGAAGATGCCTGGGATCATCCCCAGGCTATTTGTTGTCTTTCGCTGCGTTTCCGTTTGACAAGAACTTTTCTATTCTACATGGTGTTCCCAAATAAGTGTATCACGGTCAACTGTAGATCTCTGTCAAAAATTTATATTTTTGCAGATTTTTGCTAATATCTCAGGAACCGTTTGAATAACATAATTGAGTTCCTGTACACACATTGTTATTAGACCTGCCAGTGGCGGAGATATTGGATTTTTCACAAAGGTTTTACCCCCAACCTTTACACCAGTGGACAAATTTGCATGTGTATAGTAAATTCTGAAGCGCCAGTGTTTTTAAATGAAAACGTTTCATTACTCTTGAGTGAACTGATTTCGAGAAAACTAGCATTTTATAGTAAAAAACAAATTGATAACGCATTGTAAATTTTTCGGAATTGAAAAAATGAGAAGCCAGAGAAAAAAATTTTGTTTTTGTATGAGGAATCTACAGTTGATACATTTATTTAGGAACACCCTGTGTAACATCCTTTGGTGCTTCTGATATTTCCACGAAAATTATTCGGATTCGCCGGGAAATCACAAAATTGAACGAAATCACAGATTTTTACATTCTCAGAAAAAAAATTACGAATTTCACTTTGAATGGTAGAAATTGAATAAAATCATGAAATAAAGATAAAAATCTAGCTAGGGTGAAATATAAGCTCTGTCGTAGGTTGCTACCGCAGTAAGGGTTATGTGGCACTGATGAAGGCCAACAAGCCAGAAACCGGTTTGTCATTATCCTGCTGTCAATGTCGAACAACATTCGTCGCATCTCAGTTTTTGACATGAACATGTGGACATCTTCGATTTTCATAGTTTTTGTTCGACAATGTGAAAATCTCGCGTACGATAAATGTTTGTCGATATCAGAGAATCACTCCTGTGTAGAGATGATGACGGCTCTTGAATAAGAATGAAATTCATCCACTAATTTAACAGCAAAATTTGAAATTTTTGAAAATTTTTTGTTTCAAATTATTATGCTTAATGTACACAGGGTATTCCACCATGAACTGGATAAACATATATAGCCGTGTAGAGATGACTTCGAGAAAGTATAATTTTGGCCTGACATATACCTACCCCGTTTCCAAAGCATAAGCGAGATACAGTGTGTTTTATGTCAATTTTGAGCAATATTCTGATTAATGTGGTGAGTTATGCGTGACATTTAAAAAAACAGTTTCTGGTCGCATTTTAGTATTTTTTTTGGCTCAGTTCAATTGTGGTGTAGAATTCTGGAAAAAAAAAGGAAATGGCGGAAATCCTGCAGAGTTTTGATTTTTTCCGTTCCCAATTTGGAAAGCATTATTTCAACGTATTCGATTTTCTAAGATATTCCGTGAAACACTTTTTTTCATGCCTTCAAGAAAAAAAATCACCCCAAATTGTTGGAATCATTCAAAGTCAAACTGTTTCTCATTCTAAAAACTGATGTGAAAACAGAATAAAAAAATATTCATTAGTTTTCTTTTAGCCTTCCAAAGATAACGCTCGGAATATTTTCATAATTTTTATTTCAAAAACTGGAGGCACTCCGAAGGCCACAAATGTGCCGCCTGGTATGGACAGAAAGAGCTTATACAAAAAAAAATTGTTTCAAAAAACTTTGGTCATATTTCTATCCGGGTCATTAGCACTATTTTGACCTTCTTAAGGCCCCCAGTTCCTTGAATAAAATATTATGAAAGAATTCCGAGCGTAATCTTTGGAAGGCAACATAAAAAAGCCAATGAATATTTTTTAATTCTGTTTTCACATGAGTATTTAGAATGAAAGACAGTTCAACCATCAAGGATTCCAATAATTTTGGGTGCATTTTTTTTCACTAAAGACATGTCAAAAAAAGTTGAGTTCGAATTTTGGAAATTTTTTTATGGAAATCGTTTAATACGTTTAAATCATGCTTTCCAATGAGGCAACCGAGAAAAAAAATACAACTTTGCAGTTTTCCGCAATTTTGATTTGAAAAATACTAAGATGTAACCAGAAACAGTTATTACAAATCTCACGCATAACCACAGTTATCCGAATATTGCTCAAAGTTAACATCAAACACCCTGTATCTCGCTTATGCATCTGAAACGGGGGATGTCCTAAGGCAAAAATGACTTTATCGGTGTCATCTACAAGGCTATATCTGGTTGTCCAGTTCATGGTGAAACACCCTGTATATTTGGTAACCTCTACAATCTACACAATATTTTCTTTGTAAGTAATAGGACTGCAAATGAATCTTTTCAATCTGATTTATTGTTCCTATTATTTTCATTCAATGTCGGCTAATTAGCCTGGGTGAACGAACTTGGTTGCCGCCTTAAATCCATCACTTTCACCTGATATATGCTAATAATTACATCGACACTATGTAAGAGATGACAACACAAATGCAGATATAGAAAGTTTGATTCACAAGGATGTAACAAGTCTTCTTCGAAAAATGTTATGGCACACCGTTCCTCTACTGATTCTGTTCTACTTTGGTTCATTCAATAGGGTGCTCAATGTTAAGGTGGGCGTTTGAAAATGGTTTCACTTCGAGAACTGAAATTTTGTGGGTAAACTCAGAAAGGATTGGAGTTCTTAATGAAATAATTTAAATCGATTTCATTTCGAAAGTTCAGTTTTTTTTCAAAAATAGAAGAAAAAGAAACTCATGCTTCTGTTTTATCTCAAACGAAAGACCCATGAAAATAGTTCAACATCCGATTGAAAGCGAATCTACAGATAATTTCGTTCAGAAAAACTACTTGAAATTGGCAGATAATGGCCAAATTCAAATATATGGCGGGAAATAGTTCCTGCTTTACCCACATATGCACTAATTTCATATTTCAGCGATTTTCGGATAGAGAGCGCCATTGTACATTTCATTCATAATTAGAGAGATATTCATAGAACTCATAGTGATAATGTAAGTTCTATGGAGATATTCCATAAAATGCACGGTGACGCCTCTATCGGATTAGATTTCCCACTCGCTCTGAACGGCGACCCGTCAAATATTTGAATTTGGCCATTCTCTGCCAATTTCGGATTTCACGTTGTTTTCCTGAATGAAATTATCTGTAGATTCACTTTTGATCGGAAGTTGAACTATTTTCATGGGTCTTCCGTTTGGAATAAAACAGAAGCATGAGTTGCCTTATTTTCTTCTATTTTTGAAAGAAAAAAAATGAAATCGATTCAAATTATTTCACTGAGAACTACTTTCTGAGTTTACCTACAAAATTTCAGTTCTCAAACGGAAACCATTTTCAAATGCAACTTGAAATTAAAACACACTACATTGAACGCCCACTTCAAAAGGATATTTTTATGGGAATTATCAGTGGTTAACCTAAACGAAACGAAACCAGTCTAGAATCCTGATGAGTTTCAAAGAAACTCACGAATAACATCCATAATATTCGTCTCTTTCGTTCGAAAAAAAAATTAATGAAATTAAGAAATATTTTGTATATTCTTAATCACTTTGGAATGATGGGAAAATGAAACCAACTACTCCTGAGGGGCGACGAATTTTATTCGTTGGTATAATAAACCGAATAAATTAAAATAACGTGGGAGTGGAATAAAATTTTGGAAGAAAAGACGTTAATTCATTCCTTCAAGCGACGTTTCGCAACTTTATTGTTGCTTCTTCAAAGCTCTACAACAAAACACATAGATAATATAAACTTTACAATAAAGTCACACAAAGATACCTCGGAAGCGGTATCCACTCCCACAAAATTTCACATATCAATTCAAGAATAAGGAATACGAAGTAGTCGAATTATTTAAATTAAAATAACATTTTTATTTTCGAATTCACCGGATATGAGAGATTTTTCAACTACAATCAGAGCAAAAATTAATGAGAACTTTCTCTTTTATAATCTTTCATTCAACTTGTATGTAACGGTTGTTTTTTGTGTAATAGAACTTTAAATTGAAATAAAACACATTTAAATTAAGAATGAAGCTAATTTTTTTTATTTGAAAGATCATTTCATGATATTTATGTTCAAGCTCTGGAGCTTATGTTACAGTGAATGGTGCTCGTTACAGATCGATGATCAATGATTATTTGTTTCAAAATTTGAATGGTATCGACCCGTTTCAGTGTTTCAGTTCCAACAAAATGGTGCTACACCTCATGCTACCACTGTAATAATTGATTTATCGAAAAACAGATTTGGCGATAACATTATTTTGAGAAATGGTCCAATTAATCAGCCTCCAAGATCATGCGACATAACGCCAATGGATTATTTTCTCTGGGATTATGTCGAGTCATATGTTTATGCCGATAAACCAGAAACAATGGACGACTTGGAAGCCAACATAACTCGTGTTATTGCTGAAATAAGTCCTGAATTACTCGAAAAAGTGCTCCAAAATTGGTCTGGTTGAATGCGGTTCCTCAGGGCAAGTCGTGGTGCTCATACGTCGGAAATTATTTTCAAAACATGAATGTCATCCAAATATCATACGTAATATACCACCAGAGATGGAATTTTGCTGTCAACATTTCTCGATTGTAATATGAAAGTTGGTTGCTTGGCAATTGCCGAAAAGCAACAAACTTGAATATTACAAGAGAGAAATTTTTCCTGCTTAAATTTCATCTCGAGTGGTATTCGACATGACTATTTCACGAGAAGATATGTCTAACAGTAATATGTTCACATGATGTTCACGGATTGCGCCACGATTGTTCTTTATTGACTGAAAACAGACAATGAGCCATTGACCTTCGGTCCTTCGCAGCTCTTTCGGTTTAATATAACATAATGTTGTATTGAAAAAAAACACAGAAAACATTAATTTCATCATAGATTAACGAAACGTTTTGATTTTCTCTTCCGAACAAAAAAAATTGACGTCAATCTCAATTACATACAATGTGTTTTATTTCAATTTAAGGTTCTGTTACTCTAAAAAAGGCACCCATTATGTATAGATTCGGCTAGGTAGATCAAAACTGATGTCAGTGCCTGGCGGTCAATTTTAATGAGAAACTCAATGATGATAGCCGCATATCGATTCAGAGTGATAGGGTGTTTTTTGCAAGTAAGCATTTTTAAAAACATTTTTGCGGTTGAAAATTTTTCATTTCTGCAAATACAATCCCGAAGCACTTATTTACGTAAAATTCAACTTTTTTCAAATGGGATACAATATTTTTTTCATATTTCAATAGATCTTAAAATTAACATTCCAAAATATACCATATGTAAAGTCCTGAACTAAGCGACCCCCATACATATGAAGATTTTGGAAAATCACTGGACCAATTTTGTTCTTGAGGCCATTATAAAGACCATCATCATATCAGTTCATCCCTCTGCACGACAAACACAACTGCTTGAATAGGAGAGATAGTTCTAATGATATATTATTGAAAAGATCTTTTCTCTCTGAGTAAAAATTTTTCGAGATTCGTTTACGTTATATTCGACTTTGGACAATGAAACAACTCTGAATTTATCTGGACTATTGGCGATTCCAACCACCGATGAGGGCGCTGCTGACTGTAAACAAACATGGCGGAATTCCAGTAATCTCTTTTGAAGCTACGTTGTTTTGATATGTAAAACAGATTATTTTAAGTGATTTTCTTAGTTCTCGTGATGATTTCGTGGATAATTTCAGTGAATTAATGTATTATTGACAGTACAGTGTCGAGTTTATAAAATTTTGTTATACAAATTGGCTTTTTTCCCTTCTAATTGGATCGACAATTCACGAGGTATACGATGGAAATTATGTAAATAAATTATTGTTTTGAATGTTTTTATTTTCATGGAAATATACTACAAAATAGCAACACAAAAAGATTCACATCTGCCTAAACTATGATCAGAATGTGAATAAGTTCTGATGCGACATGACAAAGTATCACTTGAATATTCCGAAAATGTTAAGCGGTAAATTCATCAATTCAACCTCAGAACTTGGCCACTGAATACAACCTTCCAAAATATTTGCTAAATACTTAATATATTCACTAAAAATATTGTTCGCAGTTGTTCGAGAAACAACGAAAATCTTTTCAGCAAGTTTTCTCCATCTATAGTTTATCCATGCTTTTCTTCAGTCCAATTTTTCCAATATAGCGAAGGCATTAGTGATAAATAGTATTAAGGCATCTTTCTCAGGAAATTTATGAAAACGTATAGACTGGTGTTTATTTTTCCTTGAAGAGCAATTGAAACCACAACAGTTGAATTGTTGAATACAGTTTCTTTCAGCACTAGAACTAAGCTTACTCATTGTTCTATAATCAATGCACTGGCCTGAAATTAAACATAACATTAGCATTGAAACATGAACCCCTTCGCTCAGATACTTCACCTTATTTAATTCCTATCTTACAGAATAATAAAGGCTCAGCTCAGTACCGTGAATTACGATGATCAATTTTGTAACACTCTTATTGATAATTGTGGTATCAACGTTTCTTTTCAGTTAAAACTGCACCAGAAAATCAAACTCAAACAAGACGTCTGGTAACCTAAAACATGATAACTTTGTGAATAATATTTTAAAGGAATAACACTGATATAAATACCTTCTCAACAATTTTTATTTAAATACTAATTAATCTGTTCAGAACACTATAAAAACTTCGAAATATCACTTAAGAATAACTAATATGAAACAAAATATTATTGCTCAAAAGCACGCGAAACATAGAAGATCTCAAAGCATTACTGGTTTCGAAGTTTGGAATTTTTGCCGAAAGGGCGCTTTGATCTTTGGATTCGCCAATAATGATGATCAATGTCAATGGGACACGCGTCTTAAATAGTCAAATCCAACAAATGCTTGAATAGAGCCCCTCCAACATTCATCAAATATATATTTTATATATGAATTTTGCTCCGATTTCCTTCTGTTATTCCCCAGTTTTCTGGAAGTCCTTCTTAAGCATTGAATCAAAGATGGACTTTGTTGTATTTTGAGTGATGAAGATGAAATTCTACTTCATCTCGGTCATAAATTTGAATTCAGTTTATATCATTTGGAAATTGAACGTTGAACGTTTTTTTTTAGGTACAATATCGAGTTTTTTGATGGCCATAGCATTAAGATATTGTTCTCGTGAGTTTCTTTCAATAGACCCTCTTAGATGGTGTTTAATCCAGAGGGGAAACGCTGGTTCGGATCGTTGAAATTAATCTGAATGTAATATTATTCGTATCAAAGACAATTTTGATCTGAATTGAATGCCTAATGCCACAATCATATTTATTTCGAAGAAAATAATCACAATGTACGCCCAAGCGAAAACGAAACATATTATCGATTAAATTTTAGTGTATCTTTGCCTCTTTGTCTAAGATCTTTGCCCAGCGCTCGCCGATAAAGCTGGTAGTTATTCCACTCGAATCACATAAAAAGTATTTTCCCACTGAATAAACTTTCTTAAGCGATTAAACTCTCCTACAATTTATAGGTACGAATGTAATGACACCCCATACATTAAAATATATCGAGCCAAGACATTTGGGCTGTAGTGCGAGCCAAAGGAATATACACACATAGTACAAACATTCGAAAAACATCACCCTCCTTATGTAGCAGTTGGGTGGAGATGAAGTGATGAAATCATATTGAATGAAAAATTGCGTTTGATGAATTCAACATCAACGGAATATTTTCAAATCGTTTCACAGATCCTGTGACGCCTAATCCTCTATGTTGTTTACTCCAGCTACTAGTATGACCATCGTACCTACTAGCTAACGGATAAAAAACGAATTCTATAGTATTAAGAATATGGGCAGTCATTAAATTTTCGGGACGATCCTTGGCTTTTTGCTAATGATATGATCGATTGTGTGATTCCTACTCATTAGGACCCGAAAAGCCAATTTTTTGCAATACAACAGTGGCGGCTCGTGACAGTTTAAGGTGGTGAGGCACATCGGAGAAAAAAGATTCCCTGCCGTGGCGTTGCCGTGAAAAAGGCTATTGCAAAACTGATGATTAGAATAATTCTTTATCGCTAGCATACTCAAGGTCATCTTTTTCGAGAAAAATTTTGCTTCGTAAAATATTTACTTCTAGCGATGAAGAATTATCTTACTCGAAAACTAAACATTTTAAAGGGTGCGTATGAAAAGTAATTTGAAGCCAGTTGAAGAAAATGAGCATCCTTATTGAAATTCTTCAATTTTGGACCTTGTTAAGAACATCCTCTACAAGCAAGTTGCTTTTCATCATATCATCAGATTTGAAACACCCATTAACTAGAACATTGAGAATATTGAAGTTTATGCCACTCTGATAATGAAGTAAAATCTTCCACTTTCCCATAATTTTTTCGTTATATGTTAGCCACGCCGAATAAATTAAGAAAAATGTTGATGCCAATGAATAGAAATACTAATTTGGCACTAAGAGATGAAATAATATGAAGTGATTACCATTAGAACAAACCGACCTAATTCTGATACCAGTAATACCGCTTCAAACGAACACCCTGTGGCCGGTACTATTATTTTAGGCTGATATATCAGTGCTAGAGCAACCATTTTTGCAGTAAAATTATTCCGTAACTGACGTAAGTAATGAGATTATCTACTTCATTGCTCTAATGGGACACTCTGTATATGTACATATACCTATAGGCTATAAATAACTAATTCTAGTGAACTCTCTTCTTCGTCAGTTGCGTAATATTCTCAAGACATTCACTCAAATCTGAAATAGATCGCTTTACTTCTTGAACTATATATGATTTATCCCCATAAGAATTAAGCCAAAAACTTTGCTGATTAGCTCAAAAATAAAAAAAATCACAAATATTTTGAGCGTTTACATCTAACTGGGGAATTCGTGACGTCCCATCGGTCCCGTTAAATACATTTCGCCTTCGGGTCTCCGATGGAAATTGAATTCAGTAACAAGATTGAAAGACATCATATGAACACTGAGACAAACCTAAATCTACACGAAAAACAGATAAAACTATTTTTACAAATCGAACCCAATTTGAAAACTGACCCTAGTTCATAGATTAAAGAACTAGTTCCCGAATAGTGCAGAATAATTACAGTTTGCCCTTCGCGAGAGAATATCAAGACTAGTTAGAGGCTAGCCTCAGACTAAACGTAATATTTGTCGTTTAGGGGTACGGTTTTCTCGCCTGCCGTCCGTTCCCTATGATGTAAAATGACGCGTAAAGAAAGGCAGTGTGAGGCGTGCCTCTCTGCCGTTTACCTAGAAATCGTGAGATACGGAAACTTAGACCCAACCGGAGACGCATTTTATTGCTATATAATGAAGGGAAATTTCGATATAAATGCGTATGGAAGAAGATAATGAAAACAATTTTGATTGATTGAATAAATAATTAATAAATATATGATATTTATACGTGTAATTTTCGACGTTTATTGGTGAGGCACTGCCTCACCTGCCTCATAGGACAAGCCGCCACTGCAATACAAATGGGAATTTATTGTACCCAATTGAATAAACCGAGTTCTTTGACATTTTTCGTAGACAGCTCGTAAACAAATTGCTTTATGTGCTGGAAAAACATTCTTTTACTCTTTTTAAAGCGCAAATACGAATTAGTGTGAATAATAATTGAATTACAAGGCTACGGTGAGATGAGTTGTCAAGAGAACCAAATTGACGTCACTATTGATATTAGCATAATTAGATGAATATATTATTTTGGTAAATTATCAGGAAATACTAATCATATCGAATTTTTGTGGAAGATATTTTTTCAAGAGTGATTCCTTGTACAATTCCCTACCCGAGACATTCTTTCTATAATCATTTTTTAATAACGTTTTGGTCTCTTGCTTATAATAAAGATTATCATTTCTCAAAAAATTAATTTTTTCAAAGATTATACTCTTTGATATATTCTTCACTATTGCTTTTCGATCATTTTTGTATGATTTTACATATCTCTATATTAGCAGCGGTTTTCGAGAAGTTGATCCTTTTCATATTGTGAGCAAAATTGAGATAATAAGGAACACACTTATTTATTGATGCGATACTTCGATTCATATAATCCTTAAATTTTTGTTTAGCTTAAGAATTTTCTTGTGTGTTAGTTTACGTCCAACGAAATTTGTTATCCAATATAAAGGATGGTCCAAAATTCGTGATTTTATTTGAATTTAAAAACAAAAATGGGGAAAAGTGCATTATTTCAGATGGATTATTATAAAATATGTGTTGCGAAAAAAATTAAGGGCTGATTCCTTGTCGAAATTATCTGCTTAGTGACAGCTCCCTAAAGATGGCGTTCGAAAAACAGTTTTAATTTTTTTTCTTAAAAACCAACCAACCAATTAGAATAAAACAGAAATTTTATGCGAGCAAGAAGGCAATCAAAAAAATTTTATTGGTTTTCCTCTATGATTGCAAGGGGTAAAAAAGGCACCCCTTAACCTTGTTTCGCAAGAAACTTGTTTGAATATTTTACAAGGAAAAAATTTTGGGTAGCTTGATCTATTTTTAACAAATACAGTCTCCTGTAATGTATCAACAGAAAATATGCCTGAGTCATAGAAGCTGGAATTATTTTCGGACTAGAATGCCGATTTATTGTTATGACCACTGACCAGTTTTGATTAACTTTGATTAAGTTACCATTATTTTTCGATCTGGCTTGTCATTTGGAAATTTTTCTCCCAAACCTACTTATTAAGATGGCCCTGTTCGTGTGGAGAGCCACACGTTCAGGGAACATTTGTGTGATGTTAGAGAACATCACACTCGATTTACATGAATTACGAGAAAGCAGTAGATTTAAAATGAATAAACAAGCCTTTTTTAAAGACAAGCTTTTATAATAACAAAAACACTCATCTGCCATTTTGAAGCCGCCATCTTGAATTCCTAAATTTTGAAGAATCGTAATTTCCGACCCAAAAGTCCCCCAGATACCAATTTTGAATAGAATTACAAAACTCGTCCTCCATATTGTAGACGCCGTCTTTAATTTTCCGATTTTGACAGAAGGATCATCATTGTCGAACCCAAAAACTAACTTCGAATGGTATCGGATCATAATTACAAAACTCATCTGCCATTTTGTTTTTTTCTGTAACAAATATTTCATGATGTACACCTGCCAAATTTCAAATCAATCGGACGATTAGAAGTGTGTCATATTTAACTTGCCAAGATTTCATTAGGTATAGACAGACAGACACCAGGACAGGTGAAACTAAATAAAAGCTTGTAACAAGCAATAGAAGGAGCAGTACTAAAGTTCATCGATAGGAAACCTGGCATCAATATACATAGTAGGAATATTGCCCGGCAATTACAAATTCACCATAGGTATGGTGGTATTTGCGATCTTAAAGGAACAACTTGTATGTCAATATCACTTTCAACGTATACATATACATGCTCTTTTACCACGGGTTTTTTCGAATCGTCTCCAATTCTCCACAAGAATGTTGGGAATGATTGAATGATACTCAATTTTCGTAAAAGATCTTATTCACAGACGAGGCAAAAGTTTCTGGAGATCAGATAACTAATTTAAATAATAACCACATATGGGCTGAAGAGAACCCTCACGCTCTCACTGTAGATCACCAACAAGGGAAGAAGGACAATGCCTTGCTTGGATATATTGGGGATGTCTGCTTGATTTAGTCAGTTTTTAGTTTTTATATCAAAAACTGTTTTTCAGACGCCATCTTTAGGGCCTAGGGGGCTGTTTCTAAGCAGGGGTGTTCAAATAAGAAAATTTAATATGAAAGACCCCTATTTTTCGACTATAATTTATCGCAACTATTCACATGCAATATTCATTTGGCAAATATCTGCCACTTGTCAGAAAAGGAGCAATTATTACAATAGATTTGCGCTACTGATACCTATCGGTAACATGAATGGATTTTAGCAGGTTTTTCTAATGAATGCTTTAACCAAGAGTTTTATTACTCCTGCCGGTACCGGTCATGGAATACAATATTTCGTATAATTAGAGTCGCATTAATCATACTCAGAGACATTCATTTAACTCGATTTTTGGGCAACAGAAATCAAAGTTTCATCTCTGACAATTTTTGTGAGAACGGAACTGACAGGCATAAATATTTTTTCTATGATCATGCAAAAGTATTTTGCCCCTATGCAAAACGTAAATTTAATACTCCATGAATCTATTTCAAAGATATCATTCCTGCTGTGAAAAAAGTTTGCGCTTGCTGCTCAAATAACTAATATTTACTGTCCTCCCGTCTAATAGAGTCGAGTGTGAGAAATACCTAGAGTCCGAAGACGTCAAAATTAACACCAATTATTATGTTACCGACTTTGACATTAGTAGAATTGTATCCTATCGAGAGCTGGTCAAACAAGGCTTACGACAGAGCATCAAGATTGGCGTTTTGCTATAACGTGTCAAATGGCTGATCAATTTCTAAAATTATTTTCTTAAATTATCTATCAAATCACTCCATGAAATTGGTCAGAATATATATCTAATACCTAAATTCTTGTTAGTCCGATCACTGATCAGAGTATTCAAAGAACATTTTCCCTCTATAATGGAGGCTCTAGCTAGACTCTTCATCTCGAGATGGAAACAGTGCCACACGAAAAATGCTTTCCAGCTACACGCCACTGCTTCAGAAGGTGCGTTTATTCTCTGCTTTATTCTAATATCAATATACTCCGCTGTGTCGAGCCAGGGCTCGTATTCTTGGCAAGTGATTTTTCTGAGTTATTATGTATACCAAACGTATACGCACCGAAAGATCACCTGCCAAGAATACGGGCCTTGTAGTGAACGTTCTACAATCTGTTTCCTTAGATATAATCAAGGCCTCAGCCCTCAGAACACGTACAAACATCATCACCTCTCTGGAGAAGAGGTTTTCCATAGAAAACACGCCGTCGTACACATTAAGCACACGGCTCAAATGCCAAACAATTCGTTACAAAGTATATAGTCCATCCAAGAATTATTGTCATCTCGGGCAGTCGGGCGGCTTTGGAAAATCGAAATTAGGTTGGTAATGCCCGTTCAGTGATATTTTGAGTTGCAGAATTCAGGTTGGTGTTGGAAATAATGACATTTCGTTCTGTCATAAATTTTTGGAATTGTGGCGAATAATTTAGCAAGTGAAATAAATATCTTTAGAATGAGGGTCTTGAAGAGTGTAGTACTGTAGTACAGCTAAAAATGGAAAGGCTTTCCATAGCATATATGAAAAGAAATAAGAGAAGATTAGTCGAAATATTTGGGAAGTTGCTGACATAAAATCTTTCATTATGAACATGATGAGGTCTGCCCAGATGAGGAATTAACAGTTGTGGTTGTTGAAACAATAGTAGGAATATCTACATTTCATATGTTACACACCTTCATTGTTCAAAAATATTGAAAGTTACAGTGTCATGACAAAATTCTTGATATATTAAATAAATCGTTAAGTTTTGTTTCTGTCTTGATCTATTACAATTTTCCCAATCCATTCAGTTCACAGGTATGTGATAATTGGAAACATTTTCAAGTTCAGATTGCCTTACTTTGAAAAATACCATTTACTTTTCAGGTTATTTGTATATTTTTTATTGCTATGATGAAAGCACAGAAAACTTTTAGTTACTTTTCTGTAACTAGAAATAAAGCTGCGACTGGACTTCCAAGGCTTGCTCGGATGTCAATAATTCTTGGATGAACTGTATCACTGATGCTTGCGCTACTTTCTGCCAACTTTACAATTTGAGCGGCATCAAACATTGAGTAAAATTGTGGCAAAGGACATGGCAGGAGAAAACCTGGAGGTAATTTTAAAGAGCTGACAATTATTGATGTTTTGAGAGAAATGGGGGAATTTTTTCCTGAGACGGAAAAAGTGTTAAAAATTTTGATCGCTCTACCGTGCATTACTTACACTGTGATCATTCAGCATTCTTCGTAGGATCAAAACCTGGAGTACGATGGTTATTGGTTGGGAGTCGATTTAACGATTTGGCGATGATGAGCATTCCTGGGGAAGCCAGAAGTCAAAACTTCAAGAAGGTTGTGTTCTGGTTTTTGGCTGATGAAACATAAAATTAATTGCCTCTCATCCTGCATTACCTCCAGTTCATTATTTTTATTCTATATTCCCCCTCCCTCTAGCTCAAAGACTGGGGACGCTCTTAGGTAAGTGATGTTCTTTTGTGCATTATTTTGTTTTTATATCTCATAACATCAATATGGATTATACCCCTGCTTTTCACAGTCACAAAGTGAAGCCAAATCTTTGGTAAGGCTTGAGTTGCACGCATGCGTCAACTGGAAATTCAAAAATTGCGAGAAATTTAGAGGTTATGTTTATTGATATGATATATTGTTTATCCTGATTACTCCTAGGTCTCCTGAGAAGACCCCTCTGAAACTACAGTAGCTTGTAACTTGTGCCGAGTTCTGTGTAGGCTTTGTTACTGTGTCCTTACGCCACCTTAGGCACAGCACTGTTCATTTTTGACCCAAGAGTGAGAATGGTGGCCCCTACCGAGACTAGAATTTCCTAGCTCGGGATTGAACTTCCAATGATCTACCACTGAGCCAAGAAAACAAGACAACAAGAAAACAAGACAACAAGGCAACAAGAAAACAAGACAACAAGAAAATAGATATCGAGAATGATAATATGTCACTTTAATACTTTCAGTTCAATTTTAGATTATGAATAGTAGTTGACAATGATACTAAGGGCTTGAAGAAAACAAAATAAAGCGATTGAAACATTTCACATGGAATTGTGAGGTTACGATCGAAACTATTCACATGAAGTTAGGTTTCACGACATAATACGATGTGTCAGAGAGAGATGGAATTGAAAAAATATTTTTATTCTCAATATTGCAGCACAAGCGCAGATCTGGATTGTTACCAAAGCCCAGTTTCAGTTTTGATTGGCTCATTCCCCATATAGGAATTATTAGATATATGTAATATACGTATTTCGTTCCCAATATATATCAATGAGGATAGGGTTATCGGTCTCAAGGAACAATGTGAGGTTCAACTATTTATTCATTAAGCGACGTTTCGGCCAATTTGTGGCCTTTTTCAAGCTGAAAAACAAAAACAGAAATGAGTTTCCAATCGCTACTTTCAAAACTAAGACTACACATGATATATGGAAACAGTACAACACTAAAAATCTAGAAATCACAATCTGAACGATGAAAACTTTAAAGTACACGTTATATAAAAAAATTTCTTATTTCATGGGTCACACGTCAAATAATAGAGTAGGCAGGTACTACTACTCGATGAAAATACACAAAAATTAAAAACAATGAAAGCACGATGCATGAACTCACCCCAGAATTATAATGTTGATGGAAATATTGAAGGGACAATATTGTCATCATTGATCACCCACAAGTAAAACAAGTAGCAATTGCACAAGGGAAACTCAATCAGACATAGTCAACATCTCAATCGAAATTAAAAACGGCTCAGTTCGAAAACGGCATGTGAGAAAAAAGGACGAAAGTACAAGAAACAACAGACAGGTACAGATGACGTGACACACATCACATACACTCCTCACATGAAACAATTCTGGTAGATCGAACTCAATGATGCAGTATCTGTTCTCAAATTCAAAGACTTAGGGTCTTTTTTAATATATACCATCTCTTTAAAACAGCGTCTAAACCAATTGTTGTCTTTGTCCAAAATTTTGACATCAGAGAAATTAAATTTATGATCTGTCCCATGTGCATGCATGGACAGGGCAGTGGTATCTTTAGTATTATTACAATCGCGGATGTGCTGGGTGACTCTATTGTGCAAGTATTGCTTAGTTTGTCCTATATATGTACCATCGCAATCGTTACAATTAATCTGGTAAATAAGACACGACTGTTTTTCCTCCGGTATACTGTCTTTCAATTTGGAAAATAATTTGGAGACTGTTTTCTTATAATAAGGAGCAATCTTTTGTTTATAAGGTTTAACCACTCTTAACATGCTCTGAAATAAACCAGAAATATATAGCATCTTACACCAAATATCATCGGCAGGCAACGTTGACTCACTCCGTGTAACTGTGGTAGTGTCAACAGAAGAATAGAAAATTTTATTAATGAGGCTTCTAGGGTATCCGTTCTCACGTAACATTTTGGCCTGCTCAATGAAGTTTTTACCATGGAACCGGGGCCTTTATTCTTGAAAACCAGGGAGTAGAACGATCGAGAGAACGGCGACATGGCCCTACTGATTAGTAGGGCCACGTCACCGTTCTCTCGATCGTTCTACTCCCTGGTTTTCAAGAATAGAGGCCCAGGGGTGTGCAAGTTTGACGATCTTACTTTTTATTGCTCTGATAATGCCCACCTTTTGGCGTCTCATGTGTAATGAACGATAGTTCAGCAATCTACCGGATGCCACAGGTTTAGAGTATAAATCTGTAATGACCCTGTTTTTATCGCGTATCAGCATCAAATCCAAAAAGGGGATTCTGTTGTTGACCTCGACTTCATGTGTGAACTTTAATTTAGGATTGAAACCATTAAAACAATTCAAAGTGTACTTCAATTTATCCTTAGGCCGGAGACACACTTGGCGTTTTTTTCCGATCGGATATTTTGCCGTCGACGCCGTACCAGAAGTGGCGCATGGGATCTTATGGCGACGTACACATTCGGCGGAAAAAAGGACGATCGGATTTTTTAACGCCGTCGGTAGAAATGCAGCCGACCGCTGCCACTACATTCGTCGGTTTTTCTACCGACTACCCCCAGCAGTGGCCTACGTGACCGAATGCAAGGTTACACACTCGTCGTCCAGTCTACAGTGCTGCGTGTCAGTAATTGACTGGCGGAGGTAGTGTGGTTGTGACTTGAGACGGATATTTTACTGCCCAGTGTGTAATCCAGTGTGTAAGCTCCAATTTTGTTGTACCGTCGACGGCAAAATATCCGATCGGAAAAAAACGCCAAGTGTGTCTCCGGCCTTAGGTATGGCCATAATGATGTCGTCCACGTATACATATATCAACGGGACATGAAAATCTACAGCATCAAGCACATGTTTAATTACTGCATCCATGACTATTTCCGCAATAACAGATGAAGCCGGATTACCCATCGCCGTGCCATCAACCTGACCGTACCACTCACCATCATACTGACAAAAACCATTGTAAAGGACAAATCGCACTAATTTAAGGAGTAATTCCTTTGGTAGATCACATTGTGATGCAACTTCACGTGAATGCCCGTCTATGAGCTCGAGTATCAGATCATGAGGGATACTCGTGAAAAGTGAAGTCACATCAAAGCTTACCAATATATAATTATCGGGTATAACAATATCATGTAATTTTTCAAGTAATGTGAAGGAATTTTTGATTGAAAAAAGTAATCTACATCTGAGGGTGTCAAGTTTGGTTGCCAAAAACTTGGAAATGTTGTATGAAGGCCCATTGCAACACGATATCACCGGACTAAGTGGTTTGTCCGCTTTGTGTATTTTAACTAAACCGTAAATCTTATGTGCTACAGCGTTATTGACCTTCATTCTCTTAGATTCACCCTCACTTATGCAATCACACTCATACAATTCATCTACGAGTTTATTAGACGCTCTTTGAATTCTAGAAGTAGGGTCAGTATTTAATTTTTTATAAGTGTTACAGTCCGATAACATGTGTCTCATCTTCTCACAGTATTCCAATTTATCCATGATGACAGTCTTATTGCCCTTATCCGCTTTCAACACAATGATATTACTGTGAGTTTTTAAGAAATTTTTGGCAGCAACGTACCATGAAAACAAAATTCTCGCACACCTGTCGCCCACTTTACTCAACTTGAGTCTATTAAGGAAACTATACAATGTACAACATAACTTCAACCTGATTGAATTCTTCACCTCATTATCATGGCCATCAATATTGTGAACTAGAGTCTCTATATCAGTAATCACCTCGATCAAAGGGAAATCTTTAAAGTCATATGGTAAGGCAAATTTAGGTCCCACCCAAAGCCAACAATTTAATAACTTGTGGGGGCAATGCTAACTGGGTCAAATTTACTAGCCATGAGTTCTGAGATACTATCGGACAAACATCGTGCTTTCTCATCAATAACATAAACTTATTCAAATTATCACTCTTCTTACGATCTAAGGTACGTTCAAAAAATAATTTTTGTCTACACTGGAAGTCATCAACATAATGTGAAGGTATATTATCACGTAAAAAACACTTATGTCTATGAATGCTATTTTTGAGTTTATTGATCTTCCAATTTACTATCTTAATTTCTAAATTTAGAATCTTCTTTTTGAAATCATGAACCAAGCTGTCAACTTTACGTGTATAGGGAGGCCTGTCCACAAATTGGCCGAACCGTCGCTTAATGAATAAATAGTTGAACCTCACATTGTTCCTTGAGACCGATAACCCTATCCTCATTAGATATATGCTGTAAACCCATCACACTGTATTTTATTTATATTATTGAGTTATTATTCATATGGTATTACACAACAATTTAATTTATGAAATAGCCGCAGCCCTTCCTGTACAGTCTTCATATAAATCGATGTTGGCCGTGATTCATTTAAAATTCCAGAAATGTATAATGCAATGATTCATTTAGGACCGCTATACCAAGTCTCATGAGCTAGAATGACTTATCACCACGGATAGGGATTTTTTCAACAATGCATCATGCTTGATCGAACTTCATTTTGCAGATGGTTGAAAGGAAGTAAGACCACCATTATAAATATAACTGAAAATGGAGAAAGGTGGAAGTATTTACAATTACAATTTGACTTGGAAGAAATATTGCTATTGAGTCTGATACCACGAGATCGTTCCAATAAATTAATATCAACCGCTTCCGTTGCATTTATATTAATATCATTTATGGCCTTCCCAGAGGCAGAGAACAAGAGGAGATAATACAAATAATTGTATTGAAGGTTGAGGATATTTGATCGATAATCCGATCATTGATTTTGACGGAACATTCTGTATTATGAGAGAAATGGACTAGCAGAAATCTAACTTCGGAAGTTAGATCTCTGCTAGTCCATTTCTCTCATTTATTATGTCCTAACGGACATGACCTATTTTTTATTCTGTATTATTTCATGCATATATTAGGTAATACCTAATACCTCCTATATCGATCATAGATATACATACTGGGCTGGGATGAAGTATTGCGGAACTAAGTGAATATCTAAAGAATTTGATGGTATACTACATTCACTTTCATAAAGTATTGATAAGTTCAACGTCTGTGAAATAAGTATAAGAAAAAATTTTTGATCGGTATCCAGACGGATTTTTGAATTTCGGAAAATGTTTTCACTTCGAGCGGGAGTCGAGGGAGTCGAGTTCGACTACCGCTCGAAGTGGAAACTTTTTCCGAAATTCAAAAATCCGTCTGGATACCGATCAAAAATGTTTTCTTATATTTATAAAGTATCCCGGTTGGCCATGGTTTAGATTCATCAAGTTCTTTAACTTGAAACGGACGCAGGTTGGCACTAGTGAAAGTCGAATAGAATTAGCGACGTTGCCAAGGCTACTTTTATATAGTATACTCAGTAGTATAGTATATAAGATCTAATAGTTTTTTGCTTATGATTTTTCAGCCTAGAGAGGAACTTCGGATGGATTGTTCTTCTTATAAGTTCAAAACTACAGTTATAATCGAGATAAAATTCTGCACTTCGTTGGATGTAAAGATGAATTCAAGGGACATGCAAAGTTTTGTTCAAATCTCACCTCCACAACAATACAAATATAATGCTAGTCAATTATTGACAAAAATAACAATTTTTTTGTAATAATTTATCCGGGATCATGGACGATTTCTTTGACATCTGCTATCAAATTGTTTTCGACAGCTGCCTAAAATTTTTTGTAGGAATCTTGAAAACCAATCAACCTTCGAGGTAGATCTACTTACGTAGTGCTTCAGGTCACCCATTTTGTTATATGGTGTTTTTTTTTGTTTGTCTGGCCTTTGATTCCCACGATTCTAATTTTTTTATCGAAAATATAAATCAAGTGATTAATACATTTATTCAAAGCAAGATCATTTTCCCCATAATTGTGGCTTTGTATTAGTATCGACACGTTTACAGATAATCCCATTGTTTGAATACATTGTTAATGACGAACAGTAGGTATCATTCCCTAGAAATTTTTTATTTACAAACTCACGCCATTCTTTTATTCAACAAGAATGGCTGAATCGGGATATTTGCTGATTTCCCACATCGTTCTTCAATCTCATTGTGGTACAAAACCAAAAAGCATATAAAATATACGGATTGTATTAGATATTATTAATAATTCTATCAACATGATTCACATATGAAAAATATTACAGTTTATCCTTGGGAATTTATCTCTTGTCGATGGAAATAAAATAATCGTGAACTGAATTGGTGTGATCAGGATATACAGGGTTTTTTAAGACCTAAATCGAAAGGAATATAGAAACATTTGAACAAATTGAGCAAAATGGGAAAACTATAAAGTCCTATTATTTATGTTATGAGATAGAAGAAAACTGATCTGGGTAACTGGAAGTCAATTGTCACCTCAAACTCAATGGGTAAAAGCGATATCTAGGATCTTTTGAGGGTGTTTATTTAGATAATTAAATCTTTATAGAATTTTTTCTTCAAATGGACACTAACACCGGATAGGTACAAACGAAGAAGGGAGAATCCTTGCATAGTATTAACGACAAGAGTCTCATAAACATGGGATATTTTGAGAATTGGGGTATTTGAATGAAAATGAAGAAAACAGGTGGATTGATGGGGATGGACATCAGTCATGGCCCGCCGGACCTCCAGGGTTGAATAGTTCAGTAAGCATTTTATACCGAGTTTTATACTTACCAGAATTTCATGACAATTTTCATATTTCTGAGGTTTTTTTTTATATCGCTTTCAGATACGATAAAAAAACCTACAAGACGATAAAAGTGAGGATAACAACAGATCTTTTTTTCACAATTTTTCAAACTAATAATGGCACATCAAATGATCACCCTGAGGCCTGAAGATTTGCAACCGAAATTGGCTTGTCCAATAATAGTGTGGACTCTGAATTTTAATATCTATGCCAATTTATACTAAGGAATTTTTTTCTTAAAATTATCCACTTCGTTTGTACTCAATGCCCTGCATATTTCAGTGGAGTTTCAAATTACCACTTCCTATACTTGGTATTTTGCCTGAAATGAGAAATGGTCTACAGGGTGTTTCATTGTTAAATGAACAAACGGTAACCTGAGCTAGAGCAACCCTATAGGCGATTCCAAAAAACCGATATATGATAGGTGTTGCGTCATGATAAAAATGTTGCTTGAGCGATGGCTAAATGTCGTTAACTTACGCGTAAACGAAGTCAACATTGGTGGCTTCATCTTACTCCGCAACGAAACGCATATTCTCGTTTCTTCTTCGCTTAACAATTGATTGCTAATTTTCCTCGTGAAAAGTTATTTCTCGCACGCTGATTACCTATTTTTGATATTTTCGCTAATTTTGATATAATCCGCTTTTGACAACGTTCGCATTGAACGTCGCTTTGATATTGCTGATTTCGCAAAATTTGTGGTTTCAACAACGCATCCAGAAATCTGAAGATAGGAGCTGATTTACAGCAGCCAAGGGTCCCTGAGAAGAGCTGGGATTTGGGGCAGAGCTGCCCTACGTCTTTGAAAACTGACGGTCAGGTAAGTCATCACTGTTGACCGATATTTTTATGATCATTGACTGTTTTTACAACATTTCGCCATCGCTCCAGCTTCAGAACGCTAAAATACAGTTCGCTTTTCTCTTAAATTAAAACTGAGCTACCGGAAGTAACAATAGGTCTAATCAATTGCATAATCGAGATACAGGGTGGTTTATGTATCCACAAAAATTTCGATTTCTCATAACTTTAGAACCAACCACTTATAGTCGGTTGATACTTCCGATCCTAGCAGGTGTGCAGCGCGTGCCACGCACGCGGGTGGCCAAACTCAAGGGGCGGCCGCAGGCCGCCACATTTTTATGTCAGTTTGTAAAAAATATTATTTTCAACAAATCTTAAAGAGATAATTGTTTTCAATTATTGATTATTACTTTACAACTCTAATCATCCAAATTTTGAATGAGTCGAGAAAAAAATTAAATGAAACTGAATTTTTCAATCTTGTCAAATCAAATATTCCTTGTTACCCCTTACCGACAAAAAAACACAAAGGAATGCTGGCACATCGTGGGGGAGTCGCATGAATGCTATAAGACCTTTAAAACAGGACTTTAAAAAAATATCGTAGGAGCTTTAAATTGGAGATCCCACTAGGAATAATAGGATAAAAATTGCAGCTAAAACTCTAGTGAAAAACATGAAAACATTCAAGTTTCTATGCTCAATGTTAATTTGGTATGACTTATTAACAAGAATAGACGTTGTAAGTAAAATGCTACAAAACCCTAGAGTAAGTATTGCAGAGAGTATAAAGGGTTTAGAAAATTAAAAAAATATATAATTTCACAAAGATCTGATGAGAATTTCAGAACATTTGTTGATTCAGCAACATGTTTAGCCAATGACTTAGAAATTGATTCAAGCTTTCCCATCCCTTAACCTTAACCCAGAAATAAAGTTCGCTTATTTAATTATGAGGGCAGCGATGAACCAATTTCTAATTCCTACCAGAAATTTAAGGCTCAAAGGCTGAGTTTGATTATACAGTTCTGGATAACGCTACATCCTCAGTACAGGAAAGATTTACTTCACTGTCTGAATGTTATAATCAATTTTGCTTCCTCTATGAGTTCGAAAATTTTTCTAATGATGATCTTATGAAAGCCTGCATTGACTTTAGATATTAGATTAAAGGTAAATGCGGAAGGAAATATTGTTAAGGATTTAGATGGCTTACAACTTTTTAACGAAATTAATTCATTTAAACATATTTTCCTGGGTAAAGATCAACCTAGAGAAATATTAGAAATTATTGTTGGAAATGATTTGATTTCTTGTTTTTCCAATTTCACATTTGCCATAAGAATTTTATTAACATTGCCTGTCTCTGTTGCTTCAGGAGAAAGGAGTTTCAGTCATTTGAAAATAATTAAAGATTACTTGAGGAGCTATATGTCACAGGAGGGACTCTCGAATTTGGCCATTATCTCTATTGAATCTGAAATATCGGAAAGATTTGATATGAGCGAAATTATTGATTTATTTGCTTCTCAAAAAGCTAGGAAAGTTATTTTATAGGTACCTGTTTATACATAATACTAGTCATTACAGACTTAATAAAAGACCTGTTCGTGATTATACTTTTTGTTATACAGGGTGACTGGTGACGTAAGGGACAACGGCTAAGTAGAGATAGAGGACCTCAAACTGAATGAGAATTGGGGTTTCAAATGTCCCATAAGGGCAGAGCCGGACCGTGGGCGTGGCGAAGGAGGCATTTGCCACGGGCGCAAACGACCTAGGGGCGCAAAATGTGAAATATGATATATTTCATTTTTAATAAAGATTGACTACAATCTCTATATTACAGAGTGGCGTATTTACCAGTTCACAAGGTACGGTTCCACCAAAACCGTGTGCCGCACAAATGTTTACGAACATTTTGTGCTGCACTCCAGTAGTTCGCGTACAAGCTGTGAACACATTTAGCGTCCGTTTCGTTGGTACAGCTGTGTGTAACTTTTGTGCGCGCACAGTGCAGCACACCGTATACAAGAACAAGTTCTCAGTATTTCGCCTTCCGTCAATATTTGAAAATATGGAGGATCAAGAAAATGTTGTGCTTTGTAGTGCAGCTGTACAGAGTGTCCCAAATTCGATGATCACCGAGAGCATCTCGAGAACCATAAGGGTTAGAGAAAAAATGTTCAAGGACTCCCGATCTCTTTTTTCAAAATAATCCATTGCCAGCGATCAGATCCGAGATATCTGAATTGGTTCTCGAGTTACAGGGCGTTTCTGAAAAATTGTTGTTTCAAATATTTCGCTATACATATCTTATTTTCTGTTGGAGAAAAGTTCCAAAAAGTTTTCTTTTGTAATTACTATTGCCTAAATAAAATATCTCCAAATATACGAAAAATCTTTATATACAAGCTGTCCCAAATTCAAGTGAAGACGAAAAACTCAATATCAGATTTTCGAAAAACCGTTTACAGGATGACACTCGGTGAATCTGCTGCTAAAAAGCAATGATGAAAAATATAGGGTGTCTCATTTAAAAAACATAAACTTTTCTCTCCAGCACTTGGACGGCGAATAATTCTTCGGATCAGATGGAAGCAGCGTATAGGCAATAGAAATTATAAAGGAAAACCATTTAGAAAATTCGTGATATTTCCAATTCTCCAACAGAAAACGAGATATAGGGAAATATTTGAAACAGCAATTTTTCAGAAACGCCCTGTAACTCGAGAACCAATTCAGATATCTGGGATATCTGTTTGCTGGCAATTGATTATTTTGATAAAAGAGATTGGAAGTCCTTGAACATTTTTTCTCTAACCCTCATGGTTCTCGAGATGCTCTCAGTGATCATCGAATTTGGAACTGCGATAAAATTATTTTCCACTTTGGCAGAATGTCTGTGAAACCGCAGTCAAATTTTTTAGCCAACTCTTCAGCTGCATCATGTTTCTTATTTCTGTTTTATAATCTTCATTATTACAATCCATCAATACAGGATATATTTCTATTTCTTTAATGAATTGGATTGTTTTCTCGTTATTCCAATCCATGTTCGCGCACACATAAATGTATTCACTATCGAAGCAGAAACAAAACTGTTATTTTATTCGTTCACTCATTTATTTATTGTTGTCTTCATGTTTTAATACTTTCTTCAATGTTTATATGTATATAACAGTATATATTATTCTGAGAATAAATAACAATTTTTTTTATCATTTTCTATTCATTTTGATGATTGAGTTTTTGTTCATTACCTTTCAACCCTTTAAGTCTTAGTGGGATATTATTTTCCCACCATATCTTAATTCATCTAGTAGAGTCTTAGTGGGACAAATGCTTTCCAGATACTTTTCAACTTGCATTTTCAATGCGCTGACATCTTCTTGAACACTAAATCCCCAAATGATATCTTCCTATAATAAATATATGGGAGAAGTTGTCCTCTTCGATCCGTTTATGTCTTTTTACAACAAATAAAAAATTTCGAAGATGGTGGACAATTTTTTTTTTATTCGCTGGAAGCGTGTGTTGTTGATTCCTACATTTTGCATAAAGTTACCATGAACACGCAAAAAAAAGGAACCTATGAGCCACTTGAGTTCAGATCATGTTTGGCTAACGAATTGATTGGAAATTTTTGTTCGAAGAAAAAACCCGGTTATGCACCTGGTAAAGGTTATGCCAGAAAAAAGAACCAACCAGACGGTCAAAGCTCTACTGCAAATTCAGTTCGCCTAAGTAACACATGTGAAAAACTGTGGGTGGTTTTCCCTCTGATTCACATCTATATGATTCTCGATGAAGGTCCTTTGGGAGAATTATTTCCCACCTCAAAAAAATCATAGAAAAAAGAATAGAGAGTACAGACTTCAATTTAATTGTTAGAAATGAATAGCGGAATGAAGAAAAACAAACATATATGATTTTGAAGATGTCCCAGTCTTTTGTCACTTAAAGGGAAGAAATATAGGAGATTATTGTGAATAAAAAATTTCTTCAAAATATAATCAATAAAGGTCAATTATGAAAAACATGTAGGTATTTATTGAAAAATGAATTTCTTCAAGGGCGCATTTCGAAAGTTTGCCACAGGCGCTAGAATCCTAGTTCCGGCTCTGCATAAGGGTATTCGTTTCGGAGATATAGGGTGATTTATGAAAAAAGGCTAAATCTATGAACCCCCATATCTTCGTTAATATGATATGTTTTTCGCTGATATTTTACATGTTTGTTCATACAGGCATTCTCTGTCAGCATAAGAAAAAAAAATTGAAAAAAATTGCTGGCCCGTACTCAAAAATTTCAATTTACATGTCAAGTGAGAAATATCACACGGTATATGAGATAAAATAAAACCAAATAGAAATTTGGAAAGAGGGAAAAAAACTGATGAAATATCTGTTTTTTGTTTGAATGGCACAAATTTTCTTTCGTTTCTATGATATGTTGAAGTAAGAAAATTACAATATTTTTATATTCAAATAATGAAAATTAGTACTACTGATAGAAAAAACCTTGAATTCGAGGCGCTAGAATGAGCCTGGCATCAAAATACTTCTTCAAATCTTGAAATCTATTTTTATCAATTAATATTTCGATGCCATAAAAAATTTCAAAATAAAATTTGTTGTAGATGGAGTTGGATACTCAAACACAAAAATAGAAAAAGTCGCAAATATGATTCATAAAAAAATCAAGTAAGCAAATATTTTGATGCCAGGCTCATTCTAGCGCCTCAAATTCAAGGTTTTTTCTATCAGTAGTACTAATTTTCATGATTTGAATATAAAAATATTGTAATATTCTTACTTCAACATATCATAGAAACGAAAGAAAATTTGTGCCATTCAAACAAAAAACAGATATATCATCAGTTTTTTTTCCTCTTTCCAAATTTCTATTTGATTTTATTTTATCTCATATACCGTGTGATATTTCTCACTTGACATGTAAATTGAAATTTTTGAGTACGGGCCAGCAATTTTTTCAATTTTTTTTTCTTATGCTGACAGAGAATGCCTGTATGAGCAAACATGTAAAATATCAGCGAAAAACATATCATATTAACGAAGATATGGGAGTTCATAGATTTAGCATTTTTTCATAAATCACCCTATATCTCCGAAACGAATACCCTTATGGGACATTTGAAACCCAAATTCTCATTCAGTTTGAGGTCCTCTATCTCCACTTAGCCGTTGTCCCTTACGTCACCAGTCACCCTGTATATTAGTTCGTTTATTTGTTTTTTCTTTTAGTAGTTAGAATTAAAAAGGGTATACCGTATGTACAGTTTTTTTCTAACAATAAAAGGAGGCCCATTAAAGATTTTTTATATACATACATGTCAAAAAAAGATATATTTTTTTTTCTTTGGGGTGGCACATAAGGATTCTGCACGCGGGTGGCCAACACCATAGGATCGGCCCTGCTTCCACAGGTCGATAGATTTATATGTATATTTCCAAAAAATTCCAGGTCCGGGGGACATGGTCCCCATGCCCCCACTCCTGTATCCACCGGTGTTCTGACTTCAGAAACGATTTCAAATTTAGGATGAACAGGGTGCGGCAACTAGTTCTCCCACATTTGAAGGAGCTGTTAAAAATTACGGAAAAAGATATTGAAAGAATTCTTTTTTTTATTTTGAAAGCCTACATAATCAGGTTGTTTTTCATTTATGTCTTGAAAATAATATAATCCAAATGACGGCCTCGGCGAGCGACGCACATGTGGAGTCTTTCGCGGAAGTTTTTTATTATACTCTCTTCAACATAGCGGTTTCCATTTGGATGATTTCCTCCTAGATTGCCTCTTTCAAATCAAGGGTCATTACTCATTATCATAGGGGTTATCACGTATTCACGTATCGTGTTTTTCGTTTCACTGGGAGTATCATTATTTGTTATGTTTTATATTTCACTGGGTTGCTTCACCAAAGAATGTTCACTTTCATTGGGCATATTAGAGGTCATGTTGGGAGAGTCGCCTGATCTCTTATTCTTTGTATTTTCACTCATTGAAATAAACTGCTAAACATGAGTTAGGGATATTGACTTAAATTGCAAAAAGTATAGTTAAAATAAGATTTTTGTGATAAAAATTCATATTAATATAATTTCAAGTTGCAAATTAATTTTAGCCTGTAGGTCTGCAGCGTATAAAGGGTGGTTAAGAAAAATCGAGTAAAATAACGAAACTTTATTCCCAGAAAATTCGAGCATTTCAAGACTATCAATACAATGTATGGCCTCCACGGGCATCAATAACAGCTTGACATCTTCTTTGCATACTACACACGAGGTTGTTGAACATTTCTTGAGGAATTTGGTTCCATAAACGTCATAAACGGGGCAGAAGCTCTCTCAGATCATTTAAGGATTCTGGGATAGGTTAATGATTATCTAATCTTCTTTGGAGCATATCCCATGCATGTTCTATGCAATTCAAATCTGGTGAGTGCGGAGGTATTGGTAAATGTGGAATGCCAAGCTCCTCGCGCGCATTCTCAACTAGGGCTGCACGGTGCGGTCTAGCCTTATCGTCTAGAAATTGAAAAGTTCCACCAATAGCAGCGTGAAAATTTGGACAACATTGTAAATGACATGCTCCTTATAGTGTAAGGCGGTCATCAGGGGCGGATCCAGATTTTTTTTCAGGGGGGCATAAGGGCAATGGGGGGGGGGGGCGGGTACAGCGGGGAGGGGGGGCAAAAAGTCAAGAATAACAAGTATGTATCTATAAAGTAAAATATAGAGTATACTACCGTCTGGGGGGGGGGCACGTGCCCCCGTGCCCCCCCCCTAAATCCGCCTATGGCGGTCATATTTCCAGGGCAAATGTGTAGATCTGTGCGCCCGTTGAAACATATCCCTGCCCATACCATAACACTACCCCCTCGAAATGGATGGACTTCTTGGACATAGCGACGATTACGGGGTATGCGTGGGATTGTCCATACCCTTATTCTTCGAGAATCTGAAAATCGTCCATATCTGGATTCATAAATGAAAAGGACACTACGCCATTGATCGTTCCAATTGATATGTTGCCTTGCCATTCCAGTCTTTGACGCTCATGGTCACGTGTTAATGGAACTCCTCTTAATGGACGTCTAGAACCTAAATTCACGTCTCTCAAACGTCGTCTGATGGTTTCGATGGAAACTTGGACCCCATCTGCATTTTGAAGAGTACTCCGTAGCTTTCTACACGTAGATGTAGGGTTTCTTCTCGCCGAAACGGTGATGAAACGATCCTGAGAAGGTGTCGTTTTTCGTCGCCCACCAAGCCTTGGTCTTTTCAACACGGAACCTGCCTCCCTGAACCTATTCCAAAGTCGAGATATCACACTTTGGCTGACTTGGAGCCTTTATTCCGCTACAACAACCTGAGTTAGAGGCCACCCTGTAGCATTCCGATAGCCCTATTAGAAAACTCGTTTCAAATCGAAGCCGTTGATAAACTGACTTCATTTCAAAATAAGAACATTCATGAAGCATATGCAAGGAACCAAACTTCAGAAAAAAGGCAACCAGATTGACGAAATGTCTCATACTGATTTTTATTGGATCGATTCAAGTTGTCATTGAGTTTTAAATGAGTTTAAAGCGATTTTCTCGAAGATTACATACTTTTAAAAACGATTGAATACGATATCCCTAACTCTTTTGTGGAGCAGTATATATGACAAATTACTCCCGAAAGGTTTGGAAACTCTAACCGCTTTATTCGATTCAGGTATTTTCACGAGATATAACGTATTTTCAATCCTTTCACAAACCATTTCGTTTATCCATCTAGGTTCAATAACATAATAATATTTTTTTTTTAATTGCTTATTGACAGCATGATCTTTCAAGCCTGAATCTTTATTTTCCGTTTCTGGTAAAATTATATCAAATCTCGCCCTGAATTTTCTATCAAACATAGGATGTGAGGGACTCACATCCTTAGTGCAGATGATCAAAAAGAATTGTTGATTGCTTTGTTAAAATCAACGTTTTAACTTCTTTAAACAGCTTTCTTCAGAGAATTTATCACAATTTTAATCTCGTTTGCTGCAGCACCATTAGAGGATGGCTGATAGGAAGGAGACTGGAGAGGCTCGGAGAGGTCATATGTTCAATATAGTTTCCGTCCAAGAATTTCTGATATTCATAAGAAGTAAAAGTAGGAGCGTCATCGGTAACACTTTGTCGAGGTAAACCGAAACGTGCGAAAGTAGATCGCAATACCTCAATGTTTAACTCCGTGGTAATATACGTCATTAGGTACACCTCTATCCATTTTGATTGACAATCTATTAAATTAAAACAATTCTGTTAAGGAATTGACCCATGACATCTGAATGAATACGATACCACACTTCTGTTGCCCAAGGTCAATGATTCAGAATACCTGTGCCAGAACTTTTTTATGTCGTGAACAATTTTCGTATTTGTTGCATAATTCTTCAATATTATTATCGCCTTCCGTTGATCTCCCTAAACTTTTCATCTCAAGAAGTCCCATGTGGGAAGAGTAAAAATATTTCGAAATATTATATCTGTGTGTTTCTGGAATAATAAACCGGTTATTACACATCAAACACCGTTTCTCAATACCGATATCATTTTTTATTCTATGAAATGGTTTCAGATATTCTTCCACTATTTTATGTGGCCAACCTGTACGGACAAACCCATAATTTTCAACAAATGATGATCTTCAGAAGTTCCCTTTTCACATTCGAAAAAATTATGGTAAAATCAGGGAAAAATTATTTATAAAATCAACATCCACATCTTCCCAATCATCCTTCTGATAAATCTCAGGTAAACAAGATAAGATATAGACATAATTTTTGTTATAGGGTGCAAATTCAACATCATTCAACTATGATGGCGCGTTTACATAAGTCAAGTGAGTTGATCAAGTCAGTTGAATTCAAGTGACTTCCACAAAGTTGACCGTGCTTCAACTTAGAAGCCGTTCAATTAAGCCGATCAAGTGAAACGAATTGGGGGGTTTACACATTCAATTCGCTTTCAATTCAACTGACTTGATCTACTCACTTGACTAATGTAAACGCGGTGTAACTCACCGGAGTACCGCGGTCCGATCGGCTTCATGATGAGCTACGTCTTTCAACTACGTACCTTCGTTCCGGTCACAATAGTCAATCTGATGAATCCTGTGAGCGAAGCTGGGAAGAAACGTAAACACCAGACAATTTATAGCCATACGCTTCAAGTTTGTGACCCCGACGTAATCAGTTGCATGGGGAAATCAAAGTTGAACTTTTGTCCTCACATGCGATGTCTTGATCAACCTTCGACATTAATATTCGGCTAAGCTGACTGATCATTAATTCACCCGCTACAGCCATCTCAGACCTCCAGGCATCGTTCACCTATTCGTGAAAAGTTGTCCGGTTCACTGGGAGAGAGTCATGCCGCGACTCAATGTCAACAGCATAGTCTTTGGTCAACACGCACGCTCAGCAGAGGTCCACCCTAAAGTTATACCGGAGTACCACGGTCCGATCGTCTACAGGGTGTCCCAGAAGTCACGCACCCCATTGTGGGGATCGAAAGGAAAAAATATTCTAAGCCCAAAAATCCATGTTTGAAATTTTTTGATAACGTAGTTAATCAGTGATTAATTAATGAAAGTGACCAATCAGGTGCGCTCTACAGAAGAATAAGTAGGCAGGGGGGACGCGAGAGTGAAACGCCAGTCTCGGTTTACTGCGTGAAAAGGCGGCAGCAGCTCTGGCGTCTCACTCTCGCGTCCCCACTGCCTACTTATTCTTCTGTAGGGTGTTCCTGATTGGTCACTCTCATTAATCAGTTAGTAATTAACTACGTTGTCCAAACATTTCAAACATGGATTTTTGGGCTTAGAATATTTTTCACTTTTGATCCCCACAATGGGGTGCGCGACGTCTGGGACACCCTGTATAACACGAGCCACGTCGTATTCCTACAATTTCGATTCAGATCTCATATCAGATGTCTCATAAAATTTCATGTGCTTATTCACCTCACTTACCTCCTATACATTGTAACTTTCCACTTTCCACATGGACCTACACTGTACTATTACGATATGTAATAGAGATCAATGTTCCTATGCTTGTACATACCAATAAATACATTCATGCATCGTTTGTTATAAAAAATTAAGAATAAAAAAAAATCACGACTCAGATAATAACACATTAACATTTTTCGGATTTCAACCCTAATTCGAATTATATGTTACACTGTCCTTAAAAAAATAGTAGTCTTGCCTTGAGATTCACAATTTTATTTGATAAAGTTATTGCACGATATAAGGTGAACGCATAAAAATGAAAAATGTTCACATGAGGTAACAAGGACAGTTGCGTAGCTTGTTCATCAGAGTTATCAGTCCTGAATTTCCAGCTTGGTTCTTTTTTGTAGGTTTGGATCCTGCGTCACGGTCAATTCTCAAAAAATGTCTTTGAATTATTTCCAGTGGGCATGATAAAGATAACGAATTGAAACTAAATAAAGTATAGCTCAAATAAGCAGGCCCGCCGTTAGCTGTTTGAGTGCCCGCGTCTAATACCTGTTATGCCGCCCTATAAATAACTACTTGACCTGAGTTTGGCCAAAGTGGGCATTTAATGTTTCCTCATTATAGTGGGAAAAAATGAATAAAAACTTATTGGCAATAAAATATTTAGGTAGGTACTCTGTAAGTTGTATCCCAGCTCTCCAAAATTTTATGTTCAATTGAAATTGAAACTATAGCTAAATTACTTAGCTGAAGCATTGTTGATCTGAAATAGTTTTCAATAATTTTTGATTTTGGGAAGGAACTTTCACCAGATGCAGCTCAAACCGACAGTGTAAGTAATATTCTAATTAGTGCCATCGCTGTATTTGGAAATGTATAAACACTACCTATAAACTAAGTCATTGACAAAACTAAATAAATAAAAATAATTTCGGTGACCTGCTTTCGTGGATTCAGTCGTTCCTTTCCAATCTGAGCTTTCGTGTACGAGTTGCGGATGTACTCTCATCTTCTATAGTGGTGCAGAGTGGTGTTCCGCAGGGATTCATGTTGGGTCCCATATTATTCCTACTCTATAGGTCAGACTTACCTAATATCGTTCGGTCCAAATGTTCACTTTTCTATGATGAGGCTAAAATCTTAGATGAGCCTACTTCTGAACGTTGTGCTATGCAAGATGATCTTGATGCTTTTAATCTCCTGAAGAGTGTGGTTGTTCACATAGGTAGGGCCAATCCCAGAGTCACTTGTTATTTGTGTGACAGGGTCACAAACGATAGAACGACCCACGCAAAAGATAGAGTAATCGCTTAGCTCCGTTCGCAACATGGAGAATGTGATCAGACCAAGACAAGTCTTCAGAAACAATCACTCCCAGATCACAATAGGAGCTTTTGGCTGAAATAACTCGACCATTCAAATAACAAGTGACTCTGGGATTGGCCCTGCTTATGTGAACACCCACACTATTCAGAAGGTTAAAACTTAAAAGCATCAAGATCATCTTGCATAGCGCAATGTTTAGAAGTAGGCTCATCTAAGATTTTAGGCTCACCAGAGAAAAGTGAACATTTGGACCGAACGATATTAGGTAAGTCTGACGTATAGAGTAGGAACAATATGGGACGCAACATGAATCCCTGCGGAACACCACTCTGCACCACTATGGAGGATGAGAGTGCATCCGCAACTCGTACACGGAAGCTCATATTGGAAAGGAACGACTGAATACACGAAAGCAGGTCACCGAAATAATTTTTATTTATTTATTCATTTGCAATATAGCGTGTTGCTACCAATCGTTAATCGGGATGGGACTGCGTTTCGTCCCGGCGTCACTCACGATTGAATCATCAGATTGGCTTCACTCGGTATCGTCGCCAGGGCTTCGGTTTCTTCATTAAGTCGTCTGGCTAATACTCTCTCCACAATTTTTCCTAGGGCTGGGAGCAGGCTTATGGGTCTATAGTTCTGTGGAAACTTTTGTCTTTACCTGGTTTATTGAAAACAATCACTTCGGAAGTTTTCCATCTTTTCGGGAAGTACTCTGTTCTAATCCCCCCGTTTGCTATGCTTGTAAGGGCTGCTGTTCTTTTTTTGACATTTTCTTCAGCATAAGATTTGTAATTTTCTTCAGCATGAGATTTGTAATTTTATCTTTTTCAGGAGCCTTTCTTGTTTTCGAATTATTGATTATGTCTTTGATTTCGGCCGGAGATGTTGAGTGAGGGATTTTGCCATCTGGTGGTGCTTCTTTCATTTCTTCTTCATTATCTTCAATTAATTCTTCTAGGTCCTCATCGTCTTCTTCACAATCATTTATTCCTGACTCCCTTTCTATAGTATCGCCAAGAGCGTTAGATTTATCGCTTTTTGAATATGTCATCCCATGAATTCCATGCAGTGGTGGAATTTGCGTTTTTTCACTGCTTTAATTTTTCTGCATTTTCCAGACAGAGTGGTGTTCTGTGTCAAGTTCACTGATTTTCTTATTCCACCTTTTCGATCTGAGCTCCCTCAGTGCGTTTTTAAGTATTTGACTATGTCTATTCAGTCTTATTTTGTCACTATCTGTTTTATTCATCCTGTAATTCTTTCTTATTCTTCTGTTAACTTTTATTAGTTCTTTCACCTCTTTTGGAGTATCGCCATATAGATGTTTGGGAGTAGGTTCGGTTTTTATGTTCGTGCTCTCTTCATAGGATTTCATAATTGCACTTTCTAATGCTATAACTGATTCATCTAATTCACCAGGAGTGTTAATTTGTGGAATAATCGTGATATTTTCTTGGAGTTTAGTTTTAAACTTGTCACAATCGGTATGTTCTCGTGTTCGAGTCAATTCATTCCTAGGTCCTCGTCCTAAAATGAATTCTATCGGGTTGTGATTAGATGTACCATTCTCTATCGTTTCAAGGGCAGAATCTTGCTTTATATTTTTCATTATCACTATTTCTAGCACATCAGGGGATCCATTACCACTAGGTAAATAGGTCGGTATATCCGGTCCCATTATTATCGCATTATCCTTTTCGGCATATTCTATCAATTTCTTGCCATTTGCATTCTTCGTTTTGGAATTCCATTGTTGTGATTTACAATTGAGATCTCCAAGTATTATTCTTGGAAAATGACCGGGTAGAAGACGGTATCCAGCGCTGCCTAGGGGGAGGTGTTCTCTGCCGAGCACGTGCTCAAGCGCAGTGTTCCTCTCAGAACTTTTTTTGGGTACTCCTAATACGGGGTACTCCTAATATGAAACAGTATCTTAGTTTTCTCTGAAAACTTTTTCATCTTCAGCAATTTTTTCGTATATGCTACCGTTTTCGAGGAAAAAAAGTCTAATTCTCTCCATTCACTGATGAAGCCTGTTTCTCAAGAAATTCAATCAATAATTTTCACGATGGACACATATGGACAAAGAAATAGAAATATTGACTCCTTGAAAAAATAGTTTGTAGATGATACGGAAAAACTGCTAGATACCAAAAACTTTTTAAATGAAACGAAGACATTGTTCATAGTGTATATTTTCTCTTTCAAATTCCTATGACTATGAATAAATATATTGAGTAATTTTAGTAATCGAGGCACTCAAAATCGCAAATTTCACATGGATACATAATGAATCAATAAAGTCGTACTTAACCTTGTTCAAACACTCAAAAAACTGCATAAACAACAATTCATCAACAGATTTATAACTTCTGACCGCAAAAGGTCTCAAATGCAAATGAAATGAATTACGTTTAAACGTTTGTCTGTGTGTTCGACAGCATTGGGCTTACGACACGTTTGCACCATTCTTCGTCTCTTGATTCAAAGCTTTTAATAATTGCATACTATTTTCACTAGTAATACCACTAGAGGCCAAATTAGCTCCGGAAATTTTTTCGAACCTATGTTTTGAAAGTTTCCCGAGTCACAGACGAACGAGAAAAAAATTCCGGATATTAATTTGACTCCGCATGGTATTCGGTAAGAAAAACTGGTTCAGGCGAGCTATCTGTATACAGAAGTAGGGTGCGAACTGGTGGCTAAGACGAACAGGTTTAGGCGTGCTAAACGAAGAGAAAGAGAGATATAGTAGGGGAGTTACAGGCGATTGGTACCTCTATTCTTGATCTGTAGACCACAGAGTCAAAGAGAGTGGGTTAACTACAGTGGCTTTATACAGGACAGTGGCGACAATAGACGTTCACGTTTTGATTGGTCGGACTGTTTTCGAACACTAATGGCGGACGTTCATTGTTTTGTTGTCATGTCATAGTGACAAAAAGCTCAAGAT
Organism: Adalia decempunctata; assembly: GCA_951802165.1. Classification (NCBI taxonomy): domain Eukaryota; kingdom Metazoa; phylum Arthropoda; class Insecta; order Coleoptera; family Coccinellidae; genus Adalia; species Adalia decempunctata. The sequence continues at coordinate 41,280,468 of OX637696.1, forward strand.
CGAGTCAAATGTCAAACAGCACGACACTCAAATGTAAACAAATATCTGCCATATTTGTGCAAAAACGTGTTCTATGACCCTATTGTCGCCACTGTCTTGTATAAAGCCACTGTAGGGTTAACCAGTCCATCCGGAGTATCAACTTAGTGATATCATATATGAATGAAAATAAAAATATGAATTGTAATGAAAAAATATCGTGTCGAGTTTACCAAATTTAGGTGAATGAATTAGCATTTTCAATTGGATCGAAATCTTTCAATCAAGATGATTTCACTCTCATGTTGCATGTTATTTCGAAAATAAATATTTTTTCATGAAAAGCTGATTTTTGAGATGAACCTAAAAATGTGATTGAACGCATTTCGAAATTCGTATGGAATTCTACTTGTTGATGATCAGGTTGCTGACGTTCACAATATAAAATAAATCAATTTTTTGACAGTTATCATAATAATCTGCCAACAAATATATTTCTCTCGTTGTTTAATTCAAGGTGCCAAATTCAGCGGATCTAAGTCATTTTTCGAAGAATCTCAAAAAGTATTTGGTCCAACTTGACAACTCGGCTGAACAAGCTTAATCGAAACCAAAACATTCACCTATATAAAAAAAATGATAACATTGAAATCGGACCAAGCTATCAGAATTACAGGTGCCTGAATTTTTTGTTAGTTTTTTTTTTAGATTTCTTCATAATTTTCGGATGTCCTTTTACGAAATAGCACTAAACAATCGACCAACCTGATAAAATGTTTTTTCATTTTATACAATGAACGGAGCATTTAAAATTGAAGTTTGATCACACAATTAGAGCTCAAGTCATATAATATCAAATAAATCGTCTCTTATATGGAATTACTAAATAACCTCTAATCAATGTGCAGGGAAAACCGATAACATCAAGATGATGATTTTCAGTAACCGCAAAGTTATTCAGAGAATTCACCAAAGTAATAAGTTTCAATTGTTGTCTTTTATTGGCATCAATCGATCGATCGACTGCATTGTCCAATTAGGTGGAAGTTCCGTCTGGTAATTCTTTAATGATTTGACAATAACACCGTCTTTGCAAATTTTGATTACGTCTGGAGAGAATTTGAACGACCATCGTGAGAGCATTCGTAGATATATCCGGTTACCTACCTCTTATCTTGTTGCATAACAGTCGATACGTTTTGATCTTCTTTTATACGGTGCTTTTAACTAGCACCGAATCTACGAATTTTTAGAACTGGGGCGAAACCGACTTTTGCACTTCTATTTACAATATATTTTCAAGTTATTCCAAAAATCCGGGTTGACTTGCCTGTCAGTTGAGTTAAAAACACTGACATATCCCACAACCGATTAAAATAACAATAGTTTTACTAACCATGTAAATGTCAGAATACTAATTAAAAACTCTTGACACACCTAAAATGTATTTTCTACGTTCTTATGGCTAATCCAATTATATCATCGTTTTCACTTACATAACAAAAACCAACATAAAATATACAACAGATAATCGTGTGTTAACCCATAACTCCTAGGAGGTAACTTCTCAATTTCCTCTCCCCAGGTTTCCAATGCTGTTTTCACATTTCCCGGTCTTCTCATATCACCCCAAAGATTACACTAGCTGAGAAGCGATTTGTGAATTCGACTTATCAACTTTATGTTCATAGAAATTTTATCGCTTTTTCACCCGGTGCACAATAATTTTTTTGTACAACTGCCATTAAAAGTGACACTTTTAATGACAACAAACAATGTTAAAATTGATTGTTTATATGGAAGCATGTTAAAAATATTTTTAACATTTGTGTTAAAAATATTTTTAGCACTCCATTTTCTTATGATGAAATCAGATGAAAAAATTGCAAATTTTTATTATCAATATTTAAAAATCATTACCTTTGAACATTAATATTAATCGTAAAACAAGAAGAATTACTAACATTAATGCCCTGTGACGTTAGGGAGCTTCGCAACACATTATTAGAATTCTCAGCACCATCAGTACTTGTAAAAACCGGAAGTACAATATTGGATGATGATGATCCAAAATCTGTTGAGGTTGGGAGAATTTTTTCAGCAATGACATTTCTATATTCAATGGAATGATCAACATGGCCATCGGCTACTGCCGTAGACTTCCATCCACCATGTTTTTTTATATCCGTAATATTTGCTCCTGATTCTGCTAGCAATGAAGCGGAGGATCTTCGAAAACAGTGTCCTGTATATTGCTTTGGTTCTGGCAGTTTGAGGAATTCGACAACAATAGATGGAATTTTTCCAAATGTATTGATACCAACTGGATTGGCAGTGCATTTATTATTCATGTAGATATTTCAGAAAAGAACGACGATGTTTGATGACTGAAGGGCGCAGTGCAAAGTACTTATGAAAATAGTCAACATACTTCCCAATACTTAATACTGAAAGAACGACTGACTTCGTTTTTGTGTTTGGAAGTTGTATAACCAATGATTTATTTGTTATTTCGATGTCTTCCACTGATCAATTACACAATTCTTCACTCCAAATAATCCGAAAATTGTTGCAATCTTAACCATCAAGTATTTCTCATCTGGTGCCTCATTTATAAACTTTTCAACTTCGATTTTTTGGGACGATATCCTTCACATTCACGTTTTAAATATGCTATTACCTTAAAATATTTACTAACATCCACACCATTTTTAATCCACTCGACTTCATCATTGAAAATTTGCTCCACAAAGTTGATGATCTCCATATTTTTGATTTTTCTTCTAAGTATGCCAGGAAAACAGATTTTTTAGGTAGGGGTTCCAGATTTGCTCTTCTTGCAGACTCTTCAATATCCACAGGAACAACCAAATCATCACTTTCATTAATAATTGGACTCTCGACAAACATATTAAGCAGTTAAAAACCCAAGAAGAAAATTGGACAGGAACGAAATTCAAATGACAGCGTCTTTTCTCATTTGTTAGTAATCATAACGTTGGCAACGTTTGCCATCCACAACAACCTTTTGATTATTCGAATATCAAAATGCATTTTGAAGTTTATTGTCATTGCAAATTCGCCCATTTCATTATCAAAATAGAGTTGTACAAAAAACATTGTATGGTATTTGTGTTAGTGATTTCATTTTGTTCGTGAAATTGTTCAATTCGCTCCGCTCATTTCACAAACTTTTCCACTTACAAAAAAAACGTCACTTTTAACACTCATATCATAAATAACTATAATCTACAGGGGGATTTTTTAAGAGCTATGTGAAATTTTTTCAAAGAAACTCATAAAATTCAGTAAAATACATGAAATCTATATTGGAATCGATAGTACGGCTCATATTTTTTCGGCAACCGTCCGGGAAGTACCTACTTTTTCTTTTAGAAGGTAGCATTTCCCGGCCTAGTCCGGAAAGTACGTACTTCCCGGACTATGCCGGAAAAACTCACGTCGTTGTTGTCATTGTGATGATCATCACAATAGCAACGAAATAACGGATGACAGTTCTGTTCTGTTCAATTTAAATAATAATCAAAATGTATAATAAAGAAATGTGTCGTCCCATTGATTTGAAACTCTACACGGTTTCCGAAAAAATATTGTACGCAACACGCCCGAAAATAGTTTTTTTGGACTCACAGACTTCCAGGACTCGCCTCCGGCTCGTCCTAGAATCTTGTCTATTCGTCCAAAAAAACCCTATTTTCCGGACTTGTTACGTAAATTACTATTATGTTAGGCCAATTAACCGGTCCCGAACATAAAATATACGACAAAAAATGATCAACTTTTCAATTCATTTTTGCGATGAACTCCTTTCGTACATAGCGCCTTTCGAAATTGAGATTTCCTAATAATTTCAAACTTAGTTTTAGAAAGATATGAAATTTCGTCTTGACGGCATAAGCATCAGTACCACACAAAGTTCTGAACTTGCCTCTCAATTGGTTCATTGTTTTACGTGCTGTGTGGCATGTGGCACGGTCTTGCACATGTCATGCAAGTCGGGCTCTTCCATTTTGGCCAAAAAAAGGTTGAGTAACAGAAGACCAATTGCTGCGGACGGCGCCGAATCGATCATTGATGGTCATCACTCATCACTAAAGGTGAATACAGACTATTCTGACGTGACGTGATTCCACGTCACGTCAGACGCGTACCGTGCTCCCATTGGCCTAATATGAACGTGAACGTCAAAATGTGAGTGATATAAAAATGCAACACATCGTTCCATGCGTTCACGTTCATATCAGGCCAATGGGAGCACATTACGCGTCTGACGTGACGTGGAATCACGTCACGTCAGAATAGTCTGTATTCACGTTAACACTGGCCTATACTGTGGCGATATTTTCTTCAGTTCGCACTGTGCCAGAGTGTATTGGTGGTTTAATGTCCAACGAAGTAAATTTGGTGCGAAATTTAGTCATAATAGCTCGAATAGCCGCTTCAGTGGGTCAGATCAATCTGACCATAAAATGGAAGGAGCGCGCGATGAACTTTCTCAATAGAGCACGCATTTTGGTAATAAAATTCAATGATTTGCAAGCGTTGTTAGTTTGGAAGACGATTCATGGTTAAATTATAGACCAAACTGAAGATGTTTCACAGTGACACCAAACGTGCGTGAGATGTCAAAATCAGTGTTGCCAAATAGAAAATAAAGTTGAAAAATGACCGGTTATACAGGGCGTGTCTAAATTCATGCGAGAAATTTCTGGAGGGGATTGCTCCTATGAAATCAAGATGGGTACTTTCCATAACGAAATTTCCACAGCCCACCCCTTTCCGAGATACCACCCTTAAATAGTTAAATTTTCTTCAAAAATTTCAGTACCTAATCCAAGAATCTTGGAATATTGTAATTTTCGAGCACTCGCAAAGGACTACCTAATCACGGGTATTCCTGCTACAATATACGGGGTTGAAATCACAGGCCCGGATCTACGATTTTTTCTGACCGGGGCAACAATTCATTATGGCGCCCCTCCCATTTGTGTAATATATAAAATAGCCAAAAATAAATGATACAAATGAATAAAAAACATAAATAATGAAAATAAGAAAAATATGACAAGGAAAGAAACTAGATTCTTTTTTCCGATTTTTTTCCGCGAACGCTTCTATCAGCTCCTCGAAATTTGTTTCGGAAACAGTTTTGTTTTGCATAGCTAAGATCGAAAGACCAGAATGACGTTCCTGACTCATTGAGGAACGCAAATAATTTTTTATTGAATTTGTAGCGGGTCTAATGAAGTCGATCTTTCACTAATTTCAGGAACCAGCTCTTTGAAAACCACTAGTTCCTGACAGAAATCAACCGCATTCAAATCTCTTGAATACTTTTGCGCTAAAAGGGTCCCATCTTTCTGCAGATCCTATTTTTGCGTGTTTAGAAGAGCATGGCCATTGAGGAAAGCGAAATTCGTATGCTGACGCTCTGCGCTTTCTAATATTTTTTCTGATTTCTGACAATAATCTGCCGAATACAACCTTTACTTCTTTCGAGAATAAACCAACTAGATCTAGCTCCATATCAAATTCTTCAGAAAGAAGTGTAGCTTCCGAGATCCAGTTTTCAATAGGTTTTTCTCTCATTCCTTGCAAGATCTTCACAAGACCTTGCAACAATGATAATGAACGTAAAATAATTATATCATCTTTATGAATGTCCACGTTGACCCTATTGATCCGCAGAATATGATTGCAAATTGTTAGGTTCAGGATCTAAAATCCATCTCAGCATGAAGTAACTGTCCAGCTCCATACTTGGATTCTGCGGCTTGTGAGGATTCTTTGATTTCTTCCAGAGCCTTCACAACTCCCGGTAAATTATTGAGCAAGGAGCAAGGCATTAACAGCTTGATGTTCATCTGACTATCTTGGTTGGCTACTTTCTTTTAAGTTTATGTTCGTGCACTTTTTCATAATTGTCCATCATGTGGATGAATCAACAAAAAAAGAATACAGTTTTTCTGCAACACCAAATAAATCTACTGCTTCTGAACATGATGAAGCCGAATGGACACCCACAAGATCCAAAGAGTGTGCTAGGCATGGAACTAATACTGCCAGCTCGTTCATCTGTAGAATTCTGGATTGGACTCCTTTATGTATGCCAGCCATATTAGATCCGTTGTCGTAGGATTGCCCACGACATTTGCAGTTTATCTAGAATTCGCTGTGAGATTATTCTCCAGTCTTTCCGTCAATTTCTAGGAAGTCAATAAAACTTTCCTTTATTTCATATCCATATTTTTAAATATCGTATAACCTGGCCCATTTGATCTGTGTGAGATACATCTGGGGTGCAGTCGAACATAATAGTGAAGTTGTTGGCCTCCTTGATCTCATTAATAATGTTATTCCGAACTTTGGTGGCCATCGATAATTTCATTTCGTATAGTTTAGGAAAGCTAGGATGTTTGTCCTTTTTTAGGTGTTCTAGATGGCACTAGTCGGGTCATATTTAATAATAATAATTTTTTCCGAGAAAATCAACAGTAAAATTTTTTTAACCTCTGGTTGTTTTTGGCGCCCCCTCAATCTGGCGCCCAGGGCAAGCGCCCCGCTTGCCCCCCCCCCTAGATCCGGGCCTGTGAAATATCAGCAACCCCAACTTTATTTCATATCACAACCTTTTTTTAGTTTTATCATAACTTGAAATCCTTGTTTCATCTTTCATCACATGTTTTAATTCTTACATAATATAGTGAAGATATGCCGATGCGCATCCATTCTCCATAGTCCGTAGCTTATCCTTGTGACGTCAGTGTGGGAGCATATTTGAATGGATGAGAGCGTTCCCAATGGAAATATCATGTCAAATCTCATTCACAGTTACAATGGTTGGATTTTAATTCAATTCTTATCCAGGATTTGAATAAGAGCATATGGAAATTTGATTTCAGCTCCAATAGGGATGTTGACTATTTTTTGGAAATGGTTTTAATTTGTAGAGAAGGCCTATACAAACACGAAAAATATATTTTCATGGAAAAAATATACCTAGCAAATACCAATCAAAAATGCGTAAATACAAAAAGTTTTCGAAATTCCCGCTGAAACGCTTCATACTGTCGCGTGATTATGATTACGTCACTAAGCAGGCCCGGATCTACAATTTTTTCTGACGGGGGCAAAAATTCATAATGGCGCCCCCTCTCCCCATTTGTGTAATACATATATGAATTCATGAAAAACAACATAAATAAATAATACAAATGAACAATAAAAATTAATACTATTAATAAGGAAAGTATCACAAGGAAAGAAATTATATTTATTTTCTTCACAGCTTCACGCGGCGTGATTTTCTTTCTGCGAACGCATCTATCAGCTCCTAGGAAGCAGTTTTATCTTCTATAGCTAAGATCGAGAAATCATAGAGACGTTCCTGACTCATTGAAGAACGCAAATAAATTTATATTATTTTCAATTTGCTGAAACTGCGTTCACATCTTGCAGACGTGGTAGGTAATGTGCAGTATACTCTAAAAGCTATGCTGACAATAGAGAAAGCTTCTTGCAGATCTTGCCTGCGAAGAATTTGTAGCAGGTCTAAAGAAGTCGATCTCTCACCAATTTCAGGAACCAGCTCTTTGAAAACCGCTAGTTCCCAACAAAAAACAACTGCATTCTGTATTCAAGTCTCTTCAATATATGTGCGCTAAAAGGGTCCCATTTTTCTGCAGATCCTCTTTTTTCATGTTTAAAAGGGCATGGCCGTTGAGGAATGCGAAATTCTTCTGATTCCTGACAATGATCTCGCACATTTGGTCGACCTGCTTTTTCTTCTTGGAAACACGAATTGGTTCCATATCCAATTCTTCTGGAAGAAGTGTAGCTTCCGAGATCCAGTTTTCAATAGGTTTTTCCCTCATTCCTTGCAAGATCTTCACAAGATCCATCAACGATTATGAACGTGAAATAATTATATCCCCTTATTCCCCTTTCTGAGGGCCGGTTTCACAATGTCTGGTTACCAGAAGTTAACCTAAAGGTTAGACAAAAACCACTGAAAAGCGTTTCACAATTGTTGGTTAGGCATTCACCAATAGTTAACCAGTAGTTTTTTTTACAATAAGATAATTCGATGGTTAAGAACTGACCAGAAGGTTTCAACGTCACTTTTTCTGTTTCTACAACTGTCAGGATATTAGTTAGGAGGTTCTGTTGAGGATCTCTATTGAGTGCTATGAACCATTCCAAGAAATATTATGTAATTTTACTTTTTGAACAAGCTTAGGTATCCTTTATGTTTGTTTTCCACATGCTTACTTTCAGATAATACGATATCGATTATGTTTAAATGTTATTTCTCAAATACAGGATTTAATTGGGGTAACATGATTTGCAGTAGGGAAATAAAGAACTGTTGAAAAAAATATTTTCGGGGTGAACATAAATACAATTTTAAATTTATATTATTTTTTGTAATTGACTCCATATTTTGCCAATTTCGCATTAATCAGCAAATGTTTCTTCTTCAAGAGCTCCATATTCAGATTGAACTCCTCCAAAAATTTTTCCTTCTGTAGCCTTATAAACTGTAATTTCTCTTCAATGAGGGTATTACTAGGTGTACCAATTGTTTTTACTGTCGTAATTTTCTTCAAGTTTTTTACATGTCTGAATCGCAATTTTTCTGAAGGAAGTTTCCTCAGATTTTTCGCACTGTAGGATGTCCAGGTGTCCTCAGCCTCTTCCCCATTGCTGGTTGCTGAATTTCCAGCAAGGCCTTGACTTTCATTATCTTTCAATATAGATGAAGATCGATCGTCCTCATTTTGTGGTCCATAACCAATAGTCTCCTCAGTATTGGTAGGAGGTATTTTCCGTGTCAGTTGGCCCCTGTCATCATCATAAGGGTTACTCAAACCAGTGAGTTGTTCCCCCAAAATCCCTTTGACGACCACATCAATTTCATTTTCTGGAGGCAATGTATAATGTCCTCCTCCTGTTTTTAATACACTTTTTTTTCCTCTGTATATTTCTTCTTCGTCCTCTTCTTAATATTATTGAATTTTTCTTTTAAATTTTTAATAGAACGCGGACACTTTCCACTAGAAGAATTGAATTCTTGGCATATATCTTGCCAAGCCCTCTCTTTCTCCTTCCATGTTATTGTGTTGCTCCTCTTACATTCAACAACATTTTTATATTTTTCGATAAGACTAACAAGTAGTTGTTCTTCCTCAATTGTGAAATTTGCCGATCTTCGCTCCCTGTTTATATTTTCATTTGAAACTTCCATCTCCCAGCAATGAAAATATTTTATATCTACCAAATATTTCAATTAATTTATTATATATATTATAGAAGAATTATACTCACACCACCAATTATAGAACAATACCCAATAACTAAAGTATATTCGCTAACAGAATGGGACGACTGACAACTTCACACAAAGAACAAATTCAAATTTCAAAATGACACCAATGTTGTGCACTGAATACGAATAAATAACCTATGAATCAGTGGCTTCTATGTCTTGAAAATTTTCAACTATTGGCAACCTAAGTTAACCAAAGGTAATTTGACCAATACCGTTAGTGGTTGTTGTGAAACGTTTTCTCAGTTAACTACAAGTTAACTAGAAAGTATATGGTCAAGTTACCTGAAAGTTAACCAGACATTGTGAAACCGGCCCTGAATCGTATAGGATTGCCCACGACATTTTTTGACATCTAAATCATCATCTTGCCCTTGGCTCAGTGGTAGAGCGTTGGAATTAGGACCCAAAGGTTCGATGTTCAATCCCGAGCTAGGAAAGAAATTTTCTAGTCTCGGTAGGGGCCACCATTCACTGTTGGGTCAAAAATTAACAGTGCTCTGCCTAAGCCTACACAGAACACAACTGCTTACTCCGAACTCGGCACAAGTTACAAGCTTCGAAGCTTGTAGTTTCAGAGGGGTCTCCACAGGAGCTTTGGAGTAGTCAGGATAAACAATATATCATATCATATCATCTGGAATTCGCTATGATATTATTCTCCAGTTTTTCCGCCAACTTCTAAGAAGTCAATAAACTTTCCTTGGTCTCATATCCAGACTCCGTTTTCTTCAAATATCTTATAACCTGGTTCATTTGTTCTGTGTAAGATGATACATCTGGGGTACAGTCATTAATATTCCGAACTTTGGTGGCCATTAAATCGATCATTTCATTTTGTATAGTTTTGGACAGATAGGATGTTTGTCCTTTTCTTGAGTGGTCAAGATGGCACTTCAGAGACGGGTCATATTCAATAATAATACTTTTCCCGATAAAATCAAATTAAAAAAATTTAACCTCTGGTTGTTTTTGGCGCCCTCTTAAGCTGGCACCCAGGGCAAGCGCCCCGCTTGCCCCACCCTAGATCCGGGCCTGCGTCACTATACCGTCAACAGGCTTCGCCTTCTGTCAAAGCGAACTCCATTATGTTCAAAATTGTAGAATATCGTTTTCGTAATAACAAATATTCGTAAAATAGTTCGCTGGTGTTACGTTTTACTCTCCTCTGTTCTTCGTAAGTTCGTATTCGTAATGACACATTGGCTACAGTTAGGTTATAGGTTAGCTTATTTACGGAACAGTGACGTCACGTATTCTGATCGGTGTTTGCAGTCACGTGATAATCGGTAATAGATAACACAATTTAAATCAATTTTATTTGATTTAATGAGAGTAATTAGATCACTAGAATATTTTTTTAGTATTTCAAAAACTACCTTCAATGTGGAAAACCTCAATTTATATGAATTTGTAACCTGTCTCAACATCCCTTTTGTCGAAATATACTTCATAAAATACAAAAAACTTTTGAATTGCTCATGATTCTTTCCAAATCAGTGAAAATTTTTTTGCGTGCTATTCTACAAAAATATTGAAATAGTCTGTGGAAAATATATGACAAAAGCGAACTAGTACAGACTGTCCCAAATTCGATGCCCACTGAGAGCAACTCATAAATCATTGAAGTTGGAGACAAACTTTTCAAGGACTCCCGATTTCTATTTTTAAAATAATATTTCAGAAAACAGATCCAGGTTATTTCGACTTATCTATGAGTTACAGGGCGTTTCTGAAAAACTACTTTTTCAATTGTTTCGCTTCATCTAGGTTTCCGCATCAGATAGTTCAAAAATTGTAAAAAGTTTGGATTCGTCATATATTATTTTTTTCTGATCAGAGAGAGCAACTATTTATCATATGAGGGCTACTACACTCCATTCACTTTTATAAAGTATCCAGGTTGGCCATGACATTATGACACATTTCACTGTGTATATTTTGAAAATGTTAGGTTATGGTCATTTACCTTGTCCTCTCTACATAGAGATCGTAGTAATTACGTATTTATCAAAATTCACTTTCGGAAAATAGGTAATGAATTTGAGAAAATATTATATGAAATCAATAATTCCAAAGACCTGGCGAATGTTGAGGAAACTTTTTTTCTGTTAAAAGTGGAAATATTTTTTTAATAAAAAAACTAAATAATTGTATCAACGGTCAACTGTAAATTTCTCATGAAAAAATTACTTTTCTTTCCCTACCATTTTTTCCTCAGAGTCTCAAATATCTATACTTTTTCAGTTTTTGCTAATATCTCAGGAACCGTTTGGATTACACATTGTCATTAATAATAGCCTTACTCACTTGCACTTCATTCGGTTTGATTAGACGTGCAGGGTGGAGATATTGAATTTACACACAAGTTTTACCCCCAACTTTTTCACCACTGGACAAATTTGCCTTTGCACAGCAAATTCTGATGCGCCAATGTGATATACATGAAAAACCTGGTTCATTGTTGAACCGTTTTCTAGCAAACTGGCATTATCAAAACAAAAACAATTTGGTAACGCATTGTAAATTTTTTTGTAACTGGAAAAATGAGTAGTATTAATGAACGAGTTCATTATTTTCAATAAAATTTGACAACTAGGTTTTTGAGTATAAATTATATAAAGTTATTTTTCATTATTTTTAGCGATCACAGTTAAAAAGATTACGAGAATTTTTCCAAATTCAATAAAGTAACAATGCGTTAGCGAATTGATTTTGATCAAAAAATATCAGTTTTCTCGAAAACGGTTCACTTAAGAATAATGAACCAGGAGTACCTCTTTATGTGAAACACATTGGCGCATCAGAATTTGCTGTGGGAATTTGTTCAGTGGTGTAAAAGTTGGAGGGTGAAACCTTTGTGCAAATTCAATAGCTCCGCCACTGGCACGTCTAATGAAACCGAGTAAAGTGCAAGAAAGTAGCCATTACTAGTGACAATGAGTGTACAGAAACTCAATTCTGTAATTCGAATGGTACCTGATGAGATATTAGCAAAAAACTGAAAAAATATGAATTTTTGACACCCTGTATCTATGAAACTAAGACCCAGAGGAAAAAATGGAGAATCTACAGTTGACCGTTGATACAATTTTGACATTGCCGATATTTCACGGGTGCCAACCTGCGTCAGTTTAAAGTAAAAAAAAACTTGATAAACCTAAATCTTGGCCAACCTGGTAACTTTATGAAAGTGAATGGATTATATAAGGGCGATTCGTTGTATATTAAATGGGATTCCCTATATTTTTCCACATAGGTAACCATGACCTGTTCTCTTAAATCGAATTATTCAAAAACAAATGAGGTCAGATTGGTCAGAAGTCTTTGAACATTTTTTCTCTCACTCTGTGATTATCGATGTTGAGACTCCTGTAGAAGTTGAAGATCATGTTTAATGAGCATTCTGCATTCTTTATTACTTGCAATTTTTGTAATGTAATGTAAATGTTTCAATTTATAAACGAATATGGTGAATAAAAGGCATATTGAAGTCAAATGTTTTTCTTTGGTGTTGTGGATGTACGCAGTTTTGGTTCATAGATGGTGTCACATGTAGAAGGAATATAAGACTTTTTTAAGAGGAAAAAGATTTGAGAAAATCGCTCGGAACTGTCTATTTTATTCTTGGGGGATATGATGTGTTTCCACATAAAAATCATCAATTCATTTCATTCCCTTGAACGCATAAGATAGGTCATGCAATATAGATTATTATGTATATACCATTTCATTGATGTTGGGATTAATCATTTGTTGGAATAAACTATTCAGGAAATCAGGACACTTTTTTTTTTCAAAGAATTTTACCCTTCTTCCTTGTCCCATTGACATTGGTAATCATCTTTTGTAAAATTAGATGATATATCATTTTCAAAGACGATTTTTACGTAAACAAATAATAAAATAAGATCTTGAAAAATTTCTCACTGTCATATTCAGGAGAGAAATCACTCATAAGCTCTGACTTCACATCAGTTATAGTTGTGTATTATATGTTGTCATATTGATATTTCATTTTCAAAGACGATTTTTACGTTAACGAATAATAAAATAAGATCTTGAAAAATGTCTCATTGTCATATTCAGGAGAGAAATCACTCATAAGCTCTGACTTCACATCAGCTATAGTTGTGCATTATATGTTGTCATATTGATATTTTATTTTCAAAGACGATTTTTACGTGAACGAATAATAAAATAAGATCTTGAAAATTTTCTCATATGTAATACCACTAGAGACGGAATTTTGCCGGCAAAATTTCTCGATTGTTATATGAAAGTTTGTTGCTCGGAAATTCCGCGAATGACAATTGTATCAAAATCACGAGCCGCCAGGCGAGTGATTTTGGAAAAAATGTCATGAGGGAAATTTCCGAAAAGCAACAAACTTGAATATTAAAAGAGAGAAATTTTACCTGCTTAAATTTCATCTCGAGTGGAATTCGGCATGACTATTCCACGAGAAAATAGGGCAATATGTTCGCATTTGACGCGTATTGCGCTATGTGGCAAATTAGAATTCATCATAGATTAACTAAACCACTAAACGTTGTTTGTTCTCTCTATGATATTTATTTCCGAAGTTGTCTTTGAATTCGAGAAACGTCAAAAATTTTGTCGCTGAAAAACCAACATGTTGGTTTCCGTAGAAACTTCCTCACTAAAAATGAAAAGAGTGGAAGAGTCACTGTCATATTCAGGAGAGAAATCACTAATAAGCTCTGACTTCACATCAGTTATAGTTGTGTATTATATGTTGTCATATTGATATTTCATTTTCAAAGACGATTTTTACGTTAACGAATAATAAAATAGGATCTTGAAAAATTTCTCACTGTCATATTCAGGAGAGAAATCACTCATAAGCTCTGACTTCACATCAGTTATAGTTGTGTATTATATGTTGTCATATTTGAAATTTGAAAAGGTTTAAGGTGCCCCGATACGTCAATCGTCTAGAACTCTAAACTCTAGAGGCCCCGACATGGTTAATCCGGCACTGACCAAGCTGGTTGCTTGTGATATGGTACAGATCGAGGACTCGATGAGGGATGTCTCAGGATTGACTTCGAAATGATCCAATAACTTTTCGTGGAAAAATGGTATTGGTATTGTTGAACAAACTTGAATGTTTTCGAAAATTAAAATGGCATGCTTGATAATTGGTAACGAATTTTTAGTGTTTCCGTATATCAACAAGAAGATGCACCTGCGTCTTCGCCAGACGCTCAATTTAGTCCCCGTGTATATCAAGTCAAGTGTATACCTACCGGAAAGGAAACCTCGTTGTAGGTTTCACATTCTCATTCTCCGCTGCGACCCACGACACCGGCTTCGAAATTTAGAATCGAATCGACAGTTGGTGGTAAACATCTAGTGCTGGAGTAGCGTTCATTGGGCACCTTCACCGCAGCGCTCTACGGAACGGGTTTCTTGTTTGTGTTATTTCTCGTCAGTCTTCGTAGTGTCTCTTCTGCTATCTGACATCTTTCGATTATTGTGATTGTTTTGTTTATATAGACCTTTTGGATTATTATCACAACCAGAACGTAAGTTAATGTTCTCTTTGTTTACGTGTATTCAACAGATACGATTGGGACATACCGAGTTCAGACGGTGTTCGATAAGAAATTCCTCGTACAGGTGTGACTTAGCCGTACAATCAGGTTGTCAAAGGTGTGGAGGTAGAAAGAACAGACAGCTGACCCAACGTTGATCCAGCTACTCTGTTCTTTCCTTTTACACTCAAGAGCAGATAAAGAAAAATAAAAAATCTTCTGATAAACTCTCAAATTGTGTAATTTTTCCGCTCATTCTATTTCGAGCAACACGTCTTCTGATTCCCGATAATCTTAAGAAATATAATTTTTAAAACATGATGAGAGTTAAGGCAAAGCCTAAGAAACTCGAAAAAATCCAATAAATGCGTACAAAAATTAAGAAAAAATGATATTAGATCACTGAAAAAAGCTGTTTATCTTCATTGAGAGAATTGAAAATCCAGACTAGGTTTGATTTCTCAAATAACAATTGCCAATTTATGCTTCACCGTAGGAATCTTCTGTATACTTATTAACTGATAGTTTCCGCATGCAACAGGTTGAATATCACAAATGAATCCAGTTCAATTACTTATAAATATACATAGAATGAATTTTCAAGTGGATGAGATCAATGGAATTATTTCATCAACAAACAAATAGCTTCGTATTAAATAATTCAGAGTAATTTGATTTAGAAACATGACCAGTTGTACAATACACGTTTATGCCAATTACGTTTTTAACTAGGTCCAATTTCGAAAATTCCCTTATAATACAGCGTGAACATTACTTTTCTATGAGAAATTTTGTATCGGTTTTTTTTTGGTTATGGAACTTTCAATTGGAATAAATCACCTTTTAATTGACATTGAAGCCAATTTTTTTTATTCGAAAGATAATTTTATGACATTCATGTTTTGAAAATAATTTCCGGCATATGTCCACCACGACTAGCTCTGAGGAACCGCATTCGACCAGACCAATTTTGTACCACTTTTTCGAGCAAATCAGGCCTTATTTCAGCAATAACACGGGTTATGTTGGCTTCCGAAGCGTCTATGGTCTCTGTTTTATCAGCATAAACCAAGGACTTGACATCGAGCTTGACATAACCCAAAAGAAAATAATCTACTGGACTACTGGAGATATGTCGCATGATTTTGGAGGCCACTTAATTGGGACATTTCTCGAAATAATGTAATCGCCAAATCTTTCTTTTAATAAATCAATTGTTACGGTAACAGAATGAGGTATTGCACCATCTTGTTGGAAACAAAACACTTCTGGACAGATACCATTCGAATTTTGAAACAAATAATCATTGATCATCAATCTGTGAGGTCCACCATTCACTGTCTCATTAGCTCCAGAGCTAGTCGTGGTGGACAAATTCCAAAAATTATTTTCAAAACATAAATACCCGAAAATTATCTTTAACAAAAAAAAAATTGGCTTCAATCTCAATTTGAATGTGTTTCATTTAAATTTAGTTCTATCACTCTAAAAAAATACACCCGATATTTTTCTTCGTATAGCTAATTTCACCAATGAGACACGTAAAACCTATTCCAAAAATGTGGAATTTCATCTGTATGTGTTCGTGAAAATGTCATTCTCTTAATAGATACATCAAAACCCACATATTCGATTGAGCGCAATTTGGCATTGAGCTGAAAATAATTATCAAAAAATTCATGCAAATCCAGTGAATAAAAAACAAACAAAAATTGAAAAAAAACTTAAATTTATCAATGCAATAGATGAAATTAGTAACCGAGTTTACGTTATTATCTTTCGTTAGAGAATATAGGAAAATTGTTTTTTAAATGGAGGCCAAAAGTAACTTTGAGCGGATTAATAACCTGACTGTGCGACCGCACGGACTATGGATAATTTGGGCCGAGATTTCTGAAATAGGTGATGCTCACAAAAGTCCCGCTTTCGATATTTTTGTATCGTTCTCGTGGTCTTGGTCTCGCGTCAAGTAACATAATACAGGGTGGCCATTTGAAAACGAAACAGACGAGATTACAGACGAAATAAATTTTTTCGATAGAAATGCTCGGACAGGTCGATTTCTGTTTCGAGGGGGACAACTTAAGATGTAGGTTACGGACGCATAGCGCTTCAACCCTTGCTACTACAACCCTCACCCCCAATTTTTGAATAGGGAAGATGGGGTGAGTGATACCTCATTTGAAAGGTATTTTTATACTGATTTCAGCACAGTAATTGTTTTTTCATTTTATGCATTAGTTCTCGAAATATTCTTAACTAAGTATTTGAAAATGAAGTGGTGTCTTCATGGCACTTGTAGTGTTTTTTTGTGAAAAATCGACATCTTGATTAAAGATTTCTATGTCAGTGGATTGGAGGAAGGAAGCCACAGTCATGGTTGTTTTGAAGCTCAAAATGTCGATTTTTCACAAAAAAACACTACAAGTGCCATGAAAACACCACTTCATTTTCAAATACTTAGTTAAGAATATTTCGAGAACTAATGCATAAAATGAAAAAACAATTACTGTGCTGAAATCAGTATAAAAATACCTTTCAAATGAGGTATCACTCACCCCATCTTCCCTATTCAAAAATTGGGGGTGAGGGTTGTAGTAGCAAGGGTTGAAGCGCTATGCGTCCGTAACCTACATCTTAAGTGGTCCCCCTCGAAACAGAAATCGACCTGTCCGAGCATTTCTATCGAAAAAATTTATTTCGTCTGTAATCTCGTCTGTTTCGTTTTCAAATGGCCACCCTGTATAAAGATGTCATCTTTGGCTGTCGATATCGTCTGCAATATTGCTGGAAATAGAATATAAATATATAATGGAAAATACCAATAATATGACAATATCAAAAACATTTTCATTACTCCAATCTCTATAAAATAAGAACTAAAAAAACTGGCATCAAAAAATATTGCACAAAATTATTATTTGAGAAAAATTTACCTATTTAATATTAGTTCTTTTTGTTATTATCTGGACAGATATCATTTTCCACGGCACCGGATATGCTCATGAATAAATGAACAAACGAATTCAAGAATGTATTCCATCTCTACAACTCATCTTAGATTTATCTTGTACGCTTTTCTTGGCCAAACTATCGGGTGTTTTTTTTAGAGTGATACAAGTTTAAATTGAAATAAAACACATTTAAATTGAGATTGAAGCCAATTTTTTTTTATTTGGAAGATAATTTTATGACTTTTATGTTTCAAGAATAATTTCCGGCATATGTCCACCACGACTAGGTATAAAGAACTGCATTCGACATACAAATCGATTGATACCGAAATACTTACACATTTGTGATAAATTTCACACGTACGTCAAGATATAATATGATCATTTGGCTCAGTTTTAGTAATATCAGAATTGCATATTATCTCCATGATTTTGTCCATTTTATCTTAACTTCAGTGGCTTAGATAACTAACTTTCAACTGACTTTTTTCCGAAATAAATGAATGTGCATATTAATGTTCTTTGAAATTTCTGATAGATTTTATGGATGAGTCTACTCGTACAGCACCAAATAAACAAAAATACATCCATACATTGAATTAAAGATCTATTAATTTAATTCATTATTCAGCAAAAAAGCGAATATAAAGGAACGAAGTTTTCCTGTCTTGAATTGCTGAAATTGATGTATGAAAACGAATAAGTGAGTTGCTATTAATGATATTTAAGTAAAACCACAAAGTATAGGTACTCTCGTGCCTACGCGACGCGCGACATAATTCCGTGAATTATACTTCTGTGTTCTCAGCTTCAGCGAAATTAACAATACCTACATATCCAGTTGGAATTTTCAACGCTGATTCACGACTTAATAGAAGATCCAATTATTCGTAATAATGATTAATTTCATGTCTGCATTGCGATATTACCTAGCATAGTACGTACTCGTCTTCTGGGCTTGTATCTTCAAAGGTTGTGAACATGCTCTTCCATATCAGGTGTTAAGGGCCCAATCGATGAAACAGGAGGAATTTCATTCATTGCAATACTGAGAACAGCGTGATTCATCGCCAATATAATTGATATTGCCCAGTGCCCACGTACACACCTCGTGTTTAAATTGCACCGTGTTTAGGTTTTATTGAAACAACAGATTGAATACCTACGTTTTTCGCCTTTTCGGTTCATACATTCAGTTAGCAAGATTTTGGGATGAATTCAATTCAATTGATGAAATAAGAAAAGGTGCTTGCACTGTGA
Source organism: Adalia decempunctata (assembly GCA_951802165.1). Lineage (NCBI taxonomy): Eukaryota > Metazoa > Arthropoda > Insecta > Coleoptera > Coccinellidae > Adalia > Adalia decempunctata. The sequence continues at coordinate 41,299,571 of OX637696.1, forward strand.
ATCGAAAATTGGTCAGTGCGTATGCCACCATAAATAAATTCATATTTCTCCAATAGCGAATAAAAGCGTGTCATAATTTGACCTGTTTAGGCAGTTCTCATGAATTTATCCAGCATCTGTATCGGCGATGAGAGTGCTTGATTTAAAACGTTGCTACCTGCAGCCTTGAATATTTGAATGCCTGAAGTGCAGATCGAGCCGTAAAGGAAAAAAACAGTAATGTTGCAAATTGTTAATACTTCACTAGAGTTTTTTGTTAGTGCTCACAATTTAACCTCAAAGTAGTAATTTCGGATGCCGAAGCTTTTTTCATTTTCCGCTTAATATCAATTTATTTTTCACAAAAGGTATGAAAAAAACAGTTAACATGCAGAATAATTACTATCAAGTTGAATTATTCGTACCATGTATTCAAGTAAGCATTCAGATACATATGAATATTATCTTGCCAAAACTAGACATTCTTATCATCGAATTCTGCTATCAGAAAAAGTGCATATGTATTCTATTATTCCGTTTAGCACGTTAAAAATTACTATTCAACCTCCTCACGGTTTGGAGTGAACATATGAGTGAGGTGATAACAAAAACGCCAAAAATTATTAAAACGTGGTAATATTGCAAGGCATTCATAGTTTTCCTCTTTAGGAATGAAGACCCATAATTCAAATCCATTCTATTTTGTCATTGTAAATATGACGTATACAATTGGTATTAGGAACTGAACCCCAAGTGCGTGGATAAATTACCATTGAAGTGACTAAAAACAACACTGGCGCACCCAGGGAGATGTATTATAGTTAAAAGAAAATTGGGATTTTTGCTACGACAAGTGATCGTGACATGAGCTGACCTTTTTATAAAAAATAGACTGAGCTTCAGTGAGACAATATACAAACTACCTACATATTTTGATTATTAAGTAAACGTTACATGCTGATTCAGTCCTCCACCTGAATATTAAATTCAATCCTGGGTGCGCTCTCGAAAAATGGCATATTAGTGAAAAATTCTTCCCACTAGTGAACACATTATTTGATTAAAAACTATATCTAAATGATGAACAAAAGTAGGTCTACTCACTAAGAGAGTTCTACCATTTTTATTATTCTAATATTTTGAATTGAATCGATATTCATAATTATTTCCTTTGATATGCCGAAGGAAAAGGTTTAATTTTGGTTAGTTGATATTGATGGAATAATCTAGTTATCCGCCTAATGAAGCTTGAAATCTTAGTCTCATATCACTGACCTTCAGGTTTCAGTTGGTGATAATGAATTTGAAGGTATATTATCTTGGACCAGAACTGTTATAATTATAGCAAAGTGTAATGAAATTGATATTAAATGAACGAGAAAATTACTTTGTCGATAATCACAGATATTAATACTAATTCAACCACGAACTTCACCAGTTGCTTCACAGTTCTCACCTCTTCAAGGTCCAGTATCTTTTGACATTTTGTGAGTTGAATTGAATCTTTTACACCCATTGTAAGTACATACCTTATTACTTTTTATAAACTATAAATATTTATTATATAGTTTCATATGAAAATATTCATTCATCAGAATCTCTTACATTCTTCTCAAATAACAAATCAGTATCTCCAAACTTTGATCGAAGAATTGTATAGTGAGTGAGAATACGATGATTCCGTAAATTAATCATTGCCTTTATAAATGAGTGGATTATTCTCGCCTGAATGCTTCCAATTTGAAAATGTTCCTAATGGTTTTAATATCATATTGCATAGCACGCCATTTGAGCTCTGAATTAGAAATAATTTCATTTGGCAAATTTACGAAGATGTAAAGGAAACACTTCTTCCAAAATTATACGTCTTGATGGAAAAATCATCCTATTTTGTATTCTTTATATCCAAAGCATGTTTCTGGACTGTCTTTTCGCAATTACGATAACATGCGGCTGAACAAATCCGATATCATTCTGTGTTAAATAAATCTATTCACTTATGTCGCACATATTCCATTCACTTTTTACATGAGAGAAGTAATATAACTGAGTTTCTAAACTCAAGGAAAGTTGAAATTCTACTCTTTTCGTGTAGCTTTGAGTTTCACTCGAGATACTTTATAACCGATATGCTGTGCTTTTGTTTCGTTAAAATTTCAGAAATGGAATGTGAATGTTGATTTGAAATCTCAAAAGAGACAATTGGCAAGAAAATTTAATCTGAAATAATTTTCCAATATCTAATATAAAAATTTTGTACTTACCTAGCTATTAATCTATATCCCTACTCCCTCGCTAACCTTGACAATGGCTCCCCCCTCCTTCTCCACTCATTCAGGATGAAGATTATTTTTATTTCCTCCACATTCATTATTTGTCCTCAACATCCAGTGCTTATCTACATCTTGTCGAATTGGTGAAATTTCGAAAATGAAAATATCTGCCCAAAAAATTATCGTTTCTGTGTGAAGTCTTAAATTTTTTTCAATTTCAACAATCTTCATTGTGAGTATTAGAATTTTGATTAAGTTCACTGGGTCTAATAATTTTTACCTACAGAAAATTATGAAAAAAGTATTTCACCAATGAGACACGTAAAACCTATTCCAAAAATGTGGAATTTTATCATATTCGATTGAGCGCAATTTGGCATTAAGCTGAAAATAACGCGAATCGTAAAAGATTTCATGCAAATCCTATGAATAAACACTGAGTTCATGTTATTAGCTTTGCGTTAGATAATATAGAAAAATTGTTTTTTTAAATGGAAGCCAAGTAACTTTGAGCGGATTAATACCCTGACTGTGTGACCGCACCGGCTATGGAAAAATGGGTCGAGATTTCTGAAATAGGTGATGCTCACGAAAGTCCCGCTTTCGATATTTTTGTATCGTTCTCGTGGTCTTGGTCTCGTGTCAAGTAACATATAAAGATGTTTTCTTTGGCTGTCGATAGTATCTGCAATATTGTTGGAAATAGCTTATGTATAATGGAAAATGCCAATAATATGACAATATCGAAAACATTTTCATTACTCCAATCTCTATAAAATAAGAACTAAACAAACTGGTATCAGGAAATATTGCACAAAATTATTATTTGAGAAAAGTTTACTTATTTAATATCAGTTCTTTTTGTCATTATCTGGACATATATCATTTTACATGGCTTCGGATATGCTTATGGATAAATGAACAAACGAATTGAAGGATGTATTCCATCTCTATAACTCGTCTTTAATTTATCTTGTACGCTTTTCTTCAAATTGAGATTGAAGCCATTTTTTTTTTCATTTGAAATATAATTTTATGACTTTTATGTTTCAAAAATAATTTCCGGCATATTTCCACCACGACTGAAGAACCGCATTCGATCAGACCAATTTTGGATCACTTTGTCGAGTACCTAATTCAGGCCTTATTTCAGCAATAACACGAGTCATGTTGGCTTTCAAAGTGTCTATTGTTTCTGTTTTATCAGCATAAACCAAAGACTTGGCATAACCCCAAAGAAAATAAACCATTGGAGTTATGTCGCATGATCTTGGAGACCAATTAATTGGATCACTTCTCGAAATAATGTTAAACGCCAAATCTTTCTTTCAATAAATCAATCGTTACGGTTGTAGCATGAGGTGTAGCACTATCTTGTTGGAACCCAAACAATTTTTGGTCGATACCATTCAAATTTTGAAACCAATAATCATTGATCATCGATCTGTAACTGTAACGAGCACCATTCACTGTAACATTAGCTCCAGAGCTAATCGTGGTGAAAATGTGCCGGAGATTTTTTCAAAACAATTTCATGAAATTATATTTAATTAAAAAAAAATTGGCTTTAATCCTAATTGTAATGAGTTTTATTTCAATTTGAAATTCTATCACTCAGCAAAAAACAACCCATACATTTGCCAGTCCACATCCATCCGTTCTATCGAATTTATCTCGATAACTAATAATAATTATAAGAAAACGTTTTCTGATTCAAGATATAAACCAATGGAAATAAGTTCAATAAATGAAATCTAAAAATACGATTCCTTGAATTTTGATATAATCTCTACCAAGTGAAAGCAAAAGTTATAGAATTTAGGTTCTGGAACCAACTCGAAGTTGAAATACAAGAAAATACGCCAATAAATACAAGTTATATAACATGAAAAAAATTAAAATATCAACGGAACTGCGTTGATACTCTACAGGAGTCTTCATATTTCAAGGACGAAGAGAAATGAGACTTTATAAAAATATTACTATTGGTCCCATGGACAGCAGTCATTTAATGGTGCCAAAAAACGAACATTAAGTGGTCAGTGAACTCCACTGTTCTTGAAATGACTATAGCATCCAAATTTACTGGGGCATTTCATATGATGGTTATTCCAAAACTCATTTCTTGTAGATGATATCGAGAGCTAATTTTCACCCTTTATTCGAAGAAGACAGAACATCAGAAAAAAATATCGATAAATACTTGGTTAAGTGTGGATGAAGTTGACTCTCATCATTTTCATTCAAAATTTGAATAAGTTTCGAATGTATAGAAGACAACAGAACCTTTATCGATTCTTTGACCTCTATGCCAACCCTATAGTCGATAAAACGAAAGATTTATTTGTTCTTCCTAGGTTATTTCCTTGTTTTGGATAACATCTCGCATCTCCAAATTTCAGGGTCGAAAAATTCATCATAATATGACTTCTGGAAGTTGATGATCTTATCTCTAACTTAAATCGGGAATATATTTGCGTAATGTGCACATGGAGATTGACCAATTGAAAAGAATGTCAATAATTGAACTGTTTTCAAGGCATAAACGTGATTTGGTTGAATTAATAAATCATCAGCATTTCATTGAACTGTGAATATGAGATAAGAATTTCTCTGATATCAAACATAATTTCTCCCGCTGTTGCAAGTGTAAATTATGTGTCAGCGGATACAAAGGAAATGTAAATTTTCTCGAAATGAAAATTGTTGTTATCAAATTTTTTGTTGGTTAATAGGGTCATCAATTCCATAACTCCAAAATTATGAGTGACAACTAGAATTTCATTGGTTTGAAATAGCAATCTAATTATAATTGGATAATAATTGATTCGTCCTTTCGGTTGATATTTTCTTTCAGATATTCTGGTATCAAGTTCAAGCCTCGAGTTCATAATGAAAAATTGGCTTCGTGGGATCTACCGTAATAGAACGTTATATCAAAAAAACATTTCGATTGAAGATTTCGTGTTCTTCTATTCAATCAATACAAACAACATACTTTGTAGACGGAAATGGGAGGCCAATACTAGGAGAATGGATAATAATTTTTATAGTAAGCTCTTTTTGGTCTATGAGACCAAAAAAAATACTTTGTGAAATTTGGCGCCACAATCCTGAGATTTTTAGGGAAAAGAGTACTTTTCAAATAAAATTATGGAATAGATTTTCATTCCCTTTTTTTATACCGTGAGCCGATGCACATATACAGGGTGTTTCGCCATAAACTGGTCAAACATATGTAGCCGTTTGGATGATATCGAGAAATTTATTTTTGCAGCATAACATGTATCCCGTTTTCGAAGAAAAAGCGGGATACAGAATGTCAAGTTTGAGCAATATTCCGAGAACTGTCGTAAGTTATGCGTGACCTTTGAATTAACTGTTTCAGGTCACATCTTAGTAGGATATTTCAGAGCTCAATTTAACAGTGGTGTAGAATTCTAGGGATGAATTCAAATCACTGGCGGGCCATGCCCCTCCCCATTGGACCTCGAAATTGACAATGATTCCTTGATAGTAGATCAGTCGATCCCTAATATTTTCAATAAAAAAAATTCGTTTATAAACCGAACAATTTTTTTCTCAAAAAACTTTGGTGAGAATCGATCGCTGTCCATTTTCAATTGACTAGCATTGCTTGGTAACGGACAATAATAAGATTAGAATTAATCAGTTGATATACCCGATAGGCAGGGTAAAACTACTGTCCGAAAGTGGGGAGAGTTTTTGAAAAAAAATGCATGTGGAAAACATACTATCGATTTATTGCACATGTAACTAAACTAATGAAAACGACCATAAAGTTGACATAGCTACCTACACTTGTAGAGAAATCCATGAATCCTATAGCATTGATTTTCGAGAATTAGTCGTTAGAGAAGAAACTGGTTACGCTCCTATTTTTTTTATTTGGAATTTCTGTGGTATAAATATTGAGTTGGCAGATGATTTTACAAACCCATATGAATCGAAATACACAAAAATCGACTCTTTGTGGCTTATTGCATGTAACTTCTTCCTGGGATTTTTTTGATTACTGCAAAAATATCTCATTTTGGTCAGTTTTTTGAATAATTACCGTCTCGGGTTGATTCGTGTCATAATTGACAAATGTAGAGTTGTTCATAAAACATTATTGGTGGGTTTCACAAAGATCGTTGATTGAGTGATTCACAGAATACGTTGACGCCTTTGTCAAATCGACCAATAGAATTTCAAATTTACGGATTTTTTATCACAGAATCGCTCGATCGGGTGATCATTTGATCACCCGATCAACGTTTATGAAACCCGGCTAAATCTGCCAGAATAAATTACCTGTTGATATTGACGAACAGAAATGATATTTTTCCAGAAATATAGATCCATATGAATGTGTTGTTTTTCCTCAATTACAAATTCAGTGAACAATCGTCAAATTATCAAATTTTATTTGTGGTGAAGTGCCATTTTATGACGCACAAAAACGGTGAGTGATCGTGAATTTTTTCCATTTTCATTATCCCAGCTGTATCATGTAGACTACAGGCCCGTGTCGAAAATTGATGGGTCATTTGAACCAGAAGGTGACCTATCTAGAACGATAGAAGGACATAAAATAATAAGATTCAGCACTATGCCGTCACTTGTAAGCTGTCCAACTGAGTACAGGTGGCAATTCAAAAGGACAAGTAGACTGGTTACATTTGGGTCATATGACTTTTGACGGCATTCTTACCATCGATAGCTCCATGGAAAATAATAGGAAAACGGGCAGTGCCGTACAGAAATGATGCGCCATATATTCGGAAATTTTTTTTGATTTTCCGAAAATTTCCATGGTAAAATAGGTCATTTGACTTTGTACGGCATCAGTTTTATACGGTTGCCATACTTCTTCTAATCCATTATTCAGCAACGCCGTACAAAAATCATGCGACAAAGGGAAAAAATCGAGGGTTGCAACCCCCTCTCTTGCCGTGCTCCAGGGGGTCATTTGAAAAAGTACGGCTTCAGTTCCAAAACATTATCCAGCACTCAAAATTACTATTAAAAATAAGGCCGTCAAAAAAAAATTGTTCATTTTGATGTTATATCAATAATTATCTTAATTTCATCTTATGCTTGACCCATAAAGCTCTAAAGTCATTTGAGCCAGTACGGCAACTTCTTTTTTCACATGATACTTTGAGATACAATTCTTATATTATATTGCCGTTCAAAAGAAACTGTTCTAAAAAAAATATAGAGAAATACAAAAAGTGAAATTTTTCACATTATTGTAAAAGTTTGGAACTCATAGGTTAATGATATATAACAATTTCTTCATTTTATCCCTTGTTTTGAATAGTATTAAGGTAAATAAATTAGGAACAAATGATGCCGTACATTTTTATCCAGACCATATCATTTAGGATGATGAAAATTGCGCTACCATTTTAAGGATACTCTATGGTCATTTGATACTGTACGGCATCAACATATTTTTGAAGAGAAAAAATGACAAAATCATTATACCGTCTGAAGTGTCTATATCATACCCAACAAGTGAAACCGTCAATCCAAGTATCAACAGTTTTGTATACTTTTTGGTTAAAAAAGGTATACTTGAAACATTATTGATACATATATAATTGATTGTTCACTGTAATAATGTGAATGAATAAATCAACTATTCTCTAGAAAAATTTTATATATTTATAACTATCAATGGTATAATAACACAAATTTGATAACTTAAATTATTCGCTATCCGAATCAGCCTCTGAGTTGTTATCAGAATCAACGTCTTCATCAGCTTCCGAATAATCTTCTTTATCATTTTCTGAAACATGAGTATGTTTTTGTCAAAATTAAAGTCTCACGTTCAGATCAAAGTTGTAAGGATTTATTCATTTACGTATGATGTCATCAGTTTCTTCGCCTGATTCTAGGAAATGCAAATCTCGCGAGATTAGGGCTAAGATAATTATTGATATAACATCAAAATGAACAATTTTTTTTGGACGGCCTTATTTTTAATAGTAATTTTGAGTGCTGGATAATGTTTTGGAACCGAAGCCGTACTTTTTCAAATGACCCCCTGGAGCACGGCAAGAAGGGGGTTGCAACCCTCGATTTTTTCCCTTTGTCGCATGATTTTTGTACGGCGTTGCTGAATAATGGATTAGAAGATGTATGGCAACCGTATAAAACTGATGCCGTACAAAGTCAAATGACCTATTTTACCATGGAAATTTTCGGAAAATCAAAAAAATTTTCCGAATATATGGCGCATCATTTTTGTACGGCACTGCCCGTTTTCCTATTATTTTCCATGGAGCTATCGATGGTGAGAATGCCGTCAAAAGTCATATGACCCAAATTTACCCAGTCTACCTGTCCTTTTGAATTGCCACCTGTACTCAGTTGGACAGCTTACAAGTGACGGCATAGTGCTGAATCTTATTATTTTATGTCCTTCTATCGTTCTAGATAGGTCATCTTCTGGTTCAAATGACCCATCAATTTTCAACACGGGCCTGTAGTCTAATGTATCAGCACGAAAATCCTTGGAATTATTTTTCAATGATCAAAAACAGATTTTTCGCAGTTCTTCAGGGGCGAATAAACGAAATAATCTAACTTCTACGTACCATGGTACCGTATTAATTTTTTCCACCTAGAAATGAACCGAACAATAATTGTCAATATTTATTCGGTTTATTTCGGTTCGCATTATCATTGATTTTTTTCACATTCGCTCAAGTTCACATCGAAGTCATGATGTGCCTATTTAACTGAGTATTACATACAGACGATGTGTAGGCGCCTCGCTAGGTGCTAAACAACGATTCTATCTGTAATGGGGTTGTCCGAAACAATAGAAGAGGAATGTCTGCTCCCTTTCTCATGCTTCAATTTCTAGTCACGTTATCATAAACGGGGAATGAAACTGAAACTCTGTACCAGATATTCTGTCCTCGCGTCAACCACGCCAGGTAGACTTTTTTCCGTAGGTGTTGTTATTCAGGGTAATCAGTGCATCGATGCGAGTCGCCCGGCAATTATTACTATTATTTCCTCCCAAGCAACACAATTTTATGCAATGGAGCCACATCAGTTTTTAGACTGGGTCAGTTTATTTGTTTATTAAGTATAATTTTGTGCCATCATTACTCAAATGACTATTGATAAAGATGTACTCGAAAAAGCCATTACGATTCACATACAAGAATTATTATTTATACATAATAACAATAATATTTTAATGAATACACTTAAACATAACAAATACATAAACTGGATGTAACGTTGAGAAAGAGACGATAGAAAGAAACAAGCGTAGAAAAATCCAAATTTTGGAAACTCACTGATACCGGTCCATTTTGTTCAAGAGGAGATCATTTTTGGGCGCTCAATCCACTCAAATGGGGTATTCAAGCTGCGTGCAAAATTTTATCTAGATTGATCAACCAGAACCGTACAAAATGCGAGCGAATTATTGAATTTTACACAGTTCTCTTTACGCCATCTGGACAAGTATTTACTCAATTTAGATCCACCTTATAGGTAGATTCGCCCGAAGAATCCAACGGAAAAAAATTACGACAGCTGTCAAAAAACTTATGTTTCTGCATTTTATCCATTTCCTATTAAGAAATGTGGAAAACATTTTGGATGTAACTTAAGCGCGGCATTCGAGATCTATACATACCTACCCTGAAAATTTCAAGTTCCTTGGATTCTCCGGACAGACGGACCGAATTGAATTTGACCATGGATTCGTCATCAGTGAGTTGAAGCTCATCGTTTGAGACCGTTCCTGACTCGAAATTCTACTGATAATTTAGATCTTTGGAGAAGCACATTTCTGAAGGTTTTCCTTGAAGATAGCATATTGTTATCTCTATGGGTATATCCATATTATACATATCTAAAAACATCACTATGGATTATAATATCCCTGCTATTTACAGTCACAGAGTGAAGTCAAATTGTTGGTAAGAATTGAATTGTACGCATGCCTCAACTGGAAATTCAAGAATCGCGGGAAACGTAGAGGTTATGTATATTTCGGGTGTCGACAATAAAATAGATACCTATCGCGGATGAAAATGTGTCAATTAATTAATTTCTGTTCAATCCTAGAATATGAAAAGAAGTTAACAACGATATACAGAGCTTGAAAATGGGTTAAAGCGATTGAATAATATCACACAAAATTGTTAGGTTATGATCGAAAGTATTCACATGAATTTATGGATGACACGTTTCACGACATAATAAAATGTCAGGAAGAGACAGGTTAAATAAGTTATTGTCATTTATCATATTACTGCACATGCACAGATTGGGATTCTTACCAAAGCCCGGCTTCAATTTTGATTGGCTCATTATCCATATTGGAATTATCAGATATATGGACCGGTATATCATTTCAAAGAACACAGGGAAATAGTTGTTTATATAGATAGGCTGTTGTTTACTGTTTTGTAAAGTAATAACTTTTAAATTGATTTGACATTTATTTGTCAAAAAGACTCACAAATTCACTCGAAATTCCCGACGTTATAGATGTCGTAGGTACAGTATGGAATTCCCAATTGCTAACATACAACCTGACATTTGTATAAGGGCAATGTAACAGGTTATATTCATTTCAATAAATACTACTTAGATGTTGAACTACCCCCATATCGGAAATGACTACTTATTGCGATCTCTTAGAAATCGATTTAATTGCAGCAATCTATAAGTTTGAAAAAAAAACAACGTAGGTAAGATTAGGTCGATCCTCGTATGAAATCGCAAAAGCTTCCTTAGTAAATAGAAATTTGTTTGTTGACACAAAGGGTAATTAATGACTGCATCACTACTATTAAAATGATTGCTACGTATTTAGACAGTAAATTTGAAATGCATTATAAATATTCATCAGATGCCTACAATGAAAATAGACTTGAGTATGTAACAGGGAATGTAACTCATCATTCCAATCCAAAAAGAGAAAATTTTTCGAGACGTTCAATGTCGAACGTGGTGGACATAAGTGAATTAGACTTCAGTATGCTCCTCTTATACAGAATTTGAATTTCTTCATTTCCTATGTTATGATGGTCACTATCAGTGATGAATATTAATGTCAACATTTTCACAAATTGTGGAATATTTCATCATCAATGCGGAAAAATAGTTTCATCGAACTCTATTGGATTCCGTATATAGCACATTCTAATTCATAAATATTTATACAACAATAAACGCTAGTACCGTTAGGGACAAGAATTTGTTTGTCCATTGATAATAGAAGCAAACTCACTCGACTATACGTTATTATTAAATCTTACAATAGGTTTGTTTGACCAGAAAACATAACCTACCGTTTTGTGCAGTTTTCCGAGTGTAATGTATCGGCATTGGATGTTCACGATGGAAAAACAGCTATTTCATGCTTAAGGTGGTTCGGAACAGCAATACCTTCCTGGATCGACTATTTATTAATATTACTTCCGGAAGAATATTAATTTTCCATTTCTTCCTTGTTTCGCAGTTGAATATTATTTCTAATTCGAAAAAAATACTGTGTTATAATATTTTTCTCGAATCTATAGTAAATGTGATGAATATTGTGGATGCCCATCATGTACCCGAATGCACAAAAACTTAATGATATTGTGCATCAAGCTATGAAAAGTAATAAAAGTTGTTTGAATCATACTCTTGAAATATGCATGAGAGCTCGTAACTTCAGGTTATAAGTATCTACTCTCATAAATTTTTCAATTGTAGATTTATGCAAACGACACAGTCACTTGTATAATATTTGAAGAGACCGGTAATATCCATCAACACCAACCATCATTAACGCAAAGATGAAAGATTTGGTTGTTTTACCATATATTCCGCCAATATACCTACCATCAATACGATACAAAAATCTTTCCATTGTTTTGTGCCAATACATACATTCAAATACACTAAATTCTGAAGAGCGTTCATCTGATAACGAAATCTTACGTGCGGATTCAAATCGAGACATCTGAATTCTTGAAGGAAGTTGTAAAGTACAGCGACAGTAAAAGTATCAGACAAATCATGACCTGAATATATCTCCGGAATGGTGACAAAAATGCGGTTTTCAAATTGCATTATTCAGTAGTGGTATCGCTGAGTACTTTCCATTCGTTATTTATGTGAAAAATATCTTTGAGGGTTTCTGATATTCGAGTCGGTATCTACCCGATTTGAATTCATCATCGAAAAGATGAAAGTGAAACTCAAATTTTCACAAATTTCTATAATGTAGTAAATTGTTCTGCTGACCTCTAATAATTGCAGTTTGCCCATAGAAATATATAAAATTTGTGATTAAATATTTCAAAGATCCAAAAAACAGATTTAGACATTTTTCAACGTTTCAGATTTGCCAAACTATACGTGGCTGTTTTTTACATCTCATCTCAACATTGCTATTTCATTTTTCTAAATTTTAAGAAACGTACAAATTTATCACGTCTACCTAGTTACTAGTTATCAGCAGAACTACCGTAAGCGGGCGTGCAAAGGCGTGCACTGCGCAAGGGCGGCAAATCGAGTGACTCATGACGTATAAGTAATTGTCATAATACCCAACCCGCATAAAGCATAAGAAATGACATCGAACAAAAAACATTATAATAATCAACACCATCAATGTGTTCATAAGAGGATCTGCACACACCTTTCATCAATTTCCGGTCCATTTCTACACCTAGACATAAAGCAGACAAAATCCTATCGGTACCGAGAAAATAGCATAATATTCCCAACAGCAGATAAAAAATAATCACATGTTGCCAAAAAACACGCTTTGAACATACAAAACTATAGATTTATTTGCTCGGTAGTAATTAAGGTCGGCGTTTAAAGCGAGTAGGAAAGCTCAGCCGATAGAGGCGCCACCGTCCATTTTATGGAATATCCCCATAGAACATGCACTATCACTATCAAGTTCTATGAATATCTCTCTGATTATGAATGAAATGTACAATGGCGCTCTCTATCCGAAAATCGCCGAACTATGAAATAAGTCAATTTGTGGGTTAAGCAGGAATTTTTTCCCGCAAAAATTTGAATTTGGCCATTCTCTGCCAATTCCGTATTTCAAGTTGTTTTTCTGAACGAAATTATCAGTAGATTCACTTTTAATCGGATGTTGAACTATTTTCATGGGTCTTTCTGTTGAAATAAAACAGAAGCATGAGTTGGCTCATTTTCTTCTATTTTTAAAAGAAAAAAAAATTAACTTCAGGAATGCAATCGACTAAAATTATTTCATCAAGAACTCCAATCCTTTCTGAGTTTACCCACAAAATTTCAGTTTCCAAAGTGAAACCATTTTCAAATGCAACTTGAAATAAAAACACACTACATTGAACGCCCACCTTTAGTTTGATATTTCAATAGTATATTCTAAAACTAGCAGAATGGGCTCCTATTCCAATACGAATGCGAAATTCGAAAACGAGCGACGGAGGAGCGAGTTTTCGAACGCATGAGTATTAGACGATATTTTCTCTATTTCAGACAATTTTGAGAAATTCAATGAAAAATTAAAATTATAGGTCCTAGTGACTTTTATATTGTATCTTGGCAGTTGGTGTGAATGTTAGGAATGTTGGTTTCTTTATTCTGAAAGTGTGGCGGAGCACCATCTTTTTGAGGAAACCCTAGATTCATCAATTTGAATTGAATTCAAACTCCGTTCACTCATCTCTTGATGTTTCTTAATTCTGGATCCTCTGAATACTTGATCGAGCAATTCCAGAAGTTCCTGCCAACTTGCTGATACTTGATGAAAGATCCAATTCAATATGTCAGATAACTCCAGCTTCGTCAGAGTTATGCTTTTCACGTTTCTGTTATCGATGAACCGAGGGTTCATGAATTTGAAAAATACCACCCCGCTCAAGAGGCTTATCGTACACTCACGAGTTTGCAATCAAAAGATGTCCCCCGCGAAATGAAAATTTTCATTAAAATTCGCCCTTTTTTCCCGATTCAAAGTAACGACTAAGATAAATTGAGAAAACCACATATCAAATGTTCAAATTCATCCTTATTACATGCCATAACCAATGTACTCGAAAAAAATATTTGTTGACTCCATGATAATCGCTCAAAATTAGATTCACCTCTGAGCAATTTCATTGACTTTATTTGGTCAGACTGTAAATAACAGAGAGCTGTTTGTCGAAGTATTACTATTATTATGATGTGTAACATGAACATATTAACTATAATGAATCCAAATTGTAGGGTAATCTTATAATAGCGTCAGATTAATTCAAATTTTAATTTCCTTGGACAGTATTCAGAAGATCTAAAAAAAGAATGATCTTCAATGTCAATAAATGAAATTAAAGGATTATAAAAGAGGTATTTTGATATTAGATTTGGCATTATTTTCGGAGTCGGAATCAATGTTACATAAATCAACCTTCGGCTATTCCGAACCCGACTTTAATTATTCCAGTACAAAAAATGGAAGGAATCACTTTGAGCTTGTAGGTCAATTATGTTTTTTCTATACTCAGGTTAAGTTATTTATTCTTGATATATTCCAAATTTTCAGATGTACCTGAATGTAAGTTTATCCAGAGACAAAGATAAGAATAGAATAAGAAAGATGAACAAGCATATACTTCAATGTGAGCGTCTATAAAGTGAATTGCATGAAATAAGGATTGAGAATAAGATCAAAATATGGTTTACTTTTATATTTTAAAGTTATTTCAACCTATTTTTTGTCCGAGATCGTATGTTCCCAATTTACTATCTGATATTCTTATTTCTTTTTTTTATTCCATTCATCATATTTTCATTTTGTTCTTATCGTATTTTTCATTTAATGTTTAAACTCAGTTTAA
The DNA here is from genome assembly GCA_951802165.1 of Adalia decempunctata. Lineage (NCBI taxonomy): Eukaryota > Metazoa > Arthropoda > Insecta > Coleoptera > Coccinellidae > Adalia > Adalia decempunctata. The sequence continues at coordinate 41,314,692 of OX637696.1, forward strand.
GTCAGACTATTCATATGGTGAAAAATTATGTAACTGGAAATTTTTATTTCACTTTACACAGTTCATATAAGAGTGTTATCGTCAACGTTGGAAATTTGAATTGGGGAGTGATTTGTTGTGTTCTGATACTGTAAAACTTGTACATTCTGAAAGAAGGAAATGAATAGCAATGATAACAATAAAAAAATTATTGTTATCGGAATAATCGAATGAAAAATTCAAGGAAAAGAACAAAATTTCGCCGATCCCACAAGTAGAAAAACTATCATTTAATGATGTAAGTCGGAGTATAACAGCTCAGAATTTTCCTGGAAAAACTGTTTCGACACTTCTCGACTACTTCCGACCGTTTGTTGCAAAATATAATATATCAATGAGGTCAAATTACTAAACCGCAATGTTTTATGTCCGTTTCGCGTTGATAATTCGTCATGTTCTATGCACTATTCAGCCCACTCTCGCCAATTGTAAATGGCGCTGTTATGAAGAGTGAACGAAGGGGTTGGAAATAGGCAGAAACTCTAGATTGGCTAGATTTGTGGAAAATCGTTCCGCTTAACTAGCGCTGAAATCATTTCGCAAAGTTAACTGTATTCATCGAATTTTTAACCGGGAATGATCTCAATCGATTAGGTTTTGACCGCATGAAAACACGATACCTCCCGAACGGATAAACGTAGAAACATTTTCAGGGTAGATTTGTATCTCGAATACCGCGGTTGAGTTCGTTGAGGGGCAAAATTCGACCAGGGGTTACGTAAATATGGACGTTCGAACTTTTGATCCTTTTTCGGAAAGTAATAATTGTATCAAAAGGAAGTTAGTGGGGCTGATCGTTATAGTTATATTTCATTACAGGACCTATTTCACGTACTCGAAAAAATGTACAGGATGTTCCTTAAATGGAGGTATGAATGAGAAGGACAGATTTCTGGAATAATTTCAAGTAAAAAATGTACCATCAACATGGGACCGCAAACGTTGAAATTTTTCAAATTTTTTCTCAGAATATCTACATTTCACAAGATCTTCAACTGGAATTAGTCATAGATATTACGATTTAGAGTTAAGGCTATCTGACATGCCAATTTCGATTTTAAATCTACAGAGTGATATTTTCTCTGCAACCCTGTTTTTTCCAGAACTTCTCTTTTATGAGCCACTGTTAGTTTGAAAAATAGTGAAAAGGAGCTTTGTCATTATGCTTAACTTTACGGTCTCTTGTAGTTTCGTCGTATCTGCTACCGATTTCGAGAAAAAAAATTGGAAGATTCTCTCCAAACCCCCAGAAAAATAAAAATTGTCATAAAATTCCAGTTAGTATAAAAGGAAATCTAAATTATTCAAAGTCTGAGGATCTGGCGGGACATGGCTGATGTCCACCCCTTCTGATCCCTCATAACTTTCGTTCAGATACCCCCTAGTACACCCAGTATCTGGAACACAAAACGTTTTCAGTCCCAAATTCATTGGACTTTTTTCTTGAAATTGTACAAGAAATCTCCCCTGTTCGTTTGTACCTCCCATTAAGGAACACCCTGTCTACACACCCAGTCAAATTTTAACCTGCCTGTATATCATAAGAGATCAAAAGTTCTGATATTATTTTCCAATACATATTCAGTTCCGGCTCCAGTCGTTCTGACCATTCATGGGTACATACTTCGGCAATCAGTTAATTTCTCGGAGAAAAACAAAGCTTAATTATCTAGTAATCGAACCTACTTGTAAAATACGCACACCGAGTCGTAATTGAAAAAAAGGAAGAAGGAACTCTGAAGTAATGACGATGAAAGTATTTAGAATGGAAGGTCAAATGGAACAGAAATGGATAATAGTGATTCGCGCTGTTTTCTCTGTGTAAGTGTTGAAACGTTAGTAGTTTTTCAAACAGTTCCTTTTCATGTACTTGTAATCGTTGAACTTTTCATTTAAGAACGCTCCAATTTTTTCACAATTTCTGTGGAAGCGACAAAATAGCCGATAAAACATGGGAATTTACTTTGCAACGTAACGAATCAGTTCCTTGTTGATCGCTTCGTGACTTGATCCGCAGTCGTGACTAAAAAAGTTTTCAAATTTATAACTGCCATGTTTAATTCTTTTTCTCTTGGCGAAATTGAGTTCCATTCGAATTTGTTGTTTTCACTCGTGCATATAAATATGTCAAGTATGTTTCCAAGTAATTTCCAAGAGATTAATGATGATAATAATGATAATGTGAAAAATTTGAACGATATTCTGGCAAATGTCAGGTATTTTTTTCATTTTAAAATTTGGAAAAATTCAAATAGATTCTGGTGTATTCCGTTTTTTTCCATAAAGAAAAACTTGCAAGGTACTTGAACTGAATATTGATTTTTTCCTGATATGTTTCAATGAAGCTTGACTGTATAAGTTCACCCAACCTGTATATATATTTTTGAAATAACCCCCTATTCCAAAAGCTTATAGAATATTTTCAGTTGCCTGTAGATAAATTTTTTTTCGTATTTTTGAAATGGCAAAACTTCAACAAATTATAGGTGCCATGAATATACTTATCGTTATTTGTTAAGTAAGTTCTTTTATATTTCACCCCGGGGGACACCTACATTCCCTACAGCATATTCTTAAAGTCTATATTTTTCTTCTTACTTGTAGATCCTATGAATGCTGTTGTTATTAATAGACTTGCAATAAAAGACAAGCTTTACGAGTTAACCTCTATTATCCGAGTTCTCCCCTAAGTACGGTTCATCAATTAAATATTTTTATTTTATGTAATGAATAGAAATTCACTTTAACCCAGATATGCCTATAGCTTTCTTAGGAAATTTCAAGGAAAACTTTTGGTGTAATTTAGGTGGTCGGGTGATAGGAAAACATAGTAATTATAAACGCAATTTTTTTTATTGCAATAGCTACTAAAAAGAGACCGTCCTATATATAGGACATTAGGCAGAAGCACTACTATGGTATTCATTGCGTATGAAAGAGGCTGAAGCATTTTACATGCACGCCAACATCACATTTTGAGCATCTTGTGGTTGTTTTCTCGTGACAATATCCACAGCGTGTCTATTTGCTTTGTGGACTGAAAAGATGGTCTAACCTATCATAGCGAAAATCCATTCCTAATGATTTTTTGCTTGAATGACCCCTCTGGAATTTCATTTCCTTTCTATTGTTAGTCAGTAACATCATTGCAATCCTTCTTCTGAAGTTCAACTGATCTAAGGATCCCCCTTCTTTTTTATGCACTTGCCATGCATTTTGGACGCACATGTCGATGCAGTGTGATATCAGAGGAAAATACCATTTTTTTCCTCTCAGTGAAATTCGATATAAACTGACATTCTGGTCGGAACGATCTACTCCTCCCATATTTGCATTAAGTATACATATTCATAAGATGTGGTTGCAGCACCTGAAAATATTTTCTCACATGAATAAATGGTAAAAAGAAAAATCATCGTCATCATATCTTTGAAATCGGCTTCAGCAGGTAAATTATCCATCGATAACATATCCTCACCCCCAGAATCTTCGTCTGTGACATATGTCGTTGCATTCTCCTGTGGCATAATAATAATTTCATAGAAATTTTCAATGGTTTCAAGGTCCTCCTCCAACAAAGCCAGTGCCTCATTGAGTGAAAACCCTCTGTAATATGAGAGCAATGATAGCTACCTTTATTCCTAATGTACTATATATAGTACATCTAAATATGGACCCCGGTACAAAAAAAAATTTATTGAATTTTGAATATATCTCAATACTATTGGAAACATTCATCATTCGTCTCTCTAGAAATACCATTTCTTATCATTTATTTTGGAAATTATTACACGAAATATACTTACCTTGCGAGGCGGATACCATATTCAGCCATTTTTCGAAATTCACTAACTTTGATCAGTCTACTAACGCACTTCCAACTAACTAAACTGAAAATCGTTTGTATCTCGGTGACGGCACGTTCGTACTGAAGGGATAAACGCTGTATTATGCAATTTCAACACACTCACCTTTGCGAGTCGAGACTTGTAAACTGTGTACTATATTTAGTACATTAGGCATATCTGGGTTAAAATCTGAAATCTGAATAGTCTGCCCCCTATGATATAAATGTACCTTGTACCTACATACTATTTAATACAGCTACCTTATCTAATAATATTCAAGTTTGCAAGCTGCTAGTCTTATGACTTTACATGAGCAATATTTAATCATCTAAGCCTAAGAATGGTGAGATCGACCTGGTTACCTCAAAACATGGGAAGATGCAACAAAATGAATACGTGAAATTTATACGATTCATACGATCAGTGGTGTTTTTTCTTTAATGGTTAGCATTACCTGTAATTACACAAAACAATGAACGCATTAGTTGAATGTTTCATTGATGACAGTTTCCACATTATTTGCAAGAAAAAACAGCTTCACCTTCATTGAATTCATTACTCAATAAACAGTGGATCATGGAATATTGCGCGGAGTCTATTAGATAAACGATAATGTGTTATGTGAATGACGCAAGAAATATTCATTCTTAATTAGGTATAGGTACACACTTCCTAATAAAATTGATAAACATGTCCATCGGAAAAATCGTGTATAATAAATCAAGAATCAAATGTATTTATGGAATGTGGATAAAACCTATATATTCTTTTCCTAATAAATCAACCTATAAAGATTTTTTCTTTGCAGACAAGCAGCAGGATTGACGTCACACGAAATTTACATTTTTAAGCATAATGTAACGAACTTTCGGGGACCCATAGCCTGTTGAAATTCTGTGAAGTTCTCAATCTTTCGACGGTGTGATGTGATCGCCTAGTGCCGTTTTGTCTTGAGGGACTGGCATTCAACCACCTTGAATCACCGGAAACCTTAGGCGGTTGTAATTTCCGCTCTTTGAACGGATTCAGTGAGTAGTGACATCTCGGAAAATAACTCGGACTGGTTATTGTTTTGTGGCCGTTTGATATCGGACCAATAAAAAAATGTCTCCAACTGATGAAAACATCGATGAAGAGATTGACGCAGCGCTTCTCGAATCGATGAAAAACAGAAAGAGAGTCCCTTCAATAGAGGCTTTAAACAGTGAGATGCCATCAAGGGAGTACCAGAGGGACAAGGGCAAGAAAATTATTAGGAGTTTTTTGAACAAATTGAGACTGAGAAGAAGCGCTAGTGCCACGATATCAAGACCGGATCCTTCCTACAAAGTGGCTTATCTTGGCAACGTCGTAACCGGTTGGGCTAAAGGTGAGTTGATTTCATATTCATTCTTTGTATAGCTAGACGATTACTGTGGAACACCTCGCGGGCACTCATTTATGTAATCTTTTGCGAATCTATACAAAAATGAAATTAACATTCTATCGAAGTATCTTGATTTTGTATCTCACAATTTTTGCCTTTTACCGTTATAATAATCGATATTTGCCTGATTTAGTTAATCCATTTACAGATCATAGTACCTATTTCCGATATTTAACTCTTCCATCACCATATTTCGTAATAACAAGAATTTTGCAGGACAAAAAAGTCTTTTCAGAAGCAACAATTTCATGTAGCATATAAGATCATGATTTCATTTGGAATAGATAGTGTTGATATAAATGTATATGCATGCATAAGTTCATCTGTCCCATGGTTTTATGTGCATCTGAGTTTATAAAAAAATCGAATATTCAAGAAAAAACAATCGATCATGAATCTTCAATATACTCGTATTTTCAATAACATTTGAGACCGAACTTTTCAAGTCATTGTTATTCATGTATTTCTCTCATTCATGTGATCAACGGACACTTGAAGGATATAGGTATAAAAGTTGCAAAAATATGCAAATAGTTACCAGTATACCATGGCTCCTCATTTATTTCGCAACAAAAAGCACCATACTTTATGCTCTCAGCCATCATTATGTTATCTAATAAGCATCTGCCATAATATTTAATTATTCTACGTACCTGCCTATAAACTAATACCTTTCATTTGAGATTGAATTTCCTGGAATTGAATCCCGAAACGTTACTTCCACGTCTTCTTGTGATGGTAATTATATATGCTCAGATCCATAAAAGTAAACAACCAGAAATGAAAAAATTTATTGAACTGTTTGGACGTCAGCTCGCATTTATGTTGTGAAATTTTTTGTTTTGGAAATTTGCATAAAGTGACGTTTCTTTCTGCATAATCTCAAGGCTCTTATAACGCTGGACTCTCTCGAAACTGTGAGATAATGTCGTTTGATAATCAAAAGATTAAGATACTCAGAACCCAACGCTGGTTTGACCGAAATTAATTGGATGGAATACTAAGAATTTTTCCTTCGTCATTTCGATTTATAGCGGAAAAAAATATAAAACATCAGTTTTATAGTTCGACTTGTTTTAAAATGAAATTGAATCTTATAATCCCGGCTACCTTTTGAAAAATAAATTTCTATTGAAGAAGTAATCACTTCAGACACCAATTCAAAAAATGATAAAATGGTTAGTGATAGTTATGCTAGGATGATCGGAATTAACATATCTTGGACATATCGCCATGCTTCTTCTTCAGAAATGATATTGAATGGTGAGAAAGACTTAGTTATTTCTGATACCGTTTCTCGAAACTACTCGCTACTCTTTGAACTGCGAAAGAAGAAGTGAAATAAATGGTGAAGTACATCATGTAATAATTCCTTTCTTCTATTAAAACTACGTTTTTCTACCAATGTGTTCCTCAAACCTCTTAAATTTCGAAAAAACCTATGAAAGAATATAGGTAATATAAAATTTTAAGCGATATCGGTAATCACCTTCAAGACGAGAATTCTTAAAAAATTTGAAATTCTTATTCGGACAAGATGATGATTATGGCGTTTTCGCTGTTTAACTTAAAAGACACAGTCATAGTTACATTAACTCTAAAAATAGATTTCGGAAGTTCTGCAAAATCAAATCACTCATATAAATCAATTGAACTGAATTGTACTGGTTGGATACTGTGATTGCAGAGGTATTTATACACTCATATCTATAGGTAATTCATTGAAAAAGGAAATATCAATTCAAATTTGAACTAAACGAACAATCTATAATAATAATAATATGAAATGTGTTATTTGAAATAGCGAAGTTACAATCTTTATCGGGTATAACCGAAAATTGTAGAAATTCACCAATATTTCATCTGAAAAAATCCAAACACCTAGTACTTTCCCATAAACTCATCGACTCATAAGCTCGTGAAAGATCCTGTTTTTCTTTGCAGTAGACGGTTTATTTTTGATCCGATAGAAACAATAGTATATTATTCATTAAGCATATTCTCATGGCTATTATTCACGCGAATGAGGTTTACCAAACGAGACGAAGACGAGTTGAAGAAAGAGATGGATCATGAAAACTATTATCGCATTATAATATTAGGATTTCAGTTTCAAGGTTTCTTCGAAGGGAGATTGAATTTCAGAAAATATTCTCAACTTGTTATCTAGTTTTGCATTCAATATGGCTTCCAATTCGCAATTTAATCGAAATTTGCAATGACAAAAATTCTTTTGAAAAATGTTTGGATGATTGCAGTATTCGTTTGTTTTTTGCTAACGAAACGTTTATTATGTGAAAAATTCAGAACAAAACTATCCAAAAATCCTATATTGTATCTTATTTATCTCCACATGTATTTTACATTTATGTTGTTTCCTGTTCCTCTATGATTTGAGAGCCAATTCTTGAAATTGTTCGAGTAGATTCAACGTCTACAAGAAACAAGATGACTTCAACCTATCTTCAGAAGTGGGTCATTATTGGAATAGTCAAATGAATGTGAGGTATACGAGTATGCATACCTCATACTTGATTTTGCCACGAGGATTTCCAGACATAAGCAGTGAAAGAAGATCATAAAAATTTACATTTATGAGTTTGTATTATTTCGTAATTTCGAGGTATTACATAATGCATAATATTTCACCTTTAAGGTTAACTAACTGATACAAAAAATAGTTGATGGGAATTCAAAATGTGTTTGAAGGTGATTCTTTGAGTTCCACATTTTGTTGAAGAATATACTCATATTTGAAAAACACTCTGTATATCGAGGATGCTTATGGATATTTTCATAATATCTGTTGAAACCAATTCAGAACCAATACCTATAATTTAGTATTGAAAAAAGTTGGAAAAGGGACGATATCCTCAAATAAAAGAACAATAAATTCATGTATTTCTATTTAGAACCAGCTGGCCCGGCGAAGTTTGTTTCGCCTAAATGACACTTATGGTGGATTTCACAAATCGTAATCACCGGTGATCGGAGATCAACGCCTTGGTTCTCTGATTTTTGAACTGTCAAATCGAGTTGATTCTAGATCAAGTGATTACACATGGTGAAACCCACCGTTAAAGTTGTATAAACTTACCATTGCTACAATAATTGTTTCGTGGCGGCGCCGCAATGTCATACGTGTCATTTCATAATTCCAATATGGGCAATGAAGCTGGGCTTTGGCAAGAATCCAGGTCTGCGCTTGTGCAGCAATATTGAGAATAAGAATTTACTAATTCAGTCTCTCTCTGACACATCGTAATATGTCGTGAATCATATGTCATATTCATATTATCGTATTCATTTGAATACTCTCGATCATAACCTTATAATTTCATGTGAAATATTTAAATCGCTTCATTCCGTTTACTTCAAGCCCTGAATATCTTTTCTACCTCCAATTCATATTTCAGAATTGAACTCAAAATATTTAAGGAACATATTTTCATCCTCGATATCTATTTTCTTTCGGAATATACATGCCCTCTACATTTCTCGCAATTTTTGAATTTCCAGTTGACGCAATTCCTACCAAAAATTTGACCCTGCTTTGTAACTGTTAATAGCAGTATAAGCCATAGTATACCTTTCCTCAGAACTAATATGAATCAAAATGTCAAGAATATGAACACAAATTATTGCTTGAAAGAACTATCGACTATTAACACAAAACGTTTACCAGAATGAATTCTAATAATTTGAAATATGTATGTAACTGATAAAACTTAAAACTTATTTTGTCAATAGCGCTTTCTGAAGTGGAAAAAACGAAACTTTTCTGATATTCTCAATTTGGGCTTATCAAAATCTAATTAGTGCTAACACCATTATTTTAAACATCTCAGACTTTTGGTGCTCAGCTTAAAATAATTGGTAAACATCTCAGTTGGTGGATGCAGCGGGATTTCCATCTTTCCAAGGATATGAGCCAGTGGCGACGCTAGGGGGGTCCAGGGGGGGCCCGGGCCACCTCTAAAATTTTGCTGGCCTCCCCTTAAATTTTTTGACACACTCAGACTTTCAATTTTCCTGTTGTATTTCTATTCACTTTGGCCCCTTCTGAAGAAGTCCGGCCCACTCTTGGTCCCTCCTTTCTTTGAAAGCTGGCGTCGCTACTATGAGCTGACACAGAACAGAAACACAAAAATAATATGTCATTTCCACAAATATATTTATTACCCAAACAGAAATTCAAAAACGTTTCGAAAACCATGAGAAAAGATTGAAACTGATCGCAAAAATCCGATTGACTTGACATTTCGATAAAAATTCACTGTTATATTCACCCGCTTCTTCATCTGGTAATAGCCTTTCATAATTCATGGTAGGGAGAAGGGGGCACCTTTCAACAAAATTTTAATGAAAGACTGCCTTAGTTGTTTTATTGCAAGAACGCAAAATTTGATTTCACTTTATGAATTCCCTCTGCGGGGCACATTTGAACTTGAAGAGGGGCAGTTTTGAACAAAGTGAATAATATAATGAAAAATAAATTTTATTCAGTAGAATCATTCACAAAATAGATTTGCGTCGAATGTAACTAATGTATATTATATCGGGTATAATTAAAACGAAAATTTAACGAGGATGAGGTTCTTCCAGTACCTGTGGCAATAACAGGACGTTGTAGTTTCCGAACTATGTCCTCAAACTCCACATTGCTGACATCATCTACAGGGGGAAACTGAAATTTCAGCCCTTTTTTTCTTAGGAACTTTATTTCAAAGGTGCCATCTTAATTTTTTTGTTTTATCAAACCCACGTAATGAGCAACAGTTTTCTTCGTGCAAAACTTTACCAGAACAAAATCGTTTACGGACAAATTTTGGTATTCAACTTCATCAACCAGATCACTGTCTGTATCTTGTTCCGACATAATATCGTCAGAATCATCACGGGTGGAGAATGTATCACTATCATCAGATGTGTCTTCTTTTTGTACGACTCTATTCTTGATAATTTTTTTAATTGGTGTCAACTTTGTATTTATTTTTTCAGATTCCACAACATCAAAAACTTTTTTCATAACATTCTTTTTCCGTTTGCTTGTTGTCTTTTCTATCATTTCTTGTTCCAATGCTTCCTTCTCAGGTGTTTCTGTCAGAATTTTTGAGCGACCTTTTCTTCTACCACGAGAGTTTTCACTTCTAGCAGGTGCCTTAGGAAAAGGACGTACAACTTCTGGTGAAATAACCGACGCCCAATTGGAGCAGTGAGGAATCCCATCGGGGATAGCCGATGCAGGTAAAACATCGTTGGTGGCACCAGAAAAGTGAGATTCTACTCGATGAGACGAGAAGGCATTTATTGATTTTTCGGCGATGTCAACTTGTTTATTGAACGTGGATTGCTCGGATATCATATCAGATGAAATAGATGGTTCTTCAATCTGTTGAGGTGCGCAGATGTTCAAAGGGTCATTTGATGACATAGGAAGTTGGGCATCAGGTGGTAGTCTATCAGTGACAGAAGATGGGTCAAAATCTTCGTCTGTGAATATGTTTCTATCCAAAGGATATATTCCTGTTTTTCGAAACCCGGATAAGATGTTTTTCATGGTGAATGAATTTTCGAATGCTTTTCCAGCCAGCTCAGCGATATTATGAATGGTGATGGTTTTGCCGGGGTGCGAAATCATCCAGTCATTGGAAGCTATTTTATACTTTCCTTTAAATGGTCCTAATACAGAGACATCAAGAGGCTGTAGACGATGCGAACAATGGGGGGGAAAAGTTACTATTTAATAATAGTAACTTTTCCCCCTTGCCATTATCCCTGGCATATAAAATGGCCCCCAATGAGCAGTGGCTCTCATGGTTGTCCATGACAATGAGGATTGGATCTTGTTTGGTGCATTTCGTATGATTCACTACGTGCTTCAAAGTTTGCAGGAAGAGTTGCGCTGTCATCCAGCCACTGCTTGGACTATTCACTAAACCAATGCTTCCAGGTGGTGAACCGTTCATGAAAGTGTCATGAAATCGAGCTCTAGGAAAGATAAACACGGGTGGAATTGTATTTCCTGAAGCACTGATTATGCCAACCATTGTAACCAGGGTTCCACGCTCACCCGAAACAGATTGTCCCACCTGCTTGACACCTCTTTCAGCGATTACGTTAGGAGCCTCCACTACTGTCATGACACCAGTTTCATCTAGATTCAAGATTCTGCTTGCTGTGAATGGATGTTTTTGGAGGGCTCTACTGTAATTATCAAAAAAGGTATCGACATTCACTCTGTGGAAACTGGTTGCCCTCGATAGACTTGTGTTTTCTGGCTTCCGTAAAGAAAGTTCCGGATGTCTTTTCATGAAACCTTGAACCCAGTCTAATCCTGCTTGCTTATTTTCTATCCAAGAATTTGGAAGATTCCTTGCTAATTTCAGAGCATAATCGTGGGCTAATGTTCGCAGCATTTGATACGTCAAACCATAGTTCATGCGAGCGCATGCCAATGAATATTTGACGAGCAGTTCTTCTTGTTCTTTACTGAACACCTGCCGAAAGGAATGCTTTGATGAAAATGTTTCAGCCTTTACTTTATTTTGGTCATTGCTTCGCAATTTCTTTAATCTATAAAAGAGAGCCGTGTGTGTAACTGAATAAACTTGAGAGGCCTATCTTAACGACAATTCTCCCCGTTGTACACTATGGATGGCCCTCTGCATATCCTCCTCGAGAAATTCTGGTTTTGTTCTCTTCTTTATATAGTTTCTGACCATTATGGAGATTCTAGAATTGAATATTCGAAATTACTTCAGGCTCGGACAATTGTTGTTCAATTTCATCCAGAACTATTTTAGTGGGGCACCTTTGAACATCGCAGAATTGTGTTCAAATGTTCCCCACGCATGCTGTTCAAATCTGCCCCAAGCAATGAAATTTTTTACCAGCAGAATTGGAAAAAAAAAGTTATATTACCTTTGAAAAAGCACCTTTCCTGTTCTTCCGAATATATTTTCTATCTGAAAAATCCTGACTCCCTATGTATCTTCTGTACTTTCTGAATATTTCACTAGATTACACTCGTTAAATTTTACAGCAGATCGTCACAAAACAACGCATGCGCGTGATATCCTAGCTATCGGCGGACTGAGGTTTGAAACGCATGTGGGATGTTTAGCACTTCTCGAACAACGATGCCATGTTGAAATTATGTAAGATAGTTCCACGATTAAAAAATAATAGCAATTGTTCAAAGGTGCCCCCGTTGAAAGGTACCCCCTTCTCCCTATAAGTTCCATGCAAATGGTAATCATGTGAATGGTAATCATAACCTTCACGATTACGTGTAATAATAATCAGTCATAATGTGTGAATAGCGCCACCTGAAGTGGTAAGAACGAAACTTCTCTCATATCAGTCATATCTCAACGAAATCTAATCATTTTAGAGATCTGTTTTTTCAAAGTTTTATTGTATTTTATAATAACCAGACCGTAGACGAATCCATATATGAAGTTTCATAACAAACATTCCATCTGATCTCGAGTTATAAATGGTGTAACCAACATCTTTCTTTTATATATATAGAGAAGATAGATATACATCGAAATGAATATGTTTTATCATTTCTAAGTAACAATGGCGTAGATTCGTCGATTTTTTGAATTTCTGATATTGAGAGGAGGAACATCAATTCTGAATTTAGCTGACTCCATTCACCTAACTCAGAATCTGTTTGAATGTTCGGACACTGTATGAATTCGTCAAAAAGATTTAATTCACTTATAATTTCATTTCCATTCCTCAATATCGATAACAACACGCCACTGGACCTTTCAAAGGTAGATTCCGCAATGTTGCCATGGCGGTATCTAATGATATTGCCATTCTTCATGCTATATGCATTCCACTCATTGGATACTGACTGAATTTAGGCTTCACCAATTCTCCAATTTATGAATGAGTCTGCTCTTTCTATGGTCTAAGATGTAAGTTCATTGGCCCAAAGTATATACATACAAAGTTGTGGAGGACGATTTTCTGAACTTAATCATTTTTTTATTGCTACTAAAATCCGAAATGCCACTTGGAGATAACGAGGGTTTTAAATTTATCTCCATTATTGCATATCTTCTATAAACTGTGAAGAGATAATGATTATGGGTCATCTTTTCAGTGTATCTAATACCTATAAACTTCAAATCCTATCATTTTTATTTATTGTCATCATTCATCACAGTAAATATCATGTATTTCGAATGGTTCGATGGTTCCTCAAATATTGTTCACGGTACTCTTGCTTCATTATTTCTAATGGTCAACTTCGAGAAACGAAAAAAAATTCGCCGCCTCGAAATAGCTTCGATTTATTAAACAAATAAGTCAAATCCCGGTTGTCTGGAAACCTTCCCCCCATTCCCTCTTCCACGATGTTAACCGAATCTGTAAGACCTTCTGTTAATGAAATTATGTATGCTGCATGTTGATTCACTTGGTTGCTTCTAAAAACTCGTATATATTGTCAGTTTTATTGGATGAATATGATATAACATTTCGGAACCATGCATTGCATATTATATGAATTAATTATTTGTAGAGAATGATTCTCTCTGAGAATTCATTCAATTAGCATTATTTACAAGCTGACACCGAAAATTCGAGAGAAGGTTAACAATCTCCTTGTGTTCAATTCCAAAGGTTCGCATTGAGGAAATAACGAACCCAAATTGACATCACTTAATTAGATTCAATTCACGTGCTATTTCTGCAGAGGTCAACTTATGCACGAGAGGAAATGGGAAACTGTCTGGGAGCACGCAACAATATTGGATTTTCCATATCGCGAAAAACGGACGGAAATTGGGTCCAACAATCAGAACGCGAAAGTCACATGGTCAAGGTTCACAACAATAATTGTTTTCCTACGAAAGTTTCATCCTGATATATGTATCAGAATAACTGACTCTTTAATTATTTCCATAACTGATTCATGAGAGATTTATTAGAGAACTAAGGAAGACTTTAAATTTTGTTTTGCTACAAATGCGCGATGTGATTTATTTTATAAACTATATGTATTTACGACGCGCTTGCATTTTCGGTAGAGACAGAAGTACCATAAACTTCGAATTTTTCAATTTTAACACCCTGTCCATTATTGCATTTTTGAATATTTCATGGCATCTTGATACTATAACATTTTTAGCATTTATTATATCATATTTTGGTCAAACCGAAAACCCCATTTATTTGGGAAACTAAACATTAACATAAACTTAGTTTGAACGTTTTTTGTTTTATTAATGAAAAATTTATTATCGTTTTGCATTCACAAAGAGAAACTTTCTTTGGATTAATAGGTACGTACCTAGATATGTACACCGAATTCGTCATTATTTTTTTTATAAACCGCCTATGAACTAAATATATCCTTGCTGGTATTCGGAAAGGAAGTCCATCGGACCTAACACCCCTCGTCTTAGATATCTTTTTAAAATATGTCATATTTTTCAATATGGTTATCGTTTACTCATTTTTGGTAATATCTCTGTGAATATTCATTCTGACGTGAGAAATAAATCTATATTTATAAAATTTGCCGTCGAGTGACATATGGATGCAGTCGCAAAATCTCAACGAGAGCACTCCTGATTATAGTAAACTCTTAGGGAATTCAAAGAAAGGTGAGAGTTATGTCAGTACAACCTGACAAACAAAGGCAGACAAAACGACGTTAAAATAAGCACAATGCAATTTAACATTATTATGTGACAACCAATGAGAGGATGATCTGCAAAAGTCCCGCACTTGCTGATGGTGACAATTGCCTTATGCGGATTACTTCCTTTTATTACGATTTAAAAATAGATTGTGCATATCCACCGAGTCACGCATTCGCTAGAATTACATTAGTATGATTATCATTATCTTTTATTGAATTATTTACTGATTACAAGAAGCTCAAAGAAAATGGGTCAAATACCCATTAGGAACAACCAGATCTGTTTGGACATTATTTGAGCAGTAGGTACGTTGACTTTCGTTTTAGAAAGATGCTTTTCCATTCGATTTATTTCATTTCGACGATTGGTGAGCTTTATGAAGCAGATGATGAAATTCTGCAAAGCTTGCCTGAAAAAGACTCCATTTGTATTAATCCTGAACCGCAAGTCATCTCAGATATTTGAGTTTATGATGGGTTTTGTTTGAATTTAGAGCTATTGCAACGATTCAGAATGATTACGGGCATTCCGCATTTCAATTTCAAAAGAGAATTCAGTATTTTTAATGATTGATAGAATAAACAAGGTATTCGGAAATGCGGTTCAAAAATCTCAAAGTAGCAGATTATTTGAGCAAATCAGGACGTTTATAGAGGTTAAATATGCAGAGAAAGTTACCATGAACTTCCTTTTACTATAACCATCTGTATTTCATGCAGGTATTACAAAACAATTAATATGACGAAGGCTATAATATATGCGTATTATTTTATAGCGAACTGGTTCTCGCATACCTGCAGCTATGCCCTGCTTCCATATGTAGACAACTTACTTTATTCTGCATATAAGTGCATAGGGAGACCACCTATGACATGTTCCCACCTACATAGGTGGTTTTTGCTTATAGGTATTTAGGTACCCCTTGGACTATACAGGGTGTTCCTAAATAAGTGTATCAACGGTCAACTGTATGTTTGGCATAGATAATTAACATTTTTTTCTCTCCCATATTTTTCTCCGGGTCTTCGTTTCAGAGATACAGGGTGTCAAAAATTTATATTTTTTTTCAGTTTTTTGCTAATATCTCACGAACCGTTTGAATTGCAGAATTGAGTTTCTGTACATACCTACATTGTCACTTATAATAGCTACATTCTTGCACTTTACTCGGTTTTATTAGACGTGCAAGTGGCGGAGATATTGAATTTGCACAAAGGTTTTACCCCTCAATTTTCACACTACTGGACAAATTCACATTTGCACTGCAAATTTCGATGTGCCAATGTGTTTTACATAAAAAAGGTACCGGCATTTTATGATCGAAAACAATTTGCTAACGCATTGTTAATTTCTTGTAATTGGGAAAATTCTTGTAATCTTGGGTAACTATGGTCGCTAAAAATAATGAAAAATAACTTTGCAATTTAAACTTAAAAACCTAGTTGTGAAATAAGGGAACTTGTTAATTATCACTACCTCATTGTTGAAATAAGTGAACTTGTTAATTATCACTACACTCATTTTTCCAATCACAAGAAATTGGTAATGCGTTAGTAAATTGTTTTTGATCATGAAATGCCAGTTTTCTCGAAAAAGGGTCACTTCAGAGGGAGGAACCTGGATTCCCTTTTTATGTAAAACACATTGGCGCACCAGAATTTGCTGTGCAAATGCAAATTTGTCCAGTAGTATAAAAGTTGGGGGGTGAAACCTTTGTGCAAATTCAATATCTCCTCCACTGGCACGTCTAATAAAATCAAGTGAAGTGGAAGAAAGTAGCTATTATTAGTGATAATGTGTGTACAAAAACTCGAATCTGTGGTTCGAAAGGTTCCTGAGAAATTAGCAAAAAACTGAGAAAAATATGAATTGTTGACACCTTATCACACAGAACAGAAACACAGAAATTTTTGCCGAAATGCGAAGTGGATTTTGACGATTGGTTTCATTGTTTTTCTGTGTTTCTAGATATTTCAGTTTCCATTTCGGAATTATCTGGATCGAAAGGATCTTCGCAATTAAGAATCCAATATTCATTACGCCAAGACAAGTTTCATCCTATATCCATGCCAACAAACCCCTTGGAATGATTCATGCGCTGTTTGAACACAAATGGCCAATTTTTTCGATGTTAGTAGCCTAAGAGATCGATATCATCTTTACACCCTCGGTACTTGGCCACTAGAACTCTTTGTCTAAGACCAAGCAGTGGTAGACTACTGGATACTGCGCCAGAAAGAGACCTTTTTTGAATTATTTCGGTGAGAAGACAGCTTCTCATCATTTGCAAAATGTCCAAAAATGTCCAAAAGTCCATATCAGAAGACATCTCCATGTCAATCTAACATCCAGACGAGGGTGGAGAAGAGTTTGACCCTCCCACGAATACAAGCATCAAAGATTATGGTGAGAAATGGAGCAGATACACTGCCGACATGATTGACGTACTCTTTACTGACGAGTCCAAATATGGATGTCCATTCATAAAAAGGAACCGCCTGTCGGTCTATTCAAGAAGTCTATCCTTTACGAGGAAGCTCCATCAAGGTTTGTGGTGGAGTAATTTTCGATGGATGAACTGGCTCATTAGTACTTCCAAGAACCATTGTCTCAGACATATATTGATGAAGTAATCACTGGAGTAGACCGACAGTTTCACTCAGCAATTGGCGTAAATTTCGTTTTTCTGGATGGAATACACAGAACAATAATCACGGTAGCAAATCTTATACAATTCAATTCTCCTGTCTGAACTTTGTGGCCGAACTCTCCTCCTAAACGGCTAGACTGATTTTCGTGAAATTTTGTTTGCATATCGGGTAGGACCGGGAATCGGCCAACATCTATTTTTCATCCCCCTAAATGTTAAGGGTGGTCCACCCCTAACTTTTTTTCAATTTTTTTGAACAACCTTTTTTATTTTAATTTTTTTATGATACAGCACACAAAAATACATACAACCCTAAATTTTCACACCTCTACCTAACCCAACGGGAACGTGGTATAACAAAAACTGCTTATTTATTGCCTCTAAGGCGGAACGGAGTTCGCAGAGTCAGCTAGTATAGTATAAAGATATGATCATTCATTATGGAATCGAGAAATCAGCCACCATATTGAAATTTTCATTTTATCAATTGAAATATGAAGAAATGGTTCGTTTTAACGATGATAACATAGATTAGAGGGTAATTTCGAATTGCGATCTATCCCACAACCTCAGAATTTCCCCAGCACTTCTTATGGGTCCCAAAATTAATCGAGTCTTTTAGTTTTTAGATTCTTTGTCTGCTGTTTCACGACTATTTTTTTAACAGGTTCACATTCACTTTCAGAAGTAGAATTCCCATAAGACTGCCATGTTTGAATACGCCAAGAGAATCATTCTTATACTTATTATATCTAATATGGTCTATATTAATTTTACTTGTACTTTTTGAATTTTGAGGTTAGATTGCAAATAATAATCGCGTACGTGTCACCATTTAACACAATCTGGCCAACCGAAACAGTGGTTGAAAAGATACTAGGAGGAGTTTAGCTTTTATTGTCTTCCTTCATTATTTGGATGAGTTGACTGTCATCTTTTTTATTTCAATTATTTGATGGTTTGTAGATACAGTTTTTAAGATTGAGTTTTTCAAAACATAAAAGACAAAAAGCAACGTTTTCTGTAGATACATAAAAAAATCTGAATATAAGTACATACTTCCAATTGCTGACCGAAATTTATATCAGCCGCTAACTTAAGGTGCTGAGGTTTTGTTCTGAATATGAGGCAATATTACGGGAAATACAATAAAATTGTCATAAACCGCAATGTATAAATTCCGCTAAATTGAGTTCATAGAAAGAATCTAACTAGGCTTACCTCAAATGGCAAAACCACCTCATTTCTATCGCATTGTTTCAAAACAATGTGAATAATTATAACATTACGCAAGTTGCATAAACAACGGTATCAGTCTAGTTAATTAGTTGGAAAAACATATATCCCAACTTTATTTCATCGGGGTTGACATCCATATCACCGTGTACCGTTTTTTATAGAAAAAAGCCCATTTTTCAAAAAATATGTGAGTACTACTTTGCGTACGCCAAAGGAGAAAGAAATAAATCGAACTATGAGAGTGGTTCAAGGGCCGAGGAATCCACTATCATATATCGGGTTACTTTTAACGTTCGACGTCTTCCGAAGCCTAATCTCTAGCCTTCTCTATCTCTCCACATGTCTTCCTGTAGAGCTCTTTCCTGAAAAATTCATTATCTATTTCTTCTCTCCATCTTTTGCGTGGTCTTCCTCGTTTCTTCTATATTGAGGGTTCCAATTCAAGATTTTCTTGGGAAGTTAGTGTTGTGGCATACTCTGGACTTGTCCGTACCAAACCAGCTGCTGTGTTCCTATGTCATCGATAATGTCCTGTTTTATTTCCATCTTTTGCTTTATAACATCGTTAGGAATCTTACCTTTTCCGGATTTTCCCGCTGCTCCTCCATCTCTGTGGCCATTAGTGCATGCTCTTTCAGTTTGTTCTTTTAGAGGCAACACTTCAAATCCATTTTTAATTATGCTTTTTACTATTGAGTTATAAATTCTCTTCCTGTTATCTATGTTCACGTTTTTGTTCCATAATACGGTATTCAATAGACCTATTGATCTTTTTCCATAAATTTGTAAGAAAAAGTTGACTTCGAGTTTTAGTAAATTTTTTACACGGAAAATCTTTGAAACCGAGAAAAAAATTCAACTTCGCAGGTTTTCCACCATTTTGAATTATTTTTTCGGAATTCTATACCACAATTGAATTGATTAAAAGAAAAAACTAAGCAGTGCCCAGAAACTATTTCAAAGGTCACGCATAACCTACCACAATTATCAGAATCAAAGCTGTATTAACCACCCTGTATCTATGCTTGGAAAACGGGGAATGTCATAAGGCAAAAATAACTTTTTCGATGCCATCTACACGGCTATATATGTTTCTCCAGTTTATGGTGAAACACCCTGTGTAATTGGAGGAAATTACAGAAATTCAAAAGCACATTTGTAATCTTCTCTTTTCTCTTTCAATCACATACGGATAATAGTTTAGACAGTATAGGTCAGCTGAGGTAAATTCAGAATATATTTGAGTTTTTTTACAAGTAAGAGCAACTGTTTCAATTTTTAAAATTTAAATAGAATCTAGGTTCTTTTGTTTTCCATACAAGGATACAAGGAAAAAAAGGACGTAGGGTTAATTGCATGAATTTGATTGTATTCAGACACAAAATTTTAAAAATAAAAAATCAGCACAGTCAGAAATGAAGAATTTTGGCTAGGATTATGGAAAAATACGGAATTGGAGAAAGAAAAATAGTTTTTTTCCTAACAAGTGCGGAAAGAGATATTTTCCTAACAAGTGCGGAAAGAGATATTTTCCTAACAAGTGCGGGAAAGACACTTTCCGCACGAGTTAGGAACAAGTTATTTTCCTATCAAGGGCGGAAAGATAGGAACAACCGTATTATAAAATGAAAAAAAAAACTTCTACACAACTTTGTCGAATATTCTTTTTGACATATTGATTAAGGAGTTTGGGATTCTATGGAAAATCATGGACTATGACATAGAAATAAATACACAGTTCCATGTATGCCAGTCATAATTTTTGAAGGATGTTCGGGCAACTGCAATCTAGTGCGGGAAAGTACAACTTTCCGCCCTTGATAGGAAAATAACTATTTCCACAAGCACTCACACGATATCGATTTGATTCCAACACACTGATCAAATTCGATTTGATAAATTCAAACAATTTCAGACTAATGACAAATATTAACTGGAAATTCAAAAATTGCGAGAAATTTAGAGGTTATGATTATTCTGAAAGACAACACGAAAATAGATATCGAGAATGAAAATATATCACTTAAATACTTTCAGTTCAATTTCAGAATATGGATAGGAGTAGACAATGATATTAAGGACTTGAAGAAAACGGAATAAAGCGATTGAAACATTTCACATTAAATTGTGAGGTTACGATAGAAACTATTCACAATTAAGAATGACATACGTTTCACGAGATGTCACGATGTGTCAGAGAGAGATAGAATTAAAAAAATATTTTTATTCTCAATATTGCCGCACAAGCGCAGATCTGGATTGTTACCAAAGCCCAGCTTCAGTTTTGATTGGCTCATTCCCCATATAGGAATTATTATATATACTCCATTCACTTTTATAAAGTATCTTGGTGGGCCATGGTTTAGGTTTATCAAGTTCTTCTCCTTAAAACGGACGCAGGTTGGCACTCGTGAAAATCAAGCGACATTGCCAAGTCTGCTTTCTAATTACTCTTTTCTAACTTAGTGAATGGAGTTAGTTCTTTTAAGCCTTAACTGTGACACAAAATTCGTAGTATCACTACATTTTCATACTGGAGTATTTCAAGTGGGGCAAAGAGGTATTTAATCGTCCTCTGTAGGCTTATTTCTTGAGAATTTTGAAAAGTGGGGATTTCCATACGTCCGTCTGTTCTGTTCGTCTAAAAGTTTTTCTAGCGGGTTAATGAACTATCACAAAGTAACAGACTATTCTCTCCATTATTTTTCAGTAAAATTTCAACACTCGGTTCTTGATTTCCGTACAAGAAAATAGCATAACTGAATCTTCTAATCATGTTTATACTCGTACACGTGAAATATTTCCAGTATTAACTGAAAAAAAGTTTCTTCATTATTCCTCAAATCTTTGGAATTATTGAATTCACATAATATTTCCTCAAATTCATTGTTTTCCCAAAGTAAATAAACATTTTGATAAATACGTAATTTCTACGATTTATATGTAGAAACGGCAACGTTGCGTCCATATCTGACAGAAGAATGAGTATAACCTATATACATTTTCAAAATATACGCGGTGAAATGTGTCAGAATTCCAGCGCCAACCGGGCTACTTTATGAAATGAATGGAGTATATGTATATGGGGTCGCGCTATTTGTCGTTGCTGCAGTAGCGCCTCGACCGATAAAAATTGCGGATTTATTCCGGAACTAGACCAAAATCTGAAATCTAGAATGCCGTTTTGATCTACAAATTTTGGTCACGATTTTCAGAAAGGGGTCGTTACACCAGGTATTCTATGCATCTATCGTTTGGTGCATTAGAGACATATCATAATTCAGTTTATTCTTTAGGAAAAGCGTGCGAGAAAAACCCCTGCTATTCCTTTTCCGCACGGAAAGTGTGTGGGAATGGAATAGCAGGGGTTTTTCTCGCACTGTTTGGCAATGTGACTCTTTATACGAATTGAAATGCGTGCGGGAAAAGGCTTGAAAGCGCACACATTCCTATGAGATTATGCCAATATTTATAATTCCTTAGATGGGGTGGGTTTCATAAAGATCGTTGATTGAGTGATTCACAGAATACCGTGACGTTTTTGTCAAATCGACCAATAGAATTTCAAATTCACAGATTTTCTATCACAGAAACGCTCGATCAAGCATTTGATCACCCGATCAACGTTTAGGAAACCCGCCTTTAGTCTATAGAAAAAATCCACTACTCAGTAAAGTATTATTATCGTCCGATGATAAAAGGTGAATTTTCTTTAAATAACTATATTTTCAAGTCCCGGGCATGTGTAGCCCTTGAACTTAATACCGTTCTTTTATTTACGAAGCATACAGCTGTCCAAATTTATAATACCTTCGAAAACATTTTTGGAATGATCAGTTATATACCAAAACACGTGGTGAAGTATCACTGTGTTTTTATGTTGAAATTATTTCTAGAATGCAAACATAGATTAAAACTACAGAAATAATGTTTTCTGAATTATTTGCTGATATGTATTTACATTTCTTTGTTTCTTTCTGTCGTTTTGAGAAAGTTAGTATCTTGTCACGAGAGATGGGGTCTTCAATATTATGAGCCAGTATACGGACATACGAAATCCTAATACAAACTTTCAAAAACGTATGGTGCGGAGTTTATAAAAATGATTGGACCACACGTCCTACCAAGACGGCTTACGGGTGATCTTCACTTTGATTTCCTCCAAAATCATCTTCCTGTAATACTCGAAGGTATACGGACATTGCAGGAATGCATTTTCAGCATGATGGATCTATACCCCATTTTAGCGTAATGGTCAGACAATTTTTGGATCAGAACTTTCCAAATATGTGGATAGGCAGAGGTGGACCGCATACCTGGACCGTTAGATCACCAGATTTCAATCCTGTTGATTATTTCATTTGGTGTTATTTGAAATGTTTAGTATATCAATCTGAAATTATAAGTGAGGAGATCCCCATGCAACTATCGAAGTCGCCTGCAATAAAATACGTAATAATCCAGACATGATCACAAAAAGTATCAGACATATTTTGAAGAGGACAAGAATGTATAATGGGCCAAACGGTGGTTCTTTCGAGCACCTTCGTTGAATTTTTATGTTTCCTCATTTATTTATTCGTCTTTATTGACTTCAAATAAATTTTTCTCAATCAATAAATTTTTTTCCGGAAATAACTCAAAATGATTCCTCAGAATATTATGAAATACTAGTGTGTAATTAGTGGGACAAATCATTCAATTTGATCACAAAGTATACGATTTTTCGAAGAAGTGGAATTCCAATATTCAGTTGGATCCCTTCTTGAAGCTTTCTTTAAGCAAAATGACGTGAGGGATAATGAAATCTACTCGACCCTATTGAAAATTTTCTGCTCGTTTCAAATATCTCAATCAAATCCCCAAATTTCAATATAAAGAATCTCAGCTTGAAAGAAGTCTCATATTTTCCAAATACGGACTGGAATTTTTGGGAAATTTAAAAATGAATCGATCGACCTGGAGAAGTGAATACGTTCCAACTTTACTGGTTGGTTCAAAAGTTATGAGAAATCGAATTTTTTTGTCAATATATGATCCACCCTGTATCTTGGTTATGGGATTGATTAGACCTATCATATATGGGTTTTTTGGACTCGCCTAGGTCTAGCTCAGGTTACCTGATATTCATTCAACCAAGAAATATCTTGTTTGTCAGTTAATCCTTTTTGATTACTTTCAGTTGCGAAGGGTTAAAGGTTACCATCTCAATATTTTGATTACAACGCGAGAAACTCTTATTCGAAAAAAAAGGTTCGTTATTTTATATTCTGCAGAAACAATAACATATTCTTCGAGGTTTAAGGAGTGTTTAAATCGGTTATGGTCAATGTCTCGAAAATAACCCATTGCTAAAATTGCAGTTTAATTACAGAATCATTGAGAAATCTAACATAAAAGCAATTCGGTAGATAAGTCCACTCATTACCATGTCCGGAGGTGATCTGGAAAGATTTCAAATATTCATGGCGATTTTGTTGTTTAGTTTAATCGCAGAATTTTTCAAAGCCACTTTTTACAGCGGAAGTTAGATCTAGTTGAAGGACGTGGAACAAAAAGATCATGTTTAGAAATAGTTTACTGGGTCACGGTCCAAAAAATCTTTATGCAAATATTCAAATGCGATTCCCACTCGCTGTTGCTTTCTGATAGTATATATGGATTTCACTTTCTCGCGTGAATCTTTGGATCTGAGTAAATAGTAATTAGTAATGCCTCAAAAAAATGGCACACCTTAAACGCTGACGCGAAATCAGAGGCTTTTGCGCGCTCTTTGTTGCGCATAGATTCGCATTCAAAAACCAAATGGAAAAAAATTCATTTGCTGTCAAAAAAATTTGACAGCAGTTGTCGAATAAAAAAAACGTCTCTGGTACAGAATCTGAAATCAGAAATATTGGGATATTTTTGCGATACTTCTATAGAATGTTTCTCGTTAAACGAACTAGACAAAAATTTTTCGAAAAATTTGGTACTAGGACAGATTTGGGTTTCTCAATTAATGTTCTAAAGGAACATGAATCCCACCATAATTCTTTCAATCTTAAATCTAAAAAGTTTTCATAGAAACATTGCCTCTGATGTACTTGTCTTAGCATAAGTGCTTTGAATCATTTTCAAAATCTAAGAACACCCCCTTGATATCAACTCAATCATCCCAACTTTGCCTAAAAATGATTTGATTCAACTGCTTCTATTTTTTTTAATCATATTTTTTCTTTTTCAGGTGATGGTTGCGCTGAGAAACCTCTGGCAACTTTGTGGCGAAACTACACCAATTCTTGTAGACCTGAAGTCAGGATGACCTTAGCAGTGAGCAATGGCGGTCTGAAAGCAACTACCAAAGATCATGGACTCACAGAGTATTGGGCTCACCGTCTGACATATTGCTCTGCACCAGACCAGTTCCCAAGGCTATTTTGTTGGGTATACAGACATGAAGGAAGAAAACTGCGCCATGAACTGCGATGCCATGCAGTCCTATGTTCGACACCGTATTTAGCTAAAAGAATAGAGAGCGAATTGAACCAAGCGATAGCTGTAGCCCTTACTGAATTCCGTAGAGACAAAATATCGAGACAAAATGCAAGGTTGTCACTAGCGAATTCAGTTTACGAAAATCCAACGATACCCAGACGAAAAATTTTGTTGAGCATAGGTTCGAACACCTATAAACCACCATTGGAACGATCTAAATCGGCTCCAAAACTGACCATGATTGAAGAATCAATTTTAGAAGAAGAGGAAGAAACGGCTGATGCAAGAATGAAGTATATAAAAATTTTGCGACATCATGACAGCGTAAGCTGTCTGTTCGATAAACGGAAACACATATTCAGGGATATCGAATCAAAATGCAAATCTTTAACTATTGTACCTGTAACTGAAACCTGTGATGAAGAAACTGATGAAGATGCAAGCTTGTCAAGAACCGTACATCATCAACCAGACTTAACAGAAAATTTGAACGATTCGGTTAGTAGTAACGAAGCGAAGACCGATTTGATACTTGATACTTTGTTGGAGAATCAAATGAAAAACGATTTATTAGAATCATGCGAAAGAGCCTGGTACAGCGCCCTTGGAAACAAACCCGATCTTATACCTTTAGATAGTGACGAAGGTTCACTCTCAAGTGGATGTGAGTCTGCTAGTACCGTAAATTCCGAAATTGAACCTAACTTCTTCCACACAATAGAAGAATGTTCAATCCCGAATGAAGAAGAAAGCTCAAAACCAGATAAGAGAAAGACTGAATTAGATTTTAAAGTGGGGTGTAGTGTTTTGGCCAGAGTTAGAAGTTTCGAATCAAGTAGCAATGACAGTTTGAAGTGTCGAATTTTCAACAATAATTTGTACAACAATAATATACTGGCTAATGATGAAGTTTCACTGGTGCCTATTGGAGAGACTCACTCAGATTTTAGTTCCCTCAAAGTGTTCAAAAGAAAAACGATGGCATCGAAAGATTCCCGAAGTTTCACATCTCAAACAAGGGATTTGAAAACAGAAGAAGACACAACTAGTTCTTATAGTGATGAAAGTGGTTATGAAGAAGAAGAGCCCGCTAGTCCTGTTGCCAATATTGTATTAGTTTAAATTTCAGAGTTATATTCGTTAAAATTCAGTGGCTTTGGATGTAGAAGATAGAGACAATGTTTTGAAACACTTGGTTGTTGATTCAGCAAATTCATTCATTTCTTTGTTTTATTTCAAAGATTTAGTATATGAATATTTGAGATGAGAGTGTTATTATAGTATCAACCAAATATTAGATTCTTAATAATACGAAAAATGAATCAAAAACTCGAAACGCAATAAGAGAAATATTCTCGATAATGATATCTGTATATTTCTGAATACACAAGTGATGCTAAAAATATTAAAATATTTTATTCACAAGTTTTGTTATGTTTCAACTTCAACCTTTTAGTGAATCATGAAGAATGTCAGATTATTTTCATACTACTTATACTGCGTAAAACGTTTACTGCTTACGTTTAAATGAAAAGTGTACATTTGTAAATACATTTACAAAAATTTAATTCGAATAGAGTTTTAGGCTTTCCAAAAAAGATTGTTGATCATATAATGAAAAAATGAATAAATTGAATGTGGTTGTTCAGTAATTCGACTAAATTGGTATACTTGATATTTTTCTTTCTTTCATGGGTTGACAATGAAATATCTGAGAGAATGAGAGATATACAAGAGGATCAACCCGATCGCATATTCTTATCCCACGTACCGTATCGCAGCTCGGAGTCAGCCGAAGCTTACGCGATAGACCACTTGCGTGATCGCATCTTATTTGGCGATATCAGTCGTGGAATATGAATTGGGATTATACGTTAAAATGATACCCCGATTCTTTTATTCTTTTTCAGTTCAAATAATAACGATTAGGTTTTTTCCATATTCACGAATAATAACGGCTACCTCTTATTCATGAGTGAATGCTTTCAGGTTATGTATTTATTGAGATGAAGAAATAAGTAAATTTAGAATAGATTTTATACTGAAGCCAAAAGAATGATCGAAATCCTCTCTTTGATGGTATAGTTTCTTAAACTTTTTGAGGGGTGTTCTAATAGTTGTTGTCATTGATCGAGTTACTTTTGTTGCATTCATAAGTTCGGCCTCCCACTTCTGAAACGAATTGACAAAATTAATCTTGATTTACATAGCTATCAAGCAAATTGAATTTTGTGAGTAGGTACACATTATATTCCGTTGCTGTTGCAAAGATACACAAAGTAAAAAGCCGTTGAAAAGAATAATCACTGAGCTTAATGTACAAAATTAATAGAATAGTTATGAAGTTCAAAAGTTGTCAAAAGGAGAATGGTATCAAAAAAGAAAATCACTCAATTGAGATAAATTGTGCAACATACGAAAGACAAAAATAAGGATCATCGTTGCTTGGAGAAATTTGTGAAAGTAAAAATATGATTGGAAGACTATTCAAAAAGTTAAGTGGACAGAATTTCTTCGAAAATTATATTCAATGAATAAGATCACTCCACATTTTTCTCAAATGGTATAGTTATATCAGAACTAAATTTGGGAATACCTAATTAACAACATCCAATAACCCTGTCGAAATGATGATTCAGATTGTTATAACAAAAAGTAGTTTGTAAGAAGTGAGAGTAACCCTATTTTACCTGAATGAATAAGAAAATGAGAAGCTCAGCTATAGGTCGATATAAATTTCATTCTTATACAGGGTGGCCAAGAGATTGACGTCAAAAAGGAAAAAACAGGTCCTTCGTGTCATGGGCTATTCGAATCACCCCCATGTTTGTTATGCTATTTTTCACGTTTTTCGAGTTATGAATTTTTTTATGAACTTTGAGAATTTTCGACTTGACCATCTTAAAAAAGATTTAAAAAAAAAGTACAATACTTCTCTGTGAAATTCTTTTCGTAACTTAATCTCCATGAATTGTACTTTCATACATAAAACAACCAGATTCGTAACTTTGATAAAAATTATGGAAATATGGTCTCAAGTGAAAAAGTTACGTAAATTGGATTATGATCTGAATTCTCGAATCAAAATTAAAAATGTAAAAAGGCTAATTCACGGTTTCTTAGTATGCTTAAAAACTCCGCTCAACAGTCAGCTTTTAGAATCATTGATACAAAATGGTACTTAACACTCTACTTTTGCTAGAATTAGCCTTCAAAGTCATCGAGGTGGAAAAAATCAAAGAACTAGATATTTACTAGAAAATTATTTTTTGCCATTTTGAGATAATTCTGATCAAGTTATGATAGAAAATTCTGAAAATTAGCTATAGATGTTGGTCAAGGAAAGTTCTAGATAAAAAAAAGAAAAAGGTATGGCAATAAATCACACATCATAATGTAAATAAAGAGAAACTTATTTATAGAATTTACAGGAGGTTTTCAAAGTGGTCACCTCCAGCCTCAATACACATTCGGCACCTTCTTAGAAAATTTTCTTTCAATCGCATAAAACCTGCCCTGTTCTCTCTTAGGACACGGTCGGCTTCTCTTATCTTCAGTCGCAGCTCGTCTTCACTCGAACATTCTCGGGCATAAACAATTTCTTTGAAATAACCCCAAACGAAAAAATCGATGGGATTAAGGTCAGGTGAACGTGGGGGCCCCTTGATTGGTCGACTGCGTCCGATCCATCTGTTCGGGAATCGTTCATTCAAGTGGTTAATGAAGAATTGTTCTCGAAAATTTAAATAATCCCGATCGGTTTTTCATTGCTTTTTTATGTTTGAAAACGATGAAATGTGTTACAAATATTTGCGACTTTGCAGATAACCGTGTTTTTTGTAATGAAGGGCCGACAAGCCGGAATCAAGACGTTTTCATCGACGCGACTTCGTCTGAATTTTTGAACATATTATTATGTATGAGCATTCCTTCTCACCTCCCTCCGGAAAAATAAAACCAGATTTTCCCCTGACCATCAGTTAATTCTGATTCGGCCGATCGGGTGTCCAGAAGTGTTTGAACCGAATTTTTCAGTTTTCTAATTTTCACCTTAATTTTCTCAGTCTTTCTTTTGAATTAAATTTTTAGTTTTCCAAGTAAATTTTCAGTTTCCGAGTTAGTTTGTTTTCTTTGAAGTGTCAGAAGATGAGTTACACGTTAAGTGAATATGCTGAAATGCATTATTTTTACGGAGTTTCACGTTGTTGAAAAATCTTAATTTTTCATTTTGATTTGGACCCTCAATTGGGATAGAGTGTACCGGGCATATCAAAATTCAAATTTTCATTAATTTGTTTGATTCCAAATTCATTTAATTCGTACCTACTACATATATAAAGCTCATATATGTACATATAGGAATCACAACAGTACTTTATCATTCTATCTACACCAGAAATAGGACAAATCTGTCTATTCCACATCATAGAGGTAAATTTTCCCAGCATGGAGTGGACTTTTGGGGTCCGAAAATATTCAATAAATTTCCAGAAAGATTTGAGGTTTTATCAGAGAGGAAGTTTAAGAAATCTTTCAAAGAATTTTTACATCTGCATACAGTCTACTCACTGGATGAATTAATGAATGTAAAGATAATATAACAGTTTTTTTTTGTTTTAACATGGCATGTAAATTTCTTTGATGCTGTAAATATATTATTATCAAAACTAAGGGGAGAAGAATATCATTCTTATTTCATTGTGATCAATCCACTATATTACATTTAAAAAATACATCGCTTTCTGTTACATTGTTTTGCCGAAAATTATATTTACATCTTGAAATTGTTTTCTTTCTTTCACTTGTCTGTTCCTCATGCGGGTACTTGTTTTTCTTCGCCGACGTTCGTTGCACCAGACGCAGCAGATACCGTATCATCTGGTTCATTAGCACATACCAAGGAAGGATATTTCTTCTGGAGTTCTTGTCTGTATTTGGGATGACTGTAAATAATAGAAATATGGCTAGAATGGCATTGAAGATAGAAGAATCGAAACAATTACCTGATGCCATATACTATAGGGTTGTAGACAGCGTTGGCTTTGGCGAAAAGTGAACACCAAATGGTGGCCAAGGGACTGATTTTTGCACCTTCAAAAATGCCAGTGAAATTTGTGACGAGGTAAGGGGTCCATGCGAAGAACCATAAAGTAATTGTCATGAGAGCAATTTTGGCTAACTTGCATTCTGCACTTGTCTGGGAAGCTTCAGACGACCTCAAGGATGCTACATTCATTTTTTTAGCTTGTTCCCTCATGGATTTTTCATGAGCTGCTACAGCCTGAAATTGATTTCGAATAATTTGATTATCGAGAAAACTTCTTAAACGTAGATATCTATCACTATGACATATAATGTATCTTACCTGCACGATGAACCAATAAGAATAGATGATCGTGAAAAGAGGAAGGAAGTATACAAAGAAGGAGTAGACCAAAATGTAACTTTTGCTGAGCCACGTTTGAGTGAGGTAGTCAGTTCCACAAGCAGTCATATTCCCTTCAGGAACATACCTACGGTTAAGAAATTATTAAAGAAATATCCTAACGTAAAATATTCAATATTCAAGTTAAATTTAGAAAAGGAAAGTTTTATGAAACTGAATAATGAGATTTGTCCATAAAATTGACCTCCGTGTAGGTACACAACACATTATTTGGCTATGAAATGTTCTGGTGATGAAAGCCTTCCAAGATATAAGAGAAGTTACCTGTTCCATCCAAACATTGGAGCGGCGGTCCAGAGGGCTGACATAGCCCAAATAAACAATATTCTGAGCATAGCTGTTTTCTTTGTGAGTGGCTGCGCGCTTAATCCCTTAACAATAACATTATATCTGTCAAGAGCGATGAAAGTCATGGTCCATATGGATGCACAGCCGAATAACGAGCCAAACATACCATAGAGTTCACAGAAAAGTGGACCTGAAAAAATTCATATTTATATTGACTAGTAAGAATGAAAGATCTTTCAATTTTTCTCACCTAATACCCATGTCTCATAGTAGCAGTTGATCACCATAGGAGCTGCCATTGTAAACATCATCAAGAAATCAGAGAAAGCCAAGTTCACCACCAGTAAATTCGAAGGAGTCCGCAAAGATTTAGCGCCACAGAAGATGTTGATTACCATGCCATTACCAGCTACCGATACAAACCCAAGTATCCCAATGACAAACCCCAAAAGGCCATGCCAGAGAGGGTTCATAGGCGGAAACTGGTACCAGTGAGGGTGCACCATATGGAGCATGTCAGGAAGGACCTTGTCTACGACTGTGAGATTACCGCCGAAGCCACCGCTGCGCTGAGCGGACCATGGAAAGCTCGGTTCTCCCATCATAGACAGTTTTTCTACTCCTGGAAAAATCAGAAATGTTAGATGAAAATTTCCTCAGCCTTTTTGTGCTCGCTGCTTAACTTTGAGATAAAAACAGTTTCTCGATCTTTTTATAGCACCATGCTAACGATTTTTTGGATAACTCATATTATCTATTTCGATCCACTTACGGATCTTTTTCAACCATGTCAAAAATCTTTTCTTTCGTGTCTGTTTGTCTTCCACCCAAACTGCAAAGAAACTTAAATTTTCGGTAGAATTTACTTCACAACAACACCACAAACATTTAGAAGAATAGAACAGAAAAAAAATTGGCCAAACACATTAAGGTGAAATGAAAATTTTTGGAATTAATGATTTTTTGGGAACAGCCAGATCCAATTTGAAACAATTTTATAAATTCATGAATTCAAATATTATCATCTCACTTCAATGTGTTTGACAAAAAAAGTTTAGTACAGTTTAGATGGATTTTTTTAACCGTTCTGAAAACGTTCCTTTATGGATCGAAACGTCGACGACACAAGAAAAATTGTTTTGATTTGCCCTTGTCTTGAAGCACCATAATCTACTATTTCAATCAAATTGAAGGAAACCTAGAAGATGTTTGCAAAGTATTCAACTTGTAAAAGTTGAAAAATACAGCTCTTCCCAAGATGCATTATTTACTCGATATGACATCGAATATCGACGAAAATGTAAGCATTCAAAAATGTTTCTCCGTATGCATTTCTCCTCAATCGGATATCAAATATAATTATTATGAATAATACCAATATTGTTCTACATTTTTAGATGTAAATGTGTGACTACTGTGACTTTTTCGGACAAGACTCACTTCTCAATAACTAATTCAATTACCGATCGATTTCAATGAAACAAATGCTGGAACGATTTGTAAGTTATGTGTGATTCATGTGCGTAGTCACATATTTCCTGGACTCTTCAGTCATTTTTTTATTGAGAATTAAGCCAGCTTGCTTGACAAGCTAGCACTCAACTCAATAACAAATTCATCGATTTCAATTAAACAAATCCTGGAACTATATGTAATTCATGTGCTGAGTGCTGAGTCAGTTTTTTCCCTGCATTTAAAACATGTTGTAAGGATTACATGTACTTTTTCACCATGCATTTTTCAGTAATTATATATTGAGAAGAAGCTTACCCGACAAGTTAGCATAATTCTCTTTTCAAAAATCGCCGAATTCTTATTAATGCTTTAATATTTCATTCAATATTCTTTTCATCAGTGTCGTCATTTCATTTCCAGTTATGGATCATTTCTATTTTTACTGCGAACGGACAATAGTTAACAAATCTGAGGTGTAAAGAAAAAAATCGGACGTAGTACAGATCCCTGCGGAACCCCATTGAGCCTAGTGTTTCTTATGTGCAAGCGGGCGTGCAAGACTAACTCTCACGCGAGAACTGCGATCGGAAAGAAACAACTTGATCTAGAATAAGAGGTTACCGAAAATAACTAAGTTCTCGAGCTTGAGGAGAAGGCGCCCCAAAATCAAAGTAGCTTGCATAAAGTGCTGACCCCGAATCGAACATTCTGGAGGTTAGTTATGATAGAGCGACCAGGTAAAAAACTATGTTGATTACTTTACTGGGTGTAAAATCGTCGTCGAGTGAAAATTGAATCATTTAATCATTATCTCCGGTATAATTATCTCGTATATTTTCGCAACAATAGGAACCAAGGGCGGTTATTCATATGCCAATTTATCACAAGCTGGAAGCGAATGCGGAATGAGTGGAAAAAGATAAATTTAAAAGAATTGACATTGGCTCAGTTCAATCGACACATCTGGTTCATTGGTCTATTGGGGTTTTTAATACCCAATCGACGTTGATATCTGGTCGAAATAGATCCAAACCGATGGTATGACTGATTTCATGTTGTCCCTGATGAAGTTCAACCTGGTAGGAGCTAAGAAATTTGTTTGAAATATTCAATTGAGATTTGAAATTAAAATGTAAGGAGAGTATCTTCTGAATGTCTTCGTTGAAAAATGTATGAAATTGAACGTTGAAGTTTGAAATAACAACTAGTATGAAATATCATATGAAAATACAGTAGAACTTCGATAAGTCGAACTTCGATAAAAAATTTGTTGGCAATAGCGCCATGCAAGATGGCAAATAAATTTTTGTTCGATGAGTCGAACTTCTATAACTCGAATATCTTGATACATCGAACAAAATATTCGGCGGCATCATTCGATAAGTCGAATTTTTTGGAGGAATTCCTCATTCACGAGTGATTTTAACATGTACATAGAGTTAGCAAAACAACTCTCGCGAATCAAACTCGGCATAGCTAAAAATTTCGCCTTTTTTTTTTCAAGTATCCGAAAAATGTTTTCCGCAGAAATCAATCGAGCTCATCTCTTTCAGAGATTTATCCGTGAAGAAAAAAAACATCGCCACTCTAATATTTCAAAAATTATTAGATATTTCGCAAACTTGATAGAAACTTGGCGAAACAACTATTCAAAGAATGTTTTCAGCAAGAAACAAAGTAGCTCATATTTTTCACTGAATATTTCGTAAATTATCCATGGTGAGAGAAAATTCTTATCTTTCAAGGTTTCGTAGAAAAATTACAAAATCTGATTGATCGATCTGCGGCCGTCTGAACGTATACCAGGCATTTTTTTTGAAAACTATGAATGCAATATTGTTGAAATTCGAAAGAAAGATGTAGCTCTCCATGCTTAATTTATCCGGGAAAAAATATCACGTGCCTTGGTAAGTGTACCTATATCAAATTAACAGGTCACATATTGAAAAAAATATTTAAGCAATCAACAGATTTGTTTCAATGATTTATCCAAAAGATGAAATAATTTGTTGATTTCTAAAATAATTTTTTGAATATGTGATCTGTTAATTTGATATTAAGTTCAGCAGAGCATGTTTTTTTCACACGAAAGCGGCACAATTCTCCTTTTCGCGTATAAATAAAAGTTGAAAAGCCTTATCTTTCTTCCAAATTTCAAAAATATTGCATGCATAGTTTTAGAGAAAAATGCCTGATATACTTTTTGACGGCTGCAGATCGATCAATCAAATTTTTTTCATCACGAATAATTTACGGATAAATCGCTGAAAAAGATGAGCCACTTTGTTTTTTGCTGAAAATATTTTTTGAATTTGTGTTTTGCTAAGTTGATATCAAGCAGAAGAAGCATCTAATATTTCTTAAAATACAAGATTGGCGATGTTTTTTTTCTTCGCGGATAAATCACTGAAAAATAAGATTGATTTTTGCTTAAAACATTTTTCGGATATTTGTTTCGCTAAGTTGATATCAACTTAGCGACAAATCTCATCATTTTTTAAATACAAGAGCGGCAAAATTTATTTTTTCATATGTAATACCACTGGAGATGTGATATGAAAGTTTGTTGCTGCGAAATTTCCGAAAAGCAACAAACTTGAATATTACAAGAGAGAAATTTTACCTGCTTAAGTTTCATCTCGAGGGGAATTCGGCATGACTATTCCACGAGAAAATAGGGTAATATGTTCACATTTGACGCGTATTGCGCTATTTGACCAATTAGAATTCATCATAGATTGACTAAACCGGTAAACGTTGTTTGTTTTCTCTATGATATTTATTTCCGAAGCTATCTATGAATTCGAAAAACGTCAAAAATTTTGTCGCTAAAAAAACAACATGTTGGTTTTGCCGGCTTGAACATTTTTTCGGGATGAAACGATCGTTGCTGCGGAAACTTCCTCACTAAAAATGAAAAGAGTGGAATAGTCACTGATAAATTACGGATAAAAAAACGGCAAAATTTTGAGCTATTCCGAGTTTAATTCGGGAGAGTTGTTTTTGCTTACTTTATGTACATGATTGTAACGAATCGTTTCATAGCTTAACCGTATGCCGTGAAATCAGTTGAGTTTTTCAGTTATAAGTTGTGAGGTTTCACGACAATATCGCTAACAATATGTGGACTAAACGTACTTCGAAAATTTCATCTCTCGATATAGAGTTTTAAATGAAGTGGAAAGTGGTGCACGAAAGAAAGATGTAGCGTTCCGGCAAACACCGTATCTACTATTTAAAAAAAAGGAAAAAATTATCAGTGCAGTTGAAATTGGTGGTGCTTGTGAGAGTTCCAAAAGGCTTGAAAAAACCAATGTACGCTAGTGTTGACAAAGCAGTTTTAGTTTGGATTAAATGTTACATTATTCACCCACATAAACAATACCTACATAAAAAATGTGTTTTTTCAATAACTCGAAATCTTGATAACTCGAATTGTTTTCTTGGCAGATCGTGATTCGTGTTATCGAAGTTCGATTGTAATATGTATTCATATACTCCATTCACTTTTATAAAGTATCGCGGTTGGCCAAGTTTTAGGTTTATCAAGTTTATTTACATGGGCGTAGTCAGCGTGGGGCAGGGGGGCAGCAGTGAAAGAGACGACAAAGAATTTCCTTCTATTGGGGCACCCAAAAAGAAACTGACGTTGCTTGTTCAACTGACAGAAGAATGACCATAACCTAACATTTTCAAAATATACACGGTGAAATGTCAGAATTCCATGGCCAACCGGTACACTTTATAAAGTCAATGGAGACCATTAAGTATTGATCGATAGTACGGCGGTCCTAACAGATTTAATACAAGCCACATCTTGGCACCCGGTACTCTCGCTCGCTTCGGTCAGGGCAACTTCAACACCTATACGTCATTCGCACTATTCGCAGGTTTCGCTCACAATAATCAATAATCAATCTGATGAGTACTGTGAGCGATGCTGGAACGGAACGTTAACCCCATCCCGATAGACAATCTATAGAAACCAGCTGTACCAATTAATTATTTACTAAATAAACCGAAAAAAACCTACATCATCGTCAAACTCTTCAAATCTGAAATCTAATGAAGTAAAATCATGTTAGTTAAGAAGACATACAAGTTCCGTCAACGGACTGGAAAGAAGTCTTGTATCATTTGCGTAGATACACAATTATTTATTGGGTGAACACTTCAGCCATGAAGCCTATTTGAGTTTTGGATAAACTTGGATTAGTGGCAACTGTGTCACAGGCGAGAAAATATTCTATATCTATCTATGGTCAATATACAGATATGGAAAATGTAGTTGGAAACACTGGGGTTTCAGTACAAAATTCAAGTAGTCTTCCTGTCCAGTTGAACAGTGGAAGAATCGAAACCTCAGTGCGATTCGATATCGAATAAGCGGCTGGTCTTGTTTAATGGCAATTTGTAGTGGGGATGCCAGAGCGCAACGATCTCGGATCGAATTAGATTAGAGGAAGGAGTGTTACTGATTAGTAACACTCCCAACGCGCGAAGCGGTGGGTGTTATCATATCCGTTGAAAATGAATACGACAATTTTATTCCACTCTTATCGGAGGAATTGATTTACCTCAATGAATGACACAAATAATTCCTTTGAAAATTAGTGCTCAGGTCTTTTTCACCATAACTGGTTTGAAAATAAAATAAATTCTACGGATAACAAAAATACATTCTACGTACCTAATAAGAAATTGAAAAAACAAAAATATTCTATGAAAATAAAAAAAATGGAAAACAAAAACAAATTCGATATTGAAGATCGACAAATTCAAATGAAATGTTCAAATGATCCACCTTGTTGTGCTAAACAGTAGCCAAATCTATTATAAAGAGATAATCTCATATTTCTGAGAAGTTTTGGCGTACTTGCTATTTTGGCACAAAGTTGGGTTATTTTGGACCTTAATTCAGTAATATTTGTCGCTCTTTCATAATTTCTTGCCTATACACAATATTTTTCAGATATCCCCAAAGGAAGAAATCATTGGGAGATAAATCTGGAGATCTGGGGGGCCATTTGATCGTTCCATTTGTTGAAATGAGACAGTCAGAAAATGTTGTCCTCAGATATTCAGTGACAATTCTTGCATTATGGCTCGGGCAGCCTGTTGAAACCAGACATCATCGAAGTTAATAGGTAGCTGTCGAACTGTCGGAATAATCTGATATTTTGCAGCATTTAGGTTGCCATCGATGAAAAATGGCCCTATCATGTAATTTCCCAGCATTCCTGTCCAAACATTAAGTTTTTCAGGATACTGGGTACGCGCAGGAATAGTCAGGTGCTTATTTTCTCTAGACCAATATTTTACTACGGATGGGTTATGTTTTCTATGCAAGGAAAACGATGACTCATCCGTGAATAAGATATTGCTCAGAAATGAACTACTCTCATTCTCTTTTTCCATTTTCCTTTCGCAAAATTCCATTCTTTTGAAATGGTCTTCTGGAAAAATTTCTTGACTTGTTTGAACCTTATAACATTTGTAACCATTTCTCTTCAAAATATTCCGAACAGTTCTATCGCCCAAATCGACTTGTTCAGCAATTTGTCTACTTGAACAAGGTGCACTGGTTTCAACAGCAGCACACACATCAACTTCTTTCACTGAACGATTTTCACTGATGGTCTTCGGTGGTCTATCAATCCTGCAATGACGGCATGTTCGTAAACATCCACATTGCTCGAATTTTTTAACTATTTTGGAAATAGCCGAACGTGAAGATATCGGCCTATCTTCAAAGACAACAATAAACGAATTTATTGTCTCCGCAATTGATTGGCCACCGAAATACCATTTTATTATTTGAATTTTCTCTTGAACAGTAAACATTTTTATTCACGCGGAATCTAATTTATTTTCAAACAGTATGGTCTATCGCATACAAGTTCGGATTGCGACTGAATTCGATCTTCGATCCGCGTAGAACAGCAGAGATCCAGGCATCCCCATTACGATCGAAACTGCCATTAAACTAGACCGGCCGCTTATTCGATATCGAATCGCACTGAGGTTTCGATTCTTCCACTGTTCAACTGGACTAGAAGACTGCTCGAATTTTGTACTGAAACCCCAGTGTTTCCAACTACATTTTCCATATCTGTATATTGATATGAATAATTTTTATTTCTTTTGGCTGAGTTTGCTATTTCGACACATAAGATGCCATAGACTTCTGTTTACGGCGTACGCTCTACTAATAACTAATAGCGCTTTTTTATGTTACTGAAAATTTAACCTGTCCCAGATATTTCACACAGTTTTTGGGTTCAATAGTGTCATTAT
Source organism: Adalia decempunctata (assembly GCA_951802165.1). NCBI lineage: Eukaryota > Metazoa > Arthropoda > Insecta > Coleoptera > Coccinellidae > Adalia > Adalia decempunctata. The sequence goes on from OX637696.1 coordinate 41,353,528, forward strand.
ATATCTTGATATTCCGAAAGATTTTGTTGTTGGTAAATTAGCCACTGAGCACAAGTTCTACCTTTCATTTCTCCCGAAAGAGGTCGCGCTATTTTCCATTGCCGCAATTGCGCCACGACCGCGAAATATTGCGGATAATTCCGGACCTAGCACCAAACCTACAATCTAGAGTGCCTTTTTGATCTAAAATTTTTGGACACGATTTTTAGTTACACCATGGTTTTTATGTATCATAGGTAACAGCTAGGCACATTCGACAATTTAATAAACTTGGACTATTGGCAACTGTGTCACAGACGAGATAATATTTTATGGCTATGGTCGGAGAAATGACATTTCAATTGCAAACATTTCGAACAAAACTTATTTTAAATCGAGAAATAAAACCCTTCAGTTATTTCAAATCAAACTGTAGGTAATTTCAAAGAATTTCTAGACACAAATAGTTCATTAAAATATCGCAAATAGCTAAGCTCAAGGTGGTCCTGCTCTACCAGCCACGTTATTCTATAACCCTTGGAAGGTCCGAGTTCAATCCCGAGGCTGGGAAAGAAATTTTCTAGTCAGGCGGTAGTGGGCCACCATCAACGCCTAAGGTGGCAGAACAAAGTTGATTATCCTATAACTCGAATAAGCTACAAGCAAAGAGTAGATCTACTCTTTGCTACAAGCTTCTGAGGGGCTCCTTGGGTGACCTAGGAGTTTATAAAATAAGGCGTTGCCACGTATAACAGCTTCCAATATTTGTTACAGTGCCAGTATCTGTGTTCTGTGTTGCCAGATATAATAGTTCTTCAGAACAAATACCCTAGCTCCACTCGAACACATTCTGAACTCGGCAATCTGGTGGATGAAATTTAAATCCAATGGGATTTTTTATTTATTGTAATGAACTATAATCTCCCCAGTGCGAATAACCCCTATACACATTAATCTAGACACAACCGAATTCATGGAACATCGTAGGAAATTACATGCGTCATGTCTATTTCATAGGATCATTGCAACCGAACGTCCTCCGTACCTCACAAATAAAATACGATATAGAACAGATGTTCACTCTTTGAATCTGCGTCATCGGGGATTAATCACAACTCCACAATATAAAACTTCGTTCAAAGAACATCGCGAGGGCAAGCAGGTAGGAATTGGTGTTCTTCTTGAATTTTTGGAGGTTATATGCCTCGGGGAACACCTCCCTAGGCAATGTGTTCCAAAGCCTCGCTGTTCGTTGGATGAACGAGTCTTTGAAGACAGATGTTCTGCAGGTCTCCAAAGTGACCACGAAGGGTTGTGAAGACTTGACTTGACGGGTTAGTCTGTGAGAGACTGCCAGAGGGGGAACGATTGCTGATAATTCAGAAGTGAATCAATCGCCCATGGAAATATCTATAAAATAGAGACAGATCTCCTACTCTTCTATGGTATTCCATAGAGGTGAGCGAGTTTGTAAGCGAGGCATCACCGACGAGACGAATTGCCCTTTTTTGTACAGAATCCAAGAGTTTTAGGGTATGTTTAGGTGCAGCACTCCAAATATGGGAACAGTATTCCAGGACAGGTCGAATCTGTGCCTTATAGATCATAATCAGCTGACCTGGGGTGAAATAGCCCCTGGACGAAACAGAAAACCAAGTTTTTGGGATGCACTTTTAGCAATGGATCTCACGTGATTCTCCCAAGAAAGGATACTCCCGACACTAATACCAAGCATCGAAATGGATGACTTCAATGGTATGGTCACTCCCGAAAGTTCTTTGCTGGGCACAGTAAGATCGGCTTTTCTAGAAAAAAGACATGCTTGTGTTTTGCTTGCGTTGAATTCCACCAAGTTATTAGATCCCCATTCAAGAATTGTCGCCAAGTCCATATTTATGTTGTTAACATTTCTTTCTCGTTCGTTTCTGATATGGAGGGCTGGTATTGGAGTCCTAGAAGAAAAGGCGATATGAAGGGTACTATCATCCGCGAAGCTGTGCACTGGACACGAAGTTGCTTCCAGCAAATCGTTGATGTGAAGTAGAAATAGTGTAGGAGCCAGAATTGATCCCTGCGGAACACCAGCATTTATGGTTAGAGAGTCAGATGAAACTCCATCGACCACTACATGGAGAGATCTGTTTGAGAGGAAACTAGCCAGCAGAGAACACAGCTTTGGGGGCACGCCATAAGATGGAATCTTGGCGAGGAGTCCCTGATGCCAGACTCGATCGAATTCCTTAGAGATATCCAGTGCTACGGCTAAGGTTTCACCATATTTCTCGATAGATAGCTGCCATATATGTGAGATGTAAGCGAGCAAGTCACCAGTGGAACTCTGATGACGGAAACCATATTGTCTATCGTTGATAATTCCTGAGTGTTCCAGATGTTTCATGAGCTCGAAGTTGATGGCTTTTTCCATGACCTTTGAAATAATAGATAACAGAGCCATAGGTCTGTAGTTGTTAGGTACGGTCTTTTTGCCTTTTTTAGGGACTGGGGACAGTACATATGCGAGAGGTTATCTCGGGCATACGACTGTCAATAGGTGTAATATTCGGGGGTTGTTTTCCCGATGAATCCAGAGTGGAATTTTCAGCAAACAAATGCGCGAAGATGTTGGCTTTCTCCAGGGTAGTTGTTGCTAGTGTTCCTTCTTCCTTGGTTAGAGGAGGAAAGGAGCTGGAAGTGAAGTTTCTTCTTACAGCTTTGGCGATAGACCAAAATGAAAGGGATCCGTTGGACATTCAACAAGTCTAGATCTTATTTTGGCATTGTGAGCATCTTTTGAAGATTTGATTGTCTCATTGCATATGCCTCTAGCCTCCACATATTTTGCTCTAGTCTCAGGGCCTGGATTTTTTGCCATCGATGTAAGGCTGCCTGTTTTGAAGCGACGGCTTTGGAGCAGTTTTTGTTAAACCAGGTCTTATCGGATAATGTTCTTCTTTCGGTGTTCGGTATGTAGGTTTGAATCCCCAACATGATGATTTCAGAAATTGTCTCGGCACATTGTGTTGGATCTTCTGAAGAAAAACAAGCTCTCTTCCATGGAAACGCTGAGAAAAACATACGAAGCCCTTCCCAATCGGCCGATTTGTAATGCCACATGAGACGGGAAGTTATTGTACTGCTTGATGGTACATAAAAAGAGCAAGTTGTGGAGATAAGGGTGTGATGGGAATTTCCAAGTGGGACGCAAACATCTATTCTTTATGGATCAGGATTGGTGGTGAGAAAGAGATCCAGTATATTGGCTGAGTGGTTGTTGACATCTGGGATGCGGGTTGGTAGCTCGACCAGTTGTTCCAGGCCATGAGTGATGGCGAAGGCCTCAGCTGGACGACCTACATCATCTGTTTTGTTGGAGAATTTGAGCCAGGCTGCGTTGTGTACATTGAAGTCTCCCATGATTACGATTTCAGCTGCTGGGTGGCTCTCCTGGATAAAATCCAGTTTGAGTAATAAAACCTCAAAAAGGTTCATATATGACGGTTTATTTGGCGATAGGTAAAGGCAGCAGAGGAATTTGGTCAGTTTGGTATTGGCTAGCTTGAACCACATCACATCGAAATCTTTCGATTCCAAACTCTCTACACGCTGACATGAAAGGTCTTGGCATAGAGGCAGACTCCACCTTTGAACCTGAATCGAGAATGGAGTTCGTAACCAGGACAGAGCATATGGACCTTGTTGGTGGACGAGTTTACTTGTGTGTCTGTCAGCGCCAGAATATCCGGTTGTTTCGTCTGTAGGTGATGGTGGACGTCATTGATGTTCTTGTTGAGTCCGCGGATGTTACAAAAATTAATCTTCAGAGATGAGTCCCCTCGAGTACCTGTCGCCGGAAATCCGAATGGAGAGGTATTTTGCTTCCGGAGTGTTTTACTCTAGCAGACTTCATCATCTTTATGCATAAAATGTTGTGGAGGGGTGGGAAGAGGGGGAAAGGGGAGACCGGAAAGTATCGACCGATCACCGAACACTGAAATATGGAGTGATCCATTTCAGAGCACACAAAGTCGATATGGTGGTATTTCACCGGGCGATGAAATCATCTACCACCACTGGCGGATCCAGACCGTTTTTCAGGGGGAGGGGGGTATGAATTCATCCAGGGGCCGGTGGCCATCAATGGACACTTGGACAGAAATGTTTTACCCGTTATAGGACCATTAATAAAGGGATTATTGTCAATTTCGAGGTGCAAGTTGTGTACTGTGTCTTGATTTCTTATTTGTATCAATTTCAATTGGCAAATAAATGATTATTAGATATGTATAAACTATCACAACATTCCATGTGTCATGTTAGTTTGATCCGACGTTGGCGATCACCACTGAGAAGGCTTCCCGCTCTTGAGCTATATGCAAAAGTTGTCCTGCATTTCTTATTCCGGCCCACTCTAGAATATTTTTGAGCATTCGCCTATGTATCCACATTTCCAGCGTTTCAATGCGGTTCATTGTTGATCACTTGAAACCCTTGAAAGTCCATGTTAATAATAATAATAATAAGAAGCTCCTAAATTCTTAACCGAAGGAGTAACCTATATGCTTCCAAAAAGCGATAAGACTCAAGAACCATCGCAGTACAGACCTATCACTTGTCTTCCAACACTGTACAAAATACTCACCTCATGTTTATCCAACCGAATATATCAACATTTGGATGAAAACAACATTATGGCAGAAGAACAGAAAGGATGCAGAAGAAAACACCAAGGGTGCAAGGAACAACTCATCATCGACTCAGTGATCATGAAACAGGCCCATGAGAAAGGACGCAACTTGCACTCAGCCTTCCTCGATTATCAGAAGGCATTTGATAGCACCGCTCATTCGTGGCTCATCGAGGTGCTGCACATTTATGGAGTCAATCCTGTTTTGGTGGAATTTTTGAGGACAACAATGTCTCAGTGGCGAACATCAATACAAGTCACTATGAACAACAAGACGATTAAGCTCGAAGAAATCCCCATTCGTCGTGGGATCTTTCAAGGGGACTCCTTGAGCCCATTATGGTTCTGTTTGGCAATGAACCCTTTATCATCGATGCTCCAAGAAACGAAATGTGGATTTAAGATCAAGACATCGCGGGAAGAACATACTATTTCCCACCTACTCTACATGGACGACATCAAACTATATGCTGCAAACAAGAAGCAATTGGATGAGCTTCTGAAAACCGTCAGTTCTTTTTCAACTGATGTTCGAATGGAATTCGGCATTGAAAAATGTAGAACCCTGAACATCCATAGGGGAAAAGTCGTGGACGGTGAATCACAACTACCGAATGGAGACATACTTCAAGCCATGAGGGATGGAGAAACTTATAAATATCTAGGATACCCACAGGCAAGATGTTTGGAGCAAAAGCAGTCGAAGGCAAAAATCCGGGAGGAGTATACTGGCCGACTGAGAACGGTGATGAAGTCACTGTTGACTTCTGGAAATCTCATCAAAGCCATCAACAGCTACGCAATCCCAGTGCTGGTTTATTCATTTGGAGTTATCAAGTGGACCAGGACAGATCTGGAGGACATTCAAAGGCAAACCAGAACGATGCTGACGAAACAGAGAGGTCATCACCCAAGGTCGTCAGTATTAAGAACCACTTTACCACGGAAGGAAGGAGGACGGGGACTTGCGGATATTGTCAACCTTCACACTCGCCAGTTTAAAAACCTCAGGGAATTCTTCTTTGAGAAGGCGAATAATTCCAATCTACACAGAGTTGTTACTTTGGTTGATAAGAAGTTCACACCTTTAACTCTGGCTACTGCAGATGAATTGCTGGATCTGCCATCTCTTTCTGAAACTGACAAGCTAGAACAATGGTCAAAAAAAGAACTCCATGGACGGCATCACCATGAGTTAAATCAGCCACATATTGACAAAACCTCATCCAACAAATGGTTGTCGAAGGGTGAACTGTTTCCTGAGACGGAAGGTTTTATGATGGCTATACAAGATCAAGTCATCTCCACCAACAACTACAAGAAATACATCATGAAGGACCGTACATTGCCAACAGATATGTGTAGGAAGTGTCATCAAAAATCTGAAACAATTCAGCATGTAACTTCTGGCTGCGAACAACTGGCCAACACTGATTACCTCCACCGACATAACCAAGTGTGCAACATCATACACCAGAAATTGGCGCTCAAGTTCGGACTTCTCAACTCCTACAAGCCGTATTATAAGTATCAGCCGCTGCCTGTGTTAGAAAATGACTCTTTTAGACTATACTACGATAGGCCTATTATGACTGACAGAACGGTGACGAATAACAGGCCGGATATTGTGGTTTACGACAAGAGGGTCAGAAAGGCAATTTTGGTGGATGTAGCTGTGCCCAACAATAACAACATGTTGAATAAGTACCAGGAGAAGATAAGCAAGTACACAGACCTGGCTTTCGAGATCAAGGAAATGTGGCACCTAGAGAAAATCGATAATATTGATATCGTTCCAGTGATCATCTCGTCGACTGGATTGATACCCAAGAGCTTACACAATAGTCTGAACAAATTAGAATTAAATGTAAACAGCTACATTGAAATGCAAAAAGCTGTTATTCTCAATACCTGTAGAATTGTTCGTAAATTTTTGTCAAGTGTATCGTGATCGAGCCTATTCCCTTTGATTATTGTATCTGGGAAAGGTAAATTCATCCGGCCGGATGCCGAGATAGTGAATAAGTCCACGATCATAATAAGATTATTCAGCGGGATGCTGACTCGCCGTGAGCCGATTCCGTCATGGTTGGTGGAGGGTAGAACAGTGCTGATACCAAAATCAGGTGATTTAGGGCAACCCAAGAACTATCGCCCAATCACTTGCCTGTATAAGATCCTCACAAGTATAATTCAAGATCAAATTCTGAGGGTTATTGGACCAGTGTGGAAAAGTATCTACGAACAGAGGGGAGCAAAGAAAGGAGTGCAAGGATGCAAGGACAACTTGCTCATAGACAAGAGCTTATGTCTAGACGCCAGATACTACAAGCGCGACCTGCACACATCATGGTTGGACTACGCGAAAGCATATGACACCTCGCCGCACGAACTGATAATACGGCTATTAAAAATGCTGAAAGTCCATCCTAACATCATCCACGCAATAGAAAACATCATAGCGCTGTGGAAAACGAAGTTTGCCATCCGAGCAGAGGGTCGAACCGTATATACGGGATGGGTGAGATACAGGAGGGGAGTTTTTCAGGGAGTTTCGCTAAGCCCGCTATTATTCTGCATAACACTCATACCACTAACAATTGAGTTGAAGGAGAGCAAAATAGGATACAAGGCCGGACCACCAGGCAGAAGGAACCACCTGATCTCTCATCTCTTATACGTGGACGACTTGAAGCTCTACGCTCCCTCCGAGTCCGCACTACAGCAACTACTGAATATCGTTTCAGACTACACCTCAGCCATAGGAATGTCATTCGGTTTGGACAAGTGTGCTGTATTTCATCTGCGCAGGGGAAAAGCTGAAGATGCAGGAGAAGATATTCTACTGGAAGATGGAATGACTTTTCGACATCTCGAAGACGGAGAAACTTACAAGTTTCTTGGGATGAAACAGAGGGGTGTACTGGAGACAACCCAGATAAAGGAAGACTTAACAGCCAGCTACAAAAAGAAGCTGAGAGACATTTGGAAATCGCAGCTGTCAGGAAAGAATAAAGTATCTGCTACAAATATGCTAGCCATCCCGATTCTCACCTACTTTTTCGGAGTGGTGAACTGGACGGTAAACGAGCTCCTCGATCTTGATAGGTTAACAAGAAAAACGATGAACATGAATCGTAGCCTACATCCCAACAGCTCAATACAGAGGATATACCTTCCCCGAAGCCAGGGGGGTAGAGGATTGCAATGTTTGGAATATCAACACTATCAACAAACATTGGAAATGGCAGTAAGGATTCTAAGAAGTGAAGATCCGCTTCTGAAATTTGTCGCTCAGCATGAAATTGCGAACCATGGAGCCTTCCTATTCCGAGCTGCACAAAGGGCCCTGGATAAGCTCAGCATAACCGGCGTATCGATCAATCCTGAGCTCGCTGGAGCACCGATCACTCAAGCGGACCAAAGAAGCCTAGCAAGACTGATCCGAAAGTCTCAGTCAGATACATTACTCGAACACCATATGAGTAAGACCTTGCACTCCATATATTTCAGGAGTTTAAAAGACCAGGACCTGTCTGAAGAATTGTCTTTCGCCTTTCTAAAGTCAGCTAGCCTTAAGTCAGAGACAGAAGGATTTGTGATGGCGTGTCAAGATGGAGTACTGAATACGAGATGGTATAAAAAGAACATCATGAAAATGGACACCCCAACAACTTGCAGGGCTTGCCATGGGCAACAGTAAACGATTATGCACATCCTTTCCGCCTGCAGAGTCCATGCTCCATCGGGGTATGTAGAGAGACACAACGCGGCACTCCGAATTCTATACTTCCATCTGAGAGCCGCGTATGGGATAGACAAAGAACCGGTGCTACCATATGTGCCTCTGGAGATTGAAGCGGTGGTCCAGAACGAAAGAGCTCGGATATGCTGGAACTATCCTGTCTCAACAACACAACAGATCAATGCTGTTAAGCCAGACATACTTCTGCTGGACAAGGAGCTGAAGGAGTTATTTGTCGTGGAATTCTCCTCCCCTGCTGAAAATAATGTTGTGATGAAGGAACAACAGAAGAGGCAAAAATACAAAGACCTTATGTTCGTGCTTGGAACTTTATACCCAGGTCATAAAATTAGGATGGTCGTACTTATCATAGGATGTCTCGGTGGAATGAGAGCTAACTATGTGGATGAACTGAAGATTATCCCGGTCTGCAGATCACTGGCCGATGTATTGGCGCACAGAATGCAGAAAGCAGTGTTGCTCGGGTCACTCCATATCATCAGGTCCCATGAACTCTAGAACCCACTTGCAGCTCATCTCTTTTGTTAAGGGACGCTGCGAGGGTAGGATGAAGAACTCCTCCATTGAAGGTGTGAGGGGTTTTTAGTGAGTAGCCAAACAAGATCCTGGATTCTCACACTACCGAGAGTGCGGACCCTCTCGGTGCCCATAAAGGGTTTTCCCCTCACACGGACGTTAAAAAAAATGATAATAATAATAATAATAGTCTTTATTTCCAATAATATCAGTAACAGCCACAGCAATACAGTTATTAAATGAAATAACGTCAATATTGTATTTACAATCTACACTTAAAAAACTCCTCCAGATTATATGGTTCTATTTCAATTAACAATTGTTTAACCTTATCCTTAAATTGTCTGAAATTATTTATGATCTTAATATAATTAGGTAAGTGATTAAAAACTCTGATACAATTGTAGGCTGGGTGTTTCTCACTTAAAGTCAATCTGTGAATAGGATAATTTATATTTAAAGTTCTTGTGTTATGCCGATGATTGGTATTATCTTTCATAAACTTTTCTTTGTTTTTATGTAAGAACATCGAACACTCAAATAGATAAAGCCCATAAACTGTAAACATATGATTTTGTTTAAATATACTTCTACAGGATTCCTTGTATTTCATGTTGAAAATTATCCTACATATTCTTTTCTGAATTAAGAACATTTCTTCCAAATTTTGTGGGGTGCCCCAGAAGATTATTCCATATCTTAGCAATGATTCGAAATTTGCATGGTATAGTATTTAGACTGATTTCATGTTTAGGTATTTTTTTGTAACTCTGATAGCAAAGCTTACTTTATTTACTTTCTGACTAAGATATTCAATGTGCTTTCTGAAATTTAAAAAAGAATCAAGATACACCCCCAAAAATATTGTATTTTCTGTGATACAGAGGGTATCATCATTTACTTTGATTTCTTTTGGTTTTATTTTATTACATCTGGCTGTACTAAATACGACTAGTTTTGTTTTTTCCGTGTTTAAAAGCAATTGATTTGAATCGAACCAGTTTTTAGATATAGTGAAAAAACTAGAACCTGCCTTGACTAGATCCTTTTCTTCTTTCGCTCCTATTAGCAGGTTAGTGTCATCTATAAAGTTCACCAGCCATTCATTTTCATCCTCCACAATATCCTCCAAATCATTCAGAATCACCAAGCATAATAGAGGTCCCAATACGCTTCCCTGTACAATCCCTACTTTGTTTGTTAAGACTGATGATACTATAGTTTTACCTCCCTTGATTATTTTCACTTTATGTTTCCTGTTACCCAAGTATGATCCTATCCAATCAAGCGCTCTACCTCTTATGTCTTATTCCATGATTTTGTAGTTTCCACAATAATTGTTCTTGATTTATAGAGTCGTAAGCTTTAGACAGGTCTAAAAATATTGCTAAAGCTAACTTGTTTTCTTCAATTAGATCCACTATCGCCTTTGTGAAATCGAATATAGCTGTTTGAACTGATCTACCTCTCAAATATCCATGCTGTGTTTTTGAAAAGAAATTGCACTCATTAAGGAAGGTGACGACTCTCGTGCTCATTGCAAGCTCAAACAATTTCGAGAAACTTGGTAATATGCTTATAGGCCTGTAGTTTCCTAGTTCTTTTGGATCTCCCCTTTTTAATACTGGCTTAATTATAGCTATCTTCAGCTGCTCAGGAAATATACCCTGTTGAAAAGACAGATTGATGTGGTATGACAACTGGCTGTTTATGTAAGGTATCGACATCTTAACAATGTTTATTGGTATCTCATCAACCCCACTCGTACACTTGTTTTTCAGTAGTTTTCCAAGTTCCACTATTTCATCCTGGGTGGTTGGTCTTAAGTACATTGATTTGTCCTGGTTTCTTCTTCCATAATTGATTTTTTCCTCTAATGTCTCGGTTGGTTGATTGTTGAAATGCTTGTTGAATTTTTCTGCTATTTCTTCAGGTTCTCCTTCAATATAGCATTCCTCGTGATGCATCTGATCACCTCTTATTTCCTTACATATTTTCCACATTGTTTTACTCTTGTTATCGGAGTTTTCTATACGGCTTTCAAATATTTCTGATTTTCTCTTGATGATAAGGCTGTCATATTCTTTTTTGGTGTCATTGTACATTTTTCTATAGAGTGTATTATGTGTACTCACTACCAATAAAGTGTCCAATTTCTTCTTAAAAATCAGGATTTCTTCGTTATGTGGTATTTGTGTACTGTTTTTTCACTGAAATGCTTAATATGAAAGCAATAATCAAATATTGCCTGGAACCTTATTAAGAAGGCAGACCACCTCACATCAACGTCATCCTCATCATTGTAGACGATAGACCAGCCCTGACTTTGTATCCTCTCAGTAAAACCTGATTTAGATTTTTCAGTAAAACTTCTACATTCTTTCTTACTCAATGTAGGAGGGTCCAAATTATCAATATATATGTTTCCTCCCTATATTAAAGCACCGGCCAAACATAGCACTTAACCATTCTTTATCTTAATTATTATGATTTATGAGTCAAGTTAAGGGAGTCATTACATAGAAATTTATTCATTTTTGCGAATGTTGTCTTGGCCATTGCTATTCTTCGTTTAATCTCTGTATCCCGGTATCCGGATCTAGCCGTTATTATAGATCCCAAATACAGGAATACCAAGAATTTGGTCTTATTCGCCTTGATTTTGATGCCGATTCCTTCTCCCACCTTATGGATACGATCGATCATGGTCTGGACTCTGGAGACCCTCTAGACTTCTAGAGTCTAGAGTCTAGACAGTCTGACTAAACTACTGCGAGGTGTATATGGCATTGCTCAAGGTGATTTTTCGATGGTATTCCGGATAATTTTCATGTATTTCAAGGACCCAATCATCAGAGACACGACTTTATTGATGATCGGCCGACTTGAGTTCTTGTGTTAACTGAACTTTATGAGCCAAATCTTTATGCAAAATACTGTGTAATGACGTTTGTGGAATGCCTAATTACAAAGAACGACGAGGAATTAACAAACCTGAGTTTTCTTCAATACAGCAGCAATATTCTCGGCTGTTCTTGAACGACGTGCACGGGTTTTATTCTTCACATCACTAACTTGTCCCAAAGCTCAAATGTTTACGAAACCAATTTCCAATTTCTGTATTGCGATTCGAAAAAGTGCTTCAAGACTAACGATGACCCAAAAATGTTCGAGTTTTACGAACCGTCTCTGCAAAATTTTCACCATTTTTATAGTGGATTTTAATAATGTATCATTCCATTTTTATTAATGGCGTTATTACTACTTGTCAAATGTCGAAAAAATAACAGCTTCAAAAGTGACATCTAACGAAATAGTGGGATATTCTAAATAACACCTCTTATTGGAAAACCCTTTAGTCATCCTCCCGTTTAAGCCAATTTCAACTTAAATTTCAATATGGTTTTTTTACAACAGAAGAGCTAACCGTCTCATAACAACCATAAAAAGTCCACTGTACCCTATAATTTTATTGTATTGCTCCTTTGTTGTGTAGTTTCTCTAGTCGAAGAACAGTATTATTTATTTCACCGGTTGTCTGTCCTTGAGTGAAACTGCTCAACAAAATAGCAATAGAATTAGAGGGTCCTAGGTATAGTTGTGGAATTATTTATGATAGCTATAAGACGGTTTTCCCTACTGTTGCAAAATAATTTGCAACTATGTTTAGTTGATTATTCCTCGAAATTGAATTGTAGGAACATATTATATCATTCAAGAAAAAATAGGAAAACATTCTTCTAAAGTCTAAATATGCAATATGATCGATACGAAGAAAAGCGTATATGTATTGATATTTGGGAACTGACATTTTTGATTATTCCTCGAAATTGAATTGTAGGAACATATTATATCATTCAAGAAAAAATAGGAAAACATTCTTATAAAGTCTAAATATGCAATATGATCGATACGAAGAAAAGCGTATATGTATTGATATTTGGAAACTGACATTTTTGATAACTTTTTGAAAAATCATTAGCCATATGTTGAAGTATTGAGAAAAAGCGTGTGAACATTCTCGCAAAAAAAATTTGCACAACCGATGATTGCATAAGTACTGAGATTTCCTCAGAGCTCTGATTTTTCCAAAAGAATTAAATGAATCAGAATCTACTGTTTTAAGATGAAATGCACAATCGAATGAAGTTAGAATTCTACCTAAAACCATGACTCTGATATGCTACGTCCTCTGTATATGTCATTTCGAATCAAATCTACAAGAAAACCACACAAATCACGATCTCCACAAGAATATCGTCAAAAATATTGTTGTCTCGAAAAAAATCGCCTTCCTGGAGCAATCAGAGAAATCATAACACATTGATATTGTGAGATCAAATCAGATATTAGGTAAGTGGTATAGCTTATACTCACTAGTCAATCACAGATGTTAAAAAACGGAGAAAAGGCACGATTTCAGCCGTTTACATGAAAAACTAGAATAATGTAGTCCACTAAGTTTTGCGTCTCAACCTTTACTGGGAATTGACTTCTTTTTATAAGGAGTTGGTCTTATAAGGAACGTACCTATTTAATTTAATAAAAATTAATCCTATGAATATAACTTCTCAGAACTGCTAAGGATTCTCAAGAATTCATTATTGAAATTATTTTATTCGAAGGCTGAAAATTCAAGGTCAAGAATAAGGGATGTCTCTCATAACGTACTCGCAAACATTCGAATAAAGTTAGTAGTGCCACTTGCGAGAAACTCAATGGAACCTTTCGCATTATTTGTCGAATAATTATCGAGTCCTTACTCCTTAGTTTTTTTATGTGGTGGCTTTCCATAAAGTTTGCAGACTACTTAGCAGAGTCACTTTCTCAATATAAATCGAATATCATCAAAAGGGTTGTAAATAATGGTCGATTAATGATCGAAGTCCATATGAAGTTAAAAACACACACAAAATCCAGTTCTTTCAGCACATTTTACGCAGTTTTTCCCCGATTTCGTGATATTTCAGGAAATAGTGGAAATATCGCTTTTTTGGCCAATTCTCTAATGACTTTTTATCTATTGGCTCTATTGCATTATTTGCATTTATTGTCGAATTCCTGTCTCGAATTTGTCGCATCCTTATTTTTTCTACAGGGTGGCTTTGCTAACTTAACATAATGTTAGCAGAGTCACTTTGCCAATGTAGATCGAATATCATCGAAATGAATATAAATAAATATTTAATTGTCGAAGTCCATATATGAAGTAAGTAACACACAAAAAATCCATTCCTTGTAGCACATCATACACCTTTATCCGGCTATTTCGTGATATTTCTGGAAATTTCGCATTTTTGGCAACAACGCTAACTCACTATAAAGTTAGCAAAGCACCCCGTTCAAAAAAAAACTGAGGACGCCATATTTTTTTTGTTTCAATACAAATTCGAAACAATTATTCGACAATTAATGCAATAGATAACAAGACATTATTAAATGCGCGGTTGCTAAAAATGAGAAATATCACGAAATGACGGAAAAAGGCGTAAAATATGCTGTGAAGAATGGATTTTTGTTTGTTTTTATTTTGACAATTACTTATAACCATTTTGATGATTATCGATCTACACACATCGTCCAAAGTCTTGGCACCCTTAGGATTTCTCAAGAAATAAATAGGTATACAGGGTGTCCCAAGATGTTCCAAACAGCCAATATCTCGGCTCTCAGACAAGGTAGAAAGTTCAGACAAAAAGTTTTTCAAATGGCACCCTTATATTTTTTCACTCTAAACGATTTCTTAGTGGAAGAAGAAATATGCTAAAACAATTTTTGATCATTTCACATAAATTCAACCCCTCAAAAAATTATCATGTCCGGCACTTTCACCATTTTTCTCAGTCCATTCTCTATATGTCTATGTTCTATACTCTAGTCTATAATTGTTCTATACTCAAAGGTTGCCACCGAAAACAATGTCAGTTTTCGAAATAATAGTATATTATTTCATTAGGAGGAGAAGTGTCACTTTTCGTGGCGAGCTTGAGTTTATCCGCCGAACGGAGTGAGGCGGATAATTGAAAGCGAGCCACGAGAAGTCACTTCTTCTCCGAATGAAATATGCTAATTTATTTCCAAACGTTTTCAAATTCATGAAAATTGTACATTTAATGCAACTTTATCAAATAAAAATGACGTTTGAATTGGAAATTTTTGTATTCTATGCATCTATGTTCATGGTAACCAAGTCATCTTTTTCGTAGCAACCACTTTTCCTGCCGCCGAAGGGAAAAGTAAATATTTCTCCGCCTAGGCGGAGAAATAGAACTTTTCGATGATCCTGTCAGTCGAGAACTGACGTTGTTATCGTACGTTTGGAAATAAAATAAGTTGTCAATTCAACTAAATTGTTGTACCTGTTTTACAAATATTGAAAATGCCTTTCACTTATACCCCTTATATGAATTTGTCGACATGCTGTTAATATTTAGTTGAATTGACAACTTATTTTATTTCGAAAACTGGCATTGTTTTCGGTGGCAACCTTTGAGTATAGAATAATTATAGGGTATAGAACATAGACATAGAGAATGGACTGAGAAAAATGTGGAATGTAACGGAAATTATAATTATTTTTTTTGAGGGTTGAATTTATGTAAAATGATGAAAAATTGCTCTGATATGTATATTTCTTCTTTCACTAAGAAATGGTTTAGAGAAAGAAAAATGTGAGGGTGCCATTTGAAAAAATATCTGGGGGTAGTTTCTTCAGGGGCTGGTTATTAGAAACAAAATTTTTACGACGGATTCTGGTAGATTTTGTTTGAACTTTCTACCTTGTCCGAGAGCCGAGATATTGCATGTTTGGAACATCTTGGGACACCTTGTATACAGGGTGTTTGGTAATTCGACGTGAACCTTGAAATGGGATATACTAGACGTCATTTGCAGTGAATTGCGTCGAGTGAAGCATGGTCCGAAAATCTATGGTTACGAAGATATCGCAATTTTTCAACTTTTTTGAAATTTTCTGCTTCGTTATCGAAAATAATTAATTTTGTGAAAAATACTCGACTCTAAATATTCAATGAATATTTTTTTCAAAGCTGAGGAGATGGTCCTTATTTCTTGCGAAAAAGTATTCACTAAAAATTCAGATAACCCGAGATATACAGGGTCATAAATGGCTGCACCTGTTTTCCTCATAAAATCTTGATCAAACAATTGAGAATTACTCGAAAAAAGTATTATGAACTTGGTGTACAAATGTCAAGAAAAACTTCCCTGTTTCATCAGCTTTCCAAAAAGATACATATGTCAATAATTCCTTCATGCAATCATTCAAAAATATGGCCGGAAAACCAAGCAGACAACAGACTTTTTTCGAGTCATTCAGATATCCTATTTTCCCTTATTTCACTCGGCTTGATTCGTAAGCCGTAAGCGGGCCATGGTTCGATCACTAAATGACTCGAAAAAGTCTGTTGTCTGATTGGTTTTCCGGCCATATTTTTAGATTGCATGAAGGAATTATTGACATATGTACCTTTTTGGAAAGCTGATGAAACAGGGAAGTTTATCCTTACATTTGTACACCAAGTTCATAATACTTTTATCGAGTAATTCTCAATTGTTTTATCAAGATTTTATGAGGAAAACAGGTGCAGCCATTTATGACCCTGTATATCTCGGGTTATCTGAATTTTTAGTGAATACTTTCTCGCAAGAAATGAGGACCATCTCCTCAGCTTTGAAAAAAATATTCATTGAATATTTAGAGTCGACTGGTTTTCACAAAATTAATTATTTCGATAACGAAGCAGAAAATTTCAAAAAAGTTGAAAAATCGCGATATCTTCG
Source organism: Adalia decempunctata (assembly GCA_951802165.1). Lineage (NCBI taxonomy): Eukaryota > Metazoa > Arthropoda > Insecta > Coleoptera > Coccinellidae > Adalia > Adalia decempunctata. The sequence continues at coordinate 41,370,276 of OX637696.1, forward strand.
TAACCATAGATTTTCGGACCATGTGTCACTCGACGCAATTCACTGCAAATGACGTCTAGTATATCCTTTTCTAAGGTTCACGTCGAGTAACCAAACACCCTGTATACAGTGTGCGTCGAAATTATGTAACAAATTCATTTTCTCAGAAGGAAAATATTTGGCAACAAAATCCTGAAACAGGTCAATTTTTGTTTAACCTCTACCAAATTTGTATGCATTTTTGAAGGATTTTTGTGGCACCCTGTGCCATCCCCATCCACTCTTATGCACAATAATATTGCGCTTTTAGAGACCGCTTGAAGCGGTCTCTAAACGCGCAATATTAATGTGCAAACCGGGTTGCACAATATATTGATGGCAACCCCTAGACGCTCAATGTTATGGCACAATTTTATCGTTGGTGCAAAAAGTTCTAACGTGTGAAGGCGACATCGAAGGTTGTGCAATATATTGCGCAAAGTCACACTCAGACACGTGGAACGTACAACATTGTGCAAACAGTACCCATCAGGATTCCATCAGGTCAATATTCTTCCACTCGTTTATCGCTGTATTAATTGGGTAGGTATACAGCTCGTAATTACTAATTAAGATCAAATTTTAAGTATGTTCAGTTCAACTTAAGCGGTGTCTAAACGCGCAATATTATTGTGCAATATTCTGGTTTGTACAATATAATTGATCGTGTGAGGGTGAGATTGAAAGATTGTGCAATATACCTATTGCGTGATTGACGAAGAGTTGACAATAATCGATTTCAAGCGGATAACCAGTAATAACCGCGGTTATCTCTGGTCTTGCCCTTGCTTATAGCCCTTCAGGAATCGCGCGAAAATCAATCCTATTTAACTTAACCTCACTTCTTACAACCAGAATCTTAAGGTGGGCGTTCAATGTAGTGTGTTTTCATTTCAAGTTGATTTCAAAAACGGTTTCACTTTGAGAACTGAAATTTTGTGGGTAATCTCAGAAAGTATTAGGGTTTTTGTTGAAATAATTTTAATCGATTTCATTCCGACAGTCAATTTTTTTTCTTTTAAAAATAGAAGAAAATGAGCCAACCCATGCTTCTGTTTTATTTCAACAGAAAGACCCATGAAAATAGTTCAACTTCCGATTAAAAGGGAATCTACTGATAATTTCGTTCAGAAGATTAACTTGAAATACGGAATTGGCAGAGAATGGCCAAATTCAAATTTTGGCGGGAAAAAGTTCCTGCTTTACCCACAAATTCGCTTATTCCTTAGTTCGGCGATTAGAGAGATATTCATAGAACTTGATAGTTATAGTGCATGTTCTATGGAGATATCCATAAAATGGACGGTGGCGCCTCTATCGGCTGAGCTTTCCAACTTATGGTCGGCGTTTAAAGCGAGTTGGAAAGCTCAGCCGATAGAGGCGCCACCGTCCATTTTATGGATATCTCCATAGAACACGCACTATCACTATCAAGTTCTATGAATATCTCTCTAATCATTAATGAAATGTACAATGGCGCTCTCTATCCGAAAATCGCCGAACTATGGAATAAGCGAATTTGTGGGTAAAGCAGGAACTTTTTCCCGCCAAAATTTGAATTTGGCCATTCTCTGACAATTCCGTATTTCAAGTTAATCTTCTGAACGAAATCATCAGTAGATTCCCCTTTAATCGGAAGTTGAACTATTTTCATGGGTCTTTCTGTTGAAATAAAACAGAAGCATGGGTTGGCACATTTTCTGCTATTTTTGAAAGAAAAAAAATTGACTGTCGGAATGAAATCGATTAAAATTATTTCAACAAAAACTCTAATCCTTTCTGAGTTTACCCACAAAATTTCTCAAAGTGAAACCGTTTTCGAAATCAACTTGAAATAAAAACACACTACATTGAACGCCCACCTTAACCTTGCTCTCCAGTACGTTTATCTGCATCCAAACAAAATGACGTTGAAGGGCTAATTCATGACGTCACATGATTATAACCAACAAGGACCAAAAGCGCTTGAATGAAGTTGCTTATCTTTGGTAATTAACACTTAGGACCAGGTTATTCGCTTGAAATCGACTAAAGTCAATGTAATATTCTATACAGTGACTATATTATTAATAATATTGCTTAAGTTTTGTACATCCTTTCTAGAATTCATGACATTTTGAGTTTTTTTAATATGGTACATTTCCAAAAAAGATCTTTTATACAAATTTTTCTCAAGTTCCAAAATACTATAGCCTCTTCATAGTTCATTACATGACTAGTTGATCGACAATGTACCGCCACCGCACACTTCTTACTTGGATTCTTTATATCACTTTTATGTTGTGCTATTCTTTTTTTAAGTTGTTGGGATGTTTGGCCCACATACCTAGTAGAGGAAGAGCCAGTGACCAATTTTCCTATGTCATTTCATAAGTCACCAAAATTTACTTGTTTAATATTCAATATCTGCTCGAAAATAAAAACCATTTCTGCCAGCCCATAATGGCCGGAGTAGACTACCATAAGCGTAAGCGCTCAAAGAGGCCAGAAAATTAGGTTCAACTATGTCATAGTATCAGTCACAAAACTTTCAGGAATTGTTATTGATAATATATTGAATCCATAAAAAATAATGACAGAACTTTTTCGTCCCTCCTAAGTGGCAGAACTCTTTGAAAATTCATTAAGAATAGCTTTACCTATGTCATTTCAGTAGGCTTGAAATTCACAGGAAATAAAGAAAATGTGTCTAGAAAGCGAATTATAATCATGACAGAAATTTTTTTCGGCCACCGTCCGTGAAGTACCCACTTCCCGGACGCTTTTTCTTTGAGAAAGTAGCATTTCCCGGCCTAGGCCGGAAAGTACGTACTTCCCGGCCTAGGCCGGAAAAACACGTCGTTGTTGTCATTGTTATGATCATCACAATAGCAACGAAATAACGGATGACAGTTCTGTTCTGTGTTCTGTTTAATTCAAATATTAATCAAAAACAATAAAGAGATGTGTCATCTCATTGATTTGTAATTCTTCACAGTTGCCGAAAAAATATTGTACGCAACACGCCCGGAAATAGTTTTTTTGGACTCACAGACTTCCAGAACTCGCCTCCGGCTCGTCCTAGAATCTTGTCTATTCGTCCAAAAAAACCCTATTTTCCGGACTTGTTACGTAAATTACTATTTGCATCACGAACCGTCTGCCAGAACGAGAAATGTTGCCGCGCAAGTGCGAGCGAAATGAGCTTATTCATATTTGCAAGTAAGACCTAGAGCGCATATTGGGCATGTAGTATTGTCAATTAAAGGAATAAATTAAAGGAATTAAAGGTGTTTATTGTAAACATTACAACATTTTATTAAGTAATGAACTGTTCAAAAAAATATGCTCTTCTTACGCATCCTCAAAATTTGTTTCCTCATCGTCGTCATCTTCGTTGACATTTTCAATGAATGAAGAATCATCTGAATCCTCAGTTTCATCAAAATGAGGCCCCCACAGGTCATCATCTGGGAATAAACACAATTATATATTATATGTATAGATCATATATAGATTATACTATTGCGATTAAGTATGGAACCAAGTAAATATCTTTTGAACGAAAAGGACAATATGAAATTTTGTATGTTAGTGCAATGGCGCAAAATGCATCTGATGTAAATTTTTCTTTTGATGAAATACTTCCGGTCAAACCGGAAATATCCCCAACTTTTTTTATTTATATGGGACCTCCTGAATATCTTTGCAGTAAAACTTGGGATTTCGAATACGTACCTACATACTGAGTTTAGTGTAAAAAATCTATTAAAACAAGGAATAACTCACTGTTGCTTCGAGAGTAGCTGAATTTATTTACTGCAAACTAATGAGGTTAATAATTGAAACAAAATTAAATCAAATTTTCAGAATGCCCGCCTGACACGTCCTGACAATGTGCAATCCTAGTAACAATAACATATTGTCATTCTCGTTCAAAAGATTTTCACAAGGTTCCATACTTTATCCCAACTCTCTACTCTCTACTATATTTATATAGTATTGATTTTATAAATAAAGACAAACAATAATTACCATCAATTTCGACATCATTTGTTTGAATCTCGATGTTATCGTTTGCAATTGCATCAGATACTGTCGGTGGTAATGGATCTCCTTCAAACCATTTAAAACTATACTGACCATCATTCAATAACCAACCATTTTCTTCAGGTCTGAGTAGGGTAGGTGTTGCAAGGTGTGCGTTTCTCCAGATATTAGCAAAATATTTCGATCTCAATATATGTTGGAGAAGTTCTGCTTTGCACGGAGGCAAATCACTTCCGTCAATATTTTAATGGTTAGTTCTCAAAAACTGAGTAAAAATATTTTCAGCAACAGATTATTAATAAACATTGACTTTGTTAGAAGAATTTATGCTCGAATCTGAACTGAGCTCCAAGAATTTTTCGAATGGATTGAGGAGGTCTTGAGCATACCAAGATCTCAGTCACCTTAGTGGGTAAAAAATAAACCATCAGGGCATTTGAAACCCCAAGAGTAGTAAAAGAGAGATAAGACCTTCACAGTGAGCTTTAGTATTACGAGTACATAGCGATGAATACCCTTATCATCGGATCAGGTAAATGAAACTGAAAACAAATTCTATAATTTCATAAAAAAATTTTAGCTTCCTCCACATAATTTTCTATCACCTTTTGATGAGTCTCGTAAATGCCCAATATGCGCTCTAGGTCTTACTTGCAAATATGAATAAGCTCATTTCGCTCGCACTTGCGCGGCAACATTTCTCGTTCTGGCAGATGGTTCGTGATGCAAAAAATTTCTGTCATGATTATAATTCGCTTTCTAGACACATTTTCTTTATTTCCTGTGAATTTCAAGCCTACTGAAATGACATAGGTAAAGCTATTCTTAATGAATTTTCAAAGAGTTCTGCCAACACTTAGGAGGGACGAAAAAGTTCTGTCATTATTTTTTATGGATTCAATATATTATCAATAACAATTCCTGAAAGTTTTGTGACTGATACTATGACATAGTTGAACCTAATTTTCTGGCCTCTTTGAGCGCTTATGGTAGTCTACTCCGGCCATTATGGGCTGGCAGAAATGGTTTTTATTTTCGAGCAGATATTGAATATTAAACAAGTAAATTTTGGTGACTTATGAAATGACATATGAAAATTGGTCACTGGCTCTTGGTCTATAGGAGCATAGAATTATTCTATGCTCCTATAGACCATAGGAGCATATAGGAGCATAGAATAATTCTATGCTCCTATAGACCAAGAGCCAGTGACCAATTTTCATATGTCATTTCACACTGTGCAGTGTGCATCACAAGATGAACGAACACTGATGTAATATACTATTATCCACCGCTCCATCTATGGCAAAATGTATAAGGTTTCGCATCATAATAGCAAAGATTTCACTTTTCAGGTCCATATCAACCATCAACCTCTCATGAACTAACAAATACCTCTGATATATTGGTGAACTATTTATTGCTGTATTAGAACAATCTTTTGTATTCCGAAAAGAAAATTTATATGTTGAATTTAGAAAATGTACGAATTAGGACAATTAGGTACTTCTAAATTTCCATGAATAGTTTTTTATTTCCATCTCCCATAATTCGGCCAGAGCGCATTCCCAGAAAATTCTTTTACAGTAACAAAATCACTCATATCATCTAGGTCTGGGAGGATATCTATATGCTCCTAGATATCATATCCAGTTATCTGAAATAACTAACTCAATAGAAAGCAATGCATTTTCGAAGAGTTAGCATGGTTGAATTTTTGATTTTCCCGCAATTTCTTGAAAAATTGTTTCCGCATAAAATTCTAGCTTTTTATTGGGTATCTGTCGAACTTAACAGCTCTCAATGTTTTGAAGATGCGCATGTCGCATTCGGCATTACGCATGCTCCAATTTCTTCGGCGATCTGCGTGACTGTACGACGTGACGTGATTCGCATTCCCAACGTTCTCTTTTTCCAGCCGATATTCTGCCATTTTCGTTCGACAGTTTTTTGTTGTGTTTATTCTGGTGCAGGTGTTTGCTTAAATTGAAATGTGAGTATATTTTTGTTATATTTTGTTGTCCCAAGTGGTTTGTTTTCTTCAGAGTACAAAACATTGTACCGTGTATGCGGTGTACGGCTTACTTATAAGGTAGTATAAGTCATTGATTTATATCATTGACAATTTTTTTAGATGACTCGAAAATATTTGAAACATTGCAGATAACATTCCTCAAATACTCGTTAAAAAAAATATTCGCAAAAGTTGACTACCGAATAGTCAATACTTTACGCAATCAATATATTCAGAGACTTTGAGGTTAGCATCATTTCTCCGACATGTTTGAAGACCCCAAGAATAGATATCACGTATTATTCTTAAGTTTACCTAGGTTTTGAATTAGTTGGATTCCAGTCGAAATTTTTTATTATTCAACGTATTCTTCTGAGATGCAACAATCGGCAACCCTGACGACGCCGAGATTCGAGTACAATGACCTCTCATTTGATTTTTGCACATGATTCTCCCTCAAATGAATTCAGTTGTCAGCAAACAAAACATTTTTTTTCAATGTATGGGAGAAATATTCATGCAACAAATAGTTATTCTTGTACGAACTGTCGGACGCTTGTTAGTTGTTAGTATCAAGATTGAGTCAAAACAGTAACTCCTAATTAAAAATCGTGACCATCAATTACAGTTTGCATTTGCAATTAGGGTCTAGTTACGGAAAGATTTGCAATATTTTACGGTTGTCTCAATTTTTTTTTATGAAATGTGGATTACCCAAATATGATATAAGAGACATTTTTTTACTGCTATCTCGAAATACCTTATGTAGATTCAATAAGGTTTTCTGAATGAAATAGGGTTTATCTTAGATAACAATTGATTCCCTAAGGCTTCTACCTAAACTATTACAACTTGACATCCAAAGTATGTAATTGTACAACTGGAATTTCTCATACAAACGAAGTTATATCACTGGTGATTCCGGCAAAACTAAACAGTCAATTAATATTAATGATTTATTAATCAGACATCATATAAATATATAAGAATGGCCAGGATGTGGTAATTTTGGAAATAGAGAGATAACTGTTGCCAATTTGTGAATGTTCAGAATGTACTTCCAATATCAAAATCTCATTTTCATGACTTTCTCTATGGAAATGATCTGTTGTATCTACAACCCCAAAAATTCCCACAACGAACTTTAAATATGCAGTGTTGTATGTAAAATGATAGGCCTAATTCCTATTGAGCCACAGGTATAACCCCTTATTTTATGTTTTCGAATACAACTGTGAAAGCCTTCATCAATATATGTACAGTGTATTAGATGTATTTTTAATGTTTTAAAATATTGTGGTCAAGGCAAAATAGCCCAAGCTCATGGGAGAAATGAAAGTAGGTTGAAACCACAGATTATCGTTTGACAAGAAAATCTTGTAAAAAGTCTTATCATTGATAAGACCTGGGTTTTTATCTTTCGTTTTGTTCCCTACATCCAGGAATCAAACCCCAAATGGTACCTTTAGTTACCATATTGGACATACACTCACATTAGAAGAAAAAATATCATATGTAGAGTGAAAGTATTTTTACATGATCATGCAAAAAAATGATCAAAAAATTTTATATCATGTTTTGAAAACTGTTACAGTTATCCAAAATGTCAGAAGAAGTATCATCTGATCAAATACAATCGAATAATGGTGGACCTAAGCCAAATGGCCCACCTGGAGGTAGGGGAGGAGGCTTCAGAGGACGTGGTGGTTTTGTTGGTGGAAGAGGTGGACCAAGAGGTGCTCCAGGTCGTGGTGGATTCATGAGGGGACGGTAGGAATTCCTAATCAACTATTCTTTATATATTAGATATTTTATTCATAGGGTAATAGTATCTGTATAGGTTGGGAAGAAAATAGGGGATTCAGCAAGGCATTCAATTTTCATAATGTAAAGGTATAACTATACAACTAGAGGAATACAATACTGAACGTCTATACAATCTTTGATTGGCATGCTAGAGGTGCTTTAACTGTTGTAATTTTTCAAAAGGAAGGCATAGTTTTCTTTTGAATAAGGTTGATATTTTATTGAACCAATTCAAACATCAAATTAACAGAAAGATTTTCATTATGTTTCTATACTGAAATCGTTTCTGTCATTTCTTTCATATTTGTGAATAATTTAGGATATTTATTTTGTAAGGAAATGAAAAGTGGTGAAATAGATTAAAAAAAATACCTGATATTGCATATTTAGAAAAAGTTAAAACTCTTTCAGATCGCTTTACGCATTACTATTATTAAATTATATAAACAAGTGGGTCACCATTTCACTGTTGAGTCAAAAGTTAACATGCTATGCATAAGGTGGCGTAAGGACGCAGTAACAAAGCCTGCACAGAACACAACTGCTTCTCCAAACTCATACAAGTTCATGATTCGAAGCTTGTAGTTTCTGAGGGGTCTCATCGGGAGACCTAGGAGTAATCAGTATAATCAATATCAATTTATCTTGTACGGGTAAGCACGAAATGAACAAAAATTGAAGCTACATTGCTGTAGTCAAATTCTGACTTACAGATAACCACCAGGATATTTAATCGTAAATATTTCAAATTTGGTAATCCGCACAATAAATATTGTGAAACAGATTGATTAGCTGAGGATCCTGTAAGGGTTCCATTTTTTGTCGAATGTATGAAACTATAAAAATGGTAATGACTAGCACAAGATTCGAGAAATCTGATTATGCCTATTAAAAAAAACTGAAACTGTTGGTAATATATGGGTAGGATCAAAAGAACTTGAAGCTATATGAAGCTCATCTAAACATCATGGGAGAGGTCAAAGAATCTTCATACCTAATGTCCCAATCAAAGGAATATAATATATGGCAAATTACAAGCATACAAAAAGATTTAGAAAAAACTGCGATAACTTGTAAATTTTTCCTTACAAAGAATGGTAACCCTTTGTGCAAACTGTGTTGGGCACATAAGGATATTGAGTCAACTGGATTCAAACCTCTTGGCAAAACCATCGGATGTTATGCCAACAATCTTCGATTTCGAAACGCCCTTTGAAACAGTCATAGCTGAATGTCACAGTGCAATAGGTTTCATAAACCTTTGGACAGAAAGTCATCCATATGGTTTACCGATGGATCAAAATCTGAAAGAGGCACTAGTGTTGGGATATATGGACCTAGATTGAGGATCCCTTGAGTCCTGGGAAGTGAACCCTCTATTTCCCAGACCGAGATATTGGCTGTGTACGTATGCGCTCAGGAGTGTCTTAAAATGAACCTCAAAGGGGCGCACATCTTCATCACCACAGCCAGGCAGGCCACTCTGTGGTCCTTGGAATCACATTACCAGGGATCTCTGCTGACCTGGGAGTGCCGAAACACATAGCAACTGGCCAGAGACAATAAAGTGACTCTGCTATGGGTGCCAGCGCATTGTGGTGTTGAAGGAAATAAAAAAGCCGATGGGTTTGCGAAAAGTGCATCAAGGTTAACGCCTGCTGCACCTGAGCCTTTCTGTGGGCTTGGAAAAGATCAACATTAGGCAGCAGTTCACCAATGGGAGTTGGACAACAGATTAATCCTCTGTATTAACACTCCTCGACTCACTCAGTCCAAGAAATTCGTTCACCGACCTATACCAGTGAGCTCTTAAAGCTATCACAAGCTGAGCTTAGGGTGATGGTAGGTCTGCTGATAGGGCACTGTCGGTCGAACATCATTTGTACCGTATGGGAAAGTCAGCAGGTGAGATTTGAAGACTCTTTGGATCAGAGGCAATCACAGCTGAACACATGATATGCGAGTGTCCAGAGCTCGTTGGTCTAAGAACCATTCTTATGGGGAAACCGGTCCTGGATACCCACGAGGTAACGGCCAAGGCTTCTCAGGATGTTGTCGGTCTTATCAACACCATAGACGGCCCCTTTGGGTTTCATAGAATTAGTAATGAACGAAAGATCCATGTGGTCGCAGTTTCCGAAAGGCTAACTGAGCCATAACGACCCCAGTTCAAAAAAAAATAATAATCCTCTTTGGGCATTTTGAATACAGAATATATTGTGTTTCTATTCATCATTTCATGTATTTATTTAAACCAGCCGCTTTTGTTATTCCTGTTTTCTTAGCATAACATTAAATGTGGAATTCAAACTATAAGGTTTTTAATTTTTTTTCTTGTTGATTTGTATTGTGAAATTTGTTCATTTATTATTAATATACAATGTCCTTTTTTATGTGTGCTTCTCATACGAAATATATAATGAACTGCAAGAACCTAAAATAAGCAGTAAAAATTGATAACATATTCTTCATGTAATTCTCTTCAAATTCACAGTGGCGGACCGGGTGGACCCCGTGGAGGGGGTATGATGAGAGGAGCAGGCGGCAGAGGTGGTGGCGGTTTCAGAGGCCGTGGCGGACCTGGAGGTGGCCGATACCCCCCTGGAGGTAGTACATTTCATTTTGATAAAAATCACAACAAATACTAGGATCTTTTTTTGTTCAGGAGCTGCGCCTGAAGGTGGACCAGGTGGTGATAATAACGTTCAAGGCGGTTATGGGGGTATGAGAGGAGGGCCACGTGGTGGTGGAGGAGGATTCCGTGGCGGTCGCGGTGCCCCAAGTGGTGGTAGGGGAGGCCCAGGTGGTGGGCGTGGGGGACCAGGAGGTCCAAGAGGTGGTCCAGGTGGATTCCGTGGAGGTAGAGGTGGTCCCGGAGTCGGTCGTGGGGGTCCTGGTGGACCAAGAGGTAGAGGAGGAATGGGGATGGCCGAAAAGAGAGGACCTCCTGGGGGTAATATGGGTGGAGGACCTGGACTCAAGAGGCCAAGATATGACAATGGCCAAACTCAAAATGGAGGAGGGGGTGGATACCAGTGAGTGTTTACTCCATTCACATTTTATAATGTATCCCGGCTGGCCACGAAATTCTGACAAATTGCACAGTGTATATTTTGGAAATGTTAGGTTAAAGTCATTTTACTGACAGATGAATAGCAACGTTGTCCTTTCTAAATTGAAGTCGTTGTAATAACGTATTTATCGAAATGTTTATTTACTTTGGGAAAATAATGTCCATTAAAATGTTGGTGATGTTGGCTTTTTTTCTAGTATCGCGGTGTTATACCTTCGGAATTTTTGCGAGACGATGATAAAAATGATATCTGGATGTTATGCGGCATCTGAGAAAGCAAAATAGTCGAAAAAGGCCAACAGTCAGATATTTAAAAAAAATTGTAAAACTGATACATTCTAGCAGCACTATCAAAGTGAACTGACAAATCTGTTGACAATACGTGGAAAATTTAAAATTCGCAAGATTATCATGCGTAGTCAGCATACTATAATTTCATATATCTATTACAGACAAGGTTATCAAGCCTCTCAAGGTGGGGGTGGTTATGGTTCCCAACAAAGTGGTGGATACCAACAGTCATATCAACAACCACAATATGGAAATAATCAACAAAGTAGTTATGGCGCCTCAAGTGGTTATGGAGCACAAAACTCGTATGACCAATCTGGCTATGCCACAGCTTCCTATCAACAGGGCGGCACCAGTGGTTATGGACAAGATAATTCAGGATACGCCTCAGGAGGATATGGAAATGCACCCGTGGCGGATTACGGACAAACAGGAGGATATAATACTGGGGGATATAACAGTCAACAAGGTTATGATGATAGAAGTCAGGGTTACGCTTCCACAGGCTATGGTGAGTGGCAATATTAATAGATCCTTGTTAGATGGCCAACATTCAATTATTTCGAGTATCCATGCCTGATATACAATTGAAAGCGTTAATTGATTGAGTTTGTCAATGCTGTAATATTGAAAAAATGGAGCAATGAATCTTTTTAAACTATTTTTTTTACCAAATAGACGATTTTAAACAAATGGAGAGAATTCAATTTTTTCATTCCTATTCTTTATGAATCTGTCATTCCTCACCATTGAGAAACATTTGAATTTAATGAAAAACCTGGACAAAATAGCCAGTGAAAATACAGAATACAGTGGAAATCATAAACCATTATAACAAGTAAATTATTTGAAATACAAAAAACAATGAACAAAATGTTCCATTTACAATTAAGAGGTTACCACAAGTAGAAAATGCCTTTCATAAGAGGAAAGTATCACAATAACACTGCAGCAGCCTAGGTCTTGAAAGAATCTAGGCATTATAACTATGATTAATTGAGTTTCCCTATCCATATTTTCAGGTTCAGCAAACCAGGGTAGAAGGTTCTAAAATAATTAAGTTATTAATCCCATAAAGCAGGGTTTTATTGCAATATTTGCAATTTTTAACAATGAACAAGAAAGGAAGATAATTAATTGATAACTTGGATAATTCTCCTTTTTTTATTTTAGTCTATGTGTAGAATTAAGTGACAAGATGTGAAAGGACAAATTTTTCAAGACAGATCTGAAATTGTTCGGAAGGTGCACATTCTCAATCAGTATTTTTTTTACTTATGACATGAGCCCATATATTATCCCTATGATGAAAGTTTCTAAGTGTACATAATTTACGTTTAACAATTAAATTTTCCTTTTGTGATACAAATCTTATTTTATAGAAGTAGTTATTTCCTTTAATGTAAACAAAGGTATTATTTAAAAAGTGTAGAATTTGTCAGTGGATTTTTTGTTTCCAAAATGAAAAATATGGTAACATGAAATTATTCAGCACAATTGTAAAGAAAACAAAATGAAAAATAAAATTGATTGATTTGAGAATACAATTATTGAATACGAAATTACCCAGTTTGACTTGTATTACTCAAAAATATACCTCAAAAAATTCAGGAGGACAATACTTATTTCACAAATATATTATCATGAATGAAGTATCACAAGCTCAAAAAAAAAGAAGTTTATGGACTAGAAATCATTAAGTAATTAAATTTCAGAAATTTATGTGATAAGAACATTTTTAAATTTCACTCAATTGAGTAACTGAGCATAAATAGAATTGTCGAAGTTTCTGACGAAAGTGTAATGTATAGACTTCAGTATGACTTCCAAAACTTTCAGTCAAAATTATTTGCGTTTGAACAATACAGATATGTTTGATTTCATACAATAGTTCACAATACTAAGAAATTTTTGAACTCGTAAGTTTAAAATTTCCTGCAATGTCTGTAAAATTGGAGAAGAAAAATTTTGCTGTTATTTATCAGTATTTTTTCTATGAGAAAATTGGCTCGAATTCAGGACAATAAAAAGATTTTTTATTCCAAAAGTAAGCTGCAGGAATTAAAGTAATTGATTTCAGTCACAGAAACTGCATAGATTCTATTTACATGTATGGAAAACGCATTTTAGTATTCTCACTAAAAAAAATTAAGGAAATGTAAGTATAAAAGCACTGACTTAATGCAGGGGGCTTAAAATTTATGAATTCCATTGTCAATAATGCCCAAAATGTATGTAAGTCTTTGAATTTTTTTTATTTATTCATGTAGAATTGTTGCAACGTAGGTATATGTTTTGATATGAAAACTGATGAATTCTTGTAACAAATACCTACAATTTTTTAACACTAACTACTCCAGATTTTCATTAATGAAAACTAGTTCAGTGAAGTAAAGAAGTGAATATAAAACAAAATAGAAAAATCTTGAAAAAATTACAATTAACTGCATTGCTGGACCTACATAATAACAATCTCAAAGGCAATATTCGGAAATAAATGCTTAGGTAAAGTATCATTCAAATTGTTTTCACTGTGGTAAACCTTTATTATTTGTTTTGAAAATTGAGCAATTTTGCATGTAGATGAACTTTCGTATAATACTATTTTCGTACTTCTACAAAAAAAGCATATTATTGACAGTTACACCATGATTTTTTTTCTTTGTGTTTTCATGAGTGTCAGTCATTAATTCTATTTTGATTTTTAGGTTGAACGTGATTCCTGCCTCTGGATACATCAAGCAGGGATGGTGGAGATCAGGGAGTAAATGATTAATTTTTTCTTTCAGGTACAGTAAGTAATGTGAAACTGAATATCTGATAGCTTCTTTCACTTCTGATTGTTCACTCGGAAGAAATATTAGTTCATGTCGTATGAGGCCAGCATTTCAGTGGATGCCGGGTTTCCACCAAGCTGGCAGGTCAAATACAAAACACGAACTGTCTATCTGAATAGAAATTTCAAACTGAGTATAAGCACAGAATACCTAAGTTAGGTATTCTGTTGTATAAGTCCATGGGATTAGTTATACAGAATAGTTTAAGTTGGAATATACATGTTGGATACATTAAAAAGAAAATAATACCATTCGTCGGTGCCATGAGAAGATGTGCCTGAATAAGAAGGCCAAGGATATACTTTATAATTCATTTATAGCGCCCCATCTAAGATATCTAATCCCTTGTTGGGAAAATGATGCCAGTATATTTATTTAGTAAATTGCAGAGAATTCAAAATAAAGCAGTAAAAAAATATATGAGATCTACTACTACACACTGACTCATTAAGTTTATCAACAAACAAAAATTTGGAATCTAGCGAAAATTAAAACATTTGAACAGACTTAATTCATCTACAACATCAAGAATAAACTGCTGAAATCCAACTTGACAATAAAAAACGTTAATGAATGCCACAATTATAACGTGAGAAACGCTCAAAAGCCACCGTTATATGCGGGTATAACGGCATACAACACCATACCCGGAAATATAGTTGCTGTTGATGGTACAAGAATTAGTCGCAAGATCAAACAATACATCGAAGCATTAGATTAAAAAAACATATTTATTTTGATAAAAGTTTTATTTACTACATTACACTTGCTATCTATGTTAGGTATTAAGAATTCACGTTTATGTTGAATATAAACTGTTGAATTTATGCCCTGATACCAGCAATGTACAAATTGTTGTTTAGGGGTCAGCAATAAATAAAAAAAACGGTTTTGTTTTGAAAGTGTTCCAAAACTGTAGGGTTTCCAACGGACTTCATGTTTCACCAATCAAGAACAGAAATCAATCAAAACTCTTAATTTTTTGTTTCATTCAGTTCACATAGAGACAACGGACGTGCAGTTGTGAAAATGCTGCACGTAGCAAATTTGAGAATACGGGATTTTGCTAGCAGTTGAATATAAACGTCGATTTTGGATTAAGCCACCTGGCAATATAGGGGAAATGTGACTATTGCAAGATCTTATAGGAAATGATATGAGTATAGGAGGTGAACTTCGATCAGATTTTAAGAACTTTTTTAGAATGTCAAGCACATATTTTGAAAATCTGTTATTTTTAATTGGCCTTTTCATTAGCAAGAAGAACACCAACTACAGAGACTATCCCAGCACAGGAAAGTTCTGCCATCACACTGAGGTTCCTAATAATAAACAGGAGTTCTGTACCATAGTAGCATCAAGAATTGTGCCAGAAGTATGTAACGCACTGGCCACTGATCGATGTTTTATAGTATACTACCACTAAATCACAACAAAAAATGTAAACAAACTGGTTCTAGGACGTTTACGCCAAGCTGAGAAACATTCCTAGAACACGTGAATCCTCTGAAGTTACCGAAATTCGCCGGGACACTGTTAGTGTTAGTAAAATCTCTATTCGCAGACTCACAACTCGAGACAACCATCCAAAAATTTAGAATAGTTCACGGACGGTCACAAACGGACCTAGTTCGTGTTTTGTTTTTGGCCTTTACGCTTGCTGGAAACCCGGCATTATATGGCATACTACTTTGATAAATGGTGTGAACACAGATGTTTACATCTTATATCATTCATATACATACAACTAAATTAGTGGACTAATCTGTTCCCTGCAATCAAAGTCATCGCAAGATTGTGAATGGGGGATAACATGAGTGGTTTTGATGCGTGAGTGTACGGCGTGTACGCAATTTATACATTTGTCTTGGTACACCATCAGTAGAGAAAATTATAATATGAAGTGAATATCACCACTCAGTCAGAAAACAAATGGATAAATTACCCTATCTGAAATTGTTTTTAAACGGAATCTTCATAATATTGGAATCATCTTGTTTTTCATAAATCCATACTTAAAAAATTTCTACTTTCGTGTATTCCTTCTTTCTATACTATACTAAAATGTTGGTGGACCGGTCCGAGGGAATCTGTCGAAAAGTGGGTCCAGAAGAATATCAAAATCGCAGCGAAGCTGCGATACGGTAAGGAAAGTTTTATACGGTCGAAAAGAGGAATAATCGATTCATACCTGGGTGAAATTTCGATTCTCTAGGCGAAGTAGAAGTATTTTTAAAAAATTCGCGAAAATGGCGAAAAATCCGACAAAAAGGGCCATTCTAAACTCGATAAAACTTTTTTCACAGATATCCTGGCCGTGATAAAAATCAACGGATGGAAGGAGGAAAAGTCAATGCAAAATAGCTTGGTATTCATATTTCCCATTATTTTCCCATTTCTTCGGTAAAATTGATCAAACTTTGACATTTCGCCAATAAAATCACCCGAGTTCTACGATGAGGATATCTAGGGTAGATCTGCTGGCCCATACTAGTAAACATCTACAGGAAAAATATTCTAAGCCCAAATATCCGTGTTTGGAATTTTTGATAACGTTGTTAATTAGTTATTAATTAATGAAAGTGACCAATCAGGAGCGCCCTACACAAGAATGAGTTGGCAGTGGGGACGCGAGAGTGAGACGCCAGAGCTGCTGCCGGCTTTTCACGCAGTAAACCGAGACGGGCGTCTCACTCTCGCGTCCCCACTGCCAACTCATTCTTGTGTAGGGCGCTCCTGATTGGTCACTTTCATTAATTAATAACTAATTAACTACGCTATCCAAAAATTTCAAACATGGATATTTGGGTTGGGCTTAGAATATTTTTCACTTTCGATCCCCTCAAGGAGGTGCGGGACTTCTGGGTCACCTGTATAAGCTATTTTCATTGATTTCAATAGAAAATATTAGGCTCAATTATAAAGATAGAATAATTTGATAAGAGCCACCTTCACAAGAATGCAACCTTTTTTTAAGAGGGAACAAATTCAATAAAAATGTTACTTCCGCCATTCTTTAATCAAAAATATTTCTTAGAAGGTATTCCTTGCACTTTAGACCAAAAGCCAGGACAAAAAATTCTCTTAGTTTACCGCAAATGGTTTTTTGACTAATGGTTATAATAGTTCTGTGCACACACAAGTGAACTAACTCTAGGACTGGAGTCTCATATATCATCGAAAGTATTCATTGAAGAGGTATTGAAATGAATATGGCTAAGATTGTATATTACATATAAATAACACTTAGGGCCAGTATATACAGGGTGTCCGGTAAACCTTGTACAATATTGAAACTGGTGATAGACCAGGTCATGACTGATCAGAATTTCACCTCAGTAAAAATATCACCATTTTCGAGATAATGGGCATTTTCTAAATATCTAGAAAATAACTACCTCACCTCCGTTTTTTGAGTGCTATGTCTACAAATTGAGACCAATTCAAATATCTTTGTTGCTGAAGATTAATGATGAGTGATGCTTTCAGACGTACAAAACAGTTTTTCAGAACTTGATACATTAGACATAGCACTCAAAAAACGGAGGTGAGGTAGTTATTTTCTAGATATTTAGAAAATGCCCATTATCTCGAAAATGGTGATATTTTTACTGAGGTGAAATTCTGATATTCTGAACAGTCATGACCTGGTCTATCACCAGTTTCAATATTGTACAAGGTTTACCGGACACCCTGTATAAGTCTAATTCATATACAGGGTGTCCGGTAAACCTTATAAAATATTGAAACTGGTGATAGACCAGGTCATGACTGTTCAGAATATCAGAAATTCACCTCAGTAAAAATATCACCATTTTCGAGATAATGGGCATTTTCTAAATATCTAGAAAATAACTACCTCACCTCCGTTTTTTGAGTGCTATGTCTACAAATTGAGACCAATTCAAATATCTTTGTTGCTGAAGATTAATGATGAGTGATGCTTTCAGACGTACAAAACAGTTTTTCAGAACTTGATACATTAGACATAGCACTCAAAAAACGGAGGTGAGGTAGTGATTTTCTAGATATTTAGAAAATGCTCATTATCTCGAAAATGGTGATATTTTTACTGAGGTGAAATTCTGATATTCTGAACAGTCATGACCTGGTCTATCACCAGTTTCAATATTGTACAAGGTTTACCGGACACCCTGTATAATAACTCACCGTTGTCAGAATTATTTTGGTAATAGCCCATTCAGTAATGTTTTGAGTTGCAGAAATTAGATTAGAGGAGGGGCGGAAGATCATCTGAACTCGCATGCACCTTGACCTTAAGATCTATTGTGCATCCCTGCGCTGTTAACCAGTCAGGCACTAGTGTCTCCATGAACTTTATCACCTTTCTGGGGGCTATATCCATCACTTGTTCCGGCTTTAGAAACCAGAAGCCAAGGTGTTGTAGTCTTTTCCGATGAACAGCTTCACATTATTCGCATAACAAGTGCTTGCTGTCTCTCGATGACTGGCTGGAAAGCCACAAACACTTTGGACCGGTGAAGGGAATATACCCCCCTTCCCTGGCAAGTCGGTCTGCCGCTTCATTACCAGCTATCCCGGAGTGGCCAGGTACCCAAATAAGTTTGACCTGGTTTCTTTCTCCGAGTGTGTTGAGGGACGTTTTATATTCCCAGACTAACTTTGACCTAACTAGTGGGGAGTCAAGCGCTAGCAGGGCTGCTTTGCTATCCGATATTATGTATATTCTTGCTCTGCGGTAGTTGCATCTTGTACACAGCGCAACATTATGGCAAATGTTTTGGCTTGAAATACCGAAGGGCAAGAACCCATATGTATGGCTAATTGAATCAAGGGACCGTGTACGCCGGCTCCCACTCGTCCATCTTCGGTTTACGAGCCATCGGTATAAAATACCGAGACCCTCTGGGGAAAACCACTTCATTAGTAGCCCATTGTTCAGGACTCGGAAATGTCGTGTTGAAATTTTTCTGAAACTCGAGTCTCAGTGGCAGGTTATCTGTGACCACATCCTGGAGCCCCTTGCGCTCATTTAGAATGCGAAGGTGTCCTGAGTAGTCGCAGGTTTTCAGTTCTTGTTCTTTTGCCACCGTGAGAGCCCACCTGGCCGCCTCACTTTCCAGAAAGATATCTAGGGGAGGAAGGTCCAAGATGACCAGCATGGCAGCAGTTGGACAAGAGCGTGTTGCTCCTGTGATAGATAAACACGCTGTTCGTTGTAGTTTTTTCAGGGCTGTTTTGCTCTCGGCCACCAAATGAGAGCTGCATAGCTAACGATTGGTGGAATGATGGATTTGTAGATCCAGTTGATCAGTTCCGGTTTAAGCCCCCACGTTTTTCCGACCATCCTCTGGCATGTGAAGAGAGCTCACTGGCCCTTACTGATCACAGCCTCGAGGTGTTGGAAATAACATTGACATTTGGAATTAACAATTTGTGGCTTGAGGACAGGTCAAATGAAATTGATCCTTTGTCGAATTGTCGACGTTTCGATCCAATTTAATATAAGGACGCGAAGAAGATAATATTTCGTTCCCTCTTCAATGTTCCAACAAATTTGGCAATCAATTGAGCAAGTGAGTGAGTGAAATGAGGCTCTTGATGAGTGCAGGACAGCTTGCACAGATCACGTAGAAAGAGAAATAAGTGAAGATTAGTCAAAATATACGGGATGTGGTGATATTGCTGACATGGAACCTTTCATTATGAACATGACGAGGTCTGCCTACGCCCTAGATCATTGACGAAGAATTATTCTTCGTCATCAGCCCAGATGAGGATATAGCAGTTGTGGTTGTTGAAACAGAATACATATTAGGAATATTTACAATATTAAATACAGGGTGTATTTTAAGGTGATGCTTTTTTTTTGACAGGTGATCGAACTCATCAAAATAATTCATTTCACCGAAAATTTCTTGTATGAAATGTTCAATTTAATACCTCAAATCAATAACTACTCTGGCATGCATCTCTCCTTTCATCATATCCTACATCAGGTTAATGAACATCCGCGAAGTTGGGTGATTTCATAGCGGAAATTCTGTACAACTCGTACGCTGAACTGGCATTTTGTTTTGATTCACTATAAATTTAAAGCATATCAACAAGTTCATTATTTGAATAAACGTAAGGCTTTTCGAAACATAAAACACTCGTACCTTCGCTGCAACACGATCGAAGATTACTGGTCACAATCGATATTCTGAGTCATGTATGATAAAAAGACAAAAAAATTTTGATACCTACGGAGGAGCAGGTTCCGACTGAGGAATTTTCAGATTCACCTAGAAACTAAAAAATATTCTAGTTTCTTTTTCTCGAAACAGAGTTTATAATTCATATAAATTTTTTTTGTAAAATGACTTATTTTGATGAGTTCAACCATCTGTCAAAAGAAGAGCCTCACCCTGTACATCCATTCGTTAAGTTTTGTTTCTGCCCTGATATCTATTCGAATTTTCCAAATCCATTCACTTTGCATCAACTAAATTTTTCTGATTTAGCGAATATTCATATTGAAAATTGGAAAGGAATATACTTTTTAATCATCCATCACGATATTTTTCGTTATCTAACCAGCACTTCCAGGCTGTATGCCCGCCCCTATAATTGATCGTTCGAAAATGTGAAAATAATATACAGATTCACACGATTATAATCGTATGTGACAATTAAGTGACTTTTTGGAAAACATCATTTATTTTTTAGGGTATTTTTATTTTTTATATACCCATTTTATTGCTATGGTGGAAAAGAAACTTTTTTGTAACTAGAAATAAATCTGCGACTGGACTTTCAAGGCCTGCTTCGATGTCAATAATTCTTGGGTGGATTATATCTCCTCGGTAGTTACGAAGCAGATAACGATGACATGATGTCAGTATGTACAATTCGATGACTAAGATAATACTTGCAATTACATAGTGCAAGAGATAATTAATGAAGATAAGGCGAAAACAGAACATCGGACGTTTCTATGGCGTGCACGGATTCTTCACCTATTCATCAAAGACTCTTTGTATTAGTCATATTAATGGAGATATTGAAAATAAGATTGGTTGGGAGTAAATTCTGATTTCAAAGTTATCCCATTGTTAGGTATTATAGTAACTTATAAAATCGCCTCGCATTTATAAAATTTTCATCATAATTACCAATTAAGAGAATCATATAATCCTTAAAAGCTAATGATAATCGGTCATTTATTTTAGAAAAATCCTTCATTAGTGATAATTATCCGATTATGAACATCAGGCGATCGTGACGGGACATGAAAAGAAGTGTTAATATTTTCATTCAAGATGAATGGTCTTTCCGTTCACCTGAAAAATGTCCTGAACAATCTAATAATACTAACTTTGAGATTTCTTCAAAAGGTTTTCTTTCCCCCTGCAAGTTTTTGAGATCTTTCCTTCAACTGGGCCAAATTATCCATCGTGCCCTGTTCCGGTCGTCAAATGTTGAAATTGGGAGAATTATTTCAGAAGATCTTTTTCTGACAATATGTACTTATTCTATTCAATCGCAACGTGACAAATTCTCATTTGATACAAATTTTATGAACAAATTGCGTTTACTTTCCATTAGTTCATTATTAATAACGGCTCTACATGTGTTCTACTATTATGGTGCCCACTCACGAGGAGACCGAAACGGGACACAAGCTGCAAAGATAATGAAGGGCCATAAAATTCGGCGCGTGTTATTGCAGATGCTATGAAGTCCCATGAAGAACAGCCGAATTTTTGCAGTTCTGTCAGTCACTTCTACGAAAATTTCCGTAGAATTAGGGAATTTAGAAAGTTTCATAGCTTCATCTATTTTTATAAGTTCGAAGTCTAGCTAAACAACAAATGTTCTCTGTGTTGATTTCCGAGTAAAGCGAAGTACATACTGGTAAAGGATCGAAAGAAAGAACCAGATATTCAATTTCTTATTTCATTAAAAAAATAAAACTGCTTCATCTATTTCAATCATCTGACTCATTGCCTTCTACCGAAAAATTCTACATAACATTTCGAGAAACCCAGACAAAATCGAAAAACTATGTTTTCCAAAATTCAACTTCATTCTCATAATAAGAAGGGACAGAATAACATGTATTAAATTCAATAAAAATGGAACCCTTCACTGGACTGATGAAACAAGAACATAATTGATCTGGTTTTTATGGCATAGTCCACTCAGCGAAACAGCAAAAAATTTCAACTACCTGCTTTGGAATAACGCAAAATATAAATGAATATCTTCGTTTCCAATACTTGGAAGCAATATTCAGGGAAATACCATCATAAATTGATTTCATAATATGTAATTCTTTTCAATACCGAACAAAATCGTACGTTTCCTAGGTACTGCGTTCTGAATTCCGTAGAAGTGGCAACGCTGGCAAATTCTAGCAACATATCCGTCTACATCTTGTCAAAACCCAAGCAGCACATTTTATTGGCCATGATTTATTGCACCAAGTGTCCGAAGAAGTTTCCTCGTGAGTGGGCACCATTAGGTTAGGATCCTTATGGGTTCTGTCAGAAAGGTGTTCAAAGTTAAAAAGAAGTAAATATAGAGAGATCTATTGAACACGGGAGAAAGGAAGAAAGCGTCTTATTTTGGTGACATCTTCATAAATGTGTTTCACTTCAGGTGGTAGTCGGGGACAAGATCGAAAGTAGAGATAGTCTTGGCTGCGTAATCTGCGTCAGTGGTTCAATATTAAAGGCGCAACAAGGCTCGAGACAGAAGGGTTAGCATACCTATTGAGTATAAATTGGATTTATTATAATCTTATTAATGACCGTTACCAAGCAATGCTAGTTAATCGAAAGTAATAAGAATCCGATTCCCAACAAAGTTAAAAAAAAATTTTTGGTTTATTTTATATTTTTATTCGGGTCATTCTGTCAACCCATTAGTAAAATTTTGGCCTGCATAAGGCCACCAGTATTTCAGATACAAATATTAAGTACTCGGAGCGGAATCTTTGGAAGACAAAAAAACCAATGGATATTTTTTATTCTGTTTTCACATTAGTGTTGATAATGAAAAATAGTTCAACCTTGAAAGAGTTCGAATTTAAAAAATAAAAATCACGGAAAATCTTAGAACACTGAACAATGGTGCTATCGAAAATAAAAAATTTCAACTTTGCAGGTTTTTCACCATTTTTGAATTTTTTTTTCAAGTATTCTGCGTCACAATTGAATCGAACACTAAAAAATACTAAGATGTGACCAGAAATCGTTATTTCAAAGCCCACCACTTAGCACAGTTATCAGACTTTATTGACATTAAACACCCTCTATTTCTCTTATGCTTCGGAATTTGGTAATTTATCATAAGGAAGAAATGACTTTCTCAATGTCATCTAGACGGAAAAGAAATCTGCGTATGTGCAGAATAAACAGACACAGTAAAATGGTTATATTGGAATCTGCCGCTGGAATCCCTAAACTATCCGAACTCTGATGATGTTCAACAAGGGGGATCTGATTGTTCATTTTTAAGAATTTTTAGGGAATTGTACCCGTTAATTTCCATTGATTCTAGACGTGTTAATTTCTAGATCCTTTCGCAGAATTTCATAGTTATTGTTGAAATTATGTCCAAATTATTTCGAATGGTTTGCATGAAAGAGTATGATGTACAATCTCTTTGATGTCAGTGTATCGGAAAAATTCAAATGAACTAATTAAGAATTCCATTTCACAACATAATACAATTTGTCGGAGTGAGATAGAATAAATATGAATATTTCTGCACATACGCATTGCGCAGATATCGATCATTCTTACCAAAACCAAGCTTCAAGTTTCTGAGTGGCGATTACAACTACCGTTGGGGCGCCGCGAACGGCGCGAACTGTGGACAGACATGGAGGAAAACGGGTCAAGTTTTCTAGAGCTATGTTATGAAATGTTAAACTAATTATCAAAATTGTTTTTCTTCGATCTCGTTATGATTATGTGAAGACTATCAGTGAATTAATGTATAATTAACATTGTAGTTTCGAATTTTTAAAATTTAGGAGTGTAAGTTGGATTTTCCTTTTAAATTGGATCGACATTTCACGAGGAATTAAAAAAAAATATGAAAATAAATGATTGTTTTGAATGTTCTTTTATTTTTATGGAAACATATACCTAAAAATGACAACACATAAAGATCTACATCTGCCATAAACTATGATCTGAATGTGATGCAGTATAATCTTTGTACTGTTACTTAATTATAATCAAGTATCACTTTAATATCTGAAATATCCTTAAAATGTGAAGCGGTAAATTTAATTATTGAACATCAGAACTTGGCCTCTGTTTACAACCTTCCAAAATATTTCCTAAATAAGCAATAAAAATATTGTTCACAGTTGTTGGAGAAATTCTTAAGGAAAATGTCGAAAATAAACTTAACAAACATTTTCAATTTTATGAATTTATCGATATGAATCTGAAATTATTTTCTCTTTTACTCTCATTGTTCAAAATTCATGCTTTTTATTTTATTATATCACAAAGTTTCCTATTGCGAATAATGTTGCGAACGAAAAAGCACAGGTCTATGACTTGACCAGTGGTTCACCGAAATTTAAACTTTCTTCACACCTGATGCCCAGTTCGAGAAGTGCTCTGCCTCTCGTCGCAACGGTTATATCACAGACCAACTTGGTCTGTGGTTATATGGCCACCCTAACAAAGTGCATTCGTGTGATTAGGACTTTACCCGGTACAACACCACACGAAACCAGACAGCAAGCAGATACATCTCAAGTCAGATCAGCCGTAAGTATCATTCTCACAGTGTTTACTTTGGGGTAGGTATTCATTTATATTCCATATATCCATTTTATTCTTCAACTCTCGTGGTGAATTGGTACAGCAGTCCATTCCTTCTCTTCTAGAGAGCTCTTGTATCTTATTCATTGGTCCTTCCAGCCGGACTGGCATCAATTTTATTGTCATACTAGCTGACCCCGCGAACTCCGTTCCGCCTTATGTTATACCACGTGAAAATTTCACTATCTCATTTCATCTCTTTCTGGATCACCGTTGAATCTTGTTAGAACGCTCAGTTTATGTGCTGATAACTATCAGATCGCATATTATACCTATACGATCAGTTGAAACGCAGATATTTGAATGGACGATTGCGCGCACAAGCTTTGTGAGACTACACCTTTCACAGTTGTAATTCAGAAATTCAAAGTTGAATTTCAGAAGGGGGAACATGTATTTCGGAATAGCAATATGTAATTCAGAAAACAGAAATTGAATTTCTGAATAGTTAATTCAATTTCAGAAAAACGAAATTGAAATTCAGATTAGGAAGTTGTAATTCAGAATATTGAATTGGAATTCAGAAATGGCAAATTCAATTTCAGAAAAGGAAAAATGTATTCCAGAAGTTATCAATTCAATTTCAGAAAATGTTATGTGTAATTCAGAATAGTTTCGAGCTCGCTATCAAGTGATGCAACATAGGAATCTATGACAATGTGGCATCGAACTTGTCTTAAGTATTTGGTATTTTCAAATTCGTTTTTTTCCTATGTTCGTTTTTGACTGTATATGCCTGTATGTTATTCTTGGAAATAAACTTATTTTTATTATTATTATATTTCTAGCTTCGATGAAGGTATCTACGTACTTTGAGAGTCGAGAATGACCTCAAGAATCATTATTAATATTTTTCGCCACCCATTTTAAATGAAATCATGTCTCCATTTGAATTACATAATATTTGAGAAGGTGGTTTGGGTACCAAACAATTGAATCAAATTTCTTTTTTCTGAATTACAATGTCCGTTTTTTGAATTAAAATTTTCCATTTCTGAATTTCAAATCCCCAATTCTGAATTACAATTTATATTTTCTGAAATTAAAATTACACTATTCTGAAATTCAAATAACCCTTTCTGAATATACATATCATTGTAACGTTCTCGGGGTTAAACAAATCGTCTGCTGAATTGAATGTCTAATTTATTTCCAATACCACAGTGGCGCACCGAGGGGGGGGGGCTGTCGGGCTGCAGCCCCCCCCCGAGGTGTGACAAGGAAAAGTAATTCAAATATTTCCATCTTATTGTTTTTCTAAAAGTAATAATAATTATTCAACAGAATGGAAACTTAAACATTTCCTTCACAGATAGAAATAGGGATTGATATACATATACAGGGTGTTTCATTGGTGAATGAACATACGTTAACCTGAGCTAGAGCTAGGCGAGTCCAAAAAACCGATATATGATAGGTCTAATCAATTCCATAACCGAGATACAGAGTGGTTTATGTATTCACCAAAAATTTCAATTCCTCATAACTTCTGAACCAACTAGTATAGCTGGTTGATATTTGGAACGTATAATTCACTTCTACAGGTCGATCGATTTACTTTTGAATTTCCAAAGAATTTCAGGTCCCTATTTGAAAAATATGGGACTTCTTCCAAGCTGAGATTCACCCTGTATATTGAAATTTTGGGATTTTATTGAGATATTTGAAAAGAGAAGAAAATTTTCAATGGAGTTCAGTAGATTTCATTGTCCCGCACGTCATTTTGCTCGAAGAGAGCTTAAGGGAAAGATCCAATTGAATATTGGAATTCCTCAAAATTCTCAGAAAAATCGTACATTATGATCAAATTGATCTCCAGAAGGTACAACGATTGGATCCAGGTGATGAAATTAGAAGAACTAACTTTAGTAGCTGGATTTTACGAAATCAAAGAATGGTCAACAGAATTTTATTATGCAATGAAATACGTAATAATCCAGACATGATCAAAAAAAGTATCAGACATATTTTTTGAAGAGGGCAAGAATGTGTATTGAACAAAATGGTGGTACTTTCGAGCACCTTCTGTATTTCACGTTGAGTTTTTATGTTTCTTCGGTTATTTATTCATCTTTGTTGACTTCAACTAAATTTTTCTCGATGAATAATGTTTTTCCGGAAATAACTCCAAATGATTCCACAGAATATTATGAAATTCGAACGTGCAATTAGTGGGACAAAAAAATTCAATTAGATCATAATGTACGATTTTTCTGAGAATTTTGTGGAACTCCAATATTCAATTGGAAATGACATGCGGGACAATGAAATCTACTGAACTCCATTGAAATTTTTTTTCTCTTTTCAAATATCTCAATCAAATCGTAAAATTTCAATATACAGGGTGTTGAATCTCAGCTTGGAAGAAGTCCCATATTTTTCAAATACGGACCTGGAATTTTTCGGAAATTCAAAAGTAATTCGATCGACCTGTAGAAGTGAATCATAGTTTCCAAATATCAACCGACTATACTGGTTGGTTAAAAAGTTATGAGGAATTGAAATTTTTGGTGAATACATAAAGCACCCTGTATCTCGGTTATGGAATTGATTAGACCTATCATATATCGGTTTTTTGGACTCGCCTAGGGTAGCTCTAGCTCAGGTAACCGTATGTTCATTTACCAATGAAACACCCGGTATAATAACGAATGCCGTTACTTAAGAAGGTTTTCGCTTGCGGCGCATTTTTTAAATTATATAACTTACAAAAACCTGATTACTCTTGAGCAGCCCCCCCCCCCCGAATAAAATTTCTGGGTGCGCCACTGCAATACCACTTATCACACTAATTTATGTACAAAAACTAATACTGATTTATTTTTTACACACTGATTTATAATGCTAATTTATATTCACAACTCGGTATTCGCAATTCGATTCGGCTTCACTCAGGAAAGTAACTAACTGGTCCCCAACGTGCGCGTCTTTATATATCCATACGGACATGTCGAGATAGTCTCTGGAGGCTTCTAGAATTTCTGTACGTGGGATCAGAGATTCCAGAGACGTATTCAGGCGGACTTCGTCCGCTACACTGCCCCCTCCTTAAGACGTTCGGTCCCCGAACACCCTGGATGGTGTGGCTGAACCTACAGGCGTCTCCTTCTCTGCAGCACCCCTGTTGTCCGAAATAGCATTCCACTATCTTCTTCTTTGGCGTATATCCGCTCGGGTTGAAACTGCAAACCAGTATCTTCATTCCGGTCCTATGGAAAATGACCTCAAGCATACTTCGAACGATTCTCCAGTTGAGCTGATCTAGACCACAACCCAACTTTGGCACAGCTAGCTTTTTCACCTTCAACTTGGTGAGCTCGTCTCTCAGCTGCAACAGGGTGTCCCACATACTTTTGTAGCTGGGTTGGTTGTCGGAGAATTTCTTGGTTATCAGGTAGAAGAGGTAACGCTGGCCATCAGCCAACCTCAGCGTTTTCCCAGTACGAGGATGTTGTTTTAGGAGTTCTGGTACACGGCCAAATTTCTTCCGGAAGACGAATGCTATTCCTCTCGACATACGCAGTTCTTTCGAGACACAATGGGCTTGTGAATAATCTTCAGATACAGAGAAGAGATCTTGCTGTTGCTCGATGGTAACTCCAAATCTTGCCTTTCCGGTTCCACCGTAGTTTGCCATGAATAGGTCGAAACTCATCTCCTCATGCTCCGCTTTCTGAAAAGTCGTTCTTCTCAGATGGGTTTCGTCATGTTCTTCGTAGTCTGCCTCATATTTGCCTAAACGATTTATATGGACCACTCGTTTCTTGCCTCTGGGTAGTTTCTGGATACGGTACACTACATCGTTGATTCGTTTTACTACTCTGTATGGCCCTTCCAAATCCTTCTGCAGCTTAGGTGATAAACCTCTCTTCCTCTGGGGGTTGTACAGCCAGACTCCCACATTGAAACCACCTTCTGCAGCTTTACTGTCATAGTGTCATACCGAGTCTTTATTCGGTCACTCGCTATTTGGAGGTTCTGTCTTACCTTCTCATGGATGTAATGTAGCCTACCCTTCAAGAGGCTCGCGTAGTCCTCACCAGCTACCTCCCCTCCAGGTTTGCATCCAAACTCCAGGTCACAAGGCAACCTTATTTCTCGGCCAAACATAATACAGGCTGGTGCCTCGCCGGTCGATTCTTGCACTGATGATCTGTAGGCCATAGTGAACAGATGGAGATACCTGTCCCAGTCTCTTTGGTGATCAGAGACCACTTTAGTCAGATTTTTTCCCACAGTTCTATTCATTCTTTCGACCATGCCATCTGACTGTCGGTGAAGCGCAGTTGTCCTTGTCTTTTTGATTCCGAGTAATTGGCCTACATTTTGGAACAGGCTAGACTCGAAGTTTCGTCCTTGATCCGAATGAAGTTCGAGGGGCATAGAGGATAAGCTTCAACCCATTTGGTGAAATAATCCATCGCAACCAGTATGTACTTATTCCCATCTTCGTTTTCGGGGAAAGGACCTGCAATATCGATGGCAACTCGTTCCAGAGGACTGCCCACGTTATACAGCTTCATTGGAGCTCTACGATTTCCCCTCGGGCCATTCGATGAGGCACATAATCTGCATTTCCGGCACCAGTCTTTAACATCTTCTTTGCAGTTGGCTCAGTAAAAACGCTCTCTGACCTTTTCTAGCGTTTTTTTGATACCGAAATGGCCACCGGAAGTTCCATCATGTAACTTCTCTAACACCTCTCTCACTCGACTACTGGGAATTAACAGCTGATTCCTGGCTGCGGTACCTTCGTCATTTTCGATGGACCTCTTCACCAGTCCATCCTCCAAAATGATAGAATCCCACTGTGCCCAGGAGGACTTGACCCTAGGATTCAGATGACTCACTTCCTCCCATCTTGGTCTCTGTCCGCTTATCTTCCAATACAACAGCATCTTCAATTCTGGGTCACTTTCTTGATCTCGCTTCAGGGATTCTGGCATCCAGTCCGTATCCACGATGGTCGTTCTCAAGCAGAATTCTTTCTCTTCTACCTTATTGCAGTGCTTGCAATCTGACGGACATGGTATCTTAGATAATGCGTCAGCGTTACCATGAGTCTTTCCTGCACGATGTTTGACAGTAGAATTATATTTCCGTTCCTGACATTTAACTGGCTCTTTGCAGTAGCGCCGAATATGTCCTTCTCCGCCACAATTCCAGCATCTAAGTCCTCTATTCCGTCGTTAGGACGAACTCGGCATAGTACACTCTAAGGGCCGATTGCACCGTAGACAAAACTGTAGATTAATGGTGGTATTCTGCTTTTCATCTGTAAGCTACGATTCTGTAGCGTACGATCGATCTGTAAGTGGCCGACTCACAGATTCGTGAATATTGCTATTCTGGATTTGTTCCTGTAACTATCTCAGTTACAGTGTTACTTTTGAACTACTTATCGATAAACATAACCTGCAATCGTAAGTTCGAATATTTGAATGTTATTGTTATGGGTACCTAGTTAACGTGTTTTCGTTTCGTTGTAAATCAAAAATAGGTAAGAAATAAATGTCTAGTCCACGTTAAGTTAATTTGTGATTAATCATTTTGTAATACTTATTGTTATTTCAACATTTCAGCATTGATATTTCAATAGGCACTAAAAGAAAACGCACCAAAAATACAAGTCGTGAGCAGATGGAAATCTATTTACAAGCGATGGAGAACGATTATGTTCTCCGAAGCTATACTATTAATCCTACCTTGGGACCAACTTATCTGCAGGACAAATGGGATCAGCTGGCTCTAGAGCTGAATTCTGCAGGCGATGGTCCAGTTTTGACTGTAGATGAATGGAAAACGGTAATTTTTTCTTAAATGAAGTGAAGAGAATAAAAATTTGGATTATATTTCAGAGATTCACTGATTGGAAATATTCACTGAAAGCAAAAAAAGAAAAATAGAAGCCCACCAGAAAAAGACTGGCGGTGGCCCAATGATGCAGACCATATTGTCTGAAATAGAGGAGAGAGCTTTAGATGTTTGGGGTCGGGTAACAGTTGGAGGTGCTGATGTTACAAGGTACGAGGGCATAAATATAAATAATGATCAAGAACAGCCAATTTTAATTGAAGTATTAGATGAGGACACAGTAGCAGTAGATGTGCAAGAAAAAGAGAAGGTGGAAGAGAGAAAAAAAACAATGTGAATAAAGAAACCAAAGAGAAACCACTATCGTTATTAGCTGAAAAATTAGTAACCGTGACTGATGAAAACACAAAAAACCAAAAAGATCTGGTCGAAGCTATAAAGAACTTTTTTAAGGAATATTGTGATCTGCAGAAAAAAATTGGAATTCAAGATTAAAACACTTCAGTATTTACATCCAGATTTTAAAATGGAAAAATGAATTCAAACCTTTTTTTACCTTTAATTTTTATTAATTTTGTGAATCTATTAGAATTAATTAGATGAATATTTAGAAGAGATTATTATTTTTGTTATAACTTATGACTGAGGTTAAGTGATAAATAAAGTTCAAATGATGTTTTCAGATTGGTTTCAATTATATTTTACATATTCCTTATTTAATGGTTTCTGGCTTCGATCCCCCTCTGGTGTACGCTAACAATATTGCCACCACCAACAAGATCTGAAACCTATGGTAAATAAATTATTGAGTTTATGGCGCACTGCTTCTTCCATCTAAACATTTTTATAAACTGAGCATCCGGCATTTCGAAAGGATTCATTTGATCACGCAACCTTCTCCTTTCAATTCTCATAAAGTTCCTATTAAAAATAACAATGATTATCAGATCATATATATTATTGTGCAAAAATACTCACCTGTTATGGTTTTCTTCTTATAAAAACCCAATAAACAAAGACTTATTATTATTATCATCCATTATGAATCTTATTTCAAAAAGTTGTTCACCAGAAAATAAACAAAGCATTCGACATAAACTCACAAGATATCATCCGATAGGCTTCCGACCACCTCTTGAGTACTCGTAAATATTTACGGTTTCTGTAAGCTACAGATCACCGAAAGAAAGTCCAGAATCGCACTCTTCCTGTAAGCTCGTAAAAAGTTACAGATTGGCTTACAGATGAAAGTAGAATACCACCATAAATCTTAAACCTCGATTAGTGTCTATTGATTATCATAGACACTAATCGAGGTTTAAAATTCCTCCGTAGACAAAACTGTAGATTAAATTTTAAACCTCGATTAGTGTCTATGATAATCAATAGACACTAATCGAGGTTTAAGATTTAATCTACAGTTTTGTCTACGGTGCAATCGGCCTTAAACATCACGTTGACACATCTATATATACTTAAGACTGTATATTATGCAAGCTTCCAATCATTGCTCTCCTATGGAATTATATTCTGTGGAAGTGGCACACAGAGTGATCGATGTGTGTGAAGTTGGCCCAGCACTTTTTGATTTTCGAAAAAAAAATTTGTGCTGAATTGTGCTCGGTTTGTGCTGCTTTGTGCCGTTGAAATTTTTTTTTAATTCCATTTGGTTCTCAAGATATTTCGAAAATCAATAAAATGGGCTAGCCCAGCACTTTTCGAAAAATTGGGTTTTAATGACTGAAATAGTTTGTGCTATACATGTGCTGAGTTGTGCCGTTCAAATTTTTCTTAAAGTACCTCTAATTTTCCAGAAAATCGAGATTCAAGAAAAGATAGCCCAGCACTTTTGTTTTTTCTTTTCCCAAATATGTGGAAAAATTTGTGCTACATTTGTGCTGTCTTGTGCCGTAAATATTTTCACGAAAATTCCCCGGATTTTCCGGGAAATGGCGAAAATGAAAAATGAAGTCAGCCCAGCACTTTTGAATTTTTCCAATTTAAATCTGTTCGAAAAATTGTGCTATACGTAGGCAAAGTTGTGCCGTTGAAATTTTCACGAATATCCTGCTAATTTTCCAGAAAATGAAGAAATTAGAAAAAAGTTAGCCCAGCACTTTCGTTTTTTTTCGACGAAAATTGTTTTATCTGATTGAACTACATTTGTGCTGACTTGTGCTGGTAATATTTCTAGGAAAAACTGTCAATTTTCCGTTTAAATGGATAAAATATGAAAATTCAGTGGACTTCCTGAAAAATAGGATATGTGGCAACAGTGTGCGTGAAGTTGGCCCAGCACTTTTTGATTTTCGAAAAAAAATATTTTGTGCTGAATTGTGCTAGGTTTGTGCTGCTTTGTGCCGTTAAAATTTTTCCATTATCCCGTTCGGTTCTCAAGATATTTCACTAAATGTGTGAACCGGCCAGCTTAGCTCTGTTCAGAAAATTGGTTTTCAGCAGCTGAAATAGATTGGGTTTACACGTATGGAGTTGTGCCGTTCGAACTTTCCCGAAAGTTCCTCTAGTTTTCAAGTTTTCCGTAAATTTGAATAAAAAAAAATTTTGGAAAATATACAGTGTTCTATGAAACAAAAAAGTCAAAGTCACTACCGGTCAATTTTTGTTTTTCCCAGTTGAAGAACATAAAATTTTCAAATTTTTATCTTTCGAAATCCATTGGAACAAATATTTCGAGACACCCGGTATATAGAATTATTTTAAATAGTAATTTTTCAGAAACATCCTGTAACTTGATAACCAATCAAGATATCTGGGATCTTTTTGCTGGTAATTGATTATTTCGAAAAAAGGGTGTCATTAAACATTTTTTTCAACCCTTATGGTTCTCGAGATGTTCTCAGTGATCATCGATTTTGGGATACCCTGTACAAACGGTCAATTTCATATTAACAAGAAACAATAATGAAATCTGTCGTCGCTTACTTTCAACTATATTATCGATATTCTGCTTTGAAAGTTGAACTCTGACAACAGCGATTTCCCGCCAAATATATCGCCAAATATAATAAATTTAATTTTTTCGATTTGAAGAGACAATTTGAAGTTTTTTCCCAGAATTCGAACTTCACAAGTCAGCACATATGTAGCACAATTTTTTTCTCATTAATTTGGGAAAAGAAAAGTCATAATTGCTGTTACACCTTTTTTTTTATTCAAATTTACGGAAAACTTGAAAACTAGAGGAACTTTCGGGAAAGTTCGAACGGCACAACTCCATACATGTAAACCCAATCTATTTCAGCTGCTGAAAACCAATTTTCTGAACAGAGCTAAGCTGGCCGGTTCACACATTTAGTGAAATATCTTGAGAACCGAACGGGATAATGGAAAAATTTTAACGGCACAAAGCAGCACAAACCTAGCACAATTCAGCACAAAATATTTTTTTTCGAAAATCAAAAAGTGCTGGGCCAACTTCACGCACACTGTTGCCACATATCCTATTTTTCAGGAAGTCCACTGAATTTTCATATTTTATCCATTTAAACGGAAAATTGACAGTTTTTCCTAGAAATATTACCAGCACAAGTCAGCACAAATGTAGTTCAATCAGATAAAACAATTTTCGTCGAAAAAAAAACGAAAGTGCTGGGCTAACTTTTTTCTAATTTCTTCATTTTCTGGAAAATTAGCAGGATATTCGTGAAAATTTCAACGGCACAACTTTGCCTACGTATAGCACAATTTTTCGAACAGATTTAAATTGGAAAAATTCAAAAGTGCTGGGCTGACTTCATTTATCATTTTCGCCATTTCCCGGAAAATCCGGGGAATTTTCGTGAAAATATTTACGGCACAAGACAGCACAAATGTAGCACAAATTTTTCCACATATTTGGGAAAAGAAAAAACAAAAGTGCTGGGCTAACTTTTTTCTTGAATCTCGATTTTCTGGAAAATTAGAGGTACTTTCAGAAAAATTTGAACGGCACACTCAGCACATGTATAGCACAAACTATTTCAGTCATTAAAACCCAATTTTTCGAAAAGTGCTGGGCTAGCCCATTTTATTGATTTTCGAAATATCTTGAGAACCAAATGGAATTAAAAAAAAATTTCAACGGCACAAAGCAGCACAAACCGAGCACAATTCAGCACAAATTTTTTTTTTCGAAAATCAAAAAGTGCTGGGCCAACTTCACACACATGAGTGATCGCCTGTTTTTGTCGCAGAAGTTGGCAATACGAACTATGCTCAACATGAAATATCTTCAGACAGAATAATCTGCTGACACTAACAGTCCTTTATGTATTCAGAAGTTTGATGTTTGTAAAGAAGAACAAAGAACTCTTCGAAAAATTTGAAAACCGGAATAATACCAGAAGAACTTTTCCATATTTGTACCCACGTTGCTCATTGTCCCTCACTCAGAGTAACTGTCAATACATGTGTATGAAACTATACAATGAAATTCCGAAGCATTACAAAATCATACAGACCACAAAAGTTTTCCAGGGGAGGATCTACAATTTTATCCTGGACGCTGAACCATACACCTTGAAGGAGTTCTTGGACTGTTGTGCTGGCCGGGGTAGATGTTATTTGCCAGATTGAATTGATTATTTATGTTGGGCTAATTTTCATATCATCAAATTTTTCTTGTTGACGATATTCTATTTTATTGTATACTTCGGTATTGTGATGATTTTTGAGTTGAATAAATTATTATTATTATTATACCTCTTCTATTATTACATCGCTGACCGAGGAATCATCCCCAGTGCGTCTCATCATGCTGTGTACCATGTGCGAAGCTTCTTTGGCAGCTTCAAACTCTAATGCAACGGCCAGGGCGTCATCCAGAGTCTTGGGTCGGGCCAATCGTAGTGTCTGCTGGGTTTCCATTTCTCTCAAACCATCGACAAAGGTCTGGATAGCGAGCAGTTCCAGGAAGCTATCCGGTGCTGTAGGATATGCCAGTCTTACCAACCTTGCTATATCTGCTTCAAATTCCTGCAACGTTTCTGAACTCCTCTGCTGGCGACTCTTGATCTGCGCGTGATACACTTGTTGGAGGTGTGCATCACCATATCTCATTTGGAGTTTAGTTGTTAAAGCCTCGTAATTACCTTGATGACTTGCAGGAACAGTCTGAAGTATATTCAATGCATCTCCCCCTAGTGCCACAATCAAGGCTGCCACTTTCTCTTCCGCTCCCCATCCATTGGCATTCGCTGCTGCTTCAAATTGCTTCTGGTACGTGCACCAAGGTGTTTTGCCGTCAAAAGTTGGAGGTTTTATCTTCATTTTACCACTTTCTGTGTTGTTCTCCACTTTCACGAAGGATGGTAAAGCTAGGGTTTCGTTTCTAGTTGCCATTTTTCTCAGGGACTCTATCAACTTGGCATGTTGTTCAATTATTCCTGATATTTCTTCAAATTTTCCGTTAAACTCATCCACTACTCCTTCAATTTTTTTTGTTAACCTCTTCAAATTTTTCATTAACTTCCTCAATTATTACTTACTTGACAGCCTCCATTCTCTCGTCCAACGTACTTGCGATTTGACTCACCACCTTATTTTCCATTTTATCCATTTTTTCTTCTAATTTCGAACTCATTTCTCTAAAATTTTCTTCCATTTTCACGCTCATTCCTCGAGAATTTTCATCCATTTTGTCCATTTTCAAGCTGATTTGTTTAAAGGCTTGCTTGAAAAATTCCATACTCGGCTACGTGTGCCTACACCATTATTCTAGACATCTTAGTCTAACCGAGTGTTCCCTGTGCCGTTGGTGCAAGAACGCGGATGAAACGACGGAGCATATACTGTTCACGTGCGGCAACTTATCTACACTGAGGTTAACTAGGGAACCCTACGGCATACACCTTCCATCTCTACGGTGAGAGAGACTCCTCCTTGTTGGCTCGCCGGGCTCGCGGAATTCTTGTCAGCGTGCCTTCGGGTCTGAGTCTCTTCAGTATTACACAAATGCGGTTTGAACAATGGGCCATAAGGCCTACGTTCGGCCAACGAAAGGCACCGCAGAGGAAGAAGAACATTGAATGCTACTACCAGACCAAAAAGTGGAGAAACATCTCAATCAAAAAAATATATGTGTGTCCCTGGTCCAGTGATTAGGAATGTTAGGATATTGGAATAGGGGTACTAGGACCCGGCAAGTCTTGAAATAGTGCTTCTTCGGTGGCGTGGACATCTCTATTTGTGAATTTATATACAGGGTGTTATTAAATTGGAAATACAAACGAAATGAGAGATTCCCTCTGCATAGGAAAAACCATAAAAAGTTACATTTTCGAGATACAAAGCGTTTCAGTTTGATTTTTTACGAGTTTTTCCTGATAATTTTTACATGCCAATTTCCATTGTTAACCTAGGTATAAGGAGTATAAGGTGATATTTTTTCTGGAACCCTGTCCCCTGTATTGCTCCAGAAAATTATACTGATGGGTCCCTGTTCGTTCTATAAATTGTGAAGAGAAACTTTGTCAGTAAAGTAAACTTTATGGATCCTTGTAGTTTTGTCGTCTCTGGCTATCTGCTATAGATTTCGAGAAAAAATTTTGAACGATTCTCTCGAAATCTTCGGAAAAATGAAAATTGTCATGAAAATCCAGTTATAGTCCATCCAAGTTTTATGCATACGACCTAAAGAATTGATTGAGGGTAAAAGGTAAAACTCCGAGAGGTACTGGATCAAAAGAAATTATAATGGTAATAAGCGCAGGACCTTAGACTTTCCTTTGTCTAAGCACAGGACATATAATAGAATATAGGTAATAAGAATACGAAGTGAAACCAAAGTTCGGTGATCTGGTTATTTCATTCTATCTCAAGGGGTTATTTAAATATCCGATAGGGGGCGTTTTGTCCAGCAACAATCTGACCCCACAGAACACCTAATAACCTTAGACAAAGGAAAGTGGAGACCCGGCATGTCATTCATAAATTCAGGAACCTTCTTACTTCTTAGAAAAAACACGTTCCTCTATGGATATAAGCACAGACCAACAGTAGGTCTGTGACTTAGACAAAGAAGAAGCTTCACGATTTATCATCCTATGCCGCGTCTCCCAAAGATATTCTACATGTAGAATATCTTTGGCGTCTCCTCATTCCTTTGACGAATCCAAAGATCAAAGCGCCCTCTTTCGGCAAAAACGCCAAACTATGGAACAAGTAATCCGTTGAGATCTTCTATGTTTCGCGTGCTTTTGAGCAATAATATTTTGTTTCATATCCAGGTATTCTTGAGTGATATTTCGAAGTTTTTATAGTGTTCTGAACAGATTAATTAGTACTTAAATAAAAATTGTTGAGAAGGTATTTATATCAGTGTTATTCATTTAAAATATTATTCACAAATCAAGAGTTTATCAGATACATCGCGTTCATTGATATAAATATCAACAACCGCCATGGATCCGACACGAACTTGCCAAATTCTGATAAACTCTTGATGTGTATACTACGATTCCTTACGGAGATAACATTTCTTTTTATTATTCACAAAGTTATCATGTTTTAGGTTACCAGACGTCTTGTTTGAGTTTGATTTTCTGGTGCAGTTTTAACTGATGTGAAATGTTTATACCACAATTATCAATAAGAGTGTTACGAAATTGATCATCGTAATTCACGGTACTGAGCTGTGCCTTTATTATTCTGTAGTATAGGAATTAAAAAATAAGGTGAAGTATCTGAGCGAAGGGGTTCATGTTTTAATGCTAATGTTATGTTTAATTTCAGGCCAGTGCATTGATTATAGAGCAATGAGTAAGCTTAGTTCTAGTGCTGAAAAAAAACTGTATTCAACTGTTGTGGTTTCAATTGTTCTTCAAGGAAAAATAAACACCAGTCTATACGTTTTCATAAATTTCCTGAGAAAGATGCCTTAATACTATTTATCACTAATGCCTTCGCTAAATTGGAAAAATTGGACTGAAGAAAAGCATGGATAAACTATAGATGGAGAAAACTTGCTGAAAAGATTTTCGTTGTTTCTCGAACAACTGCGAACAATATTTTTAGTGAATATATTAAGTATTTAGCAAATATTTTGGAAGGTTGTATTCAGTGGCCAAGTTCTGAGGTTGAATTGATGAATTTACTGCTTAACATTTTGGGAATATTCAAGTGATACTTAATTATGAGGATATACCATACAGATCTTCATGTTTGTCATGTCGCATCAGAACATATTCACATTCTGATCATAGTTTAGGCAGATGTGAATCTTTTTGTGTTGCTATTTTGTAGTATATTTCCATGAAAATAAAGAACATTCAAAACAATAATTTATTTACATAATTTCCATCGTATACCTCGTGAATTGTCGATCCAATTAGAAGGGAAAAAAGCCAAATTGTATAACAAAATTTTATAAACTCGACACTGTGCTGTCAATAATACATTAATTCACTGAAATTATGCACAAAATCATCACGAGAACTAAGAAAATCACTTAAAATAATCTGTTTTACATATCAAAACAACGTAGCTTCAAAAGAGATTACTGGAATTCCGCCATGTTTGTTTACAGTCAGCAGCGCCCTCATCGGTGGTTGGAATCGCCAATTCTTTAATCTAAGTCACAGACCAACTGTTGGTCTGTGCTTATATCCATAGAGGAACGTGTTTTTTTCTCTATGCTTACGTCTTGTTTACATGTCGAGTTCTGTGGTACAGTTTCATATTTTCAAAAATTCAACCGCCGTCATTTGATTGTTTAACAAATTTGTCTTATACCAGAGAGTGGAAAATATAAAGACACCATTATTAATATTGCACATTTTTCAAAGCGCTTGACCACTATTTTGTTTGCTTCATCGTTATTTATTCGTGATGAACTTAAAGTTTCCAGATGATGTGTCTTATATCAGATCAAGGGATCCCAGTATCCCAAATTTCGACTGGAAAACTCTAAGGAATGTGAGAAGAAATTTGCACTACACTACAAACTTAGATGTAAGAAATTGGTTTTCCTTATTTCCTATTAGTCCTTTTGAATGGAGATTCGTTACACCAAGTGATCTAAGCAATAACAAAAAATATGTTCATATTGGTTTTATATTTTTACTTTCTGTGGATGCCAAGAATCCATAAGTATCGATTATTTTCTGGTGATGTCAGTTAAAGGTCTTTTGATTTTTTTTGCAATATGAATCGGCAGTATTGTTAGTGTTGTTAGTATTGAATTCAAATTTATTGGTTCTATATAAGTATTATTCCTGTAAAATTTCCATACTGGCTCATTTAAATTTTTTTTATAGGGAGATGACAACAGTTCGGAAGAAGAAAGATTCCAAATTTATCTTCGAGTCAAACCCAGTGAAAATCGAGGAGATTATTTAATACATAATAATGAACTGCTATATAGTGTGGCCGCAGAAAACAATGAAGTTACTCACAAGAAAATAATTTTCTCCAAAATATTTGGTGCGGAATCTCAACAAAAAGATATTTTCAATGAAATTGTGAAAATAAGAGTATTGAATTTTTTGAATGGGAAAGATATATCAATATTCACATATGGTGCCTCCAGATCAGGTAAGTTTAGGAAAAACACAGAATGATAGCTGAAAGGGGTAATCCTGTTAATAGAAGTGAGATTTGCAAATTGCACATGGGTGAACAGTATCATTCGTATATTTAGTTGCCAGATTGTGGAAAACCGTTTCTTTAGAATCACAAATTCCGTTCGAAATTATATTATGAAAATTGAATTATCATATATTGGCTCTACAGCAAAAATATGTATAAGATTGGCCCTATGAATTATTCACTATTTCTAAGGGCTTGTTCGGACTAGGCCAGTAGATTAGTAGAGTAGCGAATGATTTTGTAATTTCCCGTGTGTGAACGCCAGCAATCGAGTCGAGTAGGGTCACAGGATGATGTACCTACTACCTTATACTGTTTAAGAGTCTTTGATACTGTGGTAGAGTAGTCAATGGGCGAATCGACTCTCCACTCGACTAAAATACTGGCCTAGTCCGAACAAGCCTTTAGGGAAAGCCTTAAGGCAGATATCAACACAACTCAGCTTTCCTTTTGTAACAAATGGTATAAATAAATCATAAGGTAGATTGGAATTTTCCGCACTTCCTACAAACAACCTTATTGTTTGCTATTTGTTCTTTATGTAACATTTCATTCTGAAATAATTTTTGATTAAAATTTGAATAAATAATATACAGTGAACCCTCTCCTGAGCAGACACCATTGGGATAGTGAAAAATTGTCCGCTGGAGGTGTCCGTACATGGGTGGACTTGACTACAAATGTTTTAGAGGTGAATTAAATAAAACACACTCGCCTGTATATGTCTCATCCCATAGTGATTGGAAAAATTTCCCGAAACGCGTCGAATCAATTTGTTTGGGGGACATGTTTTGACCTACATTTGAGGCTTGATCAAGCTACCCTCCAAGAGGGGGCGCTTCAACCCCTTGAAATTGTCTAGGGGACAGGGGTTGAGTGATACTTCTTTCGAAAGGTCTTGAGACTTGAGAGCCTCTTCACAACGGTGTATGAAAAACGTAATTTTGAT
This sequence comes from Adalia decempunctata, assembly GCA_951802165.1. Classification (NCBI taxonomy): domain Eukaryota; kingdom Metazoa; phylum Arthropoda; class Insecta; order Coleoptera; family Coccinellidae; genus Adalia; species Adalia decempunctata. The sequence goes on from OX637696.1 coordinate 41,411,509, forward strand.
GAACCGTTGTCGCCAAGAATCAATTTTTTAGCTACAATGTCACCTTGAATATTTTATTATTTTTACAATGTATAAGCCCTATAATATATATTATAGCTTTGCATTGACATATGTCATTTTAGTATAGAAAAATATCGTAATATCGGAATATATATTATAGCGTCGTCCGCGGGGCTTGGTTCATTTTCATAAGGAGCGATATTGGTGTAATATATGAGATATAATATATCGCTCGTCGTCCGTTGCGGGCTTAAGTGTATAATTGAGCGATATTCATTATGAATCCAGTGCACGATATAGTAGTGTCCCTTTTAATTTTTTTTCAAGGCGAAGTGACGAAGAAAAGCGGAAAATTCTCCTGTTTGGTGGACCAACACCACAGATAAGTCGTCTTACTGAAAATACGAAAGACATCCGACAATATACCCGCACTTTTCGGATATCGTGGTATAACACCCATACCTGGATATGCGGAAGTATTTTCAGGATGCGTTTATACTGCTGGCCTTTTTTATTGCTGGGAAAAATAAAAAGTTAGGACTTCTGGCGGGTATGCAGACTGTAAAATTTTTTCAAGGTCCGTTAAAATCCATGATTCATCCAAAGATCACATTAGGTTTAGTAGGAATTTTGCAAAACCGTTCTACAATCGCAGATGCTTCGGTTGAAAACGCGCACTTTTCGAAAGTTTTATACAGGGTCCTGCAATAGTGCGAAAATCTTCCATAGCTGCCGAACCAGACATCTCAGAGATTTCGCTAGAATGTAGACCTCTTGTACCTTCATTTTTGCATCTCAGGAAATTATTTTCAGATATACAGGGTGTCCCTGATAAATGTTATTCAACAGATGGACGATTTTCTTAATGTATCACCCCATATATTTTCAATGACCTTCATTACCTCTTTCATGACGCAAAATATTAGTGATCTTTTTCCAACGGTACAGATCTTATTCGAAGAAAACTGCAAGAAGGTGAGGGAAATGCAGTTGAGTAAAAGTCTTCTGACGATTTCCCAAGCGATAGTAACATGAATTTGATCTAAAAGTTTTTCAATTGAAGGATTTACCTTGTCATCGTTCCTAAATGATCCTGTCATACACAGGGTGTCCGTTATTAAGGTCCAAATATGAAAAACTTCAAATTATTATTTCTCGAATTTCTCAAATGTAACACCTTGTATTTTTTTCCACAATAATATAGACAACTGAATACCTTACATTTTCTCACAAGTAACCTCAGGATTATTTTCACTCCCGCATCCCGGAGACACGAGAAATGATATCGCAACTGACAGTGGCGTATATAGAAAATATTTCCGGGTTGGGGGAGGGGGGGTTTGCGAGATGCTTACACCATGAAATGATCCAATGGTTAGATTAGGTTAGATGCAATTTTTTGATTGAGAATCAAAGGATAACTTTGGGCATAGTCTCCCTGTTTTTCATCAATGTCTCATACAAATTATGTTCAAATCGTTTTGATGCAAAGAAATTACCATTTGTTGCTATTTCTAGCCAACACTCACGTCTGTGAACTATCCCCATTTAACGGACTCCTGCAACGTGACGAGAAATTGATAGAGTAGTGACGTTTTCACAAAAGGCTTAATCATGTTTTGAACAAGAAAAAAAACGACATTGAGAAATTTCATTTGATTATAAGTGGAAAAAAATAAAAAATATATTGACATGAAGACGAGGTTAGCTGAACATTCGCTTACATAGATGGTTACAAAACAAACCCCAGTTTTCTCGGTACACTAGCAAACTTATCAAGAACTTCCTCGTCGCTAACTGTGATGTCTCTATGAATAGAGAGCAATACGAAACCATTTAGTCTATTCTCAGATGTGCTGTTCCTTAGGTAAGTTTTCAGTCTTCTTAGGCTAGAGAAAGTCCTTTCAACGGTAGCGACTGACACGGGAAGGACAGCTAATATTTTCAGAAGGATATAAATGTTGGGGAATAAATATCTTTGTCACAGTTTTCTAGAGAACTAATCGCCGTTTTTGGCAGAACTTTAGGTCTTTCCAGTTTCCACTTTTCTTGCCACAGCTTAAACTCACTTCGCACAATGTCATTAAATGACAAATCTGGTTCATATAATTTCAATGCAGCTTCTAATGAAGTGATGTCTGTTCTGATACAAAATTGTGGAAGAATGTTTTGTAAAGATATTATTGTGTCTTTATGAGATTGGAATCTTTCCCTTAACGCTTCACAAAAATCATCCAGGTATGGCACATAAACTGCTCGTCTATAATATTCTTCTTCTGTGGTATAAGGTACATTGTTGCGTGTTGTTTGAAGCCGACAAAATCGTGGAAGCTCCTCTGTGACAAAAAGTTTTGAGGCTATTGTCTTCACCTGTTCATATAATGGTTTGAAGGTTTGCTCGGCATTTGATCTCTGTTTTGACAGTAGGTCTAAAACAGTTGTGATGTTGCTTATAGCCTGACTAAGGTCAATGTTTTTTTTCTGAAGGGTCTCAGACTCAGACAAGCTGTGTGTTGTCGACAGCATCAGGCTCAAAATGAAAAGATTAACAATAAATGGAAAAGTACAAATGGCACGACTTAAAGCAAATGCTTTAGTGGATGAAACACTCGATTCTTCTATCTTATGTAGGGAGAGTATGATAGCTTCTAAAATTTCTTTGAATAGAATAACTGAGTCATGTCTTTCCACCCATCGCGTTTCGCACAATGAAATCAGTTTCTTTCTCTTTTCATCAGGAAAGCACTCTGAAATCGTGGATTTCAAAATCTCTGTGTTCTTAGCTGATGCATGAAAGAATACAATTTCTTTAATGACACCCATGCAGTTTCTAATAGAGGAAATGCTACTTGCATCTGACAAGCACAAGTTGAGTGTATGCGAAGAACAATGTGTATAAAGGACCAATGGTAGTTTTTCTCTGATAGCAGCAGGAACTCCTCTGAACTTGCCACTCATAGTGGCAGCACCATCGTATCCTTGGCCTCTCAATTTGTTCAAGTCAAGACCTAAATTTGACAAGGTCTCTAGTACTGTTTTCGCCAAACCTGCACCAGTTACATCATGAACGGGGACAAATGTTAGGAAATCTTCTCTGATTTTGAAAGTTTCTTCCTCAACGTAGCGAATGCAAAGTGAAAATTGTTCTATTTGGCTTATATCGGTGGTTTCATCCGCTAAAACGGAATAGAAGATAGAATTTCTAACTTTTGCCACAATTTTGGATTGAAACAAAGAACCAAATGTCGTTCTGAATGACAGGACTTGTGTACATTGTCTTTCCACCAGCACTGATCAATTGGTCCGCTCGGTATCTCAGGAATGATCGGAAATTTCCGTCATTTTCGTCAGGTTCTTCAAGACTTACTCGTCCAGAATCATTATGACCTCTGAGAGCAATCATTTGCCTACCGCAAAACTTAATAGTTTGAATTATAGCAACCAGTTCCCACTTGCCTTATTCCGAGAATCCGAGAGTGAGCACGGTTAATTTGTTATGGACGCAGGTTGCCCGGGGCTTCTGTTCGACGACGGTTGCCTAATCTATGCTCATCCGCGTAATTGGAACCATGCTAGTAATTTGGTTCCTTCGGGTCCAGTTAATGGAGGACCCTTGCAAAATACTCTAGTGGTAATTCTACTAAGGGCCGGTATTATAAAGGGCAACCGGGGGTTCAACCGTTGCGTCAACAACCAAATTCCTCACTTAAAATACGGAATCTGGTAGTTGACGCACGGTTCAACTGTCGGTTCTCCTTTTATAATACCGGTATAAGATACCCTATACTGTGACCATACATGTCGCCAGGAGATGGTGCATGATGTTACACACATGGAAGAAGCCGGCTTATTCGTTAAACGGGCTATACTGTCTTTGATAGACTCGGTGTTATATTTGGCGATTTGGAATTTTTCTTCGTGCAGTCATTGAGTTTAAATATACATAGAGACTCAGCCCGGTTCAACGATTTGAAGCTAAATTTTGTGTAGTTCCTTCACCGGTTCATAGATGGATAAGTGTGTTTCAGAGAAGCGAAATATGTTACTCCCGCATCTGGCGGTAAGTAGCTGAACTATAAGGCAATATTTCCGAAACCGAATTCGATGACGGTCAGGACCGGCGTAAGAAATATTGGATGTTCAATATTTCATCACACCTGATTTTGTGGATGCAATCAAACGACAATTATTTTTGATCTTTCATGAATTAAAATACTGATGTATGAAAAAATAAATGCATGAAATTTTTCCTTTATTCACAAGTTTATATAAATAGATCTATGAATTTTTAAAAATATTTAATTTTCTATTAGCAGTGGAATGCTTCTGTGTCGAGATTCCTTTGGCTTTTTTTTCTGTCTCCTGTACAGCTTCACTCTTATCAGTTGTCTCAACAAATGAATCCTGTGCTCTTCACATTCTGGAGTTAACTGAGAGATCCAATTTTTTATAAATTTATTTTTTTTTAATTTTTCCAAAATATGCCTTTGAAGTCCTATCTTTTCTGATTTTCTGATCATAATTTTCTTTATTACCAACAGCGCTTTCCTTATCAAATATTTGAATTCGGTTGAGGGAATTCTCAAATGTATGCGTTTATTGCCATAATTTCGATTTGCAATATATATCCCATCATTACCTAGTTTGTTCAAATCACCGATGAGGAGTGCTTTCTCGCAGTTATCGCATTTATATTTTTTGGCGATGTTCCTCATCAAATACCCCGAGAAATAAGCGATTGAGTTTGATTCTAGGGTATTTAGGGGTTCAATTAATCCTTTATCCTTTATATCATCCTCACAAGGCTCACCGTTGTCCGAATCCGCAGAAGACATGGTCGAATCTGTCGAATCAACCACATCAACGGGCCTACTTTCAGATTCCCCCATTGCACACAGGTTGAAATCATTGTCATCTTGGCAGTTTGAAAAATCGGAACATTTTTCCAGACAACCAGTCATGACCAACTGCAACCCAAATCTAAAGCATCGAGCTGAGGGGTTTGGATCATAACCCCTACGCTGTCTTATTTTTGAAAATAAATTCTCGATTGGGTCCTGGTTGAGCCGGCTTGTTAACAGATATGGAAATGTTTCCTTCGTCTCCTCCCACAATTGGAGGATGCCTCTGATGGTTTGTATCAACCCGTTGAAACAGTAAATTTTCACCCCTCATTTCCTACCTGAGAACACTTCTTTAAAAAAATTCATGGCTAATAGTTCATCATTATTGATTCATACCGTTTGTAATGGAGTTATATAATTTGGATGAATCCTACCCTGCCTACGATCCATAGAACTAGAGGAAGATAAATATCCCACAGATTTCTATAAATGAGTAGAAAGCTGAATATAGTTTGCTCGATAGTTCCTTTAGTAGCTACTATGTGCCGCCACTTGAGTTGGCAAATTTGCAAGTAAACTGCCAAAAATTTTTGCATCAAATCGTTGAACTGGGCTGAGTCTCTATGTATATTTAAACTCAATGGTGCAGTCGATTATCGACATCCGGAGGTTGTGCAAATATAAAGATATTTTAGATTTTCTCGTCATCCGCGATAAAAGAGAAAATGGATTACATGAAAATATCTTAAGTAGTATACTTTTGGGTGAGGTTATGCAAGAATTACCCTGTATACTGTATACTAAACTATTTATATCTACGAAATTCATAAAATTATGTAGTGTGCGGAATCTGTACCTTTCGTACAACTTTAATTCTCAAAGTTAAATCCCATAATTTTGGGTTTTTTGCTGATTAGCATATTCAATGTACGGGATGTGCCATGTGAAATCAGAATGTTATAATAATAATAATAATAATAATAATATGTTTCCCAAGTCTGGCTAGATGTTTTTCGGAGGCGCTAGAAGATCCCTTCAAGATACCTACTTTCCTCACTCAAGGCAATACCTATATGCTTCACAAAAGAGGAGATCGCAGCAAGCCAGAAAACTACCGACCCATAACGTGTTTGTCAGTGGTGTACAAGCTGTTCACGTCGCTTGTAAATGATGCGATATATCGTCACTGTGAAGCCAATCACATTCTGGAAGAAGAACAAAAAGGCTGCTCTCGAGGATATTGCGGATGCAAACATCAACTCACCATAGACGCTGTGGTGTTAAAGCAAGGCCAAGCGAGAAGGAGGAATTTAAGTCTATGTTATATCGACTATCAGAAGGCCTTCGATACCGTGCCCCACGATTGGCTTGTGAAAGTACTGGAGATTTATAAGATCTGCCCGAAAATAAAAGCCGTGCTCCAACATCTAATGAGTACATGGAAAACAAATATTCTTATCTTATCTTAACAACATCAATGCTGGAACTGTAAAAATATCGAGGGGGGATATTTCAGGGAGATGCACTGTCACCGATGTGGTTTTGTATGGCACTGAATCCTCTGTCTACTCTTTTGAAAAACACCAACATAGGGTACAGACCAGCAATGAGGAATCCGCGAAAACTTACCCATTTATTGTATATGGATGATCTGAAACTATTCGGCGAGAACCAAAAACAACTTCACTCGCTCATAGATATAGTGCGCTCTTTCAGCAGAGATATTGACATGTCATTCGGTCTCGATAAATGCGCTATCATAAACATCAAGAAGGGTAAAATGGAGAACATTCAGGAGCAATTTCGGACATCTGCAGTATGTTGCCAGAAGAGACCTACAAGTATCTGGGCATTCCTCAAAATCAACGGATTGGTTACCAAAGTGCTCAATACCAAGCTGTCTGCTAAAAACCAGAGCGATGCCTTGAACTCTTGGGCCACGCCATCTCTGACCTACACTTTCGGAGTATTGAAGTGGTCGGATGCTGATCTGAATGAGTTGGACCGACTCACCCGTCGCCTTATGACAAAATTCAGATGTCTGCACACCAATGCATCGGTTAAAAGGCTTTATTTGCCTAGAAGAGATGGTGGACGAGGTCTGTTGAACATCTATAGACTTTGTAGAACCCAGGAGAAAATTTGAGGCAGCGACTGCTCGAGTCGTAGGATAGCCTGATAAAATTGGTGGCAACCGAAGATAAGGGATACACACCTCTGAACCTACAACACAGAGAACTGACGTTCGATATCACTACCAGAAGCGAAGATAGAACTATATGGCGAGAACAAGCTCTGCACGGCAGATTTCCCAAACACCTCGAGGGGGAAAATGTCGATAAATTTGCTTCATTGTCGTGGTTGAATGCGGGACAATTGTATCCTGAAACTGAGGGATTTCTGACGGCTATCCAAGACCAAGTTATAAGAACTCGCAACTACGAGAAGCACTGTTTGAAGCTGAACGTGGAGGACAAATGCAGGAAGTGCGGCGCAGTTGGCGAGTCTATTGAACATATTATCGCCGGTTGTCGAGTTCTTGCCGACAACGCATATCTCGGTCGACACAACCAAGTGGCAAAAATTGTTCACCAGCAGTTAGCTCTTAGGCATGGTTTCTTCGATACTTGTCCACCATATTATAAGTATCAACCTGCAGCAGTGTTGGAAACGGACACAGCGGTTCTCTATTGGGACAGACCCATAACAACGGATAGAACAGTGGACTACAATAGACCGGACCTGGTGTTCATTGAGAAGGATCAGAAGTATGGGGTGATTATCGATGTGGCAGTACCATTGACTCATAACATCGGAAGAACGGAGACCGAAAAAATAACGAAGTACGAGAACTTGGCAATAGAACTGAAGAATATGTGGCAACTTTCGAAAGTCACTATCATAGCATTGGTGATCTCGGCGGAGGGAGTCATGTCCAAATAATTCAAGAAAAATCTTCAAAAGATCGAAATATCCCAGAAGATCGCGGGATATGCACAGCAGGTTGTAGCATTGCAAACCTGTCACATCGTGCGGAAATTCCTGAACTAGTGGGAGGAACTGAAATGTTTTTTCACTGGTTCATAGAAGTAATACCAGCTCAAGCTGAGACCGTGGGACCGATGATGAAGAATAATAATAATATCCTTTATTTGCCAACAAAATCCCTTTACAGAAACAAAGCAACGTCATACATTGGAAGAGCTAGCTTCCTTCAATATCATAACTACAATTACAAAATCAAAACAAATTCTATTCGACACCAAGCTACATAATACAAACTAGATAATTAAACTAACTTATATCCAATTGTAAGCTGATGCAGAACAGGCTTCAGAATATTTGATTGAAAATTGCCAAATTATGTTACTTGCAACTATGTATATCAATTTATAATAAGAAATTCCTAGGTTTCCAAAAGATCTCTAATAGGTAGCCCATCGTGAATAATTTGGTTCTATACTGGCTGGTTCATAGAATCTTTGTCTAATCGCATTTACATGCACAAACTTGTTTGCATCATGAAGCTGATGAAATAATCCATTGATTCGATTCATAATTAATTCTTGAAGTATGTATTACAATGAATTTATTGCAGGTAAAACCTATACAACCATTGGTACCGCAGAGGAACCGGGTTTTCTTCCCAGAACCCTTGAATATATTTTCAAAACCTTACCTGATTTACCTGAAATGTCTTCTATAAAGCCTTCATCGGAGAGTAAGATAATTAAGCTGGATTCAGAACAGAGAAAGTTGGAATCGACTTTGAAATCGAATATTTTGAGATTTCAAAGGACAACGGACAGATCAAGGAGTGTGAAGTTATATCAGTAAGTATACCATGAATCAAATCCTTATACAGTGTGTTTGGGTATGACTTAGCGATAATTTAAGGGCATCAAATATACCTAATTTTATCGACAAAAACACCCACATTGAGGAGTTTACCCTCCTATTTTTGGAATAGCCGCCAGTTTAAATTATTTTTTATATTTTAGTTGACCCTTTCAAATAATATCGATTTCTTTGTCCTACAGTGTGGAAAAAATGTTTTTTGAAAGATAATACTACCACCTCTTATTAAAGTAGAACAATATAAAAACATTCATCTCAAAAATGTCATAAGAAATTCTTGAAAAAACATGTAGTCGAAAATTCACTGAATTTTTTAGTAAATCCTCAATAGTGAAAAAACTAGCACATTGAAGTATAATTTTTTTCAATGAACTAACACGCAAGGGTATAATGGTGGTATTCTGCTTTCATCTGTAAGCCAATCTGTAACTTTTTACGAGCTTACAGGAAGAGTGCGATTCTGGACTTTCTTTCGGTGATCTGTAGCTTACAGAAACCGTAAATATTTACGAGCACTCAAGAAGTGGTCGGAAGCCTATCGGATGATATATTGTGAGGTTATGTCGAATGCTTTGTTTATTTTCTGGTGAATAACTTTTTGAAATGAGATTCATAATGGATGATAATAATAATATGTCTTTGTTTATTGGGTTTTTATTAGAAGAAAACCATAACAGGTGAGTATTTTTGCACAATAATATATATGATCTGAAAATCATTGTTATTTTTAATAGGAACTTTATGAAAATTGAAAGGAGAAGGTTGCGTGATCAAATGAATCCTTTCGAAATGCCAGATGCTCAGTCTATAAAAATGTTTAGATGGAAGAAGCAGTGCGCCATAAACTTAATAATTTATTTACCATAAGTTTCAGATCTTGTTGGTGGTGGCAATATTGTTAGCGTACACCAGAGGGGGATCGAAGCCAGAAACCATAAGGAAAATGTAAAATATAATTAAAACCAATCTGAAAACATCATTTGAACTTTATTTATCACTTATGGTGGTATTCTGCTTTTCATCTGTAAGCTACGATTCTGTAGCGTACGATCGATCTGTAAGTGGCCGACTTACAGATTCGTAAATATTGCTATTCTGGAATTGTTCCTGTAACTATCTCAGTTACAGTGTTACTTTTGAACTACTTATCGATAAACATAACCTGCAATCGTAAGTTCGAATATTTGAATGTTATTGTTATGGGTACCTAGTTAACGTGTTTTCGTTTCGTTGTAAATCAAAAATAGGTAAGAAAAAAATGTCTAGTCCATGGTGAGTTAATTCGTGATTAATCATTTTGTAATACTTATTGTTATTTCAACATTTCAGCGTTGATATTTCAATAGACACTAAAAGAAAACGCACCAAAAATACAAGTCGTGAGCAGATGGAAATCTATTTACAGGCAATGGAGAACGATTATGTTCTCCGAAGCTATACTATTAATCCTACCATGGTCTGCAGGACAAATGGGATCAGCTGAATTCTGCAGGTGATGGTCCAGTTTTGACTGTAGATGAATGGAAAACGGTAATTTTTTCTTAAATGAAGTGAAAAGAATAAAAATTTGGATTATATTTCAGAGATTCACTGATTGGAAATATTCACTGAAAGCAAAAAAAAGAAAAATAGAAGCCCACCAGACAAAGACTGGTGGTGGCCCAATGATGCAGACCACATTGTCTGAAATAGAGGAGAGAGCTTTAGATGTTTGGGGTCGGGTAACAGTTGAAGGTGCTGATGTTACAAGGTACGAGGGCATAAATATAAATAATGATCAAGAACAGCCAATTTTAATTGAAGTATTAGATGAGGACACAGTAGCAGTAGATGTGCAAGAAAAAGAGAAGGTGGAAGAGAGAAAAAAAACAATGTGAATAAAAAAACCAAAGAGAAACCACTATCGTTATTAGCTGAAAAAATAGTAACCGTGACTGATGAAAACACAAAAAACCAAAAAGATCTGGTCGAAGCTATAAAGAACTTTTTTAAGGAATATTGTGATCTGCAGAAAAAAATTGGAATTCAAGATTAAAACATTTCAGTATTTACATCCAGATTTTAAAATGGAAAAATGAATTCAAACCTTTTTTTACCTTTAATTTTTATTAATTTTGTGATATCTATTAGATGAATATTTAGAAGAGATTATTATTTTTGTTATAACTTATGACTGAGGTTAAGTGATAAATAAAGTTCAAATGATGTTTTCAGATTGGTTTTAATTATATTTTACATTTTCCTTATTTAATGGTTTCTGGCTTCGATCCCCCTCTGGTGTACGCTAACAATATTGCCACCACCAACAAGATCTGAAACTTATGGTAAATAAATTATTAAGTTTATGGCGCACTGCTTCTTCCATCTAAACATTTTCATAAACTGAGCATCCGGCATTTCGAAAGGATTCATTTGATCACGCAACCTTCTCCTTTCAATTCTCATAAAGTTCCTATTAAAAATAACAATGATTTTCAGATCATATATATTTTTGTGCAAAAATACTCACCTGTTATGGTTTTCTTCTAATAAAAACCCAATAAACAAAGACATATTATTATTATCATCCATTATGAATCTTATTTCAAAAAGTTGTTCACCAGAAAATAAACAAAGCATTCGACATAACCTCACAATATATCATCCGATAGGCTTCCGACCACCTCTTGAGTACTCGTAAATATTTACGGTTTCTGTAAGCTACAGATCACCGAAAGAAAGTCCAGAATCGCACTCTTCCTGTAAGCTCGTAAAAAGTTACAGATTGGCTTACAGATGAAAGCAGAATACCACCATTCGTCTTCAAATCGATCATCCCAATTCATAGAAGCCAACTTTCCATCGAACCCATCAGCCCAATTTTGGCCTTCGTACAGCCATCAGTTTTTAAATAAAAACTATAATAATACTTCGAGCGGAATCTTTGGAAACCACACATCAGTGTTTATAATGAAAGATAGTTCAACTTTGAAAGATTCCAACAATCTTGGGTGAATTTTGTTTTCACTGAAGACACGTAAAAAAAGTTCATTGGGAATCTTAGAAAATTGTATATCTTAACATCAATATGGCTTATACCCCTGTTATTCACAGTCACTGACTGATGCCAAATCGTTGGTAAGAATTGAATTGTACGCATCCGATAACTGAAAATCGAAAAATTACGGGAAACGTAGAGGTTATGTATATTCCGAGTGTCAACAAAAAAAGAAATATCGCGGATGAAAATATGTCACTTAAATATTTTGCGTTGAAATCTAAAAAATAAATAGGAGTTAACAATGATATACAGGACTCGAAGAAAGCGGAATAAAGCGATGGTGCAAATTATATGCAATTAATATCTATAATTATAAATATAGAACTTGAGCGTAGTGGCAAATAGGTACAAAAGTGTAGTCCTAAATCCAGCGCTAATTGTCGCTATACGCGGTGAAGAGAAGGGTCAGGTCATTATGTTTATATCTATGGATACCTTATAGAATTTTATTAGTGCATCCGATTACCCAATCACAATATTCTCACTGGCGTTTGGCATAACCCACTAGAATACTAGATGTTTCACTTTCAATTGCAAGAATCAAATTATAGGTATACAGGGTGTCTCAGAAGTACCGCACTTCCTTCAGGGGATCGAAAGTGAAAAATATTCTAAGCCCAAATATCCATGTTTGAAATTTTTTGATAACGTAGTTAATTAGTAATTAATTAATGAAAGTGACCAATCAGGAGCGTCCTACACAAGAATAAGTAGGCAGTGGGGGACTAGGGTTGCCAACTTTGAGCTATTGAAATAAAGGACATGAACGACTCGAGAATGGTGGACGGGGAAAGGCTTAGCAAAAAAGACTGCAAAGTCCTTTGACACCTTTCAAAACCTCAAAGGACTTGTTTTCAGAATAAAGGACTGTCCTTTGAAATAAAGGACGGTTGGCAACCCTATGGGGGACACCAGAGTGAGACGCCAGAGCTGCAGGCGTGTCTCCAGTCTCGGTTTAGTGCGTGAAAAGCCGGCAGCAGCTCTGGCGTCTCACTCTCGTGTCCCCACTGCCTACTTATTCTTGTGTATGACGCTCCTGATTGGTCACTTTCATTAATTAATTACTAATTAACTACGTTACCAAAAAATTTCAAACATGGATATTTGGGCTTAGAATATTTTTCACTTTCGATCCCCTGAAGGAAGTGCGGTACTTCTGGGACACCTGTATAATTATGTGATATTATCACATGGAATTGTTAGGTTATGATCGAAAGTATTCACATGAAGTTATGGAAGATGTAGGATTATGAAGCCCGGCTTCAATTTTCATTGGCTTATTACCCATATTGGAATTATAAGATGTTTGTAGAAAATCGACTGCATTGAAATAATGCACAATTCCAACTTGGCAGGTTTTCTACCATTTTGACTTTTCGGAATTCTGCACCACAAGAGAATTGAGCACTACAAAATACTCAGAAGTGAACTGAAACCGATATTTCAAGGGTAACGCATGGCATAACTTACCACAGTTATCAGGATATTGCTCGAAGATGACATTAAACACCCTGTATCTAGCTTATCCTTCGAAATAATATGAGCGAAAATGATCTCTCTCTCGGTATCATCTACAAGGCTATAAAAAATTGTGCAGTTTATGGTGAAACACCCTGAATAATTGTAGAATCGGCGGTACCAGGAATGAGTCGTACTCCCTCCAATATACAGGGTGATTCACGGTGGAATCGGATCGGTTTGAAAATTTGCACGAGTGCATTATCGGACATTCTCTACCCAACTATAAGCTATTTATGTAACAAGTACATAAATTAGGTCTTTATGGACGAGTCAAAAGTTTATGGCAGAGCGAGCAAAGCGAGCGAGGCCAATAATTTGGGCAAGTCCATAAGCCTAATTATGTACGAGTTGCATACAAAGCTTTATGTTTGACTGCAATGCAGACATTTTATTGTCTGAAATGGCGATTAATATATTCGCGCTTTATTTCAAGAAATACATTGAGTGTGCTTTTGCTTATCTTACCTTAGTAACCATCAGCGACCTTAACAACCTCACTGAACAAAGTTGTTTACTTCGTTAATTCTGTGACAAACGTCATGATAATCTCAAAAATGGATAGTTCGGAAGAGGAAAGCGTGAATAATTTAGCCGCAAGTGCCAAAGAATCTCTCCTACCCACTAAAAGTGCTAATGAAAATTTGTATGCGGCCTATAACAAGTGGTGTGAAACTGTGAAACGAAGAAAATTGCAAAATCGAGAGAAGAATGTGACAGTTGAGACCAATAAAGTGGTTTCCAATAAAGTAGTCAATTATGGACGCTAAACGAATTCATGAATCAAGTGTTTATGAAGCAGTCGAACATAAAAATATTTTCATCAATGCGGTGTTGCCACTTCCATTAGAAAGTAGTAGCAACTTTGTTTTTTCAAATGGAACACCTGGTATATTATATTATTTTTGGAATCTCCAACAACTTACCTACAACTTTTCCTAACATTTCCCTATACCTATCTGTTGTCGTTCTCGAAATATAAATTATTTTCATTTTTTTTCACCGAAAATCATGACCTCCAAAAATGCTGATAACTTCGGGTTTAGAGACACTATGACATTGAAATTTGGTTTGAAGTTAGGTGATACATGAATGCTTCCAACACATCAGCCTGATCTACGTTACGCGGGTAAACTCTGCAGCACAGGGTGTTTACCCTTAAAACTGGTGGCGTCATGCCAGTAGTCGATGTCGTGCAAGCGACATCGCTCACTGCGCTCGCTCTGAGAAGGTGAGGAAACGCCTGAGGATGTCGGAACTATACTTAGGTATAATAGCCACTAGAATCCAAGTTGATCCACTGGAGAAGCGACCGTTACCATTCAAGGAAGACACTTCGGTGCTGACAATGGTACCACGGGGAGAGGGAGCTCCACCAGGCGAGCTACTGGGGCCCTCTCGTTTAGGGATGGCCTCGTGGGCGCAGTGCTAGATAGACCTCTGGATGGTTCGTGTGAAATGCAGGATCCTTCATGCTGCAATCGCCCTTATAGAAGGGGAGAAGCGTGCCAGTTTTCTATGAAGTTTGGGGGATAGCGAAGTACCTTAGTCTCTGAGTGACTGGCGTCCCCTTCTTCTCCTCACTAGAGGAAAGCTATCAGAACTCCGGTTCTGCGTTTGAGGTGTCGGGGGTGTGCGCCCAGCCCCGCTAGTATCCGAAGTAGCATCCGATGTGACGATGACTAAGTCTTGTACATATTGCCTCGGGCAGTGCAGGCTGGCCATTTCGCGGATATTGGAACTCTGGTGGGCGTACTACTGCGCCTAATCAGTAGAAATATTGTCTGGTAACTGGTGTTGTCCTGCCGGACCTGTCGAGGGTGCCCTAGACCGGGGGCGTGACCCGCCCTGTAACCGTTTCTGAAAGCGGCGGTGGGTAGACTCCTGAGGCCGTTCTGCTACGTTTCTAGACGACCGCCGCCATCCGTCGGGAGCGCGGAGCAGCAGTGCTGTTGTTTCGTGTGGTAAAAAATACAGTCTTTTCGTTTGCTTGAAAAAGTGACTGAATGTTGTTTCTTTCAAATTGAAAGCCCTGTATATTATTAGAAATTCAGAAAGCTGATGAAATTTGCTACTATTCTATGTATATCATGTCTATGCCCTATACCTAACTAGTCAAATTTCGGACTTATGAGCATTTATTTGTCAAAATGTCCCTTCAGAATGGTATTCCCATTCGGTATTTGGTAGGCAGGCCATGATTACTATTTTACAGTACCTTGTAACATTCTCCTAAAAATAAAGGCACCAAGAAACTTGAATTTCGACATTTTCGTCATTTCAGGAGTTGCAAAAACCCTCGAAACGATGGATGAAAAGTATTCGAACGAAGTGCTCATGAATTTGTATATTATTACTGGAGAGACTTTTTGACGATCGGTGGATAAGGCGCTTGGGACCGTGGAATTGGCCAGCAAGATTACCCGATCTTAGTCCATTAGATTTATTATCTGTGGGGAATGTTGAAAGAAAAAGTTTACAAAACACCACTGCATTCGAGATATGAATTGTTGGAAAGGATTACCCAAGCATTTGAAAATTTGGATTTCAAAGACATCCACGACGAAAGCAGTCAACACCCGCATGTTGAAGTGCTTGGAAGTGAACGGCCAGCGATTCGAACATACTTTGAAATATTCGACATGATTGTTCTACTTTTTAATAATTCATAGAAATAGTTTGACTTTCAAGTTTCTTGGTGCCTTTTTTATTAGCAGAATGTCACAAGGTACTATCAAATAGAAATCATGGCCTGCCTACCAAATACCGAATGGAAATACCATTCTGAAGGGACATTTTGACAAATAAATGCTCATAAGTCCGAAACTTGACTAGTTAGGTATAGGCATGATATACATAGAATGGAAGAAAGTTTCATCAGCTGTCTGAATTTCTAATAATATACAGGGCGTTTCATTTGAAATAAACAACTTTTAGTCACTTTTTCAAGCAAACGAAAAGACTGTATTTTTTACCACCCTGTATTGTGAGTAACGTAGATCAGGCTAATGTGTTGAAAGCATTCATGTATCACCTAACTCCAAAACAAATTTCAATGCCATAGTGTCTATCAACCCGAAGTTATCAGCATTTTTAGAGGTGATGATTTTCGTTGAAAAAAATTGAAAATAATTTATATTTCTAAAACGGCAACAGATAGACATAGGGAAGTTGTTGGAGATTCCAAAAATAATATAATATACCAGGTGTTACATTCGAAAAAGCGTAGTTGCTACTACTTTCTATTAGAAGTGGTAACACCGCATTGACGAAAATATTTTAGTTGGGTAGAGAATGTCCGATAATGCACTGATGCAAATTTTCAAACTGATCCTATATCTGGTTCACCAGAAACGTCTAATGTGCCATCCACCGTGAATCACCCTGAGTATGGATTCAGCCACAAATTGTCTGACCTTGATACCGCTTGCAGTACTTCTCAAGAAAAAATCGGGTCCGTCATTCCGATTTCACGAAATAGAATTCAATTTCAGTGGCTATTGGCTTGAAAGTTTAGCCGGTTTTCGGTGAATTGCTTCAATTCCAACACCTTCGATAAAACTGTTGGTAATCTGTTAGTTTTAATAAAAATTTTCAATACTATGTTTGGAGTAAAAACTCTTTTTTTCCTTTCAGAGCTATGAAAGAGAAGCTCAGGAATGAACCATTCGCTTCTTTAGAGCAGTCATCAGAAGTCATACTTGGGGTATGGGTTTCTTTTGTTGAAATTTGCAATGAGAACATTTATGACCTATTACAAAAAAACGTGTCTAGCATTAATGATAGAAAAAAACTCCGTGTAACAATTGTTGATGAAAAACCGCACATAAAAGATTTGACAAATATATGCGTTTCCAATGGCGAGGAAGCATTTCAGGTTTATCAATATGGCATCCAAAAATTGAAGAGCTTGAAATCAAATATTCATAGTTATTATAGCAGATCGCATACAATATTCACCATTAAGATAGCTCATTCTTTAGCAAATAGAGACACTTCATATGTATCATCTTTCAATATTTGCGATCTAACTGGAGTTAATGAAATCAAAAAAACTATGGATAAAAATCAATTAAAAGAATACAATAGTATCAATAACTCAATGATGGTTTTTGGTATGTGCATAAATAAATTAGATAATTTATCTAGAAATCCTGGAATGAAGAAGCATGTTATTCCATGTAGAGATTCAAAACTGACTCAATTATTCCATAGAGCTCTATCTGGCTTGGAAGAGTTTTGTATAATAATTAATATAAATTCATCCAAAGAAGCATCAGAAGAAAACCAGAATATTCTCAATTTCTCTGCACTAACAAAAAATATAATATCAAAAGAAACTTTCTTGGAATATACCTCAGCAATTCATCAGTTCTCAGATTTTAATGAAATAGAAGAATTGAAGGAAATGCAGGAAGCCATTGATGAGAGAAATTCATGGTATGTAATATTGAAAAATACAAGACCCACCAATTATGAATTGGAAAAGGAAGACCTCATAAAAAGATGGGAAGAAATTTTAGATGACTCCAAAAAGTTTTTCATGACAAGAAGAAAATATATGGTGGAAGAATTTGAACAATCTTATCGAACAAAGTTGGGATTACTTGAAATAAATCTGGGACAGAAAATCGATAAAATTCAAAGAAAGAAATTAAATATAGAATTGAAACAATTGGAGGAAGAATATTCAAGAAATGAGAAAATCCTAAAATCCTATGAAACTGAATTATCTCAACTTGCCAACCAATCTGAAGAAATTACACATTTATCATCGGGAATTGAAAGCAGAAATAAATTAATCGCAGAATATGAGAAAACTCTGGAGGAAAGGGAAATGGATTCTTTTCTACTCAATGAAGCAAATTGTGGAAGGAAAAATATGTCCAATGGTCTCGATAATTCATCAACAAGCTCTATAGATCCTGGAGTAACTCCAATCGATGAACTACCAAATAGCGACAATGAATATGAGCAGAATAATAGTATGTTAGAAATTTCTTCAAGTATTATTGGTGAAGAAAGCTTTCCTGAATTGGTTTCCTCTCTAGAATTATCAGGAACAAACTCATGCTCGATAAGCAGAACTGAGTATGGACAGAAAATTACCGAGACAGAAGCAAGTGAAAGAACTGTAAAAAATTATGAAGGCATATTAGAGACAATAGAAACAACCGATCCGGGAAGTGGGGAATAGCACATACACATGACACTATCCAGAAGAAAATCATGTCACAAACTATTGAATTTGTGTTTGTTTCTATTTTTGTATTTGCGTTATTGATTTTGTTTACATTATATTCTTAATTGTTCAACAGATTTTATTTCAATCCCCGTTTCAAAACCCAGCAGAGACACTATAACAGCATCCTAGATTTCTTTCAGCGACATGTAGTGCGTTCCACTTGGCGCTCACAATGCTCACGCTCACGACCGCTGTTTATCCCATTCCTCATGCTCGTGATCGTTGCAATCAAACATTCAAGTGGAACGGGCTAGATTGGCATTGGCCTACTACATCAGTCTTCAGCAGGCCGTGACCAAATTATCATCCCCACTCCTCGAACGACCGCAAAGACCCAAGTCTTGGGATGGGTCGTTGTGAGCTTGGCGTGGGCGAAAACAATGACGTCATGACTGACGTATTCGCCGCGGCCACAACGACCGTAGTCGCCATGTGGAACGGCCAAAGGAGCGTTTTGATCGTTGTGAGCGCCAAGTGGAACGCACTAATGGAGTTTTGCTTGTTCACACAAAAATACGCCAGAACTTTGTATTCTTTTTCCACAACATTTCTATTTTCTCCAGTGGCGGCGCCTCACCTATTATTTTATCATTTTCTTCATAAACTCAGAGAAATCAAAAAAACATGGAAGCGAACACCAAAATATTTAAATATTCACTATATTTAATCAAAATCAACAATACTTTTCTTCGCCGCCACTGTCAAATAATTCTTTGAGGACCTGGAGGCGACAATTTCTTCGGCTCTATCCAGTGCAGATTCGACGATATCGAAGGCAAAGAGTAGTAGTGTCTACTCTTTGCCGAAGGATTGCGAATGGACGCGAAGGTATTGGCACAGTATAAGGCAGTATACCTTTACCTTATACCATTGTTTAAATGCTTAATAAACAATGCTTATACTGTGGTATTGGTCTTTGAGGCGATGGAAATATCACCGATCGATGTAGAATATCTTTGGATCGGACCTTTCCGTGATTCTGCTGGATTCGGGATAAATGTCGCCACTCCCCATCACCTGATTTGTTGATATTATGAAACCGTAACCTGCAACATTGTTTGCTCATGCTCATGTGATACAGATTATTTTGATTGTTTCCTTGGATAATTTCAAATTTGATATCTTTCGTTGTGGTTTAATTGAGTGTGTAATTGAGCGATATTTGTCATGAATCCAGTGCAAGATTTAGTAGTTTCCCTTTTGGAAACGTCTTTTCCAAGAAGAACAGCTGTAAATTCTCCTGTTTCGCAGTACAGAGAGTAGTCTTAGGGCCGGTATTATAAAGGGCAACCGTGAACCGACGGTTCAACCGTTGCGTCAACAACCAAATTCTTCACTAAAAATACGGAATCTGGTAGTTGACGCACGGTTCAACCATCGGTTCTCCTTTTATAATACCGGCCCTTACTAAAGATAAAAAAAGGCTATTTTCTGGTATCGTACCTGGATTTGTGGAAGTATTTTAATCAGTGTTGGCCTTGTCAATTGTTAGATAAAATAAAGAATATATGCAGACTTTTCAAGGTCCGTTAAAATGCATTAAAATTATTTTTTTATATAATCGCCTCACCAGCTTACGACATCAAGAGCCGCCCTGGGTTTCTCAATGTTTTGTTATGAAAGGATTCAAATTCATGTTCATTTTTCTACTGATGGTCTATGTTAGTTAGGGAATATCTCAATGAAGTTGTTATTTCGTCTTATTTCAAAGAATGTCTTCAGTTGTCTTCAATTTCAATGTTTTAATCAACTTTTCCACAGTGTCAGTACTGTCAGTCAATTGACACAACATAGACGCATAGAATACCTGGTGTATCGATTCTTTACTAAAAATTGTGACCAAAGTTTGTAGATCAAAACGGCACTCTAGATAGTAGATTTTGTCCTAGTGCCGGAATAATCCGCAATATTTATCGGTCGTGGCGCTACTGCGGCAACGAAAAATAGCGCGACCCCTTTCGGGATAGATGAAAAGCAGGACAAATTCTCAGATTTTCGATCGACAGAAAAGTCTTAAACAAAATCTAATCAGTTCCAACACCAGGTATTCTATGCATCCATAACACAACTAATTCATTTACATGTCAAAAAACCCCTGATGTTTCCCTCCTATGAAAAAACATCTCAAAAAATACATATATGCATAGAGTGAAAAACAACATTTTCTCCCCTCCGTGAAGAAGTTTCAGCTTCTCTCACTCCAGTCATCTTTCATCTCGATTCTGCACAACTTTGCAACGGGACGCTTGAATACTCCGTTACTAGTCTTTACACTCACTACTCGAACTCGTCCATCAGGGCCTGGATGCAGTGTCTCTACTCTTCCTAACTTCCACTGCCTCCTTGGAGAATTCTCCTCAACAATGATGACTATGTCATTGTTCCATTTTGTTCGTTTAGACTTTAGATCAATCATTTTCTGAGATTTGGCCCAATCTCTCCTGTAATCCTTTATATTCGTGAATTCAGTGGTTAAATTAGATGATCCAAGTAAGAAATGATTTGGGGTAAGGGACTCCAAATCATTTGGGTCTCTAGAAACTTTTGTGAGAGGTCTCGAATTTATGATATTTTCACACTCTGTAAATACTGTCTGCATAAGTTCGTCCTTGAGAACTTGTCCATTCAAAATGGCGTAGAATGCTTTTTTCACGGACTGCACCATACGTTCCCAGGCACCACCCATATGCGGTGACGCTGGTGCCAAAAACTTCCAGGCGATACCTTCATGTGTGAAGGTGTCAGTGATTCTTGCCTGGTCGATGTCATTGAGTGCTCTCTTCTGCAGCTCCCCGAAAATTTGTTCCATTGTCGGAATATATCTCTTTCAGTTGTCCTCTTCTAGCTATCATTCTCCGAACATCTAAAATAGCTGAGTCTGTGGTGAGTGAATGCGCTACCTCAAGGTGGACAGCTCTTACAGTGAGGCAGGTGAAAATCACTCCCCATCTCTTCTCTCTTCGTTGTCCTATCTATAGGACAAGTCACGGTCCAAAATAGTCCATTCCTGTATACGTGAATGGTCTAATATTGGGTGGCAAGCGTGCTACAGGAAGCTGTCCCATTATTGAAATAATTGGTTTTGATTTGGTGATTCTACATTTCTGACATCTCTTGAACGCCGACTTCACCGCACTTCTTCCATCAATTATCCAGAAGCGTTGCCTTACATCGTTCAAAACGGCTTCCACTCCTTGGTGTGCGAACTTTTTATGATAGTTTTGCAGGAGTAGTTGCGTGAATTGATGTTTTGACTGTCGATCCGACTCTTTTATTCATTTCGCTACCAATTTCACTTTTCCTATTTGTATTAGAGTGAGTTATTAATATCCTTTATTTCCAAATACAGCATTTATGAAAGATTCAAAATTTCACAAATTGAATGGAATTATAACTCACGCTATTGGCACAGACCTGTGCTATTGGTTTGAAGATACCATTGAGTTTAAATATACATAGAGGTACATCCCAGTTCAACGATTTGAAGCTGAATTTAGTGTAGTTCATTCACCGGTTTATAGATGGAGAAGTGTGTTTCAGAGAAGCGAAAATTTTTACTCCCGCATCTGGCGGTAAGTAGCTGAACTATAAAGCACCATTTCCAAAGCCGAATGCGATGACGGTCAGGACCGGCGCGGCGTGAGAAATATTAGATGTTCAGTATTTCATCACACCTGATTTTTTTGGATGCAATAAAACGAAATTCATTTTTGATCTTTCATGAATATAAAATACTGTTGTATGAAAAAATAAATGCATGAAATTTTTTCTCCATTCACAAGTATGTATTTATAAATAGATTTTCTATGAATTTTTAAAAATATTTAATTTTTTATTAGCAGCGGAATGCTTCTGTGTCAAGATTCCTTTGGCTTTTTTCTGTCTCCTGTACAGCTTCACTCTAATCAGTTGTCTCAACAAATGAATCCTGTACTCTACATTCTGGAGTTAACGGAGAGATCCAATCTTTTATAAATTCTTTTTTTTTTCAATTTTCCAAAAATATACCTTCGAAGTCCCATTTTTAGTGATTTTTTTGACCATAATTTTCTTTATGCGCTTTTTTATCAAATGTTTGAAATCGGTTGAGGGAATTCTAAAAAGTATCCGTTCATGGCCATAATTTCGATTCACAATATATGTATATCCCATCATTACCTAGCTTATTCAAATCATCAATGAGGAGTGCTTTTTCGCAGTTATCGCATTTGTATTTTTTGGCGATGTTCCTCATTAAATACCATGAAAAATACGCGATTGAGTTGGATTCTGGGGTATTTAGGGGTTCAATCAACTTCTTATCCCTTATATCCTCCTCACAAGGCTCACCGTTGTCCGAATCCGCAGAATAAGGTCGAATCTGTCCAATCAACCACATCAATGGGCCTACTTTCAGATACCCCCATTGTACACAGATCGAAGTCATGTCGTCTTGACAGTTAGAATTATCGGAACATTTTTCCAGACAACCAGTCATGACCGACTGCATCCCAAATCTGAAGCATCGAGCTGAGGGTTTTGGATCATAACCCCTACGTTGTCTTATTTTGGAGAATATTTTCCCGATTGGGCCCTGATGGTTGACCCGTCTTGTTATCAAATATGGATATGTTTCCTTCGTCTCCTCCCACAGTTGGAGGATGCCACTGATGGTTTGAATCAAACCGTTGAAACAATTCATGGCTAATAGTTCATCAATATTGATTCACACCGTTTGTAACGAAGATAAAGAATTTGGATGAATCCGACCCTGCCTACGATTCATAGAACTAGAGGAAAATAAATATTCTACAGATTTCTATAAATGAGTAGTGACTTTTGTCACTACACTGGATCGGCAGATTATAGTTCCTTTACAAGCTACTATACTCCATTCACTTTTATTTAATCACATAGGAGGTAATGGTTTCGTTTTCAGGAGTTGGTGCCCCTGATGAAAAGCACAGAACATATGATGAAAAGTCAGTGCGCGCACAGAGAATATCGTTAATGACAAAACGACGTTGCCAGTTTCTTTGTTTACATCAAAGTAAAAGTATCAAAGATATTCCACATTTTGTTAGGTTTACAAATTGTTCGCAGATTTTTGGTATTTAATCGATATTTGCAGGTGAGTTCTTCGTCGAATATACAAGATTAACGTATGTTTATTAATTGTTTTTAGCACCAGTTTGGAGCGTGAGGACGATTTTCAAGACCAGGACGAATATTTACCTTTCGAGGTTAAACACGGGAATTTCGTTGAAAAAGCTTTTATTTAGACAGATATCGCAGTAGATGGATCGGATGGAGCCTCGAGAGGTCGATTAGGATGATATTTTTCAGGTTTTCCAAGAAATTTGGCGATATCTGAGCAGATATGCAGAAGTTAGGTACCTCACTAATGAGGTGGAACTTAGACCTAATTCTCCTGTAAGAAACGCCTTTCAAAGGTCGAGATGGTGAAAAATGTCTTCTTTAGATGCTGTTTGAACAAACGCAGCCGAGTTTTATACCCCAACATTGATTTTAAGAAAGTTATCAACAAAATAAAATTCACATTATTCTTGATTCTTGTAATTACCCATCAATTCATCTTATATCTTTAGGTTGATTTTTTTTAAGGAATTCTTGATTATGATCAACAATTGATGTCGCCAAGTCTTGAACTTTCAGTCCAAGAGGATAATAAACATTGAATCTTCACAAGCATGCATATGAAAATTATGTGAAAGCAATGCAATTTTCTTCCATGGCGATCTCTTGTACGTTTTATGCAAATAACTAGAAAAGGGATCCTTTCTATCAATTCATATAAACGTTAATTATTTTCGTCCATCACATCTTTTCCAATTCATTCATTTTCCGAATAAATTCACATTCTGAGAAATACGCTAAGAATGTAGAAAGGGCAACATAGTGTTGACTTGCAACATAGTGTTGACTTGCAACATAAAAATATTTTGAAAAACGTCATAACTTCGATACAGAGTGGAATGTGTCAAATTTCCAAGGCCAGAGTTGTGATTTTATAATTGTGAATGGAGTATATGTGCCGCCACTAAAGTTGGCAAGAAAACTGCCAAAAATTTTTGCATCAATTCGTTCAAGGACGTTGTACCGCTATGTATATTTAAACTCAATGTAGATACTATTACAGATCAAAATCAGTTAACTAATGTATACAGGGTCTTTCACGAGGAACCTCACCCATATTTATACGGGAAACTACTGAACGTATTTTCATGAAATTCAGCACTTATAAGTATTTCACGATGCTGATGAAATCTAAAATATTTTCAAGGCATGAGCACCTCCGGTTTTTCCGGAAATGACGTCAACTTCCGTTTTTCGAATTAGAACACCATTTTTTTATTGCAGAAATAGATTCCTTAGAAAATTTCAAGTTATTTTGATGTAACATTTTTCAGTTTTGGTGGGAAAATTCTCTCTGAGCGGGAAAATTCGAAAAAAAAAATCGAAAATAGAGCTCCGCTGAAACAAGAATAACTTCGAGGTTTTTGGATGGAAAATTTTCATTTTTGGCATTTTTCAAGATGTAAGATTGATGTATCCACTTTAAAAATCGAAATCGCGATTCATGATACAGGGGGTGAAAAAATCGCTTTCAAAGTTAGGGATGACAAAATCCTGAAAAATCAATTTTTTCAAATTAGAACCCCATTTTTTTATGGCAGATATTGAATCTACGTTAAAAAATAATGTGAGTGTATGCATCACACCCTTGCCCTAAAGTGGATATTTTCTGAGTTATTCACAAAAAACTGTTTTTCGTCTTGAATTTTCAGCTATTTCTTTTCCCTTCACG
This sequence comes from Adalia decempunctata, assembly GCA_951802165.1. Taxonomy (NCBI): domain Eukaryota; kingdom Metazoa; phylum Arthropoda; class Insecta; order Coleoptera; family Coccinellidae; genus Adalia; species Adalia decempunctata. The sequence goes on from OX637696.1 coordinate 41,436,822, forward strand.
CCAAAAAGATGAAATTTTCAGGAACTGTTAAACTTAAACCATGTTTTAGATTTTACTACCCTAATATGCAAGAGAAAAAAGTTACAGGTTGTTCCTAAATAGATGGCGAATTTGGATTCGAATTTGTATCGGAAACCTCTTTATTTCAACTAATCGGCCATCGGTTTTCTCTCCAGTGATAAATAAATAATTCCTTATGAACCATATGCAAAAACTTACCATGGTTTACATTCTTTTTTTTTAATGATAGATATCATTAATTACATCTGCCAAATTCCTCTTTATTCAGTAGATGTAATTAATGATATCTATCATTAAAAAAAAAGAATGTAAACCATGGTAAGTTTTTACATATGGTTCATAAGGAATTATTCATTTATCAACGGAGAGAAAACCGATGGCCGATTGGTTGAAATAAAGAGGTTTCCGATACAAATTCGAATCCAAATTCGCCATCTATTTAGGAACAACCTGTAACTTTTTTCTCTTGCATATTAGGGTAGTAAAATCTAAAACATGGTTTAAGTAACAGTTCCTGAAAATTTCATCTTTTTGGCGTGAAGGGAAAAGAAATAGCTGAAAATTCAAGACGAAAAACAGTTTTTTGTGAATAACTCAGAAAATATCCACTTTAGGGCAAGGGTGTGATGCATACACTCACATTATTTTTTAACGTAGATTCAATATCTGCCATAAAAAAATGGGGTTCTAATTTGAAAAAATTGATTTTTCAGGATTTTGTCATCCCTAACTTTGAAAGCGATTTTTTCACCCCCTGTATCATGAATCGCGATTTCGATTTTTGAAGTGGATACATCAATCTTACATCTTGAAAAATCCCAAAAATGAAAATTTTCCATCCAAAAACCTCGAAGTTATTCTTGTTTCAGCGGAGCTCTATTTTCGATTTTTTTTTCGAATTTTCCCGCTCAGAGAGAATTTTCCAACCAAAACTGAAAAATGTTACATCAAAATAACTTGAAATTTTCTAAGGAATCTATTTCTGCAATAAAAAAATGGTGTTCTAATTCGAAAAACGGAAGTTGACGTCATTTCCGGAAAAACCGGAGGTGCTCATGCCTTGAAAATATTTTAGATTTCATCAGCATCGTGAAATACTTATAGGTGCTGAATTTCATGAAAATACGTTCATTAGTTTCCCGTATAAATATGGGTGAGGTTCCTCGTGAAAGACCCTGTATATTATTCTATGGGAGTAGCGAGTAGATAATAGTATATTCTAAAACTAGTTGCAGAATGGGCTCCTATTCCAATACGAATGAGTATTGGAATTGCATTCTGCAGAGTATTAGACGATATTTTCTCTATTTGAGTCAAATTTTGTGAAATTCTATGAAAAAATTCAAATTATAGGTCCTAGTGACATATTGTATCTTGGCAGTTGGTGTGAATGAATGTTAGGAAATACGAAAATTGACATTTCCAAATTGACGTCTGCTGAAATTTAAAAGGATCGGAAGTCATTGCTGACAACCACAAAACGAAAAATGTAACTGAAAATGATGCTGTAATGAATTCATTACAGCACTGTTTTCAGTACTGTAATTACCATACTGAAATAGAGAAATTTATATTATTGGTCTAAATATCAGTCAAAATATTCTATTGATTTCGTTATTGGAAGTAATTTCATTAAATAAAACAAATGTTTTATATCTAATTAAATTTATTTCTTACAATTCTTTTGCCATCAAGAATCGGAGAACAACCTCCAAGATGATAAGTCTCCATGTATATAATCAGAAAATGGCTGGAAAATGCCAAAACAAAATTTACATCACAATGCTAATCTTGTACATGGCTAAAATATTTCAATATTTTCATTGAGGAAACAAATATTAATCAAATAAATAAATAAAATACTTAACCTGAAGTCTGTACAATCTAGAAAAGTTTAAAATGAATGATGAAACTTTCAGTATGTTTGAAAAATTGTTTCAAATGTATAAGTACCAAAATATATGAATTTTGTTGAGAATAGAACTTCTTATTCTTAGTGGCACATGAATCTAAATTTTCCTGAGAAAATTTTTTCGTGTTGTTTTTCTGCCACTAGCAACCGGAGTTAAAAAGTTAAAGTACATGTAACATGTTCTCAAATGATAATTTATTGGAAACTGAACTATATCTCGAGTTATCAACGATAATCTGGAATCAAATATCTTATTCTATTGCCTGAAATGTAGTCCTATTGATTCTATCTTGTCAATTATCAGCAGGTTCTTTATTTTTCACGTTATATCGTTTTTACGCCTTGAGAGCTTTCATGAGGCCATCTGTTGACATGGATTTTGGTCTTTCGATAGGTAGACCAAGGGCACGGTCCCAAACAAGAGAGGACAGCACTCCCAAAGCTCTTGATACGCCAAAGAGAACAGTATAGTAGTTCATTTCTTTGAGACCATAATACTGTAAAAAAATAGACATTGATATCAGGTTAAGAATCAATATGAATAATTTTATGCATATGTATATAAGAATATGCTTGGCAACTAGCACCGCGAAGCTGCCAACGGTAATTGTACGACAATACAATGATTTCTGAGCGCTCGATCCACTTGACCGAAGGCTATATCATTTCGTCACGATGTCTATATTTCTCGAACTTCGAGCCGAAAAAGGACTTAATCGACTAGGTTCGACTCACTGATCACGAATCCGTGGTAAAATTCAATGCTGTCAGTCCGGCCGTCAACACGATAACTCTCGTACGTAAGACATTCGGTGGCCAAAATTCGGCCGGGTGTTCCGTTCGAAATACCCCATATATCTATCTACTCGCAGAACTGGCAATAGACTTATGCCACATATACTCCAAAACATTCATTTCTAAACCAGACAAAGTCATCTGTCAAGTTAGGTTCAACGTTGTCATCCGGGTTTGTTAATCACGATGGCCTCTCTACCCGTACTAGACTAGGAAATTGTTCAACCTTGGCATAAAAGGCTCCCGCAGTAGGCAAATTATCAGCATTTCATGCAGTCGCCCTTGCCCTAAGTCATTTTTATTCCTTCCTGAAGCAAGGGCACTCATTACTTCCAGTACTGTGTCCCGCTCCAGTTTGTCTACACGTTCGACAAGTTTCAGTTTCTTTACACACCCTGTCTTGCCACTCTTTTTGCAATCCTGTGTTTTAGTTTGTAATCTCTCATTAGATACTCGATCCCTTGAGCGATGCCTCTTTCAACCTAGGTGTTACCACCTCATTATGCTTCGGACTTTGAATCCCTTTCGGAAGTGTACACACGTATGCCCGCGGCGTTGTGGACGAGTTGGTACCTTCACGCCCAGCCTTCTGGTTCTGTTTTTCAGACTTCTTCAGGCTCTCTATCTATCCTTGGGATGTGATCTAAATGACCACACCCTTTCCGTCTATAAATTTGCGTTTAAGCATGAGCCCACCTCAGCCAATACCTTCTTATCAAGTTTCTAGTCATTTCAAAGCGATATCAAAATACTCGGAAATGCTCAATCTGAATAAAATTTAAAAAATATCTTACCTGCAAAAGTACTCCAGAATGAGCATCTACATTTGGCCAAGGGTTCTTAACTTTGCCTAATTCCAAGAGTATTGGAGGCACTACTTTGTAAACATTTGATACCAACTGAAACAATAATATCAATGATGAATTCCCTTATGCAGTTGATAACACAAATAATTAAATGTCGATTATTGAAAATATACAAGGCAAATTTAACGCGTTACCAGTTATATTATTTGCGGTTTGCTGTGGTTGCCCTTATGATTCAACCACCACGAACCTCAAAAACAGAACGGTTACGAAACATGGTTATTCTTGCATGATGAAACAAAATAATAATGACATAATTCATATTCAGACTTGATGATATTCAGATTTCACCTATGGTGTAGTTTGTCTCTGGAATATTATACTAACTGATAAAGAAACTGCAACACCCAGAAGGAGCTGTTTAAATTTATTTTTTTTCGGTAAAAAATAGATAGTATAGCAAGGAGTGTCTCAGAGCCGCCAAAGTCCGTAGGGGCTGGGGTAAATTTCGAAGCCTTCGACCTATGATGTCCCAAACATGCTCTATGGGCAAAAGATCGGGGGATCTATCTGGGCGGCCATGGCAATAGATTCACATGGATCGCTTCAAAAAAATCGTTCGGACAGTTACAGAATGCCTTTGTTCTCCTCATCAGCCAAAGATCGAGTTGTCGCAAATCGGTCTCTAATGGCCATAAGTCTTAGATGTCGATCTTGAACTTCATTCGTGCCACTTCGACGTCCGGTGTCTACTTTTCTTCGATTTTGGGCATCACACCACGCTTGACAACATCTCATAACAGTACTTGGATTTCTGTTCGTGCGGTTAGCGATTTCTCGAAATGACAACCCCGCCTCCCGTAGACCAATAATTAGACCTCTTTCAAATTCACTTAGCTGGCGATAAATTCTGGGTACACGTGCTCTAGGCATTTTAAAAATCACTAAACATCGACTTTGGATCTCCTCGAACAGCTGGTTTGTTGTTAAATTTAAAAAATTTGCAAAAAACGACTACAATATTTAAATAGCAAAAAATGTTTACATGAAAAAACCTTCACGATTGTTTTCTCCAAAAGTCATTCAGTCCCTGCTATACTATCTATTTTTTACAAAAAAAAATTTGAAATTCAGTATATTATAAAATAGAATCATAACTAGTTTGCTTCATTGATAATGACTATTCCACTCATTTCCAAAACTGACCAATCGCAGTCCAAAGACAGCTCGTATTATCGCGAAAATACCAACTGTCTCTGAATTATGATTGGTCCTACAGAACTACAGAATAATCTGTGATTGAACTATGGATAAGAACGGTTTGACAACTGAAAAATATAAATTGTAGACGTCAACATGAGTTTTTCCTTGCTTTCCTCGAATATGGAGTTTCTGACCTTTTATTCTGTTCGTGAAATAGTCATATAAAATTTCACTCGAGATTGAATTTACCTCATAAGTCTATCTTTCATTTCCAAACTCAAATGAGTTGCTTTGAGGAAACACCTCCGGACTCGTGATGTTTCCAAGCAACTCATTTTCGTTTGAAAATAAATCGATAGACTTATCACGGAAATTCAATCTCTTGTGATATTACTACTGATAATTTCGGCAATTGAATCATTCATATAGAAGTAATCATACCAATATCAAATGAATGTGTTTTGCTTCATCAAATGAATATTTCATCTCATTGTGCCTTTTAGGATCAGAGAAAAACATAAGATTTCTCCTTCATAACCACTTACACGCTAAAATGATACGATAAGATGGGGTTAGACATACCACATGTAACCTTCAACGCGCTAAAATTAGCCTATAATCACATAGTATTGAATTTGATCGCTAAGAAACCACTTGTTAATCCCTCGCGAGGTATGTAATCTTACAATGAAGTAAATTTATCTTCTTTCTGAGATCACTTATACTGATTAGACCAGTATGAAGGCTTGTTCAAACTAGGGTAGTAGTACACCGAATCGAATAGAGTTTTGAAGGTCAAACAGCCTCCAACTCTTCAAGCAATTGTTCATGAGCAAATAATTATTGAAATTCAGGATTCAGAAGAGTACTCCCAAGCCCATAGCAATTCCAAAATATTCTTATGGTACCGTTGGGTACACAACCCTCCACTTAAAAGTAGGTTATGTATGTTGAGTTAACATTATTAGTATTTGTGTTATTAGTGTTATTACAGTTGTTGGATAGTCGTGTTAAGTAGTTTTGATAATATATTAGTGTAGTTGGGATCTTTTATTTGTGTAGTTGGAATATTTTATTTGTTTAGTCTGTGTTGTTTGGACATTCAATAATAATAGATGGTAGTGAAGTATATTCATAACTTTTTATGTGTTTACCTTCTATAACTTTCCTACTACTCGGCATGGAATCTAAATATTTGAAAAATTCCCCCAAGCTGAGGAAAACTTTACTTCCATCTATCATTATTGAATGTCCAAACAACACAAACTAAACAAATAAAATATTCAAACTACACAAATAAAATATCCTAATTAAACGAATAAAAGATCCCAACTACACTAATAAATTATCAAAACTACTTAACACTACTATCCAATAACTGTAATAACACTAATAACACAAATACTAACGATTTTAACTCAACATACATAACCTACTTTTACATCCATAAACACAACAATATACGCTTGAATTAGACATTTGTAGAACTTTATCACTTATTTCCAAACACAAATTAATATAATAAACACAAGAGAAAAATAAACTTTCAGGCTCTCAACTCTCACAAACAACTGGTAATACCAACTAATATCTAGTACAATCACCACTATCTTGAACTTCGAAGCCTAACTGAGTATTTTAGAATTTTTGCCGCAAGGTGGCTTGGAGATGAAGTTGAAGAGAGTCAGCTCATTTTTGATTTGTATTGAGCAAAAAACCTCATGGAATTATATTTTCTCATAGATACAAAAGAAGGAAACTAGAAATGTTGAAGAAAATATTTTTCTTTGCAAATTGGAGCACTTTCATTGGTAATCAAATTCAACCTGAAATATGCCGAAAAAAAGCAAAGAAGCATGGAAATTATGGTAAATAATGCAATGGAGTTTTCTTGGAAAAGTTGATCCTTCTCTGAAATTTCAAATGGAAGATAAATAGAGTACATAAAATTTCAATTTCCAGATATACAATTTTGTAATATGTACATCAACTTTCAAGATAATGAAATTAACTCACCTGGAATAAGGGATCGTTGGGAAGATGTTTGAGTGCAAATTCTCTTTGACATGTGTATCTGGGATCAGTCTTCCTCAGCACAGCATGCCCATAACCAGGTACAACTTGTCCAGATTTCAGAGTTTTCCAGATGAAGTCTTTGAGTTGCTCTTCAGTGGCCTTATCACCAACCTGTTGGCGAAGTTTTTGTAACCAAACCAAAACCTGAAATCACATAACTTAGAAGTTGGAACATTATTTTCATTTACACCATTGTGTACTTCTTGGTTCGCAAGACCGTGGAGGGGTCCGGCCAATCCGTTCATTCCAGCTGAAAATGAAAGGTAAGGATCGCTGAGTGCGGAACCAACCAAATGTACAGTATGTGCAGATACGTTTCCTCCTTCATGATCACTAAAAAAGAAACAGAACATTCAAATCAAAGACTACTACAAAAATTGGTTTCAAATCTACCTGTGAATTGTCAGGTATAATCTCATCAATTCAATGAATTCTGGGTTATCATATCCCAACATCGTGGTGAAGTTATAACTCCAATCTTTAGATGTGTCAATTGCTCCAATGCCAGAGCCATCCCTAAAAGTGTTTCTGTAAATAGTAGCTGCTACTACTGGTAGCTTGGCAATAAGATCCATTGCATCCTCATAGGTGTACTCCCAATATTTTGATTTATGAACGCCATTTGCGTATGCTTTGGCAAATTTACTCTCGCTGTTCAGTACTGTCATAGCTGCTGAGAGTTGGGACATTGGGTGAACATTGGTTGGTAGATTGTTCAAAAGAGTAACGACATGAGATGGGAGCTCTGCACGTTCAGCCCATTCTTTGGATATTGCTTTCACCTGGAATCAAAACAAGAATACTGAATGAAATGTTACTGTTGCATGTATTTCATGGCGGTGATGTCACTTGAAGAAGAAGATTATCAGTTGAAACATCTCCAAAATCAGATAAAATATAACAGATTTAAATTTGAAAGATTTTTTTACCTGAGCGTCGGTAGGTACATCTCCAGTGATCAAAAGCCAGAACAAACCCTCTGGAAGGGGTTCTTCACCACCTGGAGCCTTAGGAAGGACTTTCTGACATTCAGGAATACTCAAACCTCTGAACCTGATACCTTCATCAGGATCCAGAACTGAGGTCTCACATACCAAACCCTTGATTCCTCTCATACCTCCATACATCATGTCGACGGTAACTTCACCGACTTTAGTGTTTCCATGATTTTTTCGGAAATTCTTTACTCTTTCTTGTTCTTTAGGTATTTTTGCTGCAAGTATAGCTTTGAGGTCAGTGGAAGCATCACTGAGTTGGCGCAAGATACTTGATGCTTGGGAAAGTTTCTGAAAATAAGAAGAGATAACCATGTTAGTGCCATATAAATTAACAATTCAGTTCGTAATGTAGTTCCATCAAATGCATGTGGTCTACTCTAAGTAAATGTGTTTTGGTATGCAATGCTCAAGTCAACATTAGCTTGGATAAACATAGCTTTAAGCATTTCTTCCAAACAATTTACAACCACCTATTTTGCTCACCAAGTTACTTTCTGACTGCTTCTGACACTCGATAAAGGCGAGATGTTTTCGTTAGGCAAGGTCTGCAATTTCCACTCTTTTTAGAATAATATAGGCACTCCCCTAAATAAGCTCCAATCAACAATTAATTAGCTGTGTTGGAGAAGGATGGCTAATAAATACGTTGTTTGTAGCTTATTTAGGGGCGTGCCTTAAGTATTCTCAAAAGAGTGGAAAGGGCGTTGCTTTTAATGAGATCTAATACAGATCGAAACCTAGGTCAACATACAGGGTGTTTCAGAATAAGGGACCGTAAATTCGGGATCTTAATCCTCAGATGATTTTATGATACAAAGTTCCTATGGACTATAGGTCCCTGACGCACTGTTTCTGAGATACGGGGTGTTGAAATTTAAAAAAAAATTGGTTTTATGAAATTATTTTATACACCGTACACGATTTTTATTTGCGTTTTGGTAGGTCATGAGTACGCATTAAGGTACATTTTTTCCTATACAAAATGATGTTCAATTTTCACCAGTGGCGTCCGTACAGACTTCTATCCGAATAAATTCGGTGAAAAAATTGGTACGCCAATGATTTTTCTCTAATTTTAAATTATTTTCGTAATTACCACAATTTACAATAAGAATGGTTTCTTGAGTTTTTTACCTGCGACGAATACTTTCTGAGGAAAAAAAAATAAAATGTAATTTATGTGTTTAAATGCGTACTCATTTTCATAATAAGTTTCCGTGAATTCGGGGTCTTAATCTTCAGATGATTTTATGTCCTATGCCATAGTTCCTATGGACTATGGCTCTCTGACGCATTGTTTCTGAGATACGTTGATGTTGAAAATAAAAAAAATGTTTTTCGAAATTATTTTCGGCACCGTGTATGTATGCAAATTCCTTGTTTGTGAAATTTACTATCCTAGATATTCTGTAAAATCAGCAGTCGAAATCAATTTTGCAAACGTCAATTTTAGAAGTAATCAAAGAATTTCTTAACTCTCTTAGATGAAATTGCATTTTTTTTTCTCAGACAGTATTCGTCGCAGGTAAAAAACTCAAGAAACCATTCTTATTGTGACTTATACGGTGATTACGAAAATAAATTAAAATTCCAGAAAAATTATTGGCGTACCAATTTTTTCATCGAATTTATTCGGATAGCCACTGGTGAAAATTGAACATCATTTTGTATAGGAAAAAATGTTTCTTAATGCGTACTCTAACATACCAAAACTCAAAAAAAAATCGTGTACGGTGTAGAAAATAATTTCATAAAACCAATTTTTTTTTTATTTCAACACCCCGTATCTCAGAAACAGTGCGTCAGGGACCTATAGTCCATAGGAACTTCATATCAGAAAATCATCTGAGGATTAAGATCCCGAATTTACGGTCCCTTATTCTGAAACACCCTGCATACTCTCTTTGATGGCCTGATAGGATTGAACTTTTGTAAGTCTCTCTGGACGATGATTTAGGACAAGTTCGACTAAGATGCGTGGCGGTTGTTGATATTTATATCAATGAACGTGGTGTGTCTGTTTATTCGATATATTATCCTTATTTGCATTTCATTATACGATAGCTTTTTATTATTAATAAGTAATGTTTATTCTCATATTACTTACTACACATGTACAGATCTGGATTCATACCAAAGCCTAGCTTCGGCTCATTAACTATGAATATTGATTTGATTAGATACTTATATGTACTATACTTATACTATACACTCTGTACTAAAATCGGCTGACCAGTTGGTCAGGAATGATAGGGTATTTTTTCTATGAGGTATCTTTCATACACCACAAACACAAATTACCGTCATTGCAGTACTTAATCAATAGACAACGCTTCGAAAATCTATAACATTGTGAATTTTGATGTCTCCATGCTCGAGGTATTTTGTAATATTGTTATGCTCAACACAAATGACGGAGGCACTAAAAATGAAAATATCTATGCTGATAATAACTTCCTAATAGGGTAAAACTGTACTCTCACAAAAACTATCGAATATTGTTATCGTTCATCATAGCTAGTTTTTGCCAAAAGTTTAAGAAATTCATTCCCTCTATGTGTAACTCTCTGATATTTCTCGTATAGACATTTCCATTTTTTAATCCACAAAATTCATTAATTACTTAATGTCGTATGTACATTATGACGAAACAGCCCATACGAGTAAAATTTGTGCACGAAAGTATTGGAGACAATTCATAAATTTTTTTAACATTAATATTTTTGGAAGTTGAAGTGTTGTTACTGTTTTATAAAAAACTCAAGGTTAAATATCTCTGGGGCGCCTCAAACCTTATTTATTTACGTCCTTACACATTATGTTCTTGTTAAAATTAGAACTAGAATTAGCTTTTTGGATGCAATCTCCACCTATATATAGAACCTACGCAAATCTGCCGTGGACTTTTGAATTTTGATATTAATTATTATCGTTCAATACGACTTCAGATAAACAAATTTCTCAGTTTCTGGAAAGAGAGAAACTCCAAATGATAGCGTGACAAAAATGACCTCCAATTATGTTGTATCACACACGGGATGAGAACAAAGTGAAGAGTGATCATTTGATTCATAATAATACTGGTATGAAACAGAATAGGAATACATAGATATGTAGTAGATAGCAAATAGGAATATTCTGGATTATTCGAGAATACATACCACAGCTGAGAACCTCATTATGTTTCTGAAATTACAAATGAATCATGACAATTTAATGACATTGAATAATTTTGTCTGTAGTTCGTTAAAACATAGATGCATAGAATACATGGTGACCAAAATTTGTAGATCAAAACTAAGATGTCTAGAATAATGGTGTAGGCACTGATTAGATTTTGTTTCGACCAAATTGAGAATATTAGCAATGTTTCGTTATTTTCACTTCAGGTGGCGCTGTTCACAAATTTGACTGATTTTTATCAGTTATTTCAAATATTGGAATTTATTCTGGCGAACGTGGCGTGTTAATGGTTGACAATTTTGTCAAGCAATAATGTGTGTTTATCCTGATTTATAGTTCTTAGGAAAAGTATAAAACATTCATTATAAAAAGAAGCCATTCTGCTGTCATGTCATAATTGACTTTGGCAAATCAGCTGTTGATACATCAATCAAATTGACAACAAAAAATATACTGAAATGATATTGCGGCGCCGCCACGAAACATTGCTAATATTTCCGATTTGGTCGAACGTCATTCCATTCAAAAATTGACGAGTGCCTACACCATTATTCTAGTCATCTTAATCAAAACCATAGACATATTATCCCAAGTCTATGATAAAAACGGCATTCTAGATTTCAGTACTGGTGCTATTTCCGGAATAATCCGCAATATTTATCGGCCGTGGCGCTATTTATTGTGTGACAGGTTATGTTTTTGATCAAAACAATGTCATAAATTCCATCAAAACATGGATTAATTTCGCATGTCATATGAGATTGTGGTTATGGAAGAAAAGCGCGACCCATTACGGGATAAATGAAAGCATCGGCACTAAGATGCCTAGAACCTAGAATAATGGTGTAGGCACTCCTCAATTTTCGAATGGAATGACGTTCGACCAAATGGAGAATATCGGCAGTGTTTCGTGGCGGCGCTTCAATATCACTTCAGTGTATTTTCCGTAGTCAATTTGATCGATGTCTCAACAGCTGATTTGCCAAAGACAATTATGACATGACAGCAGAATGGCATATTTTTATAATAATTATTTCATTCACACATGGCTCCGCCAATGAAAAGTCACGAATTCAGTCACGCGATATGCAATATTATCGACTATTTAGGTAAACAAAGAAATATCAGCGACTATTTTAAAGTGTCAAAATTTGGCATAACATTCATTCAGAATTGAAAATGTACGGAGGGTCCCGAGTTCAAAACTTGGTTGGGATAGAAATTTTTTTGCAAAATAATTATAAATAAGTCCGACCGCTCGGTCTAAAATACAAAAGACCGCGGATTCGAGCGTTCGGAGCGTGTTCATGAAATAATGAATATCACTCGACTTTGACAAAAAGCGACTATTATTTTCTTTAATTCATCTCGAGCAACTTGTATTTCGACAATTCAATTCGACCAAATGAACATTAATAATCAAAGAATAACTCCCTCGAGCTAAAGCTCTCGGGAGTTATACAGATTATTAATGTTCATATGGTCTTATCAAATTGTCGAAATACAAAACGCTCTCGATAGAATTAGCTCGAAAATAATAGTCGGCTATTTGTCATAGTCTTGGGATATTACCTCCGAAAGTTTCATACTTTTCCTAAGATCTAATATACATCAGGATGTCAAGAATATAAACACACATTATTGCTTGACGAAATTATCGACTATTAACATGCCACGTTCGCCAGAATAAATTCAAATATTTGAAATAACTAATAAACATCAGTCATAATTTGTGAATAGCGCCACCTGAAGTGGAAAAAACGAAACTTTGCTAATATTCTCGATTTGGTCGAAACAAAATCTAATCAGTGGATTCACCATGTGTTTAGTCATCGAAGAATACCTGGCGTCAGCACTGATTAGTAAATGCTAATAGCGTTTTCTATTGGTAGAACTAGTGCTGCACTCTGGCTGCACTGTATGCTGTATGCATACAGTGCAGCACTAGTTTCACCAATAGAAAACGCTATGAGGCTCTATCTTTATAGTGCTCTATAAATAGTTTACTTTTATGGTCGGTATTATTAATAACAGTGGGGTTAAGGGATTTCGACCTATACATTTCAGATATATTTACTCTTTATTCATTCACCTAGCTTTCGGAAATTTTTTCTTTCCTTCTTCAGGGTTCCTAAAACAATAATTCGACTAAAATAAATGCTCTATAAATACTAATCAGTGCCGACGCCAGGTATTCTATGCATCTACGAACATATGTACTTCCCTTTCCGGGCTTTCTAGCCGTGTTCGACTAGGAATTTCACTCTAAATTTGAAGTTGAATCCGGCCATGAGAACCATCGTAACATCAATATGGATAAACAGGCAATGAAAATTGGAGCTAGAATTTGGTAATACAGTTCTGTGCATGTGCAGTAGTATTGAGAATAAACATATCGTATTCTTATCTCTCTCCAGCACAGTGTGAACATATGTCTTCGATTATTTCACGTGAATATTTTCGATCAAAACCTAACAATTTAATGTGATATTTTGCAATCGCTTTGATGCGTTTTGTTCGAGTCTTGCTTATTGATATCCATCATATTTTAGTGACATATTCTTATACAAGACATTTATTTTTTGTTGTCTCTTGGAATATACATCCCACTCCTATGAATATACATAACCTCCAAGTTTACAGAAATGTTCGAATTTGCATAAGATGTCTAGAATAATGGTGTATGCACTGATTAGATTTTGTTTCGCCAAAATTGAGGATATTAGAAAAGTTTCGTTATTTCCACGACAGGTGGCATGTTTTCAGACATCTTAACTTTGCAGTTAACGCCATGCGTACAACTAAATTATTACCAAATATTCGGCTTCATTTTGATACTTGGAATGGTTTATGGTCCATGTTGATTTTATTAGATATATGCTCAAAACTTATTGTGAATAACGAGCGTACCAAAAATTCTGTACTGAGACCAGACAGTGAATGCTGTGGAGAAATTAGAGTTGATTTTCTGTGATTAAAAGTAGCGCTTAGCTTGTAAATGGTTCCCAGATTTCAAGTAGGTAGGTAAACAAATCTAGGAACCGAGTTTGCCACAAAATTGGAACTCTTAAGCAGCGTTCATCCATTTGCAAAAAAAGATCCACCTTGCATGTAGTTACGTAACCAATTTGATTTGAGTTCAGCTTGAATACATTTTTATCCAAATTCAAAATTTCATCTCGATCGAATCTGCGGTTCGAAATTATCGGAATTTTTATAGCATATTCATAAATAGAATTGCGAAACCTTCAAAATGATCAATTACACCACTCTCCTGACGGCTCTTGCTGCAATATTTATCTGTGTGTGTTATGACCTACATTACCGCTCGTTGAATACTATACTTTATCTTCAACTTCTTAATTGAACTTCTATTTAATCTGCATTTTCAAAATTGAGAACAGTTGTCAAAAGCGATCTCTGTGGTCGAAAACGAATGGTGTAGAAAACGTCAAAAATTCATTTTCCAAATGCAATTTTTGGATATTCAGACCAAAGGAAATGTAGAAATGAATGGCGAGAATGTTAACTTGATGTCTGAAATAGATTTCCCTATCGATACGATGCGAGCATATATCTAATCTATATATACAGGGTGGGGCAGAAGAACCTATCCGATTTCAAATCCCTTTTTCTCAGAAGAGAGAGCAGGTAGAGTAGTGGGGTAAAAACCGTTAGAAAGCTGGTTTTATGCCATTTGTCAGTAGTCAACATGCCTTGGTCTGGTGAACATCGTGCTTTTGTTATTGAGCGGTTTATCGAATGCGGCGGTTCGATAATTGCTACACAACGTGCTTTTCGAATTCATTTCGGACTCGGGCGTCATGATCCTGTTCCACATCACGCTACGATTAAAGTGTGGGTGTCAAATTTTAGACAGACGAGTTCAGCATTGAAAAAGAAGTCGCCTGGACGTCCCAGGACAGCAACAGGACCTGAAAACGTGGCCAATGTGAGAGCCGCGATTGAACGTTCCCCGCGTCGTTCGGCGCGAAAACATTCGCACATGGAAGAAAATGGCGTGGAAAATGTGTGGTTTCAACAGGATGGTGCAACCGCCCACACATCGCGACGATCAATGGACATTCTCAGGGAACTGTTTCCCGGTCGCCTCATTTCTCTGAGAGGTGATGTTGGCTGGCCGCCGCGCTCACCGGATCTCACTCCATGTGACTTCTTCCTTTGGGGTTACCTCAAATCGAAGGTTTACCAGCATCGACCAAGGACCCTTCTTGCTTTACGAAGGGAAATTGCTCGGGCAATTGAAGAAATTCCTGTGGAAATGACGGTGAAAGTCATGGAAAGCTACCGCGAGCGCCTAAATAAGTGTATCCGCTCCCAAGGACGACATTTGAGTGATGTGCTTTTCAAAACTTAAATTTAAAAATGGCATAAAATTTGCGATATGTTAATAAAAAAAATTTTTTGACAAGCTGAGTGGTTTTAATTTTATAACGTTTTGAAATCGGATAGGTTTTTCTGCCCCACCCTGTATAAAAGAAAGATGTTGGTTACACCATTTATAACTCGAGATCGGATGGAGTGTTTGTAATGAAACTTCATATATGGATTCGTCTACGGTCTGGTTATTATAAAATACAATGAAACTTCGAAAAAATCGATGAAAATTTCACTTATACAGGAAATGCTTTTCCTCCCTTTGAGCGAGGCCACTAGGTGTCGCTACAGTTACAGTTACGCTACCGCTTATTCGTAGGAACTTGATTTCATATTCTCTCCGTTAGATGGCGATGTAAACAAATAGTGTGTACAGTGACTATATTACCACTATAGTCACTGTAATAGTGTGTAATTTGAGTTGCCTACAACTCTGCGCTGTTGGCCAAAACCAAAAAGTCTTAGCGTAGGAGTACAGTAGTACAGATGTCTAAAATGATTAGATTTCGTACCACTTCAGATGGCGCTATTCACACATTATGACTGATTATTAGTTATTTTTATAGTTTTATTTATTCAAAATAACGTAAGTAGGATGTCTAGAATAATGGTGTAGGCACTGATTAGATTTTGTTGAGACCAAATTGATTATATTAGCAATGGTTCGTTATTTCCACTTCAGGTGGCGCTATTCACAAATTATGACTGATTTTTATCAGTTATTTCAAATATTTGAATTTATTCTGGCGAACGTGGCGTGTTAATGGTAGATAATTTTGTCAAGCAATAATGTGTGTTTATATTCCTGAAACTCTGATGTATATATTAGTTCTTAGGAAAAGTAGAAAACTTTCATTATAAAAAGATGCCATTCTGCTGTCATGTCATAATTGACTTTGGCAAATAAGCTGTTGATACATCCATCAAATTTACAACGGAAAATACACTGAAATGATATTGCGGCGCCGCCACGTTGCTAATATTTTCGATTTGGTCGAACGTCATTCCATTCAAAAATTGACGGGTGCCTACACCATTATCCTAGACATCTTATCGTGAAGGTACTATATTTGACATTAGCACCATTAGATGGCGATGAATTTGTTGATGCTTTCGCGACCATCGATTTATGTCATCTGTTTTTTTTTTCGGGAATTTCGGTCGTCGTGGTTTGAAATGGTCGAAAAAAAAAACATATGACATCAATTACTGTGTAATTTGCATAGGACTTATAGAACCATAAAAAGCTATTAACAGATCCAGAAGCGCGTGAATATATCAGTGAATTTTTATCGAAATGTCAAGTATATACGATTTTGGCGATCAGTTTCAATCGTGATATGTTCATTCTCATCTTTTCTCATAATTTTTAAAATGTTTTTGAATTTCTGTTTGGGTAATAAATATATTTTCGGAAATCACTAAATCCAAAATTGCTATAATCAGTAATTGACATATTATTTTTATGTATCTGTTCTGTGTGACAGCTCATATCCATCGAAACATTTGACAGTTCAAAATCAGGGAACCAAGCTGTTGATCTCCGATCACCGGTGATTACGATTTGTGAAATCCACCGTAAGTATCATTTAGGCGGAACAAAGTTCGCCGGGCCAGCTAGTAATTCCTATATGGGGAATGAGCCAATCAAAACTGGAGCTGGGCTTTGGTAACAATCCAGATATGCGCTTGTGGGGCAATATTGAGAATAAAAATAATTTCCTAATTCTGTATCTCTCTGACTATGACTATGTCGTGAAACGTATGTCATTCTCAACTTCATGTGAATAGTTTCGATCATAACTTCACAATTTCATGTGAAATGTTTCAATCGCTTTATTCCGTTTTCATCAAGTCCTGAATATCATTGTTAGCTCCTATTCATATTTTAAAACTGAACATTAAGTGACATATTTTCTCGATATCTATTTTCTCGTTGTCTTTCACAATAAATATAACCTCTACATTTCTCGAAATTTTTGGAAGTCCAGTTGACGCAAGCGTACAACTCAACCCTTACCAAAGATTTGGCTTCACTTTGTGACTGTGAAAAGCAGGGGTATAATCCATATTGATGTTATTAGATATATGGGTGCGAGTTATAGGCGTGAGTTATTATAACTCACGCTATTGGTTTATAGACAATATTACAGCTCAAAATCAGTTGAATAATGGATATATTAGAATATGGATTTATCATCTGTATTATGAAATAGAAAGATGATTCGCGGCATGCATATATTATTTGGGAGTAGATAAAATAATATAAATTCAATTATTATCCAAATTTATTGATGTTTTAACATTTTCCACGAATGACAACCCTGTCCTGAATAAATTTGTTGTTGAAATGATAAAATGTATTCGCACAAAATATTACTTTTGTATTTACAATGCGATTAAAATAATCTCAAATAATCTTATCAGTAGTTATCAATCAAGTACGTGGAGCAAATAAAAGCATTGTAATTGCTGATAATTGAATCTGATCTCAACTGCCCCTAAGTTTCATTTTACTGTCGAGATTCAACACAGAAAATGTTTAGATTTCTTGGAATAGCATTAAAGAAATGATGGAAGCTTTTCTATACTTGGCCTTCCTATACCTTTTTACCTGATTTTGTCCCTTTTCAAATATAGGGATAGCTAGAGGTTTTTACATGTGCATTGAGTATCATTTCAGGTAGTAAAGTTAGCCATGGGAAAATACCAGTGAATCTATATAAACTTTATTTTCTGATAGCTGTAGACTCAATTCAATATGTTATGTTTCAAACACTGGAGCCCAACAAAGTTCAAAGAGAAGATTTGTCTGTTGGGAAGAAATGCCTCTGGCAGTATCTAAGCTCACAAAAACTGAAATAGTTCAACCAAGCGGAAATAACGGCGGCCCAGTAATCCAAGTCCGTAGGTCCTAGATCGTATAAACTATGCTTTGAATTACGGTGGTACATGCCCGGAAAATAAACAATAATAAAAATTACAACCTGCTCACGACTAGGTTGGGTACGATATGCCTAATGGCGGCATTTAAATCAGAGACTGGTAGACTAGGCTCACAAAGAAATCGCCAATTTCTCAAAGCGCGTTTTCTTGGTACTTTTCATATCGGATTTCTCTCAGGGGGAGCATTGTAACATAGTTATACAAGCGGAAGAAAAATATGAGGACAATTTTTGACAACTTTTTTCGGAGCTATTTTATGATAACACTTTACAGTTTACAGAAAAAGGAAAAGAAAACAATACTTGTCCTTGAATAAATGATTCAGCACACATGTGACATGAGATCGGTTGGTATGACCGATAACCAAATTCGAGATCTAGGCGAAAAATTGAAAACACTATTTTTCTTATCGATTTTGATTATACCTTGAAATGAACATTTCGTCCGCAAATTTTTCGAAATATTTGTAATTGTATTGATTTTACAATAAAAAATCACAAGTATCAGATCATGAAAAATATGTCAGAAAAAATGGCGCCCGAGTAGGAAATTTAAGAAAAAACTTCCAATATGTTTTGTTGGAAATGATCTGTACTATCTTATCCCTAAATATTTTATAACAAGTCTATTAATTCCTATGTAACCTGATGTATGTGCTTAAAATAAATAAATAGGGTTGGATGAGAAACCGTACGTATCATCAATCAGTATCCACCGAATTGATACGTTGCCCGTTGCAGTATTATCACGCTGATTTTTTGAGGTCGTATTGAACTCGTCCTTTACGTAATACTTGTTAATGAAATAAACAAAAGTGAACTATATTCTCCCAGGGCAGACAGCACATTTCTCTAAATATTAAATTGTTGTTGGCTCCCAAACAAGAAGAGACAAAGAAAATCCTTGGTGGATTAAACATGATCGCGTGCAGTTCTTCCATGCCTTTTTCACTATCTAAACAATTTTTATGAACTATAACCCATGTCGTCCCATGTGAACTACGAAGAATTGAAGCGAATTAATGATCATAAAAACGAAACAGACTAGAGGTATTCGGCCAATGCGACAATTTACCCATTAATAATTTGCACCTTTCAAAATGAATACAAGAACATGGCATACAGATATTGGGGCTATGGAATTTTAATCTCAAGAATATGGTTTTCATCTGACTCAAAGGCATTCCACCATTCCACACATGCAAACCTCACTCGGGGGATCTGGGACCTAATTTGGAAAATATTTTTGTTATTTTATTTTAGCCGGCGATTCCATTTAAACTTTCACCCAGATCTCATTCCGGTCCGATGCATCAAATACGCCTTTACGCAATTCTTGCAATGAATTGAATTAAACTTTCGTATTATAGGAAGGTATAAAACAAATTTACAAGAGTTTTTCCATGTGCATATCAATTTTTTGACAATGTATAAATGAAACTAGTCAAAGAAATTGTGATTTCAGACATGGTTTTCAAAGGACTGTTTGGTACCCTCAACAAACAATGCCCTTAGCGTCACCAACCAAGTCACAATTATTATCCTACGACCTAAGAAGAGACATTCCGTCTGCCATTTTCAATGGATAAATTTCGAGCTTACGTAATTTTTCTGAACCTGTTTTTCAGAAAAGTCAAGGCTTCTCACTTCGAAATATTTCATCCAACTATTCAGGTAATGACCGTAGATATCTTCTAATGAGTTTATAAGGAAAACACATAGGAATACAGTCTAAACGTACCTATAAAAATTAATGCTTTCATTATCGACTAATACAATGAAAATCAGTAAGTAGATAGGTATGTATATTCGTCAACAATGTTAAATAAATATTTTCTTCATTAATCTATAAATTTCTGCTTTCCAAATACCTTAGATTCATTTTACCCATCGCGACAATAATTTATTGTATAATATCGTATGTAATATGAAATGCAATTTGTAGGTTAACAATGTGAAACATACTCGACTATCAGGTGACTTTGATGTGCAGATTATATAATGGTTATTCAAATATCATAACATAACCACTTCCCAGACGACCAATTTTTTTTCATATAAGTTTCGGTGGTACGTATTCCCTTATATGAATATTAGAAGCATCCTATGAGTATGAGAATGCAAAAATCTTAAATTACATAGAATTTTCAGTACTTACCCCAGTGTCAAGAAATCTGATAGTTGATCTATGGAATAAAGTTGCCATGGTGTTTCAAGGTATTTTGATAATATTTTGGAAAATTATCACTTGGACAATTTTTCTGTCTCTGCAACTATTCCCTCTCGATTTGACACGCAACCAACCGAAACGTGCACCCACCTCTACTAGACCGATTCTCGCCTCTCGCAAGTGTACGCCGCCTGCCGTGACGCAGACTTTCGTTTCGGGAGATCGAGAATGAAACGCAGTGTTGCCAATGAAGAATTCATAAAATACCCACAACGTTAACCTCCATTCACTTTTATAAAGTATCGCGGTTTACCATGGAATTCTGACATATTTCACCACGTATATTATGAAAATGTTAGGTTATGGTCATTCCTCTGTCAGATACGCCCGCAACGTTGTCGTTTCTGCATTAAAATCGTAGTAATTACGTATTTATCAAAATGTTAATGCACTTTGAGGAAATAATGAATTTGAGAAAATATTATGTGAATTCAATAATTTCAAAGACCTGGCGAATGCTGAAGAAACTTTTTCTCTGTTAATACTGGAAATATTTCACGTATACATATAAAAATGGTTTGAAGATTCAGTTATGCTATTTTATTCTACGGAAATAATAAAGAAACGAGTGTTGAAATTTCACTAATAAATAATGGACAGAATAGTCCGTTACTTTGTGATAGTTCATTCGGAAAAAGAATAAAAGTACTCGAATAACCCAGCAAAACGAACGGAACAGACGAACCTATGGAATTCCCCACTTATCAAAATATTACCTTTTTGCAAAGCTTGAAATACTCCAGTATGAAAATGTAGTAGTTCTACGAAACATGTGTCACATTTAAACCTTAAAAGAACTAACTTCATTTACAAAGTTAAAAAAGAGTAAATAGAAAGTAGACTTGGCAATGTCGTTTTTTTTTCACGAGTGCCAACCTGCGTCAGTTTTAAGTGAAAGAACTTGATAAACCTTAATCAAGGCTAACCGCGATACTTTATAAAAGCCTATTACTCGCTCATTTACCGAAGGTATAGGTAAATTTTTCTAAATGTAAATTCCCAAAACATTTATATTTTCCTTCATCATAATATAGTTATTTTCGTTGTCCGTTGTCCGAACCAAAGACTGCATTCGACGGCGAGAAAGACACTTTCCGCACGAGTGTTTTTCCCCTCTCTGAAATCTGAATACTAAAGGTATTTTTTCTACAAGCGTGCGCTTTCACCCCTCTTCCTGCACGCATTTCAATTCGTTAAGAGTCACATTGCCAAACAGTGCGCAAAAAACCCCTGTTATTCCATTCCCGCACACTTTCCGTGCGGGAAAAGTATAGCAGGGATTTTTCCCGCACGTTTTCACTAAAGAATAAACTGAATTATGAGATTTCTCTATGCACCATACGCCAGCGACGACATTGCTATGGAATCAACATGTGAATTGTGAATTAACATTTGTCATTAGTGTGAAATTATTTGAATACAGGTGTCCCGAATAAGAGTGACTGATTTTAAACATAAATGCCCAGCCTATTAATTGCTCCAAAGAGATGGGGTTTTCACTAGTTTATCAAAGAGATTTTTTTTAGGCTTGGCTGGCATTTCATCTCATCAACACAGGGTGTTTTACTAATGTTTGTCGAATTCAAAGGGGAAAATATGTAGGTATTATTTTAAATGGAACAACCTATAATTTTTGATCTCATTCGAAAGAGCAATCATTCTCCTTTCCAAAAATGTATAGTTTTCTATCTTTTGTTTCATTAAGAACAAAGATATTCGATGTTTCATGTAGTAGTACTTTTTTAATTAGTAGTTTTATATGATCGTATTTCGATGCCTAAAATCAGCTCATGCTGTGACCGTTTGACGCATAACAACAAAATCAGCAATTTTGATAATAGTAATTTTGTTAAGTCATATAAGTCGGTTTCGAAATGTTCTATACAGTGAGTGAAAAAGCTCAAGCTGTAATAATTTATGCAGAAACGAAATCACTAATTAAAAATGTACTACTGCATGAAACCTCGAATGTCTTTGTTGTTAATGAAACAAAAGATAGAAAACTATACATTTTTGGAAAGGAGGGTGATTGCTCTTTCGAATGAGATCAAAAATTATAGGGTGTTTCATTTAAAATAATACATATTCTCCCCTTTGAATTTGACCAACATTAGTAAAACACCTTGTGTTGATGAGATGAAATGCCAGCCAAGCCTAAAAAAATCTCTTTGATAAACTAGTGAAACATTATTTTATGTTTAAAATCAGTCACTCTTATTTGGGACACCCTGTATATCAAATCGAATTTTATCAGTGTGTTGAAATCAGATCGATATCGTATAAGCGCTTGTAGAAAATAGTTATTTTTATTTTCCTAGTTGTACTTTCCTGCACTAGATTGCCGTGCGGGAAAGATACTTTCCGCTCAAGATGGGAACAATATTTTTTCGGCCACCGTCCGGGAAGTACCCACTTCCCGGACGCTTTTTCTTTGAGAAAGTAACATTTTCCGGCCTATAGTCCGGAAAGTACGTACTTTCCGGACTAGGCCGGAAAAACTCACATCGTTGTTGTCATTGTGATGATCATCACAATAGCAACGAAATAACGGATGACAGTTCTGTTCTGTTATATAATAATCAAAATGTATAGTGAAGAAATGTGTCGTCTCATTGATTTGTAATTCTACACGGTTGCCGAAAAAATATTGTACGCAACACGCCCGAAAATAGTTTTTTTGGCCTCACAGACTTCCAGGACTCGCCTCCGGCTCGTCCTAGAATTTTGTCTATTCGTCCCAAAAAATCCTATTTTCCGGACTTGTTACGTAAATTACGTAATCTAATCAGTACCATTGTTTCCTTAAACAATGTCAGTACCAACATCAGGTATTCTATGCATCTATGTTTATGTATACTCCATTCACAATTATAAAATCACAACTCTGGCCTTGGAAATTTGACACATTCCACTCTGTATCGAAGTTATGACGTTTTTCAAAATATTTTTATGTTCCAAGTCAACACTATGTTGCCCTTTCTACATTCTTAGCGTATTTCTCAGAATTTGAATTTATTCGGAAAATGAATGAATTGGAAGAGATGTGAGGACGAATATAATTAACGTTTATATGAATTGATAGAAAGGATTCCTTTCCTAGTTATTTGCATGAAAAGTACAAGCGATCACTGTTGAAATATATTATTTTTCGCCATGGAAGAAAATTGCATTGCTTTCACATAATTTTCATATGCATGCTTGTGAAGATTTAATGTTTATTATCCTCTTGAACTGAAAAGTCAAGACTTGACATCAATTGTTGAATCAAGAATAATGAAACATTATATCCCCCTACTGGAATCCAAATGGTTGAAGGGAGTTCTGATGCAACAGGAACTTTTTCTTGGAACATAACCTTAATAGCTAACTTAATAAAAATATGAGTAGAACATATATACATTTCATTTATTTGATCTTATGAACAAGGAGTAAAATATTCTGACTGTATAGTAATTTATTAGTTTAAAAAATATTCATACATTACAACCACAGTAGGTTTGTACAAATAATATGGAACAGGTCAAACATATGCTTCACATTTATCATTCACCTGTTCTAAAATAAGACACAAACTCCTCCACATTATTGGGCCCCTACAGCATTAAAAGCTTGTGTCTCTTTTGAAAGAAGTAGCACAAGATATAATATATTCTTTCGATTAAGAGCAAATACCTACCGTTGAATGTTACATACACAAATTTCTTCAAAATGGGCTTATACGAAGTGGTTCTTTTTCTGAAACGTGAGAACGATCAACAATAATCATTTAGAGACCGATGATGGCCATCCAAAACCCGTTTACTTACGAAAATCGTGCAATTTCATTCCGCAAGTTCTTTCCTCATAATTCCTCGAAAATCCTACCTGAACCATATTTTCCGGTCGCTTTCGTGAAAAGATCGTATAAGGAAGCCTTTTTTGTCCATTTACACATTCCAAATAAATTTTGAGCACCAAAAACGATACCGAAACTAACCAAACTTCTGGGGGACTGGAATTTCGTTTGAAATCTATCCAAACGGCCAGATACCTAAAAAAAACTTCGTTATCAAGTGTAAAAAAGGCGATTAGTACTTACTTTTGCTTTATTCATGCTTATAAATCGATTTTTGGTCCAATTCCAATTTGCCGTTTGTACCCATGTCAAAATATCTTTGATACTTTTACTTTGATGTAAACAAAGAAACTGGCAACGGCGTTTTGTCATTAAAGATATTCTCTGTACGCGCACAGATTTTTTATCAGGTGCACCAATTCCTGAAAACGAAACCATGGCCAGAGTTGTGATTTTATAATTGTGAATGGAGTATATGTCCCATACTGAAAAAGGGAGACCCAACCTTATTTACAAATTACCGTCCTATATCGATCCTTCCTGTTTTTTCGAAAATTTTGGAAATGGTGATGGCTGAACAACTCATTTCCTATCTAGATAAACATAATTATATCTTTCGAGCTCCCAATATGGATTCAGACAGGGAAAATCAACCATTGATGGTATCAAGGACTTGTACTCACACATTTTGGATGGTTTCGAAGAATGCGAGACAATCAGAGCCCAATTTTGTGACCTATCTAAGGCATTTGACTGCATGGAACATGGGATATGTCTGGAAAAACTAGAACATTATGGAGTAAGGGGGATAGCTCTATCGCTATTCGAATCATATTTGCAAAACAGGAAACAAATGACCTCGCATAGCCAACAGAATAGTTCCATGGCAACTATCACACATGGAATACCTCAGGGATCGATCCTAGGACCCCTTCTATTCCTAGTTTATATCAACGATCTCCCAAAGAATATTGATTGCCACACTGTACTATATGCAGATGATACTACACTGGTTATAAAAGACCAAAATATTAACAACTTATCACATAGATCAGAGGATATCAACAAACAAGCAGCCAGTTGGTTCAAATCTAATAAACTATGTCTTAACCACGAGAAGACCAAAACGGTGACTTTCACATCATCCACTATGATACCTTCAAGGCCAGGCCCGGATCTACGATTTTTTCTGACCGGGGCAAAAGTTCATGATGGCGCCCCCCCCATTTGTGTAATATATGAATTCATAAAAAATAACAAAAATAAATAATACAAATGAATAATGAAAATTAATACTAATAATAAGGAAAAAAACGAGAAGAAATTTCAATTTAATTTAATTTTTTATTATTTTCAATTTGCTTAAACTGCGTTCATCTTGCAGACGTGGTGGTGCAGTAAATTCTTAAAGCTAAACTAACGTTAGAGAAAGCTTCTTGCAGATCTTGCCTGTGAAGAATTTGCAGCAGGTCTAATGAAGTCGATAATTTCAGGAACTAGCTCTTTGAAAACCGATAGTTCCTAACAGAAATCAACTGTGTTCAAGTCTCTTCAATATTTTTGCGCTAAAAAGGTCCAATTTTTCTGCATATCCTCTTTTAGTATGTTTAAAAGGGCATGGCCGTTGAGGAATGCGAAATTCTTATGCAGATTCTCTGGGCTTTCTAAGCTTTTTCTGATTTCTGACAATAATCTGTCGAAAACAACTTTAATTTCCTTCGAGAATAAACCAACTTGATCTAACGTTCCCGACTCATCCTCGCACGTATTTCGTCGATCTGCTTTGTCTTCTTGGAAACACGTTTATTTCTAAGAATTGGCTCCACATCCAATTCTTTTGAAAGAAGTGTAGCTTCCGATATCCAGTTTTCAAGAGGTTTTTATTTCATTCCTTGCAAGATCTTCACAAGACATTGCATCAACGAAAATGAACGTGAAATAATTATATCCCCTTTCAGAATTTCCATGTTGACCCTATTGATCTCCCGCAGAATTAATTATACCAAATTGTTAGGTTCAGGATGAATCTAAAATCCATCACAGCACGAAGCAAATGACCATAGCTTCATACCTGGATTCTGCGACTAGTGGGGATTCTTTGATTTCTTCCACAGTCTTCACAACTCCGAGCACAACTCCCGGTAAATTATTGAGCAAGGCATTAACAGCTTGATGTTCAGCCAATCTTGTTTGGCTACTTCCTTTCAAAATTTTTTTTCGAGCACTTTTTCATAATGATTTTCCATCTTATGGTTGAACAAGAAAAAATACAGTTTTTGTATAACACCAAAAAAAATTACTGCTTCTGAACATGATGAAGCCAAATGGACACCCACCCACAAGATTCAAAGAGTGTCCTAGGCATGGAACTAATACTGCCAGCTCGTTCATCTGTAGAATTCTGGATTGGACTCCAGCCATATTAGATCCGTTGTCGTAGGATTTTGACATCTGAATCATCAGTTTGCAGTTCATCTAGAATTCGCTATGATATAGAATAGATGCATAATAGAATACCTGGTGTTGGCACTGATTAAATTTTGTTTAAGACTTTCTTGTCGATCGAAAATCTGAGAATTTGTCCTGCCTGTCATTTCTCTCGAAAGGGGTCGCGCTTTTTTCTCCGTAACTAGACCAAAATCTAAAATCTAGAATGCCGTTTTGATCTACAAATTTTGGTCACGTTTTTTAGTAAGGAGTCGTTACACCAGGTATTTTATGCATCTATGCTATGATATTATTCTCCAGTTTTTCCGTCAACTTCTAAGAAGTCAATAAAACATTTCTTTATCTCATATCCAGACTGCGCTCTCTTTAAATATCGTATAACCTGGCTCATTTGCTCTGTGTGAGATACATCTGGAGTGCAGTCGAACATAATATAGTGACATAGTTGGCCTCCTTGATCTCATTAATAATTTTATTCCGAACTTTGGTGGCCATTAAATTTCATGTTGCAAAGTTTTAGACAGATAGGATGTTTGTCCTTTTTTTGAGTGGTCAAGATGGCACTTCAGAGTCGAGTCATATTCGATAATAATACTTTTTCCGAGAAAATCGAAAATAAAAAAAATTTATCCCCTGGTTGTTTTTGGCGCCCCCTTAAGCTGGCGCCCGGGGCAAGCGCCCCGCTTGCCCCCCCCTAGATCCGGGCCTGCTGCAAGCTATGCAGTGTTCTTGGGCATAAATTTTGATACCAGACTAGCTTGGAAAAACCATTGTTCCCATCTGAAACAACGATTACAGCCAGCCATATGCCCATATATGCTATACGACGTGTAAGGCAAATTATTAACCACCAGACAGCCCTCCAAGTATACTACGCTTTATTTCACTCTCGCATGACTTATGGCCTACAGATATGGGGTAACACAAATCATGTACAAGAAATACTGGTCACTCAAAAGGAAGCTGTTAGAGCAATAGAAGGTGCAACAGTTAGGACTTCCTGCAGACCCATTTTCACTAAATATAAAATCCTGACTGTGATAGCTGAACTCATTATAAGACTGGTTGTTGATGTTGCTGAGAATAAGGGAGAATTCGAGAAGAGATCCGACTGTCATACATACAATATAAGAACAAAAGAAGACCTTACCATAAAGGGAACCAGACTGAAAATTACTTCCAGAAAATCTACTGGATTAGGGCTCTACAACAAACTTCCTCTAGCATGGAGAGTGCTCGAGGTGAAGTTGATGAAGAAGAAGATGAGAGAATTCCTACAAGAAAATCCCCCATATAGCCTGACGGAATTCAACGTCAACATTTGATTGTTTCTGTTTTCTTTTTGTATGTGACGTAATCACTATGTGATTTGAATAAAACTATTTCTATTTCTACCATTGTTTAAACAATGGGCGCGTTCATCCGACTAAGCAGCTACCGCTACCGCTCCTTAAAACGTCAAAACCATATGATTTTTTCGATCCGTTGTGTCAAATTAGTTAGTAATTTTGACACAACGAATCGAAAAAATCATATGGTTTTGACGTTTGAAGGAGCGGTAGCGGTAGCTGCTTAGTCGGATGAACGCGCCCATTGTTTATACTAATGACATGTCGTTCCCATATAGCAACGTCGTCGATGGCGTTTGTGGCATATATTCATATTTATTCAGTTTATTCTTCAATAAAAGCGTGCGGGAAAAATCCCTAGCTGCTATCCCTTTCCCGCACGGAAAGTGTGCGGGAAAGGAATATCCGGGTTTTTTTCCGCACTGTTTGGCAATGTGACTCTTTACGAATTGGAATGCGTTGAAAGTGCACGCTTGCAGAACCAAACGTTTTAAGCATTTATGTCAAAAACCATTAATTGTAAGTTTTTCTGATGAAATTTTCAATCGCCGCGTTGTTTTAATTTCATCGTGAGATCGAAATTCTAACTTTAATTTCACTTTCTAGCAAAATTCACAATATCTTCGAGCTAACATGGATATACTTATAAATTCTTGACTAGGTATAGGTATCTTATATAGTCTAAGCTTGAAAAGAGGATCAAATTCGACCAACTCGTGGAACAACGAAGAGATGAATTTTTCATTCAGTTTCCTGTTTTATTTTAAAGGTGATATAGAA
This sequence comes from Adalia decempunctata, assembly GCA_951802165.1. NCBI lineage: Eukaryota > Metazoa > Arthropoda > Insecta > Coleoptera > Coccinellidae > Adalia > Adalia decempunctata. The sequence goes on from OX637696.1 coordinate 41,465,801, forward strand.
ATATATAATACAATGAACTTTCATAATGAAGGACAGAAATACGTACATGCACCAGACATTAATGAATTTACTCTAAAACTGAAAAAAATCATTGTCATTTTCTTCTCATGAGAGAAACTGAGAAAAGGATGAAATTCCACATCTAACGTGATAAAACAGATATTTAGCAGAAGTGAAAATTCTTAAAACTATTATCTTTCAGAAACAGAGAATCATTTGTTTGACACAAACTTCGAATTGAAAATTCTCTAATTCATCACCTTCGAAATTATCCGTACTGTAGCCGAAAAATTCTTCAACATATCCAAAAAGCTTTAAAATACCCGTAAATCGGGTAAATATTCGCATATTGGCATCACTGATGAAACGGAAAACATTAAAAAGTGATTACAAGATTACAATGATTACATTTGAAGTGTTGGCACATAACAAAATGGATTTTCAACAGTACCTATTTGAAATTTTGTTCTTAACTGCTTTTAAATAGGATGAGAATGAACATTTCCTCAATTTACATTCCACTAAGACAAGTGTGGGCTACCAAAATTTTAGAAAGTAGTATCAGCTGGTAGTTTGTAACAGAAAAACGCCAATGGAAAATCCCTATATAAAGACCAAGGAAACAAAAGTTCAGAAGAATTCATATAATTGTTGTTAACCACACATCACTAATATTTCTGAATATGTAATTCTAACATTTCTATATTATTTCCTGAAATATTTATTTGTTTTTTAATTAAATTAAAGAAAATGAAATATCAAAAAATAGTTCGTCGAAACCACATTTCCTTGAATTCAGCCAGTGGTAACGAGAGCTTTGATGGTTTTATACATAGACTTGGGATAATATGTCTATAGTTTTATATTCAGGTCTCTTTTGGCTTTCTGCTAATCTACAGTGGGTGGCTACCATGTCACTTCTTCTCCCCGTGTAAGATGATCATGGAGATTTCCGTGACTCAAGAAATTCTTTTCGTTTTTTCAATGTGTGTTACACTATTCAATATGTATACTGAAGGGAATATGAGTACATATGTTAAGATCATCCCAGTATCCCAGCCCGCCAATGGGGAGCAGCTTTGCGTTGTAGGGCAAAGACTCTATCTGTCATCGTAGCTGCTTCGCCTCATTCCATGGATGAAACAAGGCGTAATATGCGGTCAGACACACTCATATAGATTTTTCAACAGATAGACTGTACTCCGTAACTTGCTACATACTTCTTCAATATGGCAATCCCATTTCAGCTTCTGATCCAGTTGTAATACGTGTAATCCCAGCCCAGGAATATCTCTCTCTATAGGATTTTTATTTTTGGCCTAGTTTATGAGTTACATCAGTTACACCCCCCTTTGCGAAGCCGATGACGTCGACTAGTATAAATATAATTTTTTTGGGTAGTAGGTATACCCGCTAGCTAGACACGTCACTGCCTGAACGTAAACCATATAGCTTGTGGTTTGATAGCATTAAGAAGGAGTTGGTTGTCGTTGAACATATCTTGTGCTCTTAGTTCAACAGCATTAGCCGAATAGCCGATGTTTCCACCATTCCACCTCACTTATAGATCTGTCTGAGACGTGTAAAGTTATGTCATCACCGAAGAGGTTATAATTCGCAACTGTTTCTCCTAATTGCAGGTTGTTAATGTACACAAGAAATGGTATTGGCCCAGAACTGATCCCTGTGGCACACCAATATTAATCAGGGATTTGCCTGAAGACGCCCCATCTACCTTCACGATCTGAGGTCTATCAACCTAGTAACTGGCTAGCCCGCTAGCAGAGGATTTCCGTAAATTTCATCTTCTGGGCAAAGAGCACGAGATTTTGTAAGGAAAGTATGATAACATGCAGAGAATATCTTCGATATCATCGGATCGGCGTCTTAAATATGAATATGGAATCTCCTACAAAAGTAAGAGACCTGGCATCACTGCGAATACTAGGCACAGAGAAGTCTAATGTCACTGTCACTTGTCAATTGTCAATTGTCATGGTCAGTCGAATTTTGAATCGATTTCCTGGTGGACGGTGGTGGTGATCGTGTATTTGATTCATTCGCATTTCCATCATATGAACTTGGCTAACTTTCTGATTTCTGTTCTTGCGAGCTAGCTTTTTATGAAGTCATTGACCTCTTGAGCGGAACAATTCCTCAAAAGTGACTCACCAGTCGCCACTATTTGGTAACTCCAGTAGTAATCAAGTCTCCCAATAAATCATTGTACACCTGAAAATCATCAATATAATCCTCGTTTGAAACCAGATGGAAACACCAATTTCTTGTGATACTTTCGTTGTTTTATCGCCCCATACGAAAAATGGGGTGGTATTTGGAAAAAATTCTGATAGACCAAATGGGGAGATTCAAGAAGTTGTGTATTACCCTTCTTCTGAATCGTCAGGTTTCGTAAAAGTAAGTACTGAACAGGTTTAAATATCTTCAGTACATTGACCTATCTCCATACAAAAACATTTCGTTATAGTGTACATATATTGATGTTGAATCAGGCGGCCCCACAAAAGCTGTTATATTAAGTAAGCCAAATTGGATGTGGGGTGCAGAAATGGGAGCGAATGAATGTGGGGTAGCTATTGGAAACGAAGCTATTTGGACATCTGATAATGAAGGAGAGCATGATCCATCTGTGAAAAGACTCCTAGGAATGGATTTAGTAAGGTACAATTTTTCTTGATTATCAAATTGCTAAAATTGGCGGATGCGCTAGCTTTTTCAACCCTAGATTTTGAATTTGAAGAATCTTTCTCAACATATAGATGGAAAGTGGAGAAGGTCCTCCTTGGAGGCATCATTTTTGCCTTCCTAAATTAGTTCAACCCTTTCTATATGTTGCGACTGATGATGTTCATATAATATGCTGTATCCAGTTTATTCTGAATTATTTTCACCTAGTATCAACTCTTGTGACAATTCTGAATTATTATTTCAAGTCAAACTATCATTTTCAAATATATAACGAAAAATTATATAAAATCATTTCTAAATCTTATGTTAGTTTTGTTTAGTTTGTTTTCACTCCACTAAAATTATGTCTAAAAAGAAAAATCTGATATTTTTAGTTTGTTTTCAGTCCACTAAAATTATGTCTAAAAAGAAATATCTGATATTTTGTGATATTTATTGCTATTGACTGTTTATCTCACTACTTTGGGTCTTAGACTGGGACTAGAAAGGAGTACTAATGCTGAAGAAGCCTTGAATGTTATAACTCAGCTTCTAGAGAAATATGGACAGGGAGGACCTTGTTCTAAAACCGATGAAAGCTTTTGTTATCACAATTCTTTCTTGATTGCTGATTCTAAAAGTGCCTGGGTACTAGAAACTTCTGGAAAGCATTGGGTTGCTCATCAAGTGAAAAGTAGGTGTTGCTGACATTTTATTCATACATAATGAAAATTTGTATTTTTAGACGGATTTTATAATATTTCTAATGTGATTTCTATAACAACAAATATAGACAAAAAATCCGTAGGAATTGAAGATTATGCTAAATCAAAAGGACTTTGGGATGGTCAGGTAAAATACCTATTATTAGCTCAGCTCATTTCATAACTCATTGGAAACATTCAAGAGAAATTATTTCAATTCTAGGGAGAATTCAACTTCTGTGAAGTTTTTAGTGGTGAAAAACAATCTAAGGATTCAAGATATCTTGCAGGAAAAAAGCTTCTAGGAAAATTGACAGAATCAAACAATTTCAAAGAGGTGGATATGTTTAAAGTTTTACGTGATAAAACTTCGGAAATTTGTAGACCATGTACATCTCCATTTCCCACTCAAGGAAGTCAGGTATTTTCAAGTAAAATTAATGTTTTTTTGATTAAAAGAATATTTATTTATAGGTTTCTGTACTTGGTGATGGCAAACCTAGTGTCCACTGGTTTACAGCAACACCTGATGCATCTAATTCTGTATTCAAGCCATTTATTTTCACTCCAAATGTAAAAATATCCAAACATACTGTATGCCCAGAAAATGATGTGAGTATGAAAATGAACTTATCATTAGTCTACATTTCTTCACAAAAATGATCCATAGGGATGATTGACTTCCACTTTACAATTGATGTAACAATTTGAATAATTTTGTATTTTCCAATTGAAACATTAATTGAACCTAACCGTTTTGTGCATGCTTGATAGTTTCATAACTTGAACTGAAATACTAAACAACCGAATTTCTCCTCTGTGTTTCTGAGAATTTCTAATATATTATTAAGTTTATTGTGAGAAATTTTGGGACAATGTATACAGAAAGTTTAGATTATTATCATTTAGAATGTTATAAAAAAAAGATTTCTGTATTGGAAGTTGATCCATACATCCTTAACTCTTACAAATCGTTAATAGATATTGTGATATCATGTTTACTATCATGCAATCGAAAGATGTCTGGACATGAATCTAGAAAGAAACTATCAGAAGTGCGATATAGCTATTAATACAGATAGTCAAGCTACCATTAAAGCACTGAACTCCTATGTCATTGCCTCAAAGCTGATTTGGGAGTGCTGGAACAAATTTAATGAGATAGGCGAGGAAAATAAGGTCTTTTAATCTGGGTTCGCGGTCATTCGGGAGTCGTAGGAAACGAAGAGGCCAATGCACTTGCCAGAAAGAGTGCACAAACGCCACTCACTGGCCCAGAACCCTTCTGTGGCATAGGAAAATGCATCTATAAGATGGAGTTCATGGTGAAGGAGAAAACCGAAAGGGAAAAACTCTGGCGGAATCTCTCAGAGATGGATGACTCCAAAAAGTTCCTTCCGGAACTTTGAAACTGCTAGAACCAAAAGATATCTGGATCTCGGTAAGAACCAACTACACCTACTCACTGGCTTTCTCACAGGACACTGTCGCCTAAAGAAGCGTCTGTTGAGACTGGGTTTATCGGACACTGACAAGTGTGGATTCTGTGGCGAGGAGGAAGAAAATCTTTCACAGGTGTACTCGGAAACAAATTCAGCTCTACATAAATAGATACTATCGGGTTCAGCTCTTAATACAGTCGAACTTCGATAAGTCGAACTTCGATTAATCGAATTTTCGATAACTCGAATCAAATTGGTTGGCAATAGCGCCATGCAAGATGGCAAATGAGTGTAATTTTTGTTCGATAAGTCGAACTTCAATAACTCGAATATCTTGATACCTCGAACGAAATATTTGGCGGCATCATTCGATAAGTCGAATTTTTTGGAGGAATTCTTCATTCAAGAGTGATTTCAACATGTAGATAAAGTTAGCAAAACAACTCTCGCGAATCAAAAGCGGAATAGCTAAAAATTTTGCCGTTTTTCTTTTTCAAGTATCCGAAAAATGTTTTCCGCAAAAATCAATCGAGCTCATCTCTTTCAGAGATTTATCCGTGAAGAAAAAAAAAACATCGCCACTCTTGTATTTCAAAAATTATTAGATATTTCGCAGACTTGCATTTTTTTCGAAAACTGTGAATGCAATATTGTTGAAATTCGAAAGAAAGATGTAGCTCTCCATGCTTGATTTATCCGGGAAAAAATATCACGTGCACTGGTAAGTGTATATCAAATTACCAGGTCACATATTAAAAAAAATATTTATGCAAACAACAGATTTCTTCAATGATTTATCCAAAAGATGAAATAATTTGTTGATTGCTAAAATAATTTTTTGAATATGTGATCTATTAACCTATATTATTATTTTATTATTATTATTATATACAGGGTGTCCGGTAAACCTTGTACAATATTGAAACTGGTGATAGACCAGGTCATGACTGTTCAGAATATCAGAATTTCACCTCAGTAAAAATATCACCATTTTCGAAATAATGGGCATTTTCTAAATATCTAGAAAATAACTACCTCACCTCCGTTTTTTGAGTGCTATGTCTAATGTATCAAGTTCTGAAAAACTGTTTTGTACGTCTGAAAGCATCACTCATCATTAATCTTCAGCAACAAAAATATTTGAATTAGTCTCAATTTGTAGACATAGCACTCAAAAAACGGAGGTGAGGTAGTGATTTTCTAGATATTTAGAAAATTATCTCGAAAATGGTGATATTTTTACTGAGGTGAAATTCTGATATTCTGAACAGTCATGACCTGGTCTATCACCAGTTTCAATATTGTACAAGGTTTACCGGACACCCTGTATATAAAAGAAAGATGTTGGTTACACCATTTATAACTCGAGATCGGATGGACTGTTTGTTATGAAACTACATATATGGATTCGTCTACGGTCTGGTTATTATAAAATACAATAAAACTTTGAAAAAATCGATGAAAATTTTACTTATACAGGAAATGCTTTTCCTCCTTTTGAGTAAGGCCACTAGATGTCGCTACAGTTATAGTTACGCTACCGCTTATTCGTTTGTACTTCATTTGATATTCTCCGCGTTAGATGGCGATATAAACAAATAGTGTGTACAGTGACTATATTCCCTCTATAATCACTGTAATAGTGTGTGATTTGAGTTTCCTACAACTCTGCGCTGTTGGGCAAAACCAAAATATCTAAGCGTAGGAGTACAGATGTCTAAAATGATTAGATTTCGTTGGGATATGAGAAAAGTTTCGTTCTTATCACTTCAGATCGCGCTATTCACACATTATGACTGATGATTATTAGTTATTTTCATAGTTTTATTTATTCCAAATAACGTAATCGTGAAGGTACTATATTTGACATTATCACAATTAAATGGCGATGAATTTGTTGAGGCTTTCGCGGCCATCGATTGATGTCATCTGTTCTTTTTTCGAGCATTTCGGTCGTCGTGGTTTGAAATGGTCGAAAAAGGAACATATTACATCAATTACTGTGTAATTTACATAGGGCTTATAGTACCATGAAAGGCTATTACAGATCCAGAAGTGGGTGAATATCACAGTGAATTTTTATCGAATATCGAAATGTCAAGTAAATCGGATTTTGGCGATGAGTTCAAATCGTGAGATGTCCATTCTCATCTTTTCTCATAATTGTTAAAATGTTTTTGAATTTCTGTTTGGGTAATGAATATATTTGCGAAAATAACTGAATCCAAAATTGCCATTATTAGTGATTGACATATTATTTTTGTGTTTCTGTTCTGTGTGATAGCTCATATCCATGGAAACATTTGACAGTTTAAAAATCAAAAACCAAGCCGTTTATCTCCAATCACCCGTGATTACGATTTGTGAAATCCACCGTAAGCATCATTTAGGCGGAACAAAGTTCGCCGGGCCAGCTAGTTTGATATAAAGTTAAGCAGAGCATGTTTTCTTTACACGAAAGCGGCACAATTCCCCTTTTCGCGGATAAATAAAAGATGAAAAGCCTTATCTTTCTTCCAAATTTCAAAAATATTGCATGCATAGTTTTAGAGAAAAATGCCTGATATACGTTTTGACGGCTGCAGATCGATCAATCAAATTTTCTTTCACCACGGATAAATCGCTGAAAAAGGTGAGCCACTTTGTTTTTTGCTGAAAATATTTTTTGAATTTGTGTTTTGCTAAGTTGATATCAAGCAGACGAAGCATCTAATATTTCTTAAAATACAAGATTGGCGATGTTTTTTTTCTTCACGGATAATTTACGGATGAATCACCGAAAAAAAGAGCTAGATTGATTTTTGCTGAAAACATGTTTCGGATATTTGTTTCGCTAAGTTGATATCAACTTAGCGACAAATCTCATAACTTTTTTAAATACAAGAGCGGCAAAATTAATTTTTTCACGGATAAATTACGGATAAAAAAACGTCAAAATTTTGAGCTATTCCGAGTTCAATTCGCGAGAGTTGTTTTTGCTTACTTTATGTACATGATTGTAACGTTGAATCGTTTCATAGCTTAACCGTATGCCGTGAAATCAGTTGAGTTCTTTAGTTATAAGTTGTGAGGTTTCACGACAATATCGTTAACACTATGTCGACTAAACGTACTTCGAAAATTTCATCTCTTGATTAAAAATATAGACTTTCAAATTAAGTGGGAAGTGGTGCACGAATGAAAGATGTAGCTTTGAAGTATGGCGTTCCGGCAAACACCGTATCTACGATTAAAAAAAAAAGGAAAAAATTATCAGTGCAGTTGAAATTGGTGGTACTTGTGAGATTTCTAAAAGGCTTGAAAAAACCAATGTACGCTAGTGTTGACAAAGCAGTTTTAGTTTGGACTAAATGTGATGTGTTATTTCAATAACGCGAAGTCTTGATAACTCGAATTTTTTTCTTGGCTGATCGTGATTCGAGTTATTGAAGTATTTCAAAATTTCCAGACATTTGTTTCCAGTCAATGCAAAGAAATATTTTTCGCAAAAATTAATCAGCTCAAATAAGGTACGATACAACTGACGTCTTTTGGAATAAAGCTGCGTTGGAACAAAAAGATGTTGTTATCTTCAGGATGTATATTCAATTATGTTTGTGGAAATTGAATTTTATTTACCTGTTATTGAACATGAATTTCCATCAAGTAAAGACTGAATCCATCAAATAATTATAACAGACATCTTAGGTTTGATAAAATCAACAGTTGCGTGATCTCATGCTACATGATACATTTTTTCGTGAAATCTCTAGAATGCGCCCGATACGAAAAAAAAAAGATATGTAGTGGCCGCTACAGATCACGTGAGTTATAAAATATACAGGGTGTATTCAAAGGTGAGGCTTTTCTCTTGACAGATGTTAGAACGCATCAAAATAATTCATTTTACCAACAATTTTTTACATGAATTATGGCCCTGTTTCGAAAAAATGAAACTAGAAAATTTTCTAGTTTCTAGGTAAATCTTTAAATTCCTCAGTCGGATCCTGCTCCTCCGTAGATATCAACATCAACATCTTGTTTTTTGTCTTCTTATCATATATGACTCAGAATATCGATTGTGATAAGTAATCTTCGATCGTGTTACGGCGAGGGTACGGTGTAGATTGTACGAGTGTTTTGTTTAGAAAATGCCGCACGTTTATTCAAATAATGAACTTGTTGATATGCTTCTAATATATGATGAATTAAAACAAAATGCCAGTTCAGCGTATAAGTTGTACAGAACAAGATTTCCGCTAAGAAATCAACCACCTTCGCGGATGTTCATGAACCTGTTGCAGAGATGTGGAGATATAATGAACAGAGAGATGCAGGCCAGAGTTATTGAGAGATATTGATGCCCAAAATTCTTTATACATTTTTCAAATTGAACATTTCATATGAGAAATTTTCGGTAAAATGACTTACATATTTTGATGAGTTCTATGATCTGTCAAAAGAAAAGCCTCACCTTAAAATACACTCTGTATGGTGGCCTTTTCCATCCTTGTTGTTCTTCAGTTATCAATACATTTGAAGAAGCTGATGGATGTTCTTGAGATCTGATGACACTAATCTGTAATTCTCTAATAGCGAATTCCGTTAGTAGACCTCGTGCGCAACGAATGCAACAACCCAAAAAAAATGTGGAATCAGTGCAATAAATGTTGCACCAGCTTCTACCAATGGAATTCCTATAATATTTATCATTTATTGCATTGAAGGCATAACATAAAACTCTAAATATTCATTGGCTGTTTTATTCATGATCCTGATATAGTCTTTCTTTCTTTCTTTTATAGAAAATGGCACCACATACTCTATATTCTTTACATTCAGAAGCATTCAAAAAAGGCTCTAATGTTAAAGAACTCTTGAGGAATATGGAAGCCAATTGTGTGAATGAATTGGAGTCAGTATTAGAAAATGTTCGAGAGGACCTGTCTGAATTAGATGAACTGCTAAAAGATTGTGTAGAAACGGAAGTAAAATTTTACCGTTAATTTTAGGGTGAACAAAAACAAAACAACATGGAATGTGGCTCTTAGGATCTTATGGTTTACTAAAAATATTTCATTATAGTATTATTTTGTATGAATATTAGTTGATTCTTATATTCCTTTTATCCTCTGAAAGTTATCTACACCATAAGATTAGGTATCTATGAAGGACTTAATTATTGCTTGATATCTCAGTCATTTATTTTACTGATGTTGACAATATTTTCTACTGAATAATTGTATGAACAATAACTCTGAAGAATTAGAGACGAAAATTGTCTTGAGAACTTCCTGTCAGCAATTTTCTCCATGTATATGGGATTTTGTTCGATTTTATTATTTGACTGAATATCCTCATGTTTATATGGGTTTCATAATCATGTTCTACCGAATGTCAAGTAATATATTTATCTTCTGTGAGTATAATAAGCACAACTTTTAATTTAATTCGATTTAAAGGTTTTACCTCTAATAACTAATTTTGATGAACATTCTTAGAAATAATGCACTCAAGTTGACACAATTGAAAATGCTCAATCATTTCACACCTAGTGACTCTTCTCATTCAGGTTTGATGAAAAGTAGGATGTAGTCTCGAAATTTCTTATTTGAAGAATTCCTCTGAAATGGTTGTGTTTGTTGAAAATAATGTGATTCGGTTAAGGTTAGTGTGACCATATTCAGTTGATATTTCAGCTATATTATGATTGTGATATTTTAAAACCATATTTTTATTTTATAGTATGTATAATACAAATTTTATTTATTTCTCAGTTATCAGATTATTTTTAGCCATCACGCTCTTTTGTTATTTTTTATGTATATTGAAAAATATTGAACAACTTTTTTTAATGGAAAGGAGATAATCTCTCCACCAAAACATTCTCTATTTAAAACTTTCAAAGTGGCGAATTTATCTTTTTCAGTGAAATGAGAAGTTCGCTCTGAGTCTTTCTATAGTTCAGGAACACTAAATTCATACGATAATCAATATAATTGATGATTATTGATACTTCGTTATCTGGAATCTTTTGTATAGTTGTTTTATTCAGTTGTTTATTTTGATTAATTCTAAATGTACCTTCTGTTAAAAAAAGCCTCACTTTTGAAAAACACCATATATATAGATTGTACTACCATTATTGAAAATATGAATATATGTACAAGCTTGGTATTGTATATTGCGATACCTTTAAAGATTATTGAAAAATCTAGATTAGCTTCATACTCAAGGTTATTTCAAAAAATAGTTTTATTTTGTTAAATACGCTTGCTTTGTCTCATGATGGCCTGAATTAAAATTATGAAGTATTCCTAAAGCTTTTTTTTAATCACCATTGTTTCAAATTGCTGATCAATATTTCGATATACATATGTGTAATGAAAAATTCTTTTTTCCAAGATTCACCAAGATAGAGGGCAGGTCACTAAAAAATATTATAGTGGATTGTTCTTCGATTATTGCCCACCTGCAAAATTGAAAGTGCCTGATCCCTGGTTTTCTATACAGGGTGTCCCAGTAAGTACGGATAAGGGGAATTTCACGTTTCAGTCAATGGAACAAATTATATCTCATTATTCGACGTCAGCCGCGATCGGTTGATGTTCGCAACGCTCATAAGAAATAATACGGAAGCGAAAATGGTTTAAAATAAATCGAATCAATAATTATGAACAGTTCAAGTGGAGAGGAATTATACGAAATGGAAATTGAAGATGCTGGGAAATGGAGAAAAATTCGCCATGAAAAGAAACTAGATAAAAATCCAAACACTCCAACACAGCAAGCTAAACAACTTGCATTTCCATCTGCTATTACCTCGTCTTCGATAAGGTCATCACCGGTTATTTATCGAATTGATTACTCAAAATACGATAACGGGAATTCCAACACACGAGTTTTAACACAAAAAGATCAAGAAATAAACATTTCATCGGTGATCAACTAAGGAAGCGACGTTAACCAGAAGGAACAACAAATGAAAAACAATAAACAAAAATCAATCTACATTAATTTTTCCATCAAGATGGAAGGAATTCCAAATACTGCGGGGCCGGCATTATAACGGATAACCGACAGTGGGTCAACTACCAGATTCCCCATTTTTAGTTAGGATTTTGATTGTTGACGCAACGGCCGAACCTTCAGTTACCATTTTCTATAATAGCCGCCCTAAATATGACAATCGCTTTCATATTATGGTTAACAACGAAGAAATCAAAGAAAGAATTCGAATGTCTGATTTGTGGAACACAAAAAACACAACAAAGACGTAATTTTGAAAACCAAATTGGTTTACCTACTCAAATCCAACAATCTCAAAGAAAAACTACAGAAAGCACTAGAAGAATTGCAACGAGAGAAGAAAATTCTATCTTTCACAGAAACGAAAGCATGTGGCCCTCAAAGAGCAAAAATTGACCATCTCCATCAACACACATATAGGTACTCCATTCACTTTTATAAAGTATCCCAGTTAGCCATGATTTAGGTTTATCAAGTTCTTTCACTTAAAAATGACGCAGGTTGGCACTCGTGAAAATCAAGCGACATTGCCAAGGATACTTGCCATTTACTCTATGACCATAACCTAACATTTTCGATTTATGCCTCCCCTCCCCCAGTGATCTTCCGCCAGTGATCTTGAACAAAGGGTTATTCTACAAAAAATGACACTAACCGCTAATATACTATGATTATTGTGTCCTCCACGGTTTAACCAATATGGGCAGAAAGGAAAAGTCTCCTAGTGGGAAAAAGGACAATCCAAAAAAAGCTCTTAAATTATATTTGGCGACGTTTCGCAGATTTTCATCTGCTTCATCAGGCCTGAAAACCAAAAATGGAACACATATACAAAGCATAATGGTACAAAACTTACCTCTATAAACTAGAGTTCTATAAAGTCTAAAAAAGTGGACCGAAAGGCATCACCAGTCATCAATCCTAAAATACCGCATCACAGTACATTTTATGACTGTTCTTTTGTTTGAGGTTATTTTGTTACCTTCTGTTTATTCTTGGTTTCGAGTTCCTGTCATATGTTTTTTTTTTATTTTAAATTACGTTGTGAGCGGTATTTTAGAGGATTGATGACTGGTGATGCCTTTCGGTCCACTTTTTTAGATTTTATAGAACTCTAGTTTATAGAGTTAAGTTTTGTACCATTATGCTTTGTATATGTGTTCCATTTTTGGTTTTCAGGCCTGATGAAGCAGATGAAAATCTGCGAAACGTCGCCAAATATAATTTAAGAGCTTTTTTTGGATTGTCCTTTTTCCCACTAGGAGACTTTTCCTTTCTGCCCTTATTGACTTACCGCTAATTCCAGCAGTCCTCCAGAACCTACACCCATCTCATGCAACAAATGCCTCAAATTTGATCATACAATAGAAAAATGCGCCAACAATACCCAATTGCATGTCTATAGATACCTAGGGCCACCTAAAGCAACTACATACAGATATGGAAAATGTAGTTGAAAACACTAGGGTTTCAGTACAAAATTCGAGCAGTCTTCTAGTCCAGTTGAACAGTGGAAGAATCGAAACCTCAGTGCGATTCGATATCGAATAAGCGGCTGGTCTAGTTTTATGGCAGTTTGTAGTGGGGATGCCAGAGGCCAGAGCGCAACGATCTAGGATCTCGGATCGAATTAGATTAGAGGGAGGAATCAGTAACACACAAACACACTAACACTCCCAACGCGCGAAGTGATGGGTGTTATCATGTCCGTTGAAATACGACAATTTTATTCCACTCTTATCGGAGGAATTAATTTGCCTCAATGAATGACACAAATACAAGTAATTTTCTTTGAAAATTATTGCTCAAGTCTTTTTCACCATAACGTGTTTGAAAATAGCCGAACGTGAAGGTATTTGCAAAAAACTTAATAGTTCCTATTTTGCATTAAGTGGGGTAAGGAGCACACTTCCATTACCATCTATGGTCAACCTCTACTATTGTTTGGTGTACAGTCACCTGACATATAATATTTTACTTTGGGGTAACTCTACCGAGGTAAACAGAGTCTTTATTATTCAGAAAAGAATACTCCGTTCCTCTTGCAGGCCTATCTTCAGAGAAAATCATATTTTTACACTGGCCTCTCTGTTCATTTTTAAATGTCTTATGTATGTGAAGGAAAATGAAGACAGTATTGTGAAACTCTCAAGTTTCCATTCTCACAATACAAGAAATAGGGATCAATTATATTTCCCTTTGCATAAAACTGCGAAATTTAAAATGTCTCCAACTTATCAGAGTATCAGACTTTTTAATCATCTTCCTCGGTTCATACAAAGTCTAGAAAAAAAGAATTAAAAATAGTAGTTAAGGATTTATTATTGAATCAGTGTTTTTATAGTGTCCAGGAATATTACTGTAGTAACTTTGAATATGTTTAAATGGATGAATGTAGATGTTGTATAAATATTGTATCTATATAATTTGACGTGTCCCATACATAAAATGTATGTCTCAAAGGATAAATAAACATTATTATTATTATTCTTCTTCATCGGTCTCCCGTTCTCAGCTTGAGCTGGTAATTCTTCTATGAACCAGTGAAAAGTTCCTCCCATGCACTATTTCAGAAATTTCAGCACGATGTGATAGGTTTGCAAATCCACAGCCTGCTGTGCACATCGCGATCTTCTGGGATAATTCGATCCCTTGAAGATTTCTCTTCTCCATCCAGGAAGTGGTTTGTCCTCGCAATTGTTCACGTAATGAAAAGCTCGCATTACCTCAATATTCATTTCGCGGCTACACTGCATACGTGCGTTGCGAGCTCCCCTGCGGGCAGTCCTCCTCACGGTGGTCGAGCCAGCAGGTGGAGTGGCATCTCGATCTTCTGCCATGATGTCGGTTTCCACTTCTCGTTCATGGGTTTGCCACCATTTACCCTTGGTGGTCCAGGTAACTCGGGCCGTGGGGACGTCACCCCCCATGTGGCGTGGCAGAAACCAAACCACACCCGTGCGTATATTATTATTATTATCGGCCTATCTCCAAAGGCAACAATAAACGAATTTATTGTCTCCGCAATTGATTGACCACCGAAATACCATTTTATTATTTGAATTTTCTCTTGAACAGTAAACAATTTATTTTCAAACAGTATAGCTGATCACACCCAAGTTCGGATTGCGACTGAATTCGATCTTCGATCCGCGAAGAGAAGCAGAGATCCAGGCATCCCCACTACGATTGAAACTGCTATTATACTAGACCAGCCTTCGATATCGAATCGCACTGAGGTTTCGATTATTCCACTGTTCAACTGGACTAGAAGACTGCTCGAATTTTGTACTGAAACCAGTGAAACCCCAGTGTTTCCAACTACAATTTTCCATATCTGTATGTTCAATTCCAATCCAACCAACCACTATAGGATCCAGACAATTTTTCAGGGGGGCATGAATTTTTTATGGGGGGCATGAATGGCTAGAAATTTTCTACCAACATTATAGGAGTTGAAGACTCAAAATTAAATTTTTTTTAATGGAAATATTATGGATCGATTGAACTACTATAAAGAGATCATGGTCAATTTCAAGGTCCAAGGGGGAGGGTGCATGGCCCCCATTAAACCCTCCCTGTATCCAGTGGCGTAGCTAGATAGTCCGGGGCCCTGGTGCAAAAATCGAAGAGGGGCCCCTTAATGAATTGTTTTCGAGTCAAAATATAAATACTTCGAAGAAGCAAAGTTACTTACTGAAGGTTTAGTTGAGGAATATACTTGAATAAATTATGTTGTTATTTATGTTTTTCAGCAGGTATATTAAATTCATTATATTGATGTGGATGAAAAAAAGGGCGTTGAAAACATTTTTTATAGATATTTACTATATGTACAAATATTCACAAAAAAATTGTCATTGTCACTATGACCTTCTAGCCTTATTTTTTTTATTGATACGTTAGATTATTCGGTGAAATCACAATAAGAATAAACTATTCGAGGAATGAATTCAAATTGATTATTGGAGATTCGAACCTAGAGGTCAAGTCTAGATTTGAAGTCATTTATTCCTTCGGAAAAAATATGTTTACAACCTCTTTCTAGACCTAGTCTTTGCGAAAGATTCAATGACTTCATTCAAATCTCGACTTGATGCAGCTTCATTTTCAATTGATAGGTATACCTAAGCCATAAATGTCGCAGTTGAGCTTGGCTCATAGGGTTCCGCAAATAATTTTATATTATTCTTAATTTGCTGAAACATCTTTCAGCTTCTACAGAGGTGACAGTAAGATTGTATGGAACAGTAATATTGCTGTAAATACTTCTGTTAGATCGCATTCCAGCATTCCGTATTTCCTTATTATTTTCATACACAATTCATGAATTGTTCATGCCTTATTCAATTCAGGTAGAAATAGGTGAAAAATATTAAGAACTTGAATTGAAAAGTTGGACCCTTTCATATAGCAATATTTACTTTGAAATTGGTCGAAGCTTTGAATTACAGTTGTTTCGTCTACCTATATCTAGTAGAAATGATGGTGAAAATTCCAAATTCTGTTGACTGCAGTCATACGCCGAAAAACTTGAATTCAATCAATTGAATCTTTATTGTACTACAGACTTAATACAATAGCGTGTGCCGTGTACTCGTCAATTTTCAGCACTTGAAGGACTCGAAGTCACTCCTATAATTTTTTTCTTTGTATTCGTCTCTTCTAAAGCTCTGCATACGTCGTCCAAACTTACATCGCATTTTTGTAATACTTCAGATGCATAATTTTAATTGATATCATGGAGAATGCGGTGCATTATATCGCCGAGGAAAATAAATTCATAATTCAACATTTTTTTTTAATTTCTGCTTGTTTTTGCTCTTATTTGCAAGATTTTTTTCTTCTATTTCAGCTAATGCACGAATGATATGAAAAAAATGAAATTTGATTGCCGAAATTATGTTAACCCTACTGGACCATCTAGTCGGATTTAGTTTTTTTAGATAGGTGTCCGATTCACCAGTGAATTTTGGCAATAAATCCCTAGATTTCATGATATTTCGGAAAAAACATTTTTCAACAACTGAATATAATAAAAACAATGTTATTTACATAATAGATCACAGAGAAAAATCAAAGTTTGAATTTTTTTTTAAGTTCAATCGCGATTTTATGGTCAGCGCTTGGGGGCCCCCTGAGGTCAGGGGCCCTGGTGCACTGCACACCCTTGCACCCACGTAGCTACGCCGCTGCCTGTATCCGCTAGTGAAACAAACCTCCTAAATGCACAACTTGCGGTGATGAATCCGACCAGGCTTGGTCCATGAAGTCATCCGATAAAGCCAATAAGAGGTATACTGAATGCAAACATAAAGGTCGAGAGATATTGGAGAAATAGCCAAGAAACAAACAAGAATACACTCCTTCGTCTCCTTCATAACTATACACGATACTATACATGAGAAATCTGAACAAACCAAATTATATTAATAGGGAGGAACTGCTTCAAAAACTCAAAAAAAGGTTAATTATTAATAAAAATTTATGTTAATAACAATAATAACATAAGTAGCTACATACGCAAAAAATATTTGATTAATAATTACATAGAAAATAATTTGATAAACCTTTTAAGGTATCCCCATGCAAAATAGTCAAGCAGGCTAAGGTCGGGGCTTCTGGGAGGCCAGTTGATGTAACCGCTTCGTGAAATAACTTTATTATGACAAGTGGCATCATCTTGCTTGAACCACGTTCTTGAGTTGAAACTTGAAACTTGATGCCAAAACTCCTGCAAGTCTGGGACCAAAAAAATTCGTTACATATCGCAATAACGGTCACTATTCTCATTGATTGCTCGGCCTCGTAGATCTTCACGAAAATAAGGACAAATTACTTTAGCAGAGACTAAAGCTAAGCGTCCACATGTCCGCATCGGACGCATCGGACGGATCGGATTTACGGATCTCCATTGTAGAAATGCCGATGCTCCGATGCGTCCGGTGCGGGTCTGTGGACGGGCTTGCACGAGTTTCTATACAAAGAATACCGAAATCCGTTTGATCCGATCCGTCCGATGCGTCCGATGCGGACCTGTGGACGCTTAGCTATAGCGGCCAAACAACGGCCTTTGGGCGGTGCATGGGTTGTTCATGCTTTCGTCTTGGATTCTTCACTGCCCAGTACCGTACCGACATTTCTGCTTATTAACATGACCATTCAGGTGCGGATCTAGGAATTTTCTGAGGGGGGGCGATTCCAAAATAACACAGTAAAAATTTCGGTTAAATGTTTTAATATGAAAACTAAAAATGGCGAGGGCCTTGGGTCTCGCGGAACCTGAGGGGGGGGCGAAACCGCCTTCGCCCCCCCCCCTCCCCTAAATCCGCCACTGTGACTATTCAGGTGAAAATTTGGTTCTTCGCCAGACAGTACCTATATGTTTTCAAAGTTTCAAACGGGGTGAATCGGTACGTTTTTCAGGATTTTTTGCCGTTATTCCTGACAGAGCAGAGAAAAATAATCATAATTCGGGTATATTGATATACTGGCACACGGAATCGTGAAAAAAGCTTGTTTTTAGGTCTGCCAATAATATTTGAAGAATTTTTTTACCGGTGTCCCGATTGACTCCGCAAAAGGGGGGTCAATCGAAACAGCCATTTAAAATTATGAAAAACTGAAAACTCCCCGAATAAGGGGCACTTGGCTGTACGCACTGAAATTCTCGTACTACTAGGTCAACCCGACCACTAAAGCTACTTCCCAGTGGCGGCTTGTCCTATGAGGCGGGTCACCAATAAACGTCGAAAATTACCCTTATAAATAATATCATCCTTTTTAAATTATCTATTTGATCATTTGAATTTTTTTATTATCTGCATCCATACGCATTAATATCGTAATATTCTTTCATTATATAGTAAAAAAAATGCGTCTCCTAGTCTACGTTTCCATATCTCACGATTTCTGTGTATCCATCTCACTTCCTCACCTCCCAGTGAACGGCAGAGGCTGGCCGGCACTTCCTTTTCTAGCGCGTTGTTCTACATCATGGAAACGGACGCCTAAACGCCACATGTTACGAAAACGAAGCGTATGCAGTCCCATATCAATGGCACTTTTTTCCTTGAAATTATTCATGGAATCTCCCTTTCTCATTTGTACCTCCAATTTGGGAACACCATGTTGAAATATGTACAAGGACTCACCCTGTATATTGGGTCTTGGGTTTGGCCGATCCGCACCTAAAGGGCACGAGCCGTCACTGACGTACTAATGTTCATACAAATGCGAATAATACAAACAATTTTAATTGCATTTAATTTATGTTACTTTGTACAATATTGAACATGAATCGTTTATGAACAAAGATTAATTAGGTAAATGATACACCTACCAAAGAATGTTTTTTCAATCTGGAAGTGATATATATATACACTCAATTTTCAATGGGAATTCTCTATTTCTACAATGAAAATACCTAACTGAAGTATACTTATAATATGAGATTTTCTCATAAATTAAGTGAATCAAAATAACAAATAATAATATTATCATACAAATGATAACTGACCCTTCTTTCTACAAAATTAAGGAAACGGGCAGATATGGTTCTATTTAAACACTGAACGATCGATCTCGATATATGAAGAAGAAATCGACTGATTTAATTTCGCAATATCCAACATTCTTCATAGATCCTGAAAACTGAGGAAGTCAAACAGATTGTTTATCGACACTCAAAATTAGGTACGTCCATTCCACTTCAGTAACGGTTGAACTTCATCTGCCACAAGTAGGAAGATTCACCCTGAAGAACACATTCAATTCTATCAGACTGGCCAAAATCAAAAAAATGGCGTACATCAGAAGACATATTCTTCCGACTCTTTTATCCAGTTGAAATTTGTTGAGGAAAAACGTTAGGTACAGGAGGAGTAGAGTAGACAGAAGAGAGATGGCGCTATATTCTATTCCAGCAGAATTGATTCCGACCTGAAAAATTATTGTGATAAAATAGCAGATCAATTTTATAATCATTGTAATTGTTGTGAATACTGAATATAGATAAAACTAATGAAGTTAGCAAGAAAAACCTTTTACTTAGAAACATGAAGAATGAAATATATACAGGATGTTGTCCATACTAATTATACATTCATTTTTAATATTATAGTTCCTATCTCTCTAACAGTTTTCGAGATATTTCATTCTCAACTTTTTGATTTTTGTTTTTTTTAGCTGGCCGTGCCAAAAATTCATGATTCGAAGTGACTTTAATTCAAGGCCATCGTCATACAAAAATTTTATTTCTGGATTGAACCTCTTAAAATTTCATAAAGAAGATGGAAATTTCGAAAAGACTCTAAATAATTGAAAATATACAGGATATTCTATTGGAAAAATATAAATTGCTTCTCCTTTTTGAAACGGCTGTATATATAAATATATATGAATGTATTCTGTGAGTGACGGAGGCTAAGTTCTGTTGAAATAATTTTTCCCTGCGAAACCACTATTTTCCCGAGGTCCGGTTTCTCGATTGCCTATGGTAATCCGTAGGCACAATAGGTCTCTTGCAAAGTCCTAAATTTCAATTTATTCATCGTTTACCTACATGCCTCACAAAATGAAAATATTCTGATACTATAGCCGGAAAGAAAGCCATCAGACATCTGAACGCAAGTGACTAATTAAAAGTAGTTTGTTTCATATTAACTTGAATTACATTTCTTACCCAATGTTTATCTGCAATGGTAGGTAAAAATGTAGCTTTGATGAACCAAGGTAATCCCAAGCAGAGCAGAATATCGAATGTATTTGATCCAATAGAATTGCTAATTCCCATTGAACCATGACCTGTGAAGAGCTAGTCATTAGATTTTACTTTTACCTTTTTGCTTTAAAAAGAAGATTATTCGCATGCAACGAAACAAAGTGTGAATAATTTTTGTTCTTGGGCGCTCGTACTTGTCGAACGAGGGATATAGCCCGTCACGATGTCGGTATTTTTCGAATTTTGAGTCGGGAATGGTCCTGGTTCGACTCACTGGTTAAATTCGTGTTTAAAATCAATTATGCTATTATTATCCTGTAGTACTGTGTTTTGTTAGATGTTTTTATTTACGCGGATTTTGCACTTCAATACTTTTGGTGAATAAGAAAGTGGGGTAGCGAGGATATATGAATAATATAATGTCACACAAAAGTTCAGAAATTTTGGGACTGTTTCATCAGTTTCCCAGTTCCAGATAAAAATTCGTTTTTAGTATTTGTAGTACAAACTCAAAAAAATGATGTATGGCTTCCTCGAACATCAACCACAAGTCACAACCTGACAACCCCTCTGCATACTTTCGATCAGATTGTTGAAGTTTTTGAAATGCGAGCTGGGGTGGTTGATGAGATTCCAAAGCTCTTTGTAGCTGATACCAAGCGTGTTTAATTGGATTGAGGTCTGGTTAACCGAGGGGGCAGGGCCAAATGTGGAATACCATACCCTTCATAGGCAATTCTCTGCGCATTTGTGGTAGCATTAAGCAACAACAATTCTGAACGTCCATGAAACAAATACCTCCCCAAACAGTAACTGTACTTCTGGAAACCAGAGGATGGGCCACGTCGACTTTTCGAAAACCGTCCATATCTAGACTAAACTGTGAAAAATAAAGAACTTCATTTATCGTTCCTATTCACGTGCTCCTTGGCTCATTCAAATAGAAGTCGCATATGATTTTGTGTTAGTGGAATCCGTCTCGAAAGTAGTCGAGAATGTAGTTTAATGTCTCGAAGTCTTGGACGAACCGTTTCAATCGAAACCAAAATATCAGAAGAGTTCAAAAGCCGCTGTTCCTTGATTCGACAAGGACAAAGGAGTGGTAGTTCTTGGGCATCCACTTCTCGGTTTTTGGTCACGTTTCTAGTTACTTGATATCTACGCCTCGACTTACTTTAAAGATCTCTGGAACTGGAGGGCGAGCTGTAGGAGGCGCGATGACAACAGCTCTGTCAGGGGGCACAATAGACCTTGAGGTCGCAGTGGACTGTAACCCCTTTTCACTATAACTATATACAGGGTGTCCCACTAGTGCCGCAGCGGACTATATACGCTTAATGGTCTGAGTTTGGCGAAATTTTTTGATGCAGACTTTATATACTCCAAGAAGAGCACAACCTAAAAATATTTTCGAATATATCGGGTGGCCCACAAAAGAGGAATAGAGAATGACTTTGTTTTTCCAAATGAGACACCCTATATCCAATAGTGTTTTTCAATTCTCTGAAACTTTCTGTATGCTTTCGTATACTTTTCACATATTTTTATTCGACAGTTTTCGAAATATTGGCCTTTTTGACAAAAAAATGATACTTGTAGAGGCTATGTTATCCAATTATATTTCACGAACTCTTGCACATACCAAAAACAGCTTCATATGGATTGAAAGACAAGACTTCAAAGTATCCTTGCCAGCTATAATGAAGCATCTCCAGCATATGGAGTGTCCTCAGAAAGACTATCAACATTACGAATTTCAAATCGATTTTTCTTCATTTTTTCAAATGCAATGCATATAATTTTTTTTCATCATTGTAATCACCATTCATTTTACTTCAATTTTTGTCGAATACATGATATACATATCTTCAACAGAATAGGTTTTTTAGAGTTTTTCCTCTGAATTCACATTTACTTCCGAATTCAAAAAGCTGATTTGGCTTTTCTGTGGTTATTGAGAACTGTCGAATTATTCTATTCAGAATTAACATCATTGCAGCTTCAATTCATATCATCATAGTTTTTACACATTGGACGAATACTCACAGAGGGATGTAAAAATGACAAAAATACCAATGAATTTGAATGTACAAGTTATGAATGCTACAAAAAAACGAGTTTCGAAACTTTAGGATACAAAAAAGTGCCCGCTCTTATCCTTATGAAAATTATATTCATAAGTTTCAAAGGCAAATTTCTGCAAGATTCGACTCTTCAACTAGAAAATTATCAAAAATGTATTTTGAAAATGGGTACAGAAAGCAAGTTTCTGTCTTCAGAAGGTACCGATTTCATCACATTTTTGAGTAGATACATCAAAACTTTATAGTTCCTCATTTCGCTATGATATGATAATATGAATTGAAGCTTCAATGATGCTTATTCTGAGTAGAATAATTTGACAGTTCTCATTAACCACACTCCACAGAAAAGCCAAATCTGCTATTTGAATTCGAAGATATATGTAAATTTTAGGGAAACATTTCGAAAAAGCTCTTAAAAATCCTATTCTGTTGAAAATATGTATGCATATCATGCATTTGACAAAAAATGAAGTAAAATGAATGGTGATTACAATGATAAAAAAATTATACGCATTGCATTTGAAACAATGAAGAAAAATCGATTTGAAATTCGTCATGTTCATATAGTCTTTTTGTGGACACTCCATATGCTGGAGATGCTTTATTTTAGCTGGCAAGGATATTTTGAAGTCTTGTCTTTCAATCCATATAAAGCTGTTGCCTGTTATTGGTATGTACAAGGGTTCGTGAAATATAGGATATAATTGGATAACATTGCCTCTACAAGTATCATTTTTTTTCCGAAGTGGCCAATATTTCAAGAACTGTCGAATAAAAACATGTGAAAAGTATACGAAAGCATGCAGGAAGTTTCAGAGAATTGAAAAACACTATTGAATATAGGGTGTCCCATTTGGAAAAACAAAGTCACCCCATATTCCTCTTTTGTGGGCCACCCGATATATTCGAAAATATTTTTAAGTTGTGATCTTCTTGGAGTATATCAAGTCTGCATCAAAAAATTTGGCCAAACTCAGACCGTTTCGCGTATATCGTCCGCTGCGGCACTAGTGGGACACCCTGTATAACTATAACTTTAAAGAATTGTGCAACTTCTCTCTGGCTCAATTGTACAAATAGCCATGTTGGTTTAAAACGCACTAAGTTAACGTCTAGGCATTTTTGCAAAACAAAATTCGGATTCTAAATCAAAGTTGATTGTAAGAACGTAAAACAATAACTGATCCAAAATTTTACGAACGCCCATGACTAGAACTTGCCTGAAACTGGAAAAACTATCAAACAAGGAGCAAAAAAGCCATATAGATATAAGAGAGTAGACATTTAACTACCCATAAATGTACATTTATTTGGTGGGCAATTTTTTTTTCAAACTCACAAAATTAACTTTTGTGGAGCAGTATACTTCTTCAATATGTTCTTGAACACCTATAGTACCTTTTGTTTATGGAAAATATCATGAACAAAAATATGTTGTTGCAGCCAAAATTACTTTCCTGCGCCAGTTCTTTGAAATTATTGAATTACATAATATTTTCTCAAATTCCTTATTTCACCAAAGTAACTGAACATTTTGATAAATACCTACGTAATTACTACGACCTCTATGTAAAAAAGACAACGTTGCGTGGTTATCTGACAGGAAAATAACTGTAACCTAACATTTTCAAAATATACTCGGTGAAATGTCAGAATGTCATGGCCAATCGGGATACTTTATAAAAGTGAATGGAGTATATGCATGCCCAGTGAGAAGCAATAAGGCTGAAAGAACAACTATACAGAGTGTAACAGCCAAATGGAATAAATTCGATAACGAATAAATGAGGAGGTGTTAGGAAAAACGATCGGACACGTGGATTTGTAATTTTAAATGCGCATATTTTTCAAGAAAATAAAATTATATAGGGTGTTCCATGCGACCGTGGCCAATACCAACTTTCTTATTTCAAATGCAACCTCCTGTATATTACTTATTTTTTGGATTCTTCAGAAAATTCTAGACATAATTCATGTACAATGTCCTATACCTATCTTCAACTTTTTCGGAAATATTAAGTGTTTTCAGATTTTTTACAAAAATTAACATTTTAAATGAAAATTATTTTATTTCACAAATTCGATACATTACACTCAATACTCATTTCCCATTTACCTCTTGATATGAAGAAAGTAAGCAAAAACCACTACTGAGAAGAAATTAAAACAAACAAAAACAGATTTGGTTATTCTCATAGCCTTAGTAACACGTTGTCTGTTTGCATGACAATAAGTGATCAGTGTAAGTGCTATTGTCTTTTGAATTTCGACAACTGTACGTAGTAATATTAGAAAAATGGTTCATTCAACAGAAATGCACAAAATAACCATTCTCCAAATGATTGGTTATGGAGATTAAACACGGACACAAATGGAAGTTTCTCGCTTATTTCACGAAAAATTTCCAAATTTGCCGCCTATATCCCAAGGAACAATTAGCAAAATAGAAAAGCAGTTTCGAGAGCTTGGTCATGTAAGACAAATAAGAAAAATTGCTGCCAATGCAGTAAGTGATGATACGAAATTGGATATTATGCTTGAGTTTCAAGAAAGCCCACATAATTCTTTTCGAAAAGTATCCCCGCTGTTCACCGTCAGCCACACGTCAATATTTCGAATATTAAAAGAAAGTAAGATGCATCAAAGATGCATAGAAATACCTGGTGTTGGCACTGATTAGATTTTGTTTAAGACTTTCTTGTCGATCGAAAACGTGATATTTTGTGCAGCTTTTCATTTCTCCCGAAAGGGGTCGCGTTTTTTGTCGTTGCCGCAGTAGCGCCACGACTGATAAATATTGCGGATTTATTCCGGAACTAGTCCAAAATCTGAAATCTAGGATGCCGTATTGATCTACAAATTTTGGTCACGATTTTTAGTAGGGAGTCGTTACACCAGGTGTTCTATGCATCTATGATGCATCCCTATAGAATGATGGCAACTCAGGAGCTCATAGAAGACGATTTCGATAGGAGAACGCATTTTTGTGAGCAAATGATGGCAATGTTCGATAACAATGTGATCCAATCAGAAAATGTTTAATTTTATGATGAGAGTACATTTACACTACACGGTCATGTTAATCGTCAAAATTGCCGATATTGGTCTGATGAGAATCCTCACTGGATGAGAGAAGAACATACGCAATATCCTGGAAATGTTAATGTTTGGGCAGGAATTGTTGGAAATCATATCGTAGGTCCCTTTTTCATTGACGGCAACTTGAATGGAGAAAAATATTTAGAACTACTAATAATGTCGTACGAATTTTGATAAACTTATATCCTGATCCAGCAAATCCACAAGTTCCTGCCAATATAATATGGTTTCAGCAAGATGGAGCACCGCCCCATCACCAAATCAATGTCCGGCAGTACTTGAACCAAATTTTTCCAAATCGGTGGATAGGGAGGCGCGGATCGATAGAATGGCCAGCACGATCTCCTGATCTGACACCATTAGACTTCTTTTTGTGGGAATATTCCAAAAGTATTCTATACGAAACGAAACCCTTAAACTTAGACGACCTAAAAAACCGAATCACGCTTGCGATTAGATCAGTCACGCCTGAAATGTTGAGTAACGTTAGAAGACAATTCTACACCAGATAAGCATGTTGCCAAGACGTTCGCGGCGAGCATTTTGAACATTTCCTACATTGACATTAATGTTTTTTTTTTAATAATTAGAAATAATCAGTATTACTTATTAGGTTTTAAGTGTAATGTACCGAATTTGTGAAATAAAATAATTTTTATTTAAGGTGGGCGTTAAATGTAGTGTGTTTTTATTTCAAGTTGATTTCGAAAACGGTTTCACTTTGAGAACTGAAATTTTGTGGGTGAACTCAGAAAGGATTAGGGTTCTCGTTGAAATAATTTTAATCGATTTCATTCCGACAGTTAATTTTTTTTCTTTCAAAAATAGAAGAAAATGAGCCAACCCATGCTTCTGTTTTATTTCAACAGAAAGACCCACGAAAATAGTTCAACATCCGATTAAAAGTGAATCTACTGATAATTTCGTTCAGAAGATCAACTTGAAATACGGAATTGGCAGAAAATGACCAAATTCAAATTTTGGCGGGAAAAAATTCCTGCTTTACCCACAAATTGACTTATTTCATAGTTCGGCGATTTTTGGATAGAAAGCGCCATTGTACATTTCAATCATGATTAGAGAGATATTCATAGAACTTATAGTGATAAGGTAAGTTCTATGGAGATATTTCATACAATGCACGGTGGCGCCTCTATCGGAGGAGATTTCCTACTCGCTTTAAACGCCGACCTTAAAACGTTGATTTTTGCAATAAATCTTAAAACACTTAATACTTCCGAAATAGTTATAAAGATAGGTATAGGACCTTGTGCATGAATTGTGTCTAGAATTCTCTGAAGAATCCAAAAAAATCAATAATACACAAGGGGTTGCATTTGAAATAAGAAAGTTGGTATTGGCCACGGTCACATGGAACACCCTATATAATATTATTTTCTTGAAAAATATGCGCATTAAGAATTACAAATCGACGTCCCGAGCGTTTTTCCCAACACGCCCTCATTTATTCGTTATCGAATTTATTCCATTTGGCTGTTACACTCTGTATGTTCTCACAGCCGGTTTAAACAAATGAGAGTCGTTTAGCCATTGAGGAGCGATAAACAAAACTTCCTTTGAGCCCCACTGCCCCCACTGTTCTAATTCGAAATGTCAGAAGATGTAGCTACACGCTCGAATTAAAGTAGGAAATTTTCAATTTAGGTACGCTCTTCGAAATGTCGCTGATTACAATTCCTACTTATTTCAAACCCCAGAAACCGCCACCTTCCGTTGACGTTGTCGCTGAAGAGCCGAGTCGGTGTAGTTCAAAATTTTCTACTTCAAATAGGAATTTGGTTTCACCACTCATATCACGCTGACTCTGAATTCCAGAATTCTTGAAAAATAATTGAACGTACCTTGCTTCGAAACTATTACACTTGAAACAGCTTCTGGTACACTCGTTCCGGCTGCTAAGAACGTAATACCCATTACAGAGTCTGGTATTCTCAAAGTATCACCTGGAACATATTATTTTTTATTAGGCACCAATTCAGTATTGCCTTTATTGCTTACCTATAATAGTGATCATCCAGGCGACTAAATACGATAAAGATCCTATCCAAATTATACACATGATGAATGTTAGAGGAAACCATGTTTTAAATCTGGGTTTTTCGCAGTCTGGAATGGTGAAAAGGAAAACTAGATGGATCGGCCATGTCAGAATCCAAGTCATCTAAAAAGTAACAGGAAATTGAGAAGTGTCGTTAACCGCATCTAAAACGAAGAGGAAAGACTTCTGCAAAAATGAGTGAGCCGTCGGGGTCGCCTAGTAGATGGGAAACATCGAAACTATTTTGCATAGAAAATATACAGGGTGTTTCATAGGTTAATGAACATACGGTAACCTGAGCTAGAGCTACCCTAGGTGAGTCCAAAAAACCGATATATGATAGGTCTAATCAATTCCATAACCGAGATACAGGGTGGTTTAAGTATTCATCAAAAATTTCAATTCCTCATAACTTTTGAACTAACCAGTATTGTCGGTTGATATTTGGAAAGTATGATTCACTTCTACAGGTCGATCGATTTACTTTTGAATTTTCAAAAAATTCCAGATCCGTATTTGAAAAATATGGGACTTCTTCCAAGCTGAGATTCAACACCCCGTATATTGAAATTTTGGGATTTGATTGAGATACGAGTATTTCGAAAGAGCAGAAAATTTTCAATGGGGTTGAGTAGATTTCATTGTCCCGCATGTAATTTTGCTCAAAGAGAGATTCAGGGAAAGATCCAATTGGATATTGGAATTTCATAAAATTTTAAGAAAAATCGTACAATATGATCAAATTGAATTTTTTTGTCCCACTATTTGCACATTCGAATTTCATACCTGTATTTATAGGCTCTCCGTAGTGAGTAAATCAGCTTTTTGTGCGAGAACTATTAGGAGATTTGGATAGTCACAGATTCGAAGATCCATTGGCAGATAAGACAACATACGAAAAGAACTTTTCCATAGCCTACTTAACCAGTCTTCCATAATACACTTTATATTTTATTACCTGTGTGAATTTTCCTTTCCCTGCTGGCCATTTCCACAAAGAATGCCGCTCTTCCTCTGTCATTGTTAGTGAGACTTTATTATTATCTTTGTCTACTTCCGTTTGGTCATTCATCACCACTTTTAACGCACCATTCTGATGATGAGAAACAACATTGATATCTTCGTTCGTGATCTTCGGACAACTTGTTTTCAACTTATGAATATCAGCATTCTGTTCCTCATTGGATGGAGATAATCCTTCCTTATGAAGCTTGAGTGGAAGGTGTGCTTCAGCAATCTCTGTGAATAATCACATTATCAGATTACTTCAATTTTAGGACAAGTTTGTGAACTTACCAGCAGATTTAGAGTCATAAGAACGAATCGAGTGCTTTCGTGATTGTCTAAAGCTACCTAGAAGTGAACAATTTGTGAAAGAAAAGAATAGTTCGTAATAGACTCGAGTCACCCACTCCGTGCGGACAAAATTAGTTTTTTTTAATATGACCAAGTCGATACGCACATACCGCGTTCGATATTTCCAATCTGGAGTGGAGGGATAGAATACGGACACAGAACATATAATTAATTCGGATACGGATATGTATTTAATTAAGTGACTTCGGTGCAGAAACAGTGAGGAAAGTGTGAACGATAATTTCATCTGTTGACACTTTCCTCTCCGTTTCTGCTCCGAAGTCACGTAATTGTATATCCGTATTCATTAGATCTTCTGTGTCCTTATTCTCTCGCTCCACTCCGGCTTTGAAATAACAAGCAATATGGTGTTTAGAGAAGGAAAACTAATCTAAACAGAAACGACAGAGAAATTTTATTTGGAATTTCTTTGGCAGATCTTTCGTTAGTTATGACATAATTTATGCACAAATCTTCGGTAGATCTCTCTCCGATGTCTATAAATAAATATATGGCACGAAATTAAGGTTGGAAATGTCCACCCTCATTCTACAGCAACCACACGCGTATGAGTTTGTTAAGACCCTGCAAAAAAAGGTTTTTTCGGTCGAAATCATTAGTATATCATAGAAAATATGGTAGATATCAATATTAATGTTTTTTTTTACGATGGAAGGAGAGCTTCGCGATATTTGACTCACCAGTCTATTTGGAGTGGTACTCGCCTCATCTGACCAAGTCCGATATATCGGTGTGATTTTGGACCTTCTTCAGGCCTATCATCACATATGAATTTGCGGTGTGTTGGAATTTTATGGAGAAGGCAAGTACATAAAACAATCCGTATTAGATGCTAGACGAGAGCTTGTCTAAATATAACTGGTGCTTTGAGATCCTCTTCCACGGCATTAACACCTCGCTATCACTGAGATCGCTAAGAAAACATCTGTGAAGGTGCTAGTTTCCGTGAAGACTGAGACCAGAAACAGAGACTTGAGACCGAATTCTCTATTTGCCCATGGCCATGTTGGGTTCGTGCGGAGACCAAGACCGGAGATCGATGTCCACGGTATCTGTCACTGATCTTGGTCTCTGGTCTTGGTCTCCGGTCTTGTTTTCTATCTACCGTATTATCAAAAACCCCTTCAGGAGATGGATTAGTAAGGAATTATCCTCTGACTGGAATAGTAGAACTGATCTCAGGCAATCGAGACTCCTTAACAAAGTCGGAGGATCTAAACAGGAAGCAACTATATGTCCGGTGACAGAAGCTTTAACTGGCCATCTGTCTAACATACATTTACAGAGAATAGGCCTTACTGGTTGTTCTTTGAGCCGTTGGTACACGAACACAGAGGAAACGGCCGATCACCTGCTGTTCACTTGAAGTAAGTTATCCGAATTGAGGTCAGCATATCAAGGAAATACAACACCTTCCATCTCTATGATGACGGGGACTCCCCCTGTCGGCAAGCGGCATTCTTGTCGGCATGCCTTTGGGTCCGAGTCTCTCTAGTTCCACTCATGTCAATGTGTTATGAATAATGGGTAAAATAGCCTACGTTCGACCAACGATTGGCACCGCACAAGAAGAATAAAATCGAACTTATTTGGAAGTCTCTTCTGGATAGGGTCATTAAACAAATCAGCGAAAATGAATCATCCATACGACTGTAGAAAAGGATTAGTTTGTCGCTTTCATGAAGAGACATTCTGAGGTCGTCACTGACCAGAATCATCGCTATTGAACGATGCTTTTGAGGTGTTACCGAGCAAATTGAATTGTTCACTGACTGACAGCTAACGGTCGAACTTGTTTCAGCATCTGCTGCACAGAAATGCATGTAGAGTAACCGGACGAGTAAGCGGTCTTCTTCCTGGGTGGTATTTGGTCTCTGATGAAGTCACTATAGCCTTTGATGGAACCCTTGAAACAGCAGATTAACTCAGGAACCTTGGGAGGCTTCTTCGTCGGTAGTATGTTGCATGTAGGAAATTTGCGACATAAGTCCGCATAGTTGACAGGAAATTTTATAAACAACGCGGAATCTCCAGTATTCTACAGATAATCTTATGTGATAAAGTTCTGAAAAAATGCTCAGAAATTGGTGTCATGCTGATGTTAAATTGGTTTTTGTGTGCACTGAGTGAGTGAGTCATTGTAGTGGAATTTTTTATATACCTACTGGCGTGAAAAGGTAAAATGGACTCAAAGTTTGAATGTTTACTGAAAACTTACCTCTAGCGATCTTTTGTATCGATTTATCGAAATACATTATGAGGATGTATACTATGTACAGTAGAACAAGTGTCAAAGCTTCGTACCATTCAACCCTCTCATCGTGTATTATGCAGATGAGTAGAGAAACCGTTATTCCATAAGCTAAACAATCTCTCGTCAATGGCCACCAGTCTAATGGTACAACCTTTACTCCACACTGCAATTACGTTCAGAAATCATGAAGTTCTCAAAACAGTTGGGTTCATTAAAAAATAAAAATATCAAGTGCATTATTTAATATTATTTCCAATCAATATAAATAGAATGAGTGATCATTTCGGTTCTGTGGAGAAAGCCTTCGCCAAATGGTGAGAAATGAAAATATAATGATGACCAATCCTATCTATCAAGAGACCCGAAATGATTCTCATTCAGTTGTTTGAAGGTTCAGTGTTCACTTATATTTATTAAATCCTAAAATATAGTATAGTTTTATTATATCGCTTACCAT
This sequence comes from Adalia decempunctata, assembly GCA_951802165.1. Taxonomy (NCBI): domain Eukaryota; kingdom Metazoa; phylum Arthropoda; class Insecta; order Coleoptera; family Coccinellidae; genus Adalia; species Adalia decempunctata. Next base: position 41,497,695 of record OX637696.1, read on the forward strand.
GCCGGCTCCTATGCCACAGCAGGCTGCTACTGCCAGTATATTAAATACTGCTGATCCCACAATAGTTCCTACCCCTATATCACCCTCTGTAATGAAGGTTCCGATCACATTCACGAAAAGTTCTGGCGCTGAAGTTGCAGCAGCCATAAAAGTAGCCCCAGCTACATCTGCTGACATATTTAATGCTGAAATGAAAAACGGTAATTATATTCAGAGGCATTTTCATGGAAGCTGCTGAATTTGAAGCGTGAATATGTTCAAGATTTCAGTGGCTTCATTTATACCAATGTTGCAAGAGGCAACTGGCATTCATCGTGAAAAAAAGCGCCTTCGTTTTTTTAACCTACGACATTATTAAATTATTACAAGATTCGGTGTAACAAGTTATAGGCTAGACTAGAATACAGTGCCCGTCATAGGTCTATCAAGTTGGCCCGGAAGTTTCAGCATTTCTTAGAAAAAAAAATTATACGGTAAATGCTAAATGCTGAAAAATGCTGTAGAAAAAAATGAATAATGGTGGAAAAATCAATGATTGAATTCTCCGGGCCAACTTATGTGCAACCCGGAGACATCGTTAATGCTAGCGAAATGCTGATGAATGCTGAAAAAGAAATCGAAATATCTGTGACCGTAGTGGAAAAATCGAAGGTTGAATTTTCCGGGCCAACTTATGTGCAGCCCGGAGACATCGGCATTTTTCATCGAAATGCTGAAAAAAATTGATGCTAGCGAAATGCTGATGAATGCTGAAAAAAAATCGAAATATCTTCGACCGTAGTGGAAATATCGGTCATTAAATTTTCCGGGCCAACTTATGTGCGATAGCATTTTTATTCGAAATGCTGACGCAACTCAATGCTATCTAAATACTGCTGAATGCTGAAGAAAAATTAAAATTATCTTCGACAGTAGTTAAAAAGTCGATGATTAGCCTATATGCAGCTGGTGTAAGTTGACATGAGACTCCGTATTCATATGTATAAACATTTCTCTGGGTAAGTTGTGTGCGTCGCAGATAAATTGGCATATCTATAGAATTTTTGGGGGGAGCGTGAATATGATATTTTCCAGGAAAACAAAGAAATTAAAATAAGTTTTTTATATCACAATGAATGAAATAAAAAATAACAATAACTTCAGAAATAACAAGAGAAAAGGATAATCGTTTTCAAACAGAATAAACTAAAAGGGTTGTTGAAACATAATTATCTTCGTCTATGCGACGTTCAGCTTTTTTCTTCAGGTCATGGTATTTTTATTTTTCCCATTTACCACGTAATCTCTTAGCGAAAGCCACAAAATGACCCACAGAGTTTTCAGAAACCTTTTCTTAGTGTGGCAAATATTTCGGAAAGGGCCTTTGTATGTAGTATCGAAAATCATTCGACCATCATAATCTCGTCGGTATCTTGCCGTGCATTCCAATTTCGATTCACATTTCACATTCCTTGCACGATCCTTCAATTTTTATGTATTGATCTGCACTATTGGAACTATAAACTTGAGCACGTTTAAAAGAGACTGGACAAGGTAGTTTTGTCATATACCAGAAGTGAGATGCAAATATATTGGTCCATTCCATGGGCTTCAGTACCTCATGATTTTGAATGTTTACCATATATTTTACTAGCTGGATCGGCGAACTTTGTTTCCCCTAAATGATACATACGGTGGATTTCACAAATCGCAATCATCGGTGATCGAAGATCAACGGCTTGGTTCTCTGATTTTTGAACTCCCAAATCGAGTTGATTCTAAATCAAGCGCCAATCACCGGTGATTTCGCTTTGTGAAATTTTTTCAAGCAGGAGATAAATTAGGCAAAATTAAAGTGCAAAATAGATGTGCTGGGAGGGGTTTACCAATAAGGGTAAATGGAAAATTCCGGTGGATATTATTTTATTTTATTGAAAAAATCCAAAAGGCTGAAAACATATATTTTTAAACATTCTATGATCACATACAATGCTTACCTAAAAGGTTGACCAAATAATTCCTTATTGTCGAGCAATGCGGCAAATAACCAAAAACTTTAGGGTTCAATCTCTCTTCAATTTGTTCAATTTAGTTGATGATATCAAGCTCATTAGAAGGCAAATCGAGATTTTCAAATGAAGTCAAAATGCAGGAAAAAAAAATTATAAACACTTCCGGTTGTGTTGAACTCACACACATTCGAATTTATTGATGGTCATTGGTCATTCGACCAGATCAGATTAGGCAACCCATGAAACATTATTGTATATCATTAGTGAAAGCCCGTTCAGCAAACGTTTCAAAATTATTGACGCTCACAATACTGTCTCTGTGCAAACAGAAACAAAAAATAAAATGTCAATTACATACTAATTATGGGCGATTTTGGATTCAGTTATTTCCGCAAATATATTCATTACCCAAACAGAAATTCTAAAATTAAAGATGATGTTTTTTCATATTCAGCAGGGTCATAGTCAACTAACCTTCTAAGGTCGTCATTTGGATGTTCACTAGCTCTTTCATAGGCTTTTGCAGCGTTTCGTTTGATGAATGTAGTAATGGACTCCCAATTTATGTCTTTTCGGATTTGTTCATTCCTAAAAAACCAGAGGGCGTCTAATGCCCATCTCAGAAATTTGTTTTCTGTACTTTGTATCCTCTTTATATGGGTTCTCGCTGCATAGCCCCATGCTGTTGATCCATATGTTAGCTGCGGACTGGCGACTGCTTTTATGATCCTCAACTTCGTGTTTCTGTTCATTTGGCTTCGTCTGCATATAATCGGGTATAACCTTTGCATTGCTACATTCAGTTTATCCACTGCATACTTGATGTGCTGTTTCCACGTTAGTCCTTTGTCTAATATCACTCCTAGGTATTTAGCTTCATTCTGCCATTCTATTTTATTATCGTCTATGGATATCTTCGATTCCATCTTCAGCCATCTCTTTTGAAAAAGTATTGCTTGACTCTTTTCTCCAACGATTTTGATTTTTCATCTGTCACACCAATGACTGATATCGTCTGCAGCTTCTTGAAGTCTTTGTGAATTATTCTTGTGTTTCTGTGCCCAATTGCTATGCCCGTATCGTCTGCGTACAGAGCAAGCAGGCATCTTGGATTTCTTGGTATATCATGTACTTATATTATAGAGTAGCGGTTCTGGTGTGGATCCTTGAGGAACTCCTGCTTCGAAATATCTGAGTGTGGAATGAACATCATCTATTTTCACACAAAAATTCCTATCCCTCAAATAATTTCTTATTATTCTGCATAGCTTTGGTGAATAACCTGCGGTTATCATTTTTTATGCTAGTCCTTCATGCCATACTCTATCAAAAGCTCTGGTTTAATCTAGAAGCAGCGGCGTAGCTACGTGGGTGCAAGGGTGTGTAGTGCACCAGGGCCCCTGACCTCAGGGGGCCCCCAAGCGCTGACCATAAAATCGCGATTGAACTTAAAAAAAAATTCAAACTTTGATTTTTCTCTGTGATCTATTATGTAAATAACATTGTTTTTATTATATTCAGTTGTTGAAAAATGTTTTTTCCGAAATATCATGAAATCTAGGGATTTATTGCCAAAATTCACTGGTGAATCGGACACCTATCTAAAAAAACTAAATCCGACTAGATGGTCCAGTAGGGTTAACATAATTTCGGCAATCAAATTTCATTTTTTTCATATCATTCGTGCATTAGCTGAAATAGAAGAAAAAAATCTTGCAAATAAGAGCAAAAACAAGCAGAAATTAAAAAAAAATGTTGAATTATGAATTTATTTTCCTCGGCGATATAATGCACCGCATTCTCCATGATATCAATTAAAATTATGCATCTGAAGTATTACAAAAATGCGATGTAAGTTTGGACGACGTATGCAGAGCTTTAGAAGAGACGAATACAAAGAAAAAAATTATAGGAGTGACTTCGAGTCCTTCAAGTGCTGAAAATTGACGAGTACACGGCACACGCTATTGTATTAAGTCTGTAGTACAATAAAGATTCAATTGATTGAATTCAAGTTTTTCGGCGTATGACTGCAGTCAACAGAATTTGGAATTTTCACCATCATTTCTACTAGATATAGGTAGACGAAACAACTGTAATTCAAAGCTTCGACCAATTTAAAAGTAAATATTGCTATATGAAAGGGTCCAACTTTTCAATTCAAGTTCTTAATATTTTTCACCTATTTCTACCTGAATTGAATAAGGCATGAACAATTCATGAATTGTGTATGAAAATAATAAGGAAATACGGAATGCTGGAATGCGATCTAACAGAAGTATTTACAGCAATATTACTGTTCCATACAATCTTACTGTCACCTCTGTAGAAGCTGAAAGATGTTTCAGCAAATTAAGAATAATATAAAATTATTTGCGGAACCCTATGAGCCAAGCTCAACTGCGACATTTATGGCTTAGGTATACCTATCAATTGAAAATGAAGCTGCATCAAGTCGAGATTTGAATGAAGTCATTGAATCTTTCGCAAAGACTAGGTCTAGAAAGAGGTTGTAAACATATTTTTTCCGAAGGAATAAATGACTTCAAATCTAGACTTGACCTCTAGGTTCGAATCTCCAATAATCAATTTGAATTCATTCCTCGAATAGTTTATTCTTATTGTGATTTCACCGAATAATCTAACGTATCAATAAAAAAAATAAGGCTAGAAGGTCATAGTGACAATGACAATTTTTTTGTGAATATTTGTACATATAGTAAATATCTATAAAAAATGTTTTCAACGCCCTTTTTTTCATCCACATCAATATAATGAATTTAATATACCTGCTGAAAAACATAAATAACAACATAATTTATTCAAGTATATTCCTCAACTAAACCTTCAGTAAGTAACTTTGCTTCTTCGAAGTATTTATATTTTGACTCGAAAACAATTCATTAAGGGGCCCCTCTTCGATTTTTGCACCAGGGCCCCGGACTATCTAGCTACGCCACTGTCTAGAAGTAGTAATCCTGTGGCTTCTTTATTCTGAAATTCTTCTGTGATAAACTCGGTTATTCTTAGGAACTGTTGTTTAGTTGAATGTTGTTTTCGGAATCCATCACTCGGTATCGTCGCCAGGGCTTCGGTTGACATTAAGTCGTCTGGCTTATACCTCTCCACAATTTTTCCTAGGGCTGGGAGCAAGCTTATTGGTCTATAGTTCTGAGAAACTTTTTGTCTTCACCTGGTTTATCGAAAACAATCACTTCGGCAGTTTTCCTTCTTTTTGGTACTCTGTTCCTTTCTTTGACATTTTCTTCAGCATGAGATTTCTAATTTCATCTTTTCCAGGAGCCATTCTTGTTTTCAAATTGTTGATTATGTCTTTGATTTCGGACGGAGATGTGGGGTGAGGTATTTTGCCATCCGGTGGTGCTTCTTTCTTCTTCATTATCTTCAATTAATTCATCTGGATCCTCATCGCCTTCTTCACAAAATTTTTTTCTTGACTCCCTTTCTATAGTATCAGCAAGAGCGTTAGATTTATCGCATTTTGAATATGCCATCCCATACATTCCATGCAGTGGTGGAATTTGCGTTTTGTCATTGCGTAAATTTTTCTGCATTTTCCATGCAGAGTGGTCTTCTGTGTTGAGTTTACTGATCTTCCCATTCCATCTATTCGTTCTGAGCTCCCGTTCTGAGTGCGTCTTTAAGTATTTGACCTTGTCTATTCATGTTCTATTCTGATTTTATCACTATCTGTTTTATAGATCCTGTAATTCTTTCTTAGTCTCCTGTTAACATTTATTAGTTCTTTCACCTCTTTTGGAGTGTCGCCATATAGATGTTTGGGAGTAGGTTTAGTCTTTCTGGCCGTGCTCTCTTCATAGGATTTCATAATCGCACTTTCTAATGCTATAACTGATTCATCTAATTCATCAGGAGTGTTTATTCGTGGAATTTCTTGGAGTCCAGTTTCAAACTTGTCCCAATCGGCATGTTCTCGTGTTTGAGTCAATTCATTTCTAGGCCTTTGTCCTAAAATGAACTCTATCGGGTTGGGTTGGGATCAGATGTACCATACTCTATCGTTTCGAGGGCAAAATCTTGCTTTATATTTTTCAATTCGTGATAGTCACTTCACTCCTTTTTTTAACTTCACTAAAAAGTCCGTAAATCACTCACGCACGGAATCAACGATCCTTTTGGACCTGGACTCTATGCACGGAAACACAAAAACTTTTTATAAGCACGTTCAGAGCACTGAACTGGTTTTCACACATACTCAAACTCTCTGTAGGCTACACTGGTCGGCGTCTCGGTCGGTACTGATAATATATTTTCTAGCTCTAGCTAGCGTGTTATTTTTTATTTTGCGTCGTCGGGTAGTGTTGAGCTCGCTACTTTGTTTTGTAACTGCACTGCGCTGTTTCTCTGATTTAAAACGCATTTTTACATTTTGATTGGCGCTGCGCTACCTTCGGGTTTAAGGTGATTTTCATTTGGTCTCTTCACTTGTTAAGCTCCTTCTTCAATGTACTGATTTCGCGTGCGGTGGACAACCGTTTGATGTGACCAACCTGGCACTGGAGGCATTTGGGGAAACGCAATGCCTCTGAGTTACTTGACGTGAACCGACTTTCTGGTGGATGTAGACCACAGAGTCGAAGAGAGTGGGTTAATCGCTGAGGTCCGTTACCGACGAAGTCCATTCTCATTATCAACATTATGGTATCAAGAATGAATAAAAATAAATGAAACTAATTCTGGAAACATATCAATAACTTATAGTGTTATAGTGAAAAGGGGTTACAGTCCACTGCGACCTTAAGGTCTATTGTGCCCCCTAACAGAGCTGTTATCAGCGCGCCTCCTACAGCTCGCCCTCCAGTTCCAGAGATTTGATGAAATCCAGTATCTGGGACGGCTTCAAGGAGGATAACTCCCCACTTCTACAAGTTTCTTGTCCAAAGCACTCTTTCCTTTGGCTTGCAATGGCATAGCATTCCGTAACAAGGTAAATAGGAGTTTCTTTCTCCTCCCCACAGAATCTACACTCATCAGTGTCCGATAAACCCATTCTCAACAGATGCTTCTTTGGGCGATAATGTCCTGTGAGAAAGCCAGTGAGTAGGTGAAGTTTGTTTTTACTGAGATCCAGATATTTAATAATAATAATAATAATAATAACCGTCTTTATTGATTGACAAAAAAATTCACTGAAAAATAGGCGATATTTAGCTCCCGTGCTATTCTTACATACAACCTACTTACAATGAAAAAAGAAAACAAAAATTATTCTATATTACAAAAAGAAAAAGAAATCTCCCAGCTACGTGACTCGCTTCCGGAAGGCTCCACTCCGCCTCAAGGAAAGATTACCGATCAAAATCAAGAAAGAGACCACCACAAGAAACGTATATCAACTCAGTAGGATCATGAAGATAAAAAATCATGAAGGTATTTCTGCTTCACTTTCTTCTTAAATGCAGAGGCCGGCAATGTCCCGAAAGAATTCTGAACACCATTGTACAATTTGACAGCAATATATGAGAAGCATCTTCTGAAGAGAGTGGTTTTGTAGCTTGGGATCGCGAGTGAATTACGTCCTCGAGTGTGCACACTATGTATTCCAGATCTGAAACACAACTTGGATCCCAAATACCGCGGAATACCTGTCAAAAGCAAACGATGCGTGAAAGTCAAAAGCTGAATCTCCCAGAGTTTAGACATAGGCAACCACCGAAGAACTTTCAACTTTTCCGACACAGAATCATACTTTCTCAGCCCGAACACAAATCTTCCGCAAATTCTTTGTACGCGTTGTATTCGATTCTCGGTCACAGCATCCAAACTGGGGCCATAGATTGTGCAACCGTAGTTGAATATTGAAAATACTAGTGACTCGCATAGCATCTTTTTCATATTAAAATCAAGTATTTTTCTGTTTGCGTATAATAATTTCATAGTGATGTACGATCGACGCAACAAACCAGAAACATGCTCCCTGAATCGTAGACTGGAGTCGAAAATTATTCCCAAGTTTTTAGCTGATGTGACATAGGGAATCAGCTCACTCCCTATAGTTGGACCAAAATTAACTTCCATGCATTCACGACACTTCTTGGAGTTCCCAAATAATAAAAATTTCGACTTGTTAGCATTTATTTTCAAGTTATGTGCTACGGCAAATTCATTTATGATGTTCAGGTCTTCATTGATAACCATATTGGAATGCTCTGCGTCCTCCGAGTTGAAATCAAGATAAAGTTGAATGTCATCGGCATATCCGTGGATAGAAGAACGTGTCAGCTTGGAATATAAATCGAAGGTGTATATCAGAAATAGTAGTGGGCCCAGAATGGAACCCTGTGGCACACCTGAATGAACAGCCAACAAACCTGACAACCTACCGTGAAAAGTAACTCTTTGACTTCTGCCGGAAAGATAATCCCTGAATAGTTCAAGCGGTATCCTATTAAAACCGATATATTTCAATTTAGCGCAAAGTAAATTGTGATCTACGGCGTCAAACGCCTTTGAAAAATCAAGTAAAACAAGTGCCAAAACTCGCTTTGAATCAATTGAACGGCCAATGTCATCAAACACTTTCAAGAGAGCAGTCACAGTACTATGTGATTCTCTAAAGCCCGACTGATGTTCAGGGATTATGTAATTCTCAGTTAGGAACTTTAAAACCTGTTTATGAATTACTTTCTCTAATATCTTAGACATTACAGGTAATAGACTGATTGGTCTGAGATCGGACAACTCCAATGCATTGTTCGCCTTAGGAATGGGGTACACATGTGCCTCCTTCCAACATGCAGGAAATCTACCCTGCTCTAGACAGATATTGATGATGTGACACATCTGTGGTAAGATATTAGGCATGCACAAACCCAACATGCGAAGAGACAATGAATCACAACCCGCGGCATTCGATTTAATTGATAAAAAACATTCTAGAATTTCATCAGTAGTTGACAATCGAAAGTCAAACCTATGGGCCGCCAAACGATGGTTCTCATACTCCAAAGCAGTTTTTCGGCAGTTAGAATTTATTTCAGAAAAAAAATTTGAGAAATAGTTATTAATTTCATCCGGTGTTGACAAACAATCAGGAACCTCAGTTCTTTTATTAACCTTTACACCCAGAGAATTCAACGCCAACCATCCCTTCCTTTTACTGGAATCAAACATACGCCGAGCATAATTCCTCTTTTCCCGCCGGATAGACGACAAAACAAAATTTCTCAACTCTCTATATCTGGCAGCATCCTCAACAGATTTCGTGCGTTTAAACCTCTGTCGGGCACTGTCCCTCTCCCTCATCATGAGCTGTATCACAGTTGTAAGCCAAGGGGCCCTTGGCTTACTTACACGCACAGTACGATTCGGCACATGCAAATCAAACAAATCCAGTAATGTTCGAGTGAAATATGCGACTTTTTCATTTATATCTCGCATGACATAAAAGCGATGCCAGTTTACATTATCCAAATCCTCCTTGAACTGGCTGGCATCGAATCTCCTATAGTCCCGAATTCTGAGGATTTTGGGTGTAAACCTCGGAACAGTAATATTTAAAGTACACTCAACCAGATTGTGATCTGTGAAATCAACATCCAAAACTTCGACACGATCACACTTATCAGGACAACTCACAAAAATTGGATCCAACAATGTTTGCGTTGTAGATGTCACCCTTGTAGGTTCTTCCACAAGCTGAGTTAAACCCAGCGAAGTCAGGCATCCATCCAATGGGTTTGACGAATTAAAATGATCCACATTTGTATCACCCAAAAGCACGAACTCATCGACCGCAGGAATAACATGCGAAAGCATTTCATCCAAACTGTCAACTGCGGCATTGAGATTACATCGAGGGGGTCTATATATGGTAGCAAAAATCCATGTTTTCCCATTTATTTTCATTTTGAGAAAAAGATGCTCGAAATCACAAGCTGTAGAATTCACATCGAGAACACAACATTTTGAATTAAGTTTATTTGTAACATAAACAGCAATACCGCCACCTCTCCGCTCCCGATCACGGTCCCTTCTATATACAGTATAATCATCTATATTTATAGTATTTGTTTCTATTTGAGAAGTGAGCCAGGACTCAGTTACACACACTATGTCATAACGTTCCATAAGTACCAATTCTCTGAAACTCTCGAAGTGTGGCAGTAGGGAACGAATATTCACATGTGAGAATCTCATCCCTATTGAAATTTCAATATATTAAGCATCAACAATCCCCCAAGGGCAAGAGTGGAAACCCGAAAACATTATGTTAAAATTAATAAATGAAAAATATATTTGAATACACGCGCAGCCAAATAAGCACGAAATATTCGATTAGCTGAACACAGAGTGATGCTGAAGCGGTCACGACGCTCGAGAGAAACAAAACAAAAATAAAATTAAAGTTAAGTGAGAGATAGACAAACTTCAACTAAAATTTAAAAAAAAATAACTATGAATCGCTAGGCTAAATTTCCAAAAGCTGATTGATTCAGCCAGCATCAAAATCATTATCAATCAGGCCCCATATAATGAATTGAACTATCCAGGGAAAATTGACATAAATAAACAACAATCTGAATTGAATAGCATGGATAATATTGTAATAACAAAATCAATTCCTCACCACTTGATATTTTACGAAGAAAAAAGAAAAATGAGAATAAACTATAGAGATACTGTGACACATTACCGAACACACTCAAACGACAATAAACTAATCAGTTTTATTCATTGACTGTACCTTTCGAGCAATTTCCTGAAGATCCATTTCAGAATTGATAGGCACTTTCTTGTTCCCAGAACACACAAAAACTACACCATTTCTCGTCCAAGTAGAGTTCTTGAATTGCAATCTTGCAGTCTTGAATAACCTAGCCTTCTCTGCAGTGAGAAGCTCCGAGATTAATATTTTTGTTCCCTTCAGTTGTTTTTTACTATAAAACACCAAGTCACGAATCCACCCTTGACAGAAGGAAACGACAACTGGCCTCGGTCTTGTTGTTGTATTGACTTCACGGCGCCCCATACGGTGGCAATTGTTTATGTTGTTTTTGTCTAGGTCAATGCCCATCTTTTGAATCAAATTCACAATATTTGTTTTCAGATCAATATTTCGATCCTCTTCAATGCCGTGAATAAGCAGGCTATTCCGATTTATGGAATTTGTGGATGTCTCAATTATAGATTTCAAATCTTTGACATCTTTTCTAATTTGATTCAGATTATCCATAACCTGTTCCTCGAAATTCTGAAATTTTTTACCAAGGGATTCCAGAACTTCACTGTCTTTAGGTGCAGAACATTGTTCCGTGTTCTCCCTCAAATTTTTCTTGAAAGAAATTAGTTCAGCATTGAACTTGGCAGCCATTTCTTCGATTTTCTCGCCGAGTTTTCTGATCTCCAGGGATTGTTTCTCCGAAGATGCACCATCATTTCTTGTTCTAGGCATGATAAGTAGGTCACTTTTGAGATCTATGTAGATATTAAAAAATTTTCACAATACTTTTTACTTTTGAAATTTGGAAAAACTCGGGACCCGACTTGACAACGAACTATATCGTTCGCAGCGACATCTATCTATATGGATCTAGCAGTTTCAAAGTTCCGGAGGAACTTTTTGGAGTGATTCATCCCTGGGAGATTCCTCCAGAGTTTTTCTCTTTCGGTTTTCTCCTTCAGCATAAACTCCTTCTTATAGGTGCATTTTCCTATACCACAGAAGGGTTATGGGCCAGTGAGTGGCGTTTGTGCGCCCTTTCTGGCCAGTGTATTGGCCTCTTCGTTTCCTACGATTCCCGAATGATCTGGAACCCAGATTAAAAAGAACTTATTCTTCTTGCCTACCTCATTGATTTTGTTCCAGCACTCCCAAATCAGCTTTGAGTCAATGACGTAGGAGCTCAGTGCTTTAATAGCAGCTTGACTATCTGTATGAATAGCTATATCGCACTTCTGATAGTTTCTTTCTAGATTTATATCCATACACCTTCCGATTGCAAGTATTTCCGTTTGAAGAACGCTTGTACACGAGCCTAACGATAGTGCACACTTGGTACTTGTCCCGTAAATGCCATCGCCAGCTCCTGTAGCGGTTTTAGAACCATCTGTATACCATTTCATTGTATTTTCTTTGAGATTATAGTTGGTGTATCCCCTTTCCCAATCCTATCTTTTGCTTAGCATTGTACTGAAGTTCTTCTCAGTGCTCACTTTCTTATTTTGATAGGAGCTACAAGCAATTACGTTGTTATCGTACGTTTGGAAATAATATGTATTACCACATTTCATGCAAATCTTACAGAATCCTAATAAACTCATTTTTGATTGGATTTGGGTCACTTACTACACCTTTCACAGTTGTAATTCAGAAATTCAAAGTTGAATTTCAGAAAAAGGAACATGTATTTCAGAATAGCAATATGTAATTCAGAAAACAGAAATTGAATTTCAGAATAGTTAATTCAATTTCAGAAAAACGAAATTGAAATTCTGATTAGAAAGTTGTACCTAATTCAGAAAAACAAAGTTGTAATTCAGAATAGTAAATTGAAATTCAGAAATGGCAAATTCAATTTCAGAAAAGGAAAATTGTATTTCAGAAGTTATCAATTCAATTTCAGAAAATGTAACATGTAATTCAGAATAGTATAGAGCTCGATATCAAGTGATGCAACATAGGAATCTAGGACAATGTGGCATCGAACTTGTCTTAAGTATTTCGTATTTTCAAATTTGTTTTTTCCCTGTTTTCGTTTTTGACTGTATATACCTCCATTCTATTCTTGGAAATAAAGTTATTGTTATTATATTTCTTACTTCTATGAAGGTATCTAAGTAGGTACTTTAAGAGTCGAAAATGACCTCAAGAATCATAATTAATATTTTTCGCCGCCCATTTTAAATGAAATCATGTCTCCATTGCAATAACATACATAATATTAGAGAAAGTGGAAAGCAATTGAATTACAATTTCTTTTTTCTGAATTACAATTTCGTTTTTCTGAATTCAATTTCCCATTTCTGAATTTCAAATCACCAATTCTGAATTACAATTTATATTTTCTGAAATTCAAATTACCCTTTCTGAATTACATATCACTATTCTGAAATTCAAATTACCTTTTCTGAATATCAACTTACTATTCTGAATTACAATTTCCATTTTCTGAAATTCAATTTGCTTTTCTGAATTAGATTTTACGTATTCTTAATTACAATTGGAAAAGGTGTAGATCATTTTTGTTTCAGCCCAATTTCCAATTATTGATAATAGAGCTCTCTTTACCTATCCTACGACTCTGTTAACCCTTCATAAACTAGGGAATTGGTCGCATTCTGCGAATAGAGAGTCTAGCCTTTTTAGACGCGAATGCGAACATCAACTTCTCCATCAGGAAAGCATGGTCGAGAGACCTGTGACATTGAGTAATCCTAGAAAGACAAATTGGCCCAGATATCTGGTGGTCCTCTCTTAAAACCTGGGTAAGAGAAAATTACTACATGAGACCAAGAGGGTCCAAATTAATTTGCAATCAGACTGCAGGAGTCTATGATCATAGCAGTTGAGTGACCTAAAGTAAAAGTCAAAGGAACTAAGTGATACCAGACATCCTGACAGACGTCCCTAAAACAAGGCTATGAGATCAGGCCTTGACAATTGAGTGAGACACTGAGACGATTATAACTTGAAGCCTTGAAAATTCACATTTTGATTATGAGAAGATAAATGAACTACTGCCCTGACATGGGATATTTTCTCCAGCTGAAGGTCTGAAGTGAACAAAAATTCCAGGTACAGAAATCCTAATCAGAAAGTACATATCCCCACAAATGTTTAGAAACTGCTGGCTCACTCAAATCCTGCACTGATGAAAAGATAAACTTCTATTTGTGAATGAATTTGAGAAGGCTTTGCTCACGATAGGCATAGGCTCAGATATCATCAATACTATATAATCTGCCCAACTAATACGCTTGTCCCTGCCAGTATTGAACCAATTGATTTTGTTACTTTGTCCGAATAGAACGCGAGAAGTGATCCCAAGTAAGGTCTAGGCTCCTTCGAGACTCGAGGAGCTCCTGGTTCTTGAGATAAATTGAGTATGGGGACTGTAGTATGAACTGGTCATATCAATAACATTATTGTAGAAAATGCTTCTTGTGCAGGAACACATATGAAAGGGCGAAACACATACTGTTTACGTGCAGTAATTCAGCTGAATTGAGGTCAGTACCAACAGCTTCCATCTCTATAGAGAGGTAGGTAATCCTCCCTGTCGGATCATGGTTTTCACGTCAGTACGTCATCGGTTTGAAGTCTCTCTAATTTTACTTTATGCAGTATTATGAACAATGGTAATCATAGCCTACGTTCGGCCTTCAATATGTGCGCTTCGCAAAACAAGATGGTCGTCTGTTCATTATTGTGGCACTTTGGCTTCATTTTTGATACTGTTTTGCACTTTTCACTAGAGTCACAAAGAGGTTTGCTGGATCGGGGTCGACTAAGTTCGGAGGCTAGCCCATTCTTACCATTACGGTACTAAGAATAAATTTTTCGGAATCTTATATAAAACTTTATCTTCGTAAACAAATCGGTATTTACTCACCATGACATATTTTCTCTACAGCTGGTACAAAATATTTATCACAGACTACAGCTAAAGCAACGAACAAATAAAGTGATAATAAAACATGGACTGCCACCCCTCCATCACTCCTCTGTTTTTCTGTGAAGAAATCTCTAGGGAAGTCATCTATTGCCGGTGGTGTACAATTAAGTCCTGGAATAAAAAATAACATTTATTTAGGTACACAACTGAAAGTAGTACTACTGCGTCGAAAAATTTCTTCGGTTCATGAGACGCGAAGCAGAAGAATTATAGTAATTATAGGAATTAGGAAAATCAATACGGAAGTACACGAGGCTTTTGCAAACAAACAAATGCTTCTTGCTGTTTTCTTTGATATCTATAAAGCCTTTGAAATGGCCTGGAGACACAATATATTGACGGCTCTGAGTGATATGGGAATAACTGGAAATGTGCTAGCTTTTGTGGATAATTTCCTCGGAGATAGAACTTTCAAAGTGAAGATTAATGGAGAGTTATCATCGCAACGAAGACAAAAAAACGGAGTTCCGCAGGGGAGTGTTCTGAGTCCAACATTGTTTTTAATTGCACTGAATAACATCTTGAGAGACATAAAACTTCCAGTTAAAGCCTTAATTTATGCAGATGATGTAGTATTATTTGCAAAGGGGAACAACACTGAAATTCTTCGACAACTTTTGCAAATGGCAATAGATACTCTCTACAATTGGTCGCTAAGAACAGGCTTTCATTTCTCATTGGAAAAAACTAACTGTCTTTTGTTTTCTCGTAGAAGTGTGATATACCCGGTGATGTCCCTGGCTGGAAAGAAACTAGAGTTCAAACCTAACGTCAAGTTCCTTGGAGTATGGTTCGATGAGAAACTGAACTGGAGGAAACACTTCGAATCCTTGAAAGTTGACTGCAGCAAAATAATTAATCTGCTGAAAGTATTAGGTGCTCAAAAATGGGGAGCAGACACCTATAGCTTACTGAAGATATACAAGAGCTTAATAAGATCGAAAATTGAATATGGAATGATTGCCCACTCTTCTGCTAGAAAGACATATTTCCGAGAACTGGAGATTATCGAGAATAAGGCATTGAGAATTATTTCCGGGGCATTCCCAACAACACCGATACCAAGCTTACATTGTTTATTAGGAGAAATGCCACTATCATACCGAAAGGATCTCTTATGTCTCTACTATGCAGTAAATATATCTCAAGTCCTGAATCATCATAACAGGTCAATGATTTCGTCGAATTGTCCTCTTATTAAATATCAAAGTGACAATAATATCATACCTCCCTACAACGTCAGGCTCATTCAACTACTTGAAAAATATGAAATATCCTTTCCAAAACCCCCCCCCGTTAATGTTTACTTCGTTTCCTCCTTGGACCCTAGACAAGCTCCAAACTAACACCAGTCTTGCTGAATTAAGTAAAGCTGATACGCCTCCGGATATGATAAGAAACATTTTCAACATAGAGAGAGAAAAACTCAAGGATCACATATTTTTATATACGGACGCATCGTTGAATGAAGAAAATGGTATGGTAGGTTTAGCTGTCGTAACTCCACAAAAAACCTTTCATTATTCGATAGCAAATTCGACAGTCTTCACTGGTGAACTGTCAGCTATACATCAAGCGTTCGTTTACATATTTAACAGCGATAACGCCTCTTTCTGCATTTGCACGGATTCATTGAATTCCATTAAGATAATCTCCCGTCTTTACTCAGAACACTTCATAGTGAACCAAATAAAGAAATTGAGACAGCAACTATCTCTGAAAAACATCTCTGTGACTCTAATGTTTACCCCATCGCATGTTGGAATTTGTGGCAATGAAAAAGCCGACGAAGCTGCAAAAATTGCTTCCCACAATGAAATCTCCACTCTACACCTAGTTACTGCTCAAGACCTTAAACGCTGCATCTCGACGAAACTTCAAGAGAAACGGAATAGGCAATGGACTGAGAACCCTTCCTCCTTAAAAGAAGTTAAACCAAACACCAAGGGCACCATGTATCTTCCCCAGAATCGATATGACCAGGTCAAAATCTCACGACTTCGTTTAGGTCACACACGTCTAACCCATGAACATTTGTTGTCAAGAAACACTCCGCCTATCTGTGAGACCTGCAATCTCAGAACGACAGTTAGACATGTTTTGATTGAGTGCCCCAAATACGCCACCAACAGGAAGAAGACAAGAATGAAACCATCCCTTTCAACTCAACTTGGCAACGAGAATGACGACCTTAAAAACACCATTAAGTTCCTGCAGGATATTCATATTTATGATAAGTTTTAAAATGTCTTTCATTCCCATGTATTTTTTGTTTCACACTTAGTTTAAGATGACTTCCTAAATTGTTCCGTATGCTAATGATCTTTGTAATCGAAGCATTTTTTTATAATAAAAAAAAAAAATACGAAATGTTTCCTATTTTGAACTGATACACTGAGAAAAAAGAGATGGTTCCAGCAACAAATTGCTTTGTTTAAGAGGTTTTCTTTGAATTCAATTGATGATTTTATTTCATGAAATAAGATCTCTTCTTGGTGAATGAGCATTATTACAATCAATCAACATAGTTTTTTTGGTTCACATAAGGGATTTATTTGAGCGAATTTATTTCAACATAAAAAATATTTGTTGTGTTCAAACATATAGTTTTTAAATTCAAAAAGTTGATTTGTTTCAATTGATTTCTGTTGAAAATGATGGAATTAAATACGCAACTTATTCGAATGAAATATAAATAGTTGTGTTGGAACAAATGGATCAGTTCGATCAAAGAAAGATGGATTGAATTTCTAAATGAAATAATTGTTTGGCAATAATTTGTGACCAAAGAATTCATGTCTACTATACTTTGTAGAAATATTGTTGAAACGCTAGAAACAAAGCAACATTTATGTTCTCTATTTTCCTCGGTTTTAGGGTTTCTTGTACTTCTGTCCTTTTTCCGTTCGTCAGTTAAGGATACAGTTTCGAAACAAGAAGCTCATTAATTCGCTCAATCGCTAAAACCTCGATCTGAACAACGAATATTGTTAATGAACAAAGAATACGCTTGCGCTGCGGACCTGCGGAGTGCCGATAGAAGTTGCGATGTTTCAATTGCCGTGTCGGAGATTCACGAACCGGTCCGAAACTTCCCGAAATCCCGAAAGAAATTGTGTTGTACTGTGTCTGTATCCTCGTCAGTAGACAGTAAGGGCAGAGGTTAGTGTATCGAAAATTTAGAAGAAGTTTTAGAAGGAAGTTCATTCTCTTTAGTCTTTGGGGAGTTTGAGTAGGATATTGATATTACTACTTATTAGCAAAGACTATATTATTAGTGAGTGGTGAGTGGTCGTAGGTAGTAGACGTAGAGTCATAGTATAACACTACTACTAAGTGCTGAGTGTAATCAAATCGAGGTAAAAATATTTTTACGTGATACGTTTGTTCGTGATGCATCGAAGAATAGTTCCTTCTTCAATTATTCTATCTTTCCTTTCAGTGTTTCGATAGATTTGAATATGGAGGAATCAGATACGCTTGGGTGTTTTTTAATCAAAAACGGCCTCGGAGATTATAGACGTGCTTTCCAAGGTAATTCGTTTTCTGTTGGAAAAATATTTTTCTCATTGGATTCATGATCTTTCCTACAGGTATTGAGCCAAACAATGTTCTTTTGGTTGAAATAAATCAAACCAGGCGTCAAAGAAGATTTCGCGCCAATTTTGATTTATTTTGTTATTCATACCAAACGAACCTTGTTTGGCTTAAATCGAGCTTATATTGTGCAATAAAAAATCTCATTTCATGTGAACTTGTTATATTCTGCGATAAAAAATTGAATAATTATGTGGTTTCAGACAACGATATTAGATTTAAAGACTTGAGAAAACTCTCAGAGTCTGATATCCAAACACTGATCCCAATTATTGGTCACCAAATTAAATTGCGTAATGCTTTGGAATCCTTGGATGAAGTAAGTATTTTTCTGTTTCTGTGGTATTATTTTTTATAATAACTACATTAAACTTCTTAGGAGAACCTGCAGACCAATGTGAATGAAATAATTGAGGAATCAATAATAGCAGAGTGTTCCTCTGAGTATGATAAACAGGAGAAGTTTTTGGAAAATTGCAGGTAGGTCCATTAGTTAGATTTAGTCATAGGTTTCAGTACTCCCGGATTTTAAAAGCTATTTTCGTCAATATACTGGAGATTTGCATATTAATTTATTTTTCACGTTTTAGAGAGGAAACATCCAATAATTTAGACCCCCCATACAATATCATTATAGATGTCCCTCCCGCTAGTCCATCTTCCGTTTTGACAACATTAAGCACATCATCATCATTCACAAATATTGTCCAGAATATAGATTTGGAAAGCTTATTACAGTCCACATTGTTGGGTAGAGCTGTTATACAGAGTTATCGCAGCTCAGAAGTCTTGGATACCAAGTGCCAAAGTTTATTGGTTGAAATTATCATCACACATTTGCTCAATAATAATCAGCAGTAAGTATTTTTCTACAAATTTTTAATTTTCAATATAAAGCATGGTTTTTTCATTCTAGGCGATTATTGAATGAAGACTTCAATGATCTTGCAGATAAAATTATAGCTTTATTTCCTAACGAAGTGAAAGGGGTGTACTATATTCCACCATTAAGAAAAAGACATTCCTCAGAAAACATTTCTGGAGTATCCAAAGGAAAATTAGTCGATAAGTATAGAAATACCCTCACATTGTTGAGAAAGTGTGGGGTTATCAAATCAACTAGAAAAGGAGAAATTCAAAATCGATCCTCCGATGATTCTGATGATGGTGAAAAAGTGAATGAAAATGAAAACGAAAGCTTTGTATGGCTGAAGAATAGAAGTGAGCCATGGACTGAAGTTGAGAAACACTGGGAGAGAAGCTTCAATAAGAGAAATCGTATGTTCAAAGAGAAAAAAATTACAATCCATGATATTTATGAAGAATGGCCTATACTTTCCCAAAATGCTGGTTATCTCCTTGTATGTAAATACATATGACGATTTTTTAACCCAATAATAAATAAAAAAAATTTCTAGGTGAACAAGGATTTCGAAAAACTGTTCCCAACGAAAACCCTTTATGGTAAATGGGACAGAGTATACGACAATTTGATTCAATACAGGGAAAATTTTCTGACTGGTGCTGATATAATAATAAAAAATTTTATAAAGTCTAGAACATTAGATAGAGGTAAGTATATTTGAAAGACATGTTTTTAAATGATATTCATTGATAAATTTTCTCAGAATATATACATTATTTGCAACTATGCTTGTTGGCTTCCTTGATTCCTTACAAAGGAAGAGTATCAGCAAAACGATCAAAAGGTATGGTTCCTTTTAAGCCATCAGCCAGTGAGAGTAAAAATAGCATTTTAGCCGAAGTCAATGTAAGTACACTCATGAGTTGTCACGGCTTTATATATTTTCTATGTAGCTTATCCCATGTTGTTGTTGTTGTCCTTCTTGTTATTTGGTATGAAATTTCAAGGTTATTTCTCTTGGTTTATGAAGGGGAGTTACCTTGATAAATATACATAGGTATATCGTATAATTCAATTCTTGTGATGATACATCATAAATACTTAATGATTGATTAATTATATTGTATTTCAAAATAGAAATAAAATTAGGATGCTATTTGAAGAAAGCTCTATTCTCAGCAAATTTTGAGTCAATCAAGTATTTCCAGTTTATTCAAAATGAATTGAAACCTGGTTCCTAATTTATTGATTTTCAACAATTTTTTAGTCTAACTTCGCTGAGAATTCTTACTCTGTGTGTGATTTATGAAAATCCTTTAGGAATTGGCATAATGAATCTTTAAATTTATGATCAATTAATGAAGAACTCTTTGTTTATGTTCAACTTTCACCTAAGACCTCTTTGGGGAATAAAAAAATTTATATATACAACTATTTTCAGATTCCTGCTGATGTTTCCAAAGTTGTTAAAGACAAAATACAAGAAGCAGCTAGTATAGGTGCTACATTGCAGCCTTTCATAATAGTTGAAGTGAATGGCAATGCTGTCCGTAATGTATATGTGAATATATATACATCTCTTTATAAGGTACCATCTATTTTAAGCGCAGTGGAGACCTGTTTTTCATCATTTCATGTTTTTAATTTGAAATATCCCATAGAAAGTCATCATTTGTGGTTATTCATCCAACTAGCAATGTATGATCTTACAACAAAAGAAGATAAATCAGTTCCCTTTATAATAGATTTAGTTAACAAAACAAAACTAAAATAAACTATTCAAGTTTGAATTTTAGCTTGAAAACATGACATTCAACTGTAAATTTTGTAAAAAAAAACTGAAATCGAATAGCTTCTACCTCTTACACTTGAAATTATTCCACAAAGTTGAAAATGATTTTCCATGTGGAAAATGTTCCAGAAGTTTTTCTTCCAGAAGGGTCTTGAAAAAACATATTGAAAACTGTTCTTCTACTAAAAATATTCAATATAGCAAAAACATAATTGGAAAATGTAAAAACGAGAAACAAAACTATAATGACTCCAGTGTTACTGCAGAATTGAGTTCTGGTTCTGATAATCCTCCTGCTGAAGATACTTCACCTTCTTTATTTGACAATACCATTATGTTCATTTCAAAATTTTACAGTAATCCATCAATGACTAGAAAGAGTATTCAAGAGATTATTGATAGTAGTTCAGTATATTTTGCAGACTTTTCAGATGATATAATGAAAGAAATAAAATCTTTAAATATTCTGGATGAAATTAATCTGGAAAAAATTTCTGGTATAGTGAACAAAAAACCATTTCAACCATTTTCCACTGAATACAAACGATTTCGATTATTTGAGTCACTGAATACCCTTATAAAGCCTGAGGCCTTCAAACTTGGAGAAATTTTTGATGATAAAATAAATCGCCAAACTATCAGCATGGACATCAAAACTTGTGAAGCATATATAGTACCCATACAACGAGTACTGAAATCTTTTCTTGAGATTTCTGGGGTCTTGGAAAAATTGATGAGGCATATTGAAAATGAAAGTATATCCAATGATACAATTTCTTCCATATTCTCATCTCTCCTGTGGAAACATATAAAGAGCAAGTATTGTAATAAAATCTTGCTACCCTTGTTTGTATACTTCGATGATTACGAACCTTTAAATCCATTAGGAACAGCTGCTGGAGTTTATAAAATTGGAGCTGTATATTTCACTATAGGAGCTATCCCTCCATTATTTTCCTCTAAACTAATGAATATTTTCCTATGGGGTTTATTTCATTCAGCTGACCGCAAAACTTTTGGCAATAAAAAAGTTTTCTCTAAATTTATCGAGGATATGAAAATATTAGAATCAGAAGGCATTGAAGTATATTTTGACAATGAAATTATCAGAGTATATTTCTGTTTATTTGCTATCATTGGAGATAATTTAGGAATCCATAGTATTACCGGTTTTACAGAAAGTTTTTCAGCCGAGTTCACTTGTCGAATATGTCGTTGCCAAAAAAAAATTCAGCACTATATGGTTAAGGAAGATCCAGATTTAATGAGAACAGAAGAGAATTATGAAACAGACTTAGAACAGAGATCTTTCGGTATAACAGAGCAATGTTTTTGGAATGAACTTTCAACTTATCATAATATCACAAATAGCTGTTGCGATATAATGCATGACATATACGAGGGTATCTGTCGTTATGATATGGGTCATATTCTGTATTATTATGTGGTTACAAAAAAAACATTCTCATTAGAAATATTGAATGATCGTATAAAATATTTTGATTATAATGATTTATGTGACATAGGAAATCGTATTCCACAGATTACAAAGCGACAGTTAGATAACCGAAATATTATTATATCTGCATCAGAAATGGCAGCTTTTGTGGGATACATTCTGTTTATCATTGGGGATCTGATAGAGGAAAATGATGAGGTTACCAGTTTTCTATTACTTCTGGTAGAAATTGTTTACATTGTTAGTAAAGCGACTACTTCCTGTGAAGAGCTAGACTATTTAGGTCACTTAATCAAGAACCATAATCAGTTGTATGTTTCACTTTTCCAAGATACTTTGAAACCAAAGCATCATTTGCTTGTACACTATCCAAATATTATAAAAAAGGTTGGTCCTTTATGTTTTCTGTCATCTGTAAGGTTTGAAGCTTTTCACAAAATTGCTAAAACTAATGCTCACATTATTTCATCTAGAAGAAATATTATATTTACTTTATCGATGCGTCATCAGTTCCAACTTTCATATAGATTGCTATCCCAAGAAGGTTTTGTAGAATCCATCGAATTAGGACGCTCAGCAATTTCATTTCTTTCCGCTGACGATTCATTGAAAGAAAAATTAGATCAGGTTGGTTTTCAAAGAAACACATTAATAGTGAACTCTTTAACTATTAATAAAATCACTTTCAAACCTAATTTAGGCATCCAAGTTCATCATAACGAATTTGAACCTCGATATGCTAAAATTTTATGCATAATCTACGAGTCTGACAATAAAATTTATTTTTACTGTGAATCTCTCAAAAGCATCGGATATTCGACTCATTATCATGGTTTTATTGTGGAAAATGGTGAAAATGCTCACAAAAAATTGATCAATTTAAAGTCACTAAGTTGCATATTTCCTGTAGCTCTTCATAAAATGAATGACCGGAATTTATGCATTATTCATAAATTCAAACAGAGTTTGTGAAGTCAGGCTCAGGGTCATAAACCGAACCGTTTCTTAAACTTTTTTGGGAACTGATTTAAATCTAGTCTTGCAATTTCAGAAGAATTAATTTTTTTTTATAAACAACTTCACCCTGCATGTATTATGTGAAATGTTGTGTTTGATGTTTATTTTTATAAATCATTGTTACCCTATTTTTTTAACAATATATTATGTATTATATTTAAACATATATCATTTTATGTTGAAATCTTATGAGTTGAAAAATAAATATTTGGCTCAATAAGTATTCGATTTCATTCCTCTGAATTTCCTTCAATTTGACTCGCTACCTAGAATTTTCATTTTCACAGGTGAAAAGGGAGTAGGTTAAAAATGCTAATAATGAACTAATATATCGATTTGAAAGGAATCAAATGTTTTGTTTGAATCAAAAAAATGTTTATTGATGAATAATACAATGAACACGAACAATTAAATAATCATAATTTACAACAAATCATATGCCTATTGGAATCAACAGAAAATATATATTGAAATACAAATATGCTTTTTCTACAGAGTCTTCACTATGTTTTTGTACTGAAGAATCATTCTTGCGACTAAAGGAACATTTATTTGACCCTAATAAGGATACATTCAAGTTCAATAAGTCGTATGTTTTGGTTTAAAAAAGATATATTTCATATGAAGTGAAAAAGTCAACAAAATCCCTTATTCAGGCCAAACCTAGCTTTATTAAAACCATTTTTAAAGAAATCATTGGTTATGGGCAAAGCAGGCAGTATTAAATCAAATAAATATTTTTCTCAGTGTACGAGAAACATTAAATTGCAGAACATGCAAACATTAAAACATTCACGTCATATTCATATTGAAGTGAATAGCAACAGTTCGTACGGATTTTCTTCAAGGGGGCGACAATGATGATGCTAAAGCAAAAAATGTGCCACAGTGCATCCAATTCTTACGTCTCAGTTCTGGCCTGGCTTGTCGGCCTGAAATCAGTGTCATGACAGTATACAGCAGCCTGGACTGGACACAATTCCACGGGCATTATTTAATTCAATTTTACTTTTCAGGTGTCGGGTGTCATGCCAGTCAGACCTATTCCATTCGATTATAATGTAAACCTAATAAAATTAATTGAGAAGTTTAGGGGGTAGGCGATTGCCCCTGTCGCCCCTACCTGAAAACCGACCCTGAATGAATATTATTAACTGCTCAGGTAGGTAGCGATAAAAACATTACTCACCCAAAATTATATTGATTAAGCATAGGTCTTTTCACTTAAATGATTTTGCAGTCGGGTTGTTCTTCAATAAAAATTTGTTATTTAGTTCTTTCAATTTTCATCAATGAACGAGCTGATCAGTGATTGCGAATAAAAACTTATGTCTATAAACGGGGGAGTCTTTGACTTGTACATACATTTTAACTGTAGATTCCTCTCATCAAACGAAACACTTTTTGCCTATACCATTTTTCAACTGACAGAGAGACAGCAACACCAAAAAGGATCTGCTTAAATTTTAATTTTTTTTTGGTAAAACATAGATACCTACCTACCTAGTCAAAATGATTAAATTTGGAGACAAAAATCGTGAAGGTTTCTTCATGTAAATATTTTTTGTTACTCAAATATTGTAGCCGTTTTTTGCAAATTTTTTGAATTTTACAACAAATCAGCTGTTCGAGAAGATCCAAAGTCGATGTTTCGTTGTTGTTAAAATGCCCAGAGCACGTGTACGCAGAATTTATCGCCAGCCAAGTGAATTTGAAAGAGGGCGAATTATTGGCCTACGGAAGGCGGGGTTGTCATTTCGAAAATTGCTAACCGTACGAACAGAAATCCAAGTGCTGTTATGAGATATTTGTTTAGCGTGGTTTGATAATAACCAAAATCGAAGAAGAGTGGGTACCGGACGTCGAAGGGGCACAAATGAAGTTCAAGATCGACGTCTAAGAGTTATTTGCGACAACTCGATATTCGGATGATGGTTAGGAGAACAAGGCCATCCTGTAACTGTCAGAACGGTTTACCGCTAGATAAAGTCTTTTGGACTGCAGGATTATTGACCCCATCTTGTGTTATATTCGACGATTCAGCATCGCCGGCAACGATTACAGTGGTGCAGAGAACATTTGAATGTGGTATGGCATCAGGTCGTCTTTTCTGATGAATTTCGATTCCCCTTATGTGCACATGATGGCCGAAGAAGGGTTACACGGCGTCGGGGGAAAATATCTCAGTTAGATGTTGAGCGTCATGTACAACGGACAGTAGGTGTTATGGTATGGGGTACTATTGCACATGCGAGGAGTCACCTCTTATCTTTATTCGAGCTGCGTTACCTTCAAGAAATAGTGGAGTCATAAGTTCTGCCTTACCGGCTCGAGTATCCAATATTTCAGCAAGATAATGCTCGACCTCAAGTTGCCAGAGTTCGTTTGAACTATTTTGAAGCGACCCATCTTTTGTTATGGCCGTCCAGATCTTTCGCTCATACAGCATGTTTGGGACATCATTAGTAGAAGGCTTGGAAATTTACCCCAGTCCTCACGGTACAGTACAGGTAGCTTGGGATAGTAGGATCTCTCAAGAAGAAAGAGACCATCTCATTGCTTCAATGCCAAGATATGTTGGATGTATAATCGCGTTGGTGGTTGGACACATTATTTACAAATTTATTGAAAGAAATTGTAAACTCTTCGTTTTTTTACAATAATATCTCCAAAAAATTCATTTTGTCTATTTCTAACTTCCGTTAGTTTTTATTATGTTATTTATCGGGAACACCCTGCATATCAGAAAATAATTTCCTGAGATGCAGAAATGAAGGTACAAGAGGTCTACGTTCCAACGAAATCTCTGAGATGTCTAGTTCGGCAGCTATGGAGATTTTCGCACTATTGCAGGACCCTGTATATTTATTTTTATCCAGTATATCAGAAAGAAGTTCCAAGTTCTATACAACATATGAAAAATGAGAAAAGTACTGGGCCGGACTTTATTCCGTTGAAATTACTGAAAATGTTATCAGAATTCCTAACAGAGCATCTTTTCTCATCTTATCAATGAGTCATTATGTTCCCAAGTTCTCTCGGAATGTCTTAAGAAGGCGAATATTATCCCGATTAAAAAAAAAGAAAATGACAGTAATATAAATAATGCCTAATTACCGTCTTATTTCTCTGATTAGTTCATTCGCGAAGATCTTTGAGAGGATAGTCTTGATGTAATTTCTGAAAAATTCAATGTAATCACTGATAGTCAGCATGGGCTGTTCAGTGGTCGATCCACTCAGACAACTATAATTGATTTTGTCCAAACAATTCAAGATTCATAAGATATAGGGTTTCTGGTAACTGGTTTATATTTTGACCTGCCACTTGCTTCCCCTAAGTTTTTTGAGAGTAAACGAACTCTAAGAATTGTCTGAAAAACTCGCAGATAGCTTTAGTCAATGATGTCAGGATCATACCGTAATGCTAAACAATGATAAATTCTTAGATATATTCGTTGAGGCCGCGTGAAGTTAGCAAAAAAGTATTGACAGTTATCTAAGATGTACCGACCATATTGTATACGTACAGGTTGGGCCATCCATAACTTTCCACTCCGAATTTTGATGTTTGGGATGGAAAAACGGAAAAACGCTCGGACAAGTCAGATTTTGTTGAAAAGGGGACAAATAAGAGTGTTCAAATGAGTTTGATATCCCTACCCCTCTAGCTGCAACCCCTAACAGCTCTCATTTTTGAATAGGGAAAGGGGTCGAGCAGCACCTTGTTGGAAAGGCAATTCAATTTCCTGCATGAGTGTATTTTTTTTCATCGCTTTATTATTATACAGAGTGACTCAGTATTCCATCAATAAATTTCACACGCCGAATTTGGATCTTTGAGATGCCGCTACCACTTAGAGCAATTATTTTTGAATAGAGATTATATTTACGAAGTGCGCTTTCGTTTGAATTGAAATAATTGCTGTTAGGGTAGCGGCTAGAGGGGCAGTGATATAGAATTCATTTTTTGACCCGTCCGAGCGTTTTTTCCATCTCAAAAATCCAAATTCGGAGTATGAAGGTTATTGATGGAATATTGAGTCACTCTGTATAATAATGAAGCGATGAAAAAAAATACACTCATGCAGGAAATTGAATTGCCTTTCCAACAAGGTGCTGATATCAAACTCATTTGAACACCCTTATTTGTTACCCTCTCAAAAAAATTTGACCTGTCTGAGCGATTTTTCGTTATTCCATCCCAAAGCTCAAAATTCGGGGTGGAAACTTATGGATGGCTTACCCTGTATATGAGTCAAAATCTTCCTCTTCCTACGGGTTCAATAGATATAATTCTTTCTTGCCCACTGATGCATTAATTCGAGTTTACTATAGCCTTGCATATAGTCACATTACTCACATTGCTACAATATTTCAATCGAATTTTCATAGAACAGAAACGTATTCTGTGAATGTTTTTCGGATTAGATCCACGTGAGTCTTGTGATCCTCTTCTCTAAAATCATGACATAATGCGTGCTCTCTGTATCTTCATCTATACATGTCTCATACAGTCATAAACGCAGAAGTGTGGACGAATCTTGATAATGCAATTTCTCCTTTTAAATTCTTTATTATAACAGTTGCTCACTTCCACTGAATGCAAAATACAGCGTGTGCAAAAAGTAACGTAAAATTATTGGGGAAAATCCTCGCACTCGTCAATTTTCAATTTCAAAAGAAAGGACCCCGCACTTTTAGTAGGTAAAGTGGCGACCGGTCAAATCTTCTGAAAATTTGGTTTGTTGTTGTACCCGACTCATTGACCAAAAGTGCCAATGGGCCCAACCGAATCCTATGGCTAGTTTTCTAAATACGGGGTGTTAAAGTTGAAAATTGCCCAGATTTTCGGATTTATTTGCTAATTATTAAGAGTTACATTGGATTTCTGTTGCATACACACGTTTACTACATGTTCTAGGTATGAAATTAGAGGATACGTATGATTAAAAATATTTATATTTACCGGGTGATTCTGTGAACTGTAGTTTTTTTCCAAAATTCACTTTTTCTACTGTGACGTCAGGAGGGCATATTTTTGAAATGATCTTTCCGATTTAGTATTATGACGACAAAATATTGCACAGTGCATATTTTTTATACAGGGTGTTTCACAGAGATAACCACTAGACATAATCATATTTTCTTAGGATTAATTCGAAATCCTGCATTTTTGAATTGATTTTTGAGAAAAGTAATACCACAAACATATGTGTTTCTCTAATCTCCAAAATATTCAGGGTGGTTTTTTCATAGGAAGGTATTCAATTTTGGGAAAAGTACAAAAAACATGAACACCCTGTATTCGAAAATTTCCTCGGTTAAATGAAACTATTTTATCACTATATATTGATTCCCACAACATCTCCCGAGGTATGAATTTTAAATCCGATACTATGACCAGTTTTCGAGATACAGGGCGTAAAAGCGGAGAATAACTTATTTCATCAATTTTTTTTAAAATTGAAAAGCCGAATTTATTTTATGTTGCGCCGATGAGTTCAGTATGAGAGCAGATCAGATGCACATGGGAAGATTTAGCTAAAATATTTACTGTTACAGGGTGATTCATGAATAAATCACAATAGCTTTTGCAAACACACGATAATTCTAAAGTTTCGTCACAGCGAAATTATTCCATGAAGTTAATACCTATAGTCGTTCACAATTTTCAGTCTGAAATACTTCACTTGATGTATTGTTAGACAGTTATTCAAAATTCACCAGAAAAGTTCTCCTTTCAATTATTTCAAAGCATATTATTTATGACTCACCCTGTATAAAAAGTACCTAATTATTATGAAGTATTTCAGACTGAAAATTTTGAACGACTAGGTATTAACTTCATGGAATAATTTCTCTGTGATGAAACTGTAGAATTATCAAGTGTTTGCAAAAGCTATTGTGAGTTATTCGTGGATCACCCTGTAACAGTAAATATTTTAGCTGAACCTTTCCCTGTGCATCTGATCTGTACTCATACTGAACTCATGGGCGCAACAAAAAATCAATCCGGCTTTTCAATTTGAAAAAAAAATGATGAAATAAGTTATTCTCCGCTTTTACGCCCTGTATCTCGAAAACTGATCATAGTATCGGATTTAAAATTCATACCTCGGGAGATGTTGTGGGAATCAATATATAGTGATAAAATAGTTGCATTTGACCGAGGAAATTTTCGAATACAGGGTGTTCATGTTTTTTCTACTTTTCCCAAAATTGAATACCTTCCTATGAATAAACCACCCTGAATATTTTGGGGATTAGAGACACACATATGTTCGTGGTATTACTTTTCCCAAAAATCAATTCAAAAAAACAGGATTTCGAATTAATCCTAAAAAAATATGATTATGTCTAGTGGTTCTCTCTGTGAAACACCCTGTATAAAAAATATGCACTGTGCAATATTTTGTCGTCATAATACTAAATCGGAAAGATCATTTCAAAAATATGCCCTCCTGACGTCACAGTAGAAAAAGTGAATTTTGGGAAAAAACTACCGTCATATATTCGTGAATCACCCGGTAAATATGAATATTTTTAATCATACGTATCCTCTAATTTCATACCTAGAACATGTAGTAAACGTGTGTATGCAACAGAAATCCAATGTAACTCTTAATAATTAGCAAATAAATCCGAAAATCTGGGCAATTTTCAACTTTAACACCCCGTATTTAGAAAACTAGCCATAGGATTGGGTTGGGCCCATTGACACTTTTGGTCAATGAGTCGGGTACAACAACATACCAAATTTTCAGAAGATTTGACCCGAGATTTGACCGGTCGCCACTTTACCTACTAAAAGTGCTTTTTTGGATTTAATATTCCTCACTCCCTACGCCCCGCACCCGACTACTCTATTCTTACAAATGGGAATATATGGATTGTGTTGTGCATGATACATCAAATATGGTAATTTGATTACCTATTCAGCGCAAAATTAGGAAATAATTCACAATTTGTGATTGGCGAGTACTGCAATCAGACCATTATTCTTTTACTGATTATCATTAAGGGGCAGTATCACCTTTTGAATCGTGGTAAATCTCCATTCAAAAGTGGTCTCTTTATTTCACGAGTAAGTACCCTAATTTACGACGTGGAGACTTGATTTTTTTTAAATTGAAGTTGAAGAACGTCCCGAGGGCAAATAGTTTTCTTTTTTTCGATTTTACTAGTTTTTCAATTAAAAAACCGGGGTAATCGTTAGATCTGGGGTTATTGAATATGTTTTTCGTTTTTCATGAGTACAAGCTATATTTTTGAAATAATCATCATGAAAATTTTTGTAGTTTATAGAAGATTAAATTGCCGAGGGCAAATAGTTGCGACTCATAATCAATTTATGTATATTATTGCTCAGTACAGAATTAACTTGACCGGACTTATAGTTTTTGGAATATAGAGGAATAATATTTCAGAAAGGAATAAATCAGAAACCATCTGACCCATTTACACATTTATTAACTTAATTGCATTTGGGCTTCTGACTCTTCTTCGAAAACTCATCAAATTTAGGATCAGACGGAATAGAATTTGACTACGAATTCTACACCAAACCGTTTAAACCATTTTGGGCTTAGAATTTCACACTTACTATGGCAAAATGACAACGCTCTTATCCATAAGAAAAAGCGAGAAGAAACGTGGATATTATAGTGAATGATAAATGCAATGCAAATGCAGAATGAAAAGTTTCAAAATCGTTTGGTGCAATAGCCCTTTTTTTTTGTGCCCTGAGGAAGGAGGAAAGCATCATGCCTTCTCCGCAGCGGCGGTTCAATGCTGGGATTCGTGTGGGACTCTAACCCAACTAAAACCTCCTCCTCGCCATCTTAGTCGGAATCCCAAGGACACCGATTCCAACTATGATGGTTTGCGCAGGCACCACCACCGGATCACCAAGACGATTGGTGCAATAGCCCCTGGTCACTTTAATTGCAACGCTGTCAAGAACTGATAGACAAATTAAATTTCCTTTCATTTCCATTGTTGATAATTAAATACTCATTCTCCTAAACTTCAACTAACTCGAGTTTATTCCACGTCTACTCGTAACTAGTATCCTCCATTCATTTAATCATAATCAACATTTTTACGAAATGATTACCTTTTTGATGTTCATGTCGAACCGACATATGAACGGAAGAAAATGATTATTTTCAACAAAGTTGAAGTGTTATGTGGGGGCGTTATCATGCAACAATTAGGCACAAACTAACCTAATAATTCAATAAAAATAATGGTGTCTTGAAACGAATGCATTTATTTTTTCTTGAGATCGGGACCCGGATGTTCGGAACACATTATATAGGTGGTCAAGTAGTTGATGACAGCTGAAATTAGATGCCTATGCATACTGATCTAAATCATATACATAGTTATACAATATTCAGAAGAAATATTATTTAATGTGAATAATAATCATGATTCCACGTTTTCTTCTAGCAAGGGTGGTCCGATTTCGATGGTTCGGCACTACAACCCCTAAACTATAAGAGACAAGCAGGCCGTCCCAGCTCCGCCCGGGTAGAAATTTGTTTCACGCGGCGGTTTCATCTTCAACACTTGCCATATATTTTGATGTACTCGTTGTAATTGTATGATGTAAAGGGCAATTTCGTTCTGAATTAAATACTGGGGATAAATAACGTATTAGGTTTTGGACGAGGATCAATACCCAATTCATAAAAACACACTCCTAAATAGTGCATAATTTTGGAAAAAATCTGATTAAGATAAACAGGTTATAGCAAGTCAATCTTGAGAGATAGATGTATGCTATCGCGAACTTTTTTGTAGAACTATTTAAGAGGTACATTTCCGTCATTCATTGTATCCACGTAAGTCTTAGGCTACGACCGCATAGGCAGGAGGCTTGCTTAGCGCCTAGAGGATTGCTTAGCGCCTACAGGCTTGCTTAGCGCCTAGGCCCTAGAGGCTTGCTTAGCGGCTTGCAATCTGGCTACTACAAAGAAAACTGACTTCCAAAGATAACTCGTTCTTTAGTTTATTCTTCATTATATTTCAAAACTGTAATGTTAGATCAACTTCAGTCTTCATTGTGCATACTTGTGTACATTCTATAACGTTCGTTTCATTAAGCTACTCGCTTGGCGACTCGCCAGGTGACTCGCTAGGTAACTCGCTAGGCTCTAGGCGCTAAGCAAGCCTCCTACCTATGCGGACGTAGCTTTACGGTTTTTGCAGGGCACGTGAAAATAGCTGATTATGGCTGATTTTTTCGTAATTATTGAAGTTATAGTAGGTATCCTTAAGGTGGGCGTTCAATGTAGTGTGTTTTTATTTCAAGTTGATTTCGAAAACGGTTTCACTTTGAGAACTGAAATTTTGTGGGTGAACTCAGAAAGGATTAGGGTTCTTGTTGAAATAATTTTAATCGATTTCATTCCGACAGTTAATTTTTTTTCTTTCAAAAATTGAAGAAAATGAGCCAACCCATGCTTCTGTTTCATTTCAACAGAAAGACCCATGATAATAGTTCAACTTCCGATTAAAAGTGAATCTACTGATAATTTCGTTCAGAAGATCAACTTGAAATACGGAATTGGCAGAAAATGGCCAAATTCAAATTTTGGCGGGAAAAAATTCCTGCTTTACCCACAAATTGACGTTTTTCATAGTTCGGCGATTTTCGGATAGAGAGCGCCATTGTACATTTCATTCATGATTAGAGAGATACTCATAGAACTTATTGTGATAATGTAAGTTCTATGGAGATATTCCTTAAAATGGACGGTGGCGCCTCTATCGGCTGAGCTTTCCTATTCGCTTTAAACGCCGACCTTAATTTTTTCGGGTGAAAGGTCTTACCTATGTCACTCAGGGATAATGTAGCTTTCTAAGGGTGAAAGAATTTCTGAAATCGTTTCAGCAGTTTTCGAGCCTATTCGTATCAAATACAAATCTTTCCTCTTTATAATATTAGTATAGATAGAGAAAAAGTAATATAGGTACATGAAATGTTCTGTTTTTTCGAGAAACATAAATAATTGCTGAATACCCAAAATTGTTACGGCGTCTAGTTTCCCAGCTACAGGGCGATTTTGGTATTTGGTCCATTATTATAATTGACTATAACTTCAGCATTATAGGATCTACGCTCTCGAGATAAACACATCTTCTGGGCAATTTTTTTACTTCTTCTCGGCGGTGCTATTGGATTTTTGTATCTGCTCAAATTTTGGAGCAATAACGGAATTTTTTTTCAAATGGAAACCGTAATGGAATCGGTATTTCCAAATTGACTCCTCTTCAACGATTTCAAAAATATGTATCATGATATAATTTCGAGTTCATTATATATCGAAAATAAAAAAAAAACACTTTTCGTTCAACAAAATCCAAGCAGGCTTCGATTCACTTCCTTCAAAACCGAGGTGATCATAAAATTTCATGTCTTATTTATTTTCACTTGTTGAATTCAATTCAGTTTCATTATAGTTGTATCGTCCGGCGCTTCTAAAATTCTTATTCATATCATATCATGCCTTGCGAGAATTATGAAAATATAGTATGCTAGAATGTTTTTACAAGCAAATTGTGAGCTGATAATGCATCTCAAATATATTTTGAGAGTGTGTTTTGGATCATTTGAGAAGAAACGACCAGAAAAATATCATAAGCAGAATGAGGAAGAAGACACCCTTTACGTTATTGGTAAATTGCAGCCCACCCTACAATCCCGAGTAGGCAAATTAAAAATGAAACGGGAGTCAAGAGGAAAAGTGCTTTGAAAATATTGAAGAAAAATAAATTTAGACCGTAAGTATACAATGAGAAAACAGCCTGCAATCCAACCCGGTGATGAACAGAAAAGAATAGACTGTTGTAATTGGTATCTCGCAAGAATTAGTCCCCAATTTTTCAAAAAGATCATATTAACTGACGAAGTGTACATCATATCAGTAGCGCAGGAATATTCAACAGCATAACGAACTGATGTGAATCCTCATCAGACAATAAATATCCAAAACCAAAGGAGATAGGGTTTCAGTGTTTGGTGTGCTATGATCGAAGGTAGAATATTAGCCTACAGAATATTTGAAGGGACCCTGAATTCGGGAAGATATTCGAACATAGTCAACGAACATATTGTTGAAGAATTTATTGACAATATACCTTTATTCGAAAGAGAATCACTATATTATCAACACGATGTGGAACCTCCGCATTACACGGCCACGGTAACTCAGTTACTAAATACGAATTTCGGAAATAAATGCATTGGCATAAATGGACTAGTGATATGGCCACCTAGATCTCCAGATTTGACACCACTGGACTTTTTCCTCTGCGGATACATAAAAACAGATTATATAAGTTGAAAAATAGAAATATGGAGCAACAATAGACAAAATGCTAGGACGAGCCGGAGGCGAGTCCTGGAAGTCTGTGAGTCAAAAAAAAACTATTTTCGAGCGTGTTGCGTACAATATTTTTTCGGCAACCGTGTAGAATTACAAATCAATGAGACGACACATTTCTTTAGTATATATTTTGATTATTATTTGAATTGGGCAGAACAGAACAGTCATCCGTTATTTCGTTGCTATTGTGATGATCATGAAGTGGGAAGTGGGTACTTCCCGGACGGTTGCCGAAAAAAAAAATTTCAGAGCCTGTATCAATGAAGTTCCTAATACAGGGTGTTTCAGAATAAGGGAGCGTAAATTCGGGAACTTAATCCTCAGATGATTTCATGACATAAGGTTCCTATGGACTATAGGTCCCTGACGCACTGTTTCTTAGATACGGGGTGTTGAAATTTAAAAAAAAAAATTGGTTTTATGAAATTATTTTCTACACCGTACACGATTTTTTTTGCGTTTTGTAGGTCGTGAGTACGCATTAGAAAAATTTTTTCCTATACAAAATGATGTTCAATTTTCACCAGTGGCGTCCGTACAGACATCTGTTCGAATAAATTCGGTGAAAAAATTGGTACGCCAATAATTTTTCTCGAATTTTAAATCACCACATAATTTACAATAAGAATGGTTTCTTGTGTTTTTTACCTGCGACGAATACTTTCTGAGAAAAAAAAATGCAATTTCATCATGTGTTTAAATGCATACTCATGTTCATAATAAGTTTCCGTGAATACGGGGTCTTAATCTTCATATGATTTTATGATATAAAGTTCCTATGGACTCTCTGACGCATTGTTTTTGAGATACGGGGTGTTGAAAATAAAAAAAAATGTTTTTCGAAATTATTTTCGGCACCGTACACGATTTTGGTAGGATATGAGTACGCAATAAAACACATTTTTTGAATTTCGTTTACAAGAGGTACGCCATTGCTTTTGATGAATACAAGTTTAACTATTCACTTATGAGAACAGAACTGCCTACCTACTACCACTAAAACTAATAATGCAAAATTGTTAAATTTAAGAAGCAATAAGGGATATTCAAAAATGAACAGAATGAACCAAACCGAACTTATCACTACATCAGTTTTTGAAACTGACCACCACCAGCAAATATGCTTGCCTCAGCCCGCCTTCTTATCGATTTACGTACTCTTTGAAAAATTCCTGGAGTATTTCGTATCTCTTCGCAGGAAGTTATTATTCGGTTTTTCAACTCCTCTGCAGATTGAATTGGAGTCCTATACACCAATGTCTTCAAATGTCCCAAAAGAAAAATCCAAACAGTTTAGGTCTGGAGACCTAGGTGGCCATTCTCGTGGTCCTCCACGACCTATCCACCGATTATTATGAGTTTGGTCCAAATAACCATGAGCAAAAACCCTAAAATGGGCGGGAGCACCGTCGTGTATAAACCACATCGCGCTCCTTGTTAGAATGTCGACATCTTCCAACAAAATTGGTAAACTTTCTTCCAAAAAGCGGCGATAAGAATCTCCATTTAACCTACTTGGTAGGAAGAAAGGCCCAATCAAATAGTCACCAATTATTCCAAGCCATACATTAACAGAAAATTGGTCCTGGTAATGGGTTTCACTAATCTTGTGTGGATTTTCCTCTGCCCAACAATGATTATTATGAAAATTCCTTATAGAATTTTTCGAAAAATAAGCTTCATCAGAAAATAAAATTTTATTTCCAAATGAAGGATCTGCAGCTCATTTTCTGAGAAAACATTGGCAAAAATTAGTACGCAAGGAAAAATCTCTCGGAAGCAGGGCCTGGACTCATTGGATATGGTACGGATATAATAAAAAATCATGAAGAATCCTCCAAACTAGCACGTGGTTAATATTTAGATTATTGGCTATTTTTCTTGTACTTATTTCGGGGTCTTCTTCAACCATATTTAAGACAGCTTCCTCAGTTTGTGGAGTTCTTGCAGTTGTTATTGCGCCTTTCAAATGATTATTTGGTTCAAAGCTGCCTTTTTCTGATAGTCTCAAATGAAGCCTGTATGTTTTCGCTCCAGATACTACTCTATTAGGAAAACGCACTTCATATAAACATCTGGCTTTTGATGCATTTCCGTCAGCAAGACCATACATGTAATATATGTCTGCAAATTAATTGTTTGTGAAATTTACCACCCTAGATATTCTGTAAAATCAGCAGTCGAAATCAATTTTGCAAACGTCACTTTGAAGGCGACTAAGCTGCCTTAATCTGGGTCCCGACGATTTTAGAAGTAATCACAGAATTTCTTAACTCTCTGTGTGTCATATTTAACTTGCAAAATTTGATTAAAGACAGACAGATAGACAGACAGACACCGGGACAGGTGAAACTAAATAAAAGCTTGTAAAAAAAGAAAATAACATAAATCTTACTTTTTCTCTATCCTGTATATTTTAGTAGTTGGCCACACTGTACATAAAAATTGCACAAAATAAATTATCTAAATAAAAAGGTCATGTTCTGCAATATAATATTGTAGAATTCATTATCGAATTAAAATTTTTTGGATAATTTGAACTATTGTTTTGCTACATTCATGCAAACGTCGCTTCATAAGCAGTTTTGTCTAGGTCCAAAAAGATATGTATATTCCACATAATTATGATGATTCAGTAAACGTTAATTTTACCCCATAAATAACAATTACTTCTGTCAAGACGATTTCATAGAATTAGCCGTTCTGGTAGTAACTCCATATTTGTCGAATTTCACCATGGATAAGCCTAGAAGTACAGATTTATTGGATTTGAATATTTCAAGATTCTAGAATGTGGTTAAGCGCCATAATTGGAAAGTAACTCAGGAACGTGATGTGAATTTTAAAACCATTATTCCATTAACCTGGTTCTTGAACCCAGTAGAAAAACTAATTATTATTTTCCATTTCATTCATGTTGTATTACTGATGGTGTCCAGTTTAGTGGAAAATTGTTTTCCTTACGACGCCTTTGATATTTCTGGAAATCAAGTCAACTTGTTAATAGTAAATGTAATAAATGAGATTGCTTCAGATAATGATCTACGTAGAGGAAGGGAAATGAATACTCGGAAAATCAGAGAATGATACTCGAATGGTTATCGATATTCGTGTTTTACGTTATTGAAGATATTTTGCAATTCAATAGAATTTGCTCCTCCTGTATTTTTTTAATGGCCATTCAAGCTCTCATTCATTTTTCTTCAAACATCAGAGATCAAACTTTTCTATAGTGAAATATTCATTACTTTTTATTAGGAAATTTGAAGGTGGATATTTTGTCCTGAAAAATTAGAACAGTTATTCATACCATGTTCTGTATATCTATTGGTATTTTATAAAGAATATTTTACCATGTAGAAACAGATGGATTTGATTTATATGTTAGCGAATTACACAGAAACTCAACTTCGTGTAGTAGAAATCATTATTTGAAAAAAAAAGATATCTCTATCGGGGATAGATTTTGTTTGTAATTTTTTCAAAGCACCCGATAACTCGTTTATACAGTATTTCAGAATTATTCATTTAATCTGGGAAATCCTGTATATATGTACGTTTAGAAAAATAGTATAGTCGCAAGATGATGATGGTTTTATTCCACACGTGATCAAAATGATTACAGTACTTACAATAACAGAACGATTTTAATTTCAACTTAAGTACGTGAATAGCGTTTATTTTTTGCATTTCTTCAAATCATATTATCCAATCTGCATTATTACCCAACCCGATATTCTCTGGGTCTTCTACTGCACCCCTCAATTCATTGCCACAAACGCTAATGTTGAGAACCTATAGTCTAGCTAGATAGATGACCTACCAACACGTTAGGCTTGGATAAAAGTGAATAACAGGCAATATTATCAAATAATATAATTTAAACTATGATGTGCCCATTCTTAGAAAGAAATTTAACATGTTACTGTTATGGTCCTGAATCATTAATTATACAAAATGAGTGGATGAAAAATGGAGAAATATTTGGTTTATCAAGGATAATGTAAATGAATTATCATTGTTTACTAACTTAGTTGGAGGAAAATCAAAGAAGAAATGTAGGGGAAAGGAGGGTAAGATGACGAATTCTTGATATTTCCTAAATATAGAGGTCTTTCAGCATCAGCTTCTGTCAGACCTGAAAAGATAGTCCTATTCTTCATGCCTTTTATCGGCAGCAAAATACGACGAGAGTTCAGTAAGATACGGGAGTTGATACATGTCGGGTATTGGTTGAGACAATATATTTGATTCCGAGTATTACTGTTTTTAGTGTTTTCTTCATTTCGTTTTCTGTAAGTCTGTTTTTTTTCGAAACTATCATGTTTCAGGAACAATTTGAGTATTGAAAACATTTGTTGGGAATGATGAATTTCATTCTATGATTTTTACAAATTAAAATGCCAAATGCGGGTAAGATGACGAGTTGTTCGTCATCTTACCCTACATAGTTAAAAATATTTATTAGGTCAAGTTTTTAACTTCAGGTTTGAATAAATATGGGTAAAATATATCAAAGAAAAACTGACAGGCAATCATGGTCGAAAGATAATATGAAAAGAGCACTCACTAAAATAAAAAATCAAGGGTCGAGTGTTAATGCAGCTTCAAAAGCATATCAAATTCCAGAAGCTACTCTTAGAAGATATGTTAAGAAATATCCTGATGAGGTAAACTAAACTCGTTTGATCATACTCATCTCTTTTTTTAACGAACATCATTCTTTGTATTCCCCCCACAATTCGTCATCTTTCCCTCCACGTCGGGTAAGATGACGAATATGACGTAAGCAGATAAACTTCTATTAATTCACTCCAAGTAGTAACTAGCAAGTGATTCAAATTTTTTATTGAAAACTCAATAACAGTAAATGACAGAATAGTTTTTTTCACACCGTAAAATGAGCAAATATTCGTTTTATGAATTTTTTTTAGCTTTCTGTCGTCATCTTGCCCCTCCTTCCCCTATCTGGAGAAGGAAATATCGCTTTTATCTACTACCATAGAATAATATATCCATTATTCAACTGATTTTGACCTGTAATAGTCTCTATAAACCAATAGTGTGAGGTAATTATAACTCACGCCTATAACTCACTCTCATACAAATAGGAAAAATGTAGCTCACGAAATGAATAAAGAAGTCGGGTCAATGGGGTACTCTATTTTAGACATCAAGGTAACGTTCTCGCCATTTCTACATTTCCTGGGGTCTGAATATCCAAAAATTGCATTTGGAAAACGTGAATTTTTGTCGTTTTCTACGGGATTCGATATCGATTGCATTTTCGACCACAGAAATCACTTTTGACAACTGTTGTCAATTAAAAAAAAAAACAGATTAATTCGAATTTTACTGAAGAAGTCGAAGATGAAGTAGGTATAGTGTTCAATTCGCGGTAATGATCATGCACATGCACTTGATGAATTACACACCTCGCCTGACGGCTAGGGCTGCAAAATTCATCTGCGTGTGTTATGACTCACACTACCGCTCATTAAACAATACACTATTAAATTACAGACATAATGAAAAAACTTATTGTTATTGTTACGAAGTATCGTTATTAAAAAATTTTGACTCACATAAAGTAAGAATTGGAGTATGTATTTCCAGAATGCATTTAGTCAGATTCAATCATGAAATGACAAATCTGAAGTGTTCACTTCTATACCAAAAATCATATCAGATTGTTTTTTAACAAAGCCATATTTGGAAAACTGATAAAACGATTTCTCTTGACCTCAAGTAGGTATATACAGTTAAAAATATGCAATAAATAAGTCAAGGACTCACTCTGTATAACCGTTTGAGAAGGCTATTATAAACATCGCACTGAATCCTTCTGAGGTGCGCGCCTCAGGATAATGAAGTGCTCAACCTGGTCAAATAATATACAAACTATTTCCAAGCCTACCATCCGAAATATAATACATACCTTTGACAGAATAATACATAGCTAATTTCGAAACCAAGGAATCCCAAGCTAAGTACGATTTGAATTCAGAAACAACATACACATTCTTTAAACGGTCGTATTCTTAATAACTTGTTGAGAAAGAGCAAGAAAACAGAGCTACCGATCAGAATCTGAAATTGACTGCAGCATTATTGAGTGAAATTTTATGTTTTTGTTCGGTACCTACTCTATTATGGGATTCCCACTTACCAGTTAATTGTTAATATGCTGCAGATGAACAGTAAAGCATTGCATATACTACACGAGATGAATTTAGAGTTCTGAAACATGTTTATGGAGAGTAGGTATAAACTCGGTCGTATAAATTCGATCATATCTTTAAATTCTATTATTTTCAAATAATTTAGTTCAATGTACTAAAGAACCATTTCTTCAAAAGTGCCTCTACATAGCCTCCAGAGAATAGTAATTTCTACTCTGAAAGATTCAGGGAGGAAATTGAAGGGGTGATAATCTACTAAACTGAAGGGTGTTTGTTGTAGCAAAGTATTGAAACATACAGGGTGTCCCAGAAGTACTGCACTTCCTTGAGGGGATCGGAAGTGAAAAATATTCTAAGCCCAAATATCCATGTTTGAAATTTTTTGATAACGTAGTTCATTAGTTATTAATTAATGAAAGTGACCAATCAGGAGCGCGCTACAGAAGATTGAGTAAGCATCAGTGGGGACGCGAAAGTGAGACGCCAGTCTCGGTTTACTGCGTGAAAAGCCGGCAGCAGCTCTGGCGTCTCACTCTCGCGTCCCCAACTGCTTACTCATTCTTCTATAGCGCGCTCCTAATTGGTCACTTTCATTAATTAATTACTGATTAAATACTTCATCAAAAAATTCCAAACATGGATATTTGGACTTAGAATATTTTTCACTTTCGATCCCCTCAAGGAAGTGCGGGACTTCTGGGATACCCTGTATAATGATTCAGAAAGTTTGAGAATAATGAATGGAACAAAATTTGGTGACCAAATCGAGAGCATACTCGTGCAAGATCGTCAATGTTTCACGAGCGGTATGGCATTTGGAATCGTCCTGCTGAAACCACATGTCCTCAAGATTAGAGCACGCTAACGTTCGCCATTCACCGTTACAGCAGTTTCTGACAATCAGGACGCGCGGTTCATACCGTGTAATGCTCCATGTTTACCAAATTCCATTTGTCAAGTTTTGATCTGTCACGTCATAATAATATGACATTATGATTGTCAAGCATGCGCTCTTATTGAAACACCCTTTATACAGGGTGTATTTAAAGGTGAGGCTTTTTTTTGACAGATGGTAGAACTCATCAAAATAAGTCATTTTACCAAAAAACTTTTACATGAAGTATGCCCCTGTTTCGAGAAAATTAAACTTGAATACTTTCTAGTTTCTAGGTAAATCTGAAAATTCCTCAGTCCGAACCTGATCCCTTGCTTGCTTCTCCGTTGATATCAACATCTCTTGTTTTTTGCCTTCTATCATGCATGAGTCAGAATATCGATTGTGATCAGTAATCGATCGTGTTACGGCGAGGGTGCGGTATAAATTGTACGAGTGTTCACGTTTATTCAAATAATGAACTTGTGATACGCTTTCTATTTATGGTGAATCGAAACAAAATGCCAGTTCAGCGTATAAGTTGTACAGAACAAGATTTCCGCTGAGAAGTCACCCAAATTTGCTGATGTTCATGAACCTGGAACAGAGAGATGCTCGCCAGAGTAGTATTAGGGTATTGATTCCTGAATTTTTTGGAAATTTTTTAAATTGAACATATAAGGAATTTTTGGTAAAATTACTTATTTTGATGAGTTCTTTCACCTGTCAAAAGGAAAGCCTCCCTTAAAATACACCCTGTATACTCCATTCACTTTTATAATGTATGCCGGTTTGCCATGACATTCTTATACATTTCAAGTCCGCAACGGACGGCGAGCGATAATATAATATATATTATATCTCATATATTACACCAATATCGCTCCTTATGAAAATGCACCAAGCCCCGCGGACGACGCTATAATATACAGGGTGGCCATTTGAAAACGACACAGACGAGATTACAGACGAAATAAATTTTTTGGATAGAAATGCTCGGACAGGTCGATTTCTGTTTCGAGGGGGACAACTTAAGATGTAGGTTACGGACGCATAGCGCTTCAACCCTTGCTGCTACAACCCCCACCCCCAATTTTTGAATAGGGAAGATGGGGTGAGTGATACCTCAATTCAAAGGTATTTTTATACTGATTTCAGCACAGTAATTGTTTTTTCACACTTTTTTCTATAAACATAGGTCCGGTTCGTTTTCGTTTAGATTGTTTAGAAGATACAAACATTTGAAGAATTATATTCTTATGTTCAAATCATAAAAATAAGTAAATGGAAACTTTGAGACTATAAAAATGGTTCAAAATGTCCACCTTTTGCTTGAATGCAAGCTTCACATCGACGAACTACAGATGCCGTTACTCGTCGGATCAGATTTGGGTCGTTTCGTATTTGGTTTGCTGCATCTTGAATCAGCTAGGTTCATCATTGAGTCCAACCTAGAACGTTCAACAGCATTTTTGACTCCAAAATCCACAATTACATAAAGGACCCCGCACTTTTTGTATGTGTGATTTTATCAATTTCAATTATTTCAAAG
The DNA here is from genome assembly GCA_951802165.1 of Adalia decempunctata. Taxonomy (NCBI): domain Eukaryota; kingdom Metazoa; phylum Arthropoda; class Insecta; order Coleoptera; family Coccinellidae; genus Adalia; species Adalia decempunctata. The sequence continues at coordinate 41,541,081 of OX637696.1, forward strand.
CATGATTATTTTTGGTATTGTTCACTGTATGGCTCACCCAGTATGAGAAGTAATCATAATGAAGTATTTCAGATTCAAAATTGTAAACGACTAGGTATTAAATTAATGGAATAATTTTCCTGTGACGGAACTGTAGAATCATTGAGTGTTTGCAAAAGTTATGGTTATTTATTCGTGGATAACCCTGTAAATATTTTTTGCCGAACCTTCTCATCTACATCTGACCGAAACTCATAATAAACTCATAGGCGCAACATTAAATCAATCCGACATTTCAATTTGATGAAAAAACAGATAAAATCAGTAATTTTACACTTTAACGCCCTGTATCTCCAAAAATGGTCATTTTATCAGATCAAAAATTCATACCTCTGAAGATGTTATGAAAATCAATATATAGTGAGAAAACGGTCGCATTTGACCGAGGAAATTTTTGAATACAGGGTGTACATGTTTTTCGTATTCTTCCGAGAATAGAATACCTTCCTCTGAATAAATCACCATGTATATTTTGGAGATTAGAGTCACACATATATTTGTGGTATAACTTTCCCTAAAAATCAATCCATAGATATAAGGTTTCGAATAAATCCTAAAAAAAATAGTATGTCTAGTAGTTTCCTCTGTGAAACGCTCAGTATGAAAAATGTGTACTGTGCAATATTTTCTCGTCCAATACTAAATCGAAGAGAACGTTTCAAAAATAAGCCTTCCCGAAGTTACAGCAGGAAAAGTTAATTTTTGCAAAAAACTACCGTCATAAATTCGTCACTCAGTTTGTAAATATAAATATTTTCAATCATATGTATCCACTAATTTCATTACTAGAACATGTAGTAAACGACTGCATGCAACAGAAATCCAATCTTACTTTCAATAAATAAAAAATAAATCCGAAAATCCGGGCAATCTTCAACTTCAACCGTATTCAGAAAACTAGTCATAGGATTGGGTTGGGCTCATTGACACTTTTGGTCACTGAGTCGGGTACAACAACATACCAAACCTTCAGAAAATTTTACCGGTCGCCACTTTACATACAAAAAGTGCGCATAAAAAGTTGCTTATAATACAAAAATATGAGTATTCGTGAAGAATCTGGTCAAAAAAGACCCGTATGGTCCCGTTATTCACAAAACGATTTATAATGTAAGATGTTGATCTGAAAAAGGAGGGTTGTTTTTTCGCCTTTCGCACTGAAATACTCGTTGTTGTAAATGAAGGAGAAATTGCATTGATTCTGTAATTGTAACTATTGAAAATTTATATAGTATTTTGTTGGAGAGATTAAAATTTGCCGCCAAATCGAGCTCACATGAATAACATGAGTTCCTGGTTGTTCAATTCATTGTCGTTAATGTCGGCGGACGGAATTATTCAATGTGTGTGCCCGTCTTTAGTTTAACAATTGTATTCCACTTTTCGTTCCTTTTAGATGCTGAGTCACATGGATAATCTACTCTACAGGGTACTTATTCTGCCTAGTTACATACGTACATTTCATATTTCAGCCAGAAATTTTCGCGAGGACTGAGACGAATTCTCATTAATCAAAGTATTTTGCAAGATATCCACTTACATTGTTTATGAGGCTATAGTGCACTTACTATCCATCGGGTGGAAACTTTCTTACGCACAGTTGGATTACATGAAGTTGAAGTAGCTTTTCTCGAGCTATTTCAGAATGAAACAATTCCTAGCTTTGAATTTGTCTACAAACGTTCTATTGACTGTGAAACGACAGCTTCAATATTTTTCCATGTATTTGAAAAAAAATATGAAAATTAGTAATTTTTCACATTATTTTTTTATGAAAATTCCACAGAGCGATTTTGATGGGATGGGGACGGAGATTTTCATCTCCATTTTTATTTTAGTGAGAAAAAATCTCAACAGCTTGGTCTTTCTCATAGATCTTACATTGTAATGGAATGATGTTAGCATTGCTGCTCAGCTTAAAATATTGGGTTAACTAACATCTCAGCATCTCAGTTGTTGGAACAGCGAGATTTTCATATTTGTATGGATATGAGCTGGCCCACAGAACAGAAATAATATGTTGAATACTAATTATGGGCAATTTTGGCTTCAATAATTTCCGCAAATATATTAATTACACAAAAAGCGATTCAAAAACATTTCAGAAATGAAGAGAAGAGATGAAAATTGACAACTAACGATTGAAACTACGTCAAATTCAGATTGACTTGACTTTTCGGCAAAAAAATTCTGTGTTATTGTTCCGTGTGTCATCTCATATCCATGGAAACATGAAAATCTCGCTGTTACACCGACTCAAGGTTTACCCACTTTTTGATCTGATAATATGGTAATAGCGGAGGGGGGACTTACTTATTTAAATTTTCACAATATGCTTCGTACTTTTCATATGTGTCCCCGCCTGCACTACATTGTAACATTCACGACGTATTTATTTTGAGATATATACCAGGTATAGGTATAGCGTATATATAGGTATAGGTAGCGAAAAAGCATTGCATGGTGCACCAATACATTACTCGCACAATATTTCATTGATTAAGTAGGTATACGGCTTGTTTTTTTTCAGGATGTTTTGTGGTCGGATATTTTCGTTTTTCTTTAATCATCTGTTCATTATTACTCGAAAAGGTAGTAGGCAGTGGTAGGAATTCAACTGAAATCGGCTTCTCCCATAATGAGATTTCCAGTTTCTGAACCCATCAATTTGACCATACTTATTTTAACTGACTGATTCAAATGCATGGACAAATACTATTTTCCGAATTCTGGTCATTTGAACATCCAGATAAATCGAAAATTTTATATTTCAAATGCAAGATATTTAACGCAATATGAAATGAAAAAATATGTAACAAATCTTTTGTGTATGAAAAAGACCTTTTAATGAGTTCAATTATATCTTGATCTGCATTGTAATCATCCTATTTGTAAGTAATTCATAAAAACAATTTTGTTACTCACGAGAAGAGGTCAGTGTACTTTCTGTTATTGTTGCGGAAGTGTATTTTAAATTTATTTTACATGCCTTCATTGAAGCTTACAAATTACGGTAATGGTGATTGGAATTTATAGAAACTATTAGATTTATGCTTGTATTTTTCACGAATAGATGGGTCGAAATCTACTGCTTGTTCTCTTCAAATACAGAGGTTTTCGAATTAGATATTTTCAGTTTTCTGCAGCTTGGCAGAATGGCCCTAACTTTTTTTCATTTCAAATGAAGCAACCAATACGGATTGTTCGTAAAACGAATGAAGAGCAGCGATTACTTAGATGATATTAAGGATATGAGTCTTAAATAGCATACTTGCTGGTGAAATCTACAGGTTATATTTTTTCTGGAGCAATGTCATCATTTTCCCTTCGGAACTTTTTCGAGGTAAGTCAGTTTCAGTTTGAAATATAAGAAAGAATTTCTCCAAAAACTTTTGGATCTCTTGCCATTTTTTTCGTATATTTGTATATATTAGTTTTGACAGATCAAATCAGAATCATATTTCCTAAGATGCAGATGTTATGACGAAAATCTGCATCTGCGTTTCTCAAAATATAGTCATCTGTCTTTTGGCAGAGAAAGAACACTTTTTCACATAGAATAATAATAATAGGTACTGTTAAGATTCCTAATAGGACTTTATTTTCCTAAAAGAAATAAATTTGGAATCCAACAAATTAATTAAAAAATTTCAATTTTGCTATGCCCGGTAAACTATCTCAATTGAAGGTCCAAATCAAAATGAAAAATTTAGATTTATATCAAATTTAATAGTAATATCAACTTCCTTATTCAACTGCACAAAAAACAACTTACGAGGATGTATTGATATCTAGTTAGCCTAGACCAGTTCCATGCATAAACAAAATATTGCGATACCATATCAACGAACAAATACTTATTAGAATTGTCAGTGTATAGTTCGAAGTCAAAAAAGTAAACCAGTTACGCAATAAATAAAAAAAAAGATGTCCACCGAAATTGTAAAAATCGAAAAATTGGAGTATCGGGCCATCATCAAGTACCTGTATTTAAAACGATTAAGAGGTAAGCAGATTTACGAAGATATGCTTAATATACCTTTGGTGATCAATGTCCTTCGTATGCGACCGTGCAAAATTGGACTGAAAGCTTCAAAAGAGGTAAATTTTCCATTGAAGATGATGACCGATCGGGATGGCCAGTTTCTGTGTCAGTCCCCGAAAATATAGATGCAGTTCATGACATGATTTTATCAGACCGTCGAACTGGGCTACAACGGATATCCGAAGCACTGAAGATTTTATACGAACACGTTCATCATATAGTTCACGTAAATTTGGACATGAGAAAAATTTCTGCAAAATGGATCCCCAAATGTTTGGATGTTGACCAAAAGCGTGCAAGGGTAGAACCATCGCGTTCGACCTGTGCTCGATTTGAAAACGATGTAGACTTCTTAAAAAATGTTACTATGGATGAGACTTGGGTACATTTCTACGATCCAGAAACAAAGCAACAATCGATGGAATGGCGACACTCTGGTTCTCCAAGACCTAGTCCTAAGAAGTTTCTTGTCCAAAAATCTGCTGGAAAAGTTCTTGCTTCAGTTTTAGGGTTTGCCATGGAGTAATCATGATTACTATTCCACATTACTGACCACTCTACGGGAAAAAAATTAAAGAGAAAAGACGCGGAAAGCTATCCAAAGGTATTCTGTTTTGACAACGCCCCAGTACACAAATCTCATGTTGCCATGCAAAAAATTCGTGATTTAGGGTTAGAATTACTAGAACACGCCCCCCCTTATCACCAGATATATAATAGATGTATTCAATTAAGTGGACAATATCAATATGTTGAGTAATAAAATATTTTGACATTGAAATTTTGTTTGGTTCCATAGTAGGCTAAGAATTTTTCAATATATCCTCGTATTCTATCTCTAAAATAAAATTAAACTCACTTATATCTATTACAATTGTCCGTACAATATATTCCTGTTTTCACGGGCCCAGATCTACGATTTTTTCTGACCGGGGCAAAAATTCATGAAGGCGCCCCCCATTTGTGTAATATACGTGAAATAATTATATCCCCTTTTTGAATTTCCACGTTGACCCTATTGATCTCTCGCAGAATATTATCCCAAATTGTTAGGCTCAGGATGAATCTAAAATTCATCACAGTATGAAGCAAATGACCAGCTTCATACTTGGATTCTGCGACTAGTAAGGATTCTTTGATTTCTTCCACAGCCTTCGCAACTCCCGGTGAATTATTGAGCAATGCATTAACAGCTTGATGTTCAGCCCATCTTGTTTGGCTATTTCCTTTCAAATTTGTGTTCGTGCACTTTTTCATAACTGTCCATCGTGTGGTTGAACTAACGAAAAAAGAATACAGTTTTTGCACAACACCAAATAAATTTACTGCTTCTGAACATGATGAAGCCAAATGGACACCCACAAGATTCAAAGAGTGTGGTACCTAGGCATGGAACTGATCCTGTCAGCTCTTTCATCTGTAGAATTCTGGATTGGACTCCTTTATATATGCCAGCCATGTTAGATCCGTTGTCGAAGGATTGTCTACGACATTTTCTGACATCTAAATCATCAGCTGGCAGTTTATCTAGAATTCGCTATGATATTATTCTCCAGTTTCAACCTCAACTTCTAAGAAGTCAATAACACTTTCCTTTATCTCATATCCAGACTCCGTTCTCTTTAAAGATCATATAACCTGGTTCATTTATTCTGTGTGAGATATATCTGGGGAGCAGTCGAACATTACAGTGAAATAGTTGGCCTCATTAATAATGTTATTCCGAACTATGGTGACCATTAAATCGATAATTTCATTTTGTATAGTTTTGGACAGATAGGATGTTTGTCCTTTTTTGAGTGGTCAAAATGGCACTTCAGAGTCGGATCATATTACTTTTTCCGAGAAAATCAAAAATAAAAAAATTTAACCTCTGTTTGTTTTTCGCGCCCCCTTAAGCTGGCGCCTCGCTGCCCCTCCGCTGGATCCGGGCCTGTGTTTTCACGAAACTAACATTCTCTCTTCATACTTCTACTAGCGGGCCGGCGAACTTTGTTCCGCCTAAATCATACTTACGGTGGATTTCACAAATCGTAATCACCGGTGAAAGGAGATCAACAGCTTGGTTCTCTGATTTTTTAACTGTCAAATGTTTCGATGGATATGAGCTGTCACACAGAACACATAAAAATAATATGTCTATTACCAATTATAGCAATTTTGGATTTAGTGATTTCCGCAAATACATTTATTACCCAAACAGAAATTCAAAAACATTTTGAAAATTATGAGAAAAGATGAGAATGGACATATCACGATCGAAACTGATCGCCAAAATCGTATATACTTGACATTTCGATAAAAATTCACTGTGATATTCACGCGTCCTATGCAAATTACACAGTAATTGATGTCATATGTTCTTTATTCGACCATTTCAAACAACGACGACCGAAATTCTCGAAAAAAAAACAGATGACATAAATTGATGGTCGCGAAAGCCTCAACAAATTCATCGCCATCTAATGGTGCTGATGTCAAATATAGTACCTTCACGATAAGATGTCTAGAATAATGGTGTAGGCACCCGTCAATTTTTGAATGGAATGACGGTCGACCAAATCGAAAATATTAGCAACGTGGCGGCGCCGCAATATCATTTCAGTGTATTTTCCGTTGTCAATTTGATGGATGTATCAACAGCTGATTTGCTAAAGTCAATTATGACATGACAGCAGAATGGCATCTTTTTATAATGAAAGTTTTCTACTTTTCCTAAGAACTAATATACATCAGAATGTCAGGAATATAAACACACATTATTGCTTGACAAAATTATCTACCATTAACACGCCACGTTCGCCAGAATAAATTCAAGTATTTGAAATAACTGATAAAAATCAGTCATAATTTGTGAATAGCGCCACCTGAAGTGGAAAGAACGAAACATTGCTAATATAATCAATTAGGTCACAACAAAATCTAATCAGTGCATACACCATTATTCTAGACATCCTACTTCACGATTACGTTATTTTGAATAAATAAAACTATGAAAATAACTAATAATCAGTCATAATGTGTGAATAGCGCCATCTGAAGTGGTACGAAATCTAATCATTTTAGACATCTGTACTCCTACGCTAAGACTTTTTGGTGTTGGCCAACGGCGCAAAGTTGTATGCAACTCAAATTACAGACTATTACAGTGACTATAGTGGTAATATAGTCACTGTACACCCCATCTAACGGAGAGAATATGAAATCAAGTACCTACGAATAAGAGGTAGCGTAACTGTAACTGCAGCGACACCTAGTGGCCTCGCTCAAAAGGAGGAAAAGCATTTCCTGTACAAGTGAAATTTTCATCGATTTTTTCGAAGTTTTATTGCATTTTATAATAACCAGACCGTAGACGAATCCATATATGAAGTTTCATAACAAACACTCCATCCGATCTCGAGTTATAAATGGTTAAACCAACATCTTTCTTTTATATATATAGATTATAATAACCAGACCGTAGACGAATCCATATATGAAGTTTCATAACAAACACTCCATCCGATCTCGAGTTATAAATGGTGTAACCAACATCTTTCTTTTATATATATATAGAAGATATACTTAGTACTCGGATCATGTTCTTTCGGGTTGGTTTTTTCAGGCACCTCTAACAGCTCATAATCCATATAACGTTTTAATTATCATTCAAATGCTTTTTTCGACTTTGAATTATCTCATTTAATTTCATGTTTCCTTTAGTTTCCCCAATTTTTTTTCTAACTTCTCTTGATTTTCAATTAATTCTATTTCCTTGGTTTCCATCATAGATGCATAGAATACCTGGTGTAACGACTCCTCACTAAAAATCGTGAGCAAAATTTGTATATCAAAACGGCATTCGAGATTTCAGATTTTGGTCTAGTTCCGGAATAATCCGCAATATTTTGAGGTCGTGGCGCTAATGCGGCAGTCGAAAATAGCGCGACCCCTTTTGGGAGAAATGAAATAAAGCAGGACAAATTCTCAGATTTCGATCGACAAGAAAGTCTTAAACAAAATCTAATCAGTGCCAACACCAGGTATTCTATGCATCTATTTTCCATCCTTCAAACATTTCCTACATCCTAGATTTTGCCGATCTAATTCTATCTATACACAAAATCTCTGGTCTATGTCCAAACAAATAATGTACGTATCTAAATCTTTCATTTTCAATTTGGCCTCAATGGTGATCGAAATTAATTTTGAATTTGGAAAATATTATGAAAATATGTTTCTTAAATTGCTAATTTTGTATCGAAATTATACAGGGTCTTTCACGAGGAACCTCACCCATATTTATACGGGAAACTACTGAACGTATTTTCATGAAATTCAGCACTTATAAGTATTTCACGATGCTGATGAAATCTAAAATATTTTCAAGGCATGAGCACCTCCGGTTTTTCCGGAAATGACGTCAACTTCCGTTTTTCAAATTAGAACACCATTTTTTTATTGCAGAAATAGATTCCTTAGAAAATTTCAAGTTATTTTGATGTAACATTTTTCAGTTTTGGTTGGAAAATTCTCTCTGAGCGGGAAAATTCGAAAAAAAAATCGAAAATAGAGCTCCGCTGAAACAAGAATAACTTCGAGATTTTTGGATGGAAAATTTTCATTTTTGGGATTTTTCAAGATGTAAGATTGATGTATCCACTTTAAAAATCGAAATCGCGATTCATGATACAGGGGGTGAAAAAATCGCTTTCAAAGTTAGGGATGACAAAATCGTGAAAAATCAATTTTTTCAAATTAGAACCCCATTTTTTTATGGCAGATATTGAATCTACGTTAAAAAATAATGTGAGTGTATGCATCACACCCTTGCCGTAAAGTGGATATTTTCTGAGTTATTCACAAAAAACTGTTTTTCGTCTTGAATTTTCAGCTATTTCTTTTCCCTTCACGCCGAAAAGATGAAATTTTCAGGAACTGTTACTTAAACCATGTTTTAGATTTTACCACCCTAATATGCAAGAGAAAAAAGTTACAGGTTGTTCCTAAATAGATGGCGAATTTGGATTCGAATTTGTATCGGAAACCTCTTTATTTCAACTAATCGGCCATCGGTTTTCTCTCCAGTGATAAATAAATAATTCCTTATGAACCATATGCAAAAACTTACCATGTTTTACATTATTTTTTTTAATGATAGATATCATTACTAACATCTGCCAAATTCCTCTTTATTCAGTAGATGTAATTAATGATATCTATCATTAAAAAAAAAGAATGTTAAACATGGTAAGTTTTTGCATATGGTTCATAAGGAATTATTTATTTATCACTGGAGAGAAAACCGATGGCCGATTAGTTGAAATAAAGAGGTTTCCGATACAAATTCGAATCCAAATTCGCCATCTATTTAGGAACAACCTGTAACTTTTTTCTCTTGCATATTAGGGTAGTAAAATCTAAAACATGGTTTAAGTAACAGTTCCTGAAAATTTCATCTTTTCGGCGTGAAGGGAAAAGAAATAGCTGAAAATTCAAGACGAAAAACAGTTTTTTGTGAATAACTCAGAAAATATCCACTTTAGGGCAAGGGTGTGATGCATACACTCACATTATTTTTTAACGTAGATTCAATATCTGCCATAAAAAAATGGGGTTCTAATTTGAAAAAATTGATTTTTCACGATTTTGTCATCCCTAACTTTGAAAGCGATTTTTTCACCCCCTGTATCATGAATCGCGATTTCGATTTTCAAAGTGGATACATCAATCTTACATCTTGAAAAATCCCAAAAATGAAAATTTTCCATCCAAAAATCTCGAAGTTATTCTTGTTTCAGCGGAGCTCTATTTTCGATTTTTTTTTCGAATTTTCCCGCTCAGAGAGAATTTTCCAACCAAAACTGAAAAATGTTACATCAAAATAACTTGAAATTTTCTAAGGAATCTATTTCTGCAATAAAAAAATGGTGTTCTAATTTGAAAAACGGAAGTTGACGTCATTTCCGGAAAAACCGGAGGTGCTCATGCCTTGAAAATATTTCAGATTTCATCAGCATCGTGAAATACTTATAAGTGCTGAATTTCATGAAAATACGTTCAGTAGTTTCCCGTATAAATATGGGTGAGGTTCCTCGTGAAAGACCCTGTATAATGAATTATTATTTGATCAATTTGAATGTTGAAATGAACATAAACAATATTTTGGACCATAACAGTATCTACGGGAAGATGCAATTTCCGTTTTTCACTGGTGACTGAAATAATACGGCAAATTCTTTCTTTCATTTGAAAACTTTCTGATCATCAGCATCTGCTACCATTTTTGAGGAGAAAAATGTTGAACAATAATCACTGAGTCATCAGGAAAATCGAACTTTTCAAAAGCATTCAGAATATACAGGAGCCTTAGAATATTTGATTAAGTTTATTATTCATTTTGATAAATCAAATGCGGATGCTGTGTATATTGAATCATCCAGTAATCACCCCTATTCATTCGTACCTTGAATTAAGCAACACGTTATTGGAAAAATTTCTGCGAGTATTTTTTTTTTATTCTTGTGAAGGCAGGTCACCACTTAACATGTTATATTTGAATTTGACTGAAGAAGATTTCGAACGGGTGTTCGGAAAATCGCGCTGAATTTCGTCATCTCGAAAATTCTCAATTTTTTTAAGTGGGAATCTCCTATTGATTCTTCTTTTAACGGGACCACCATTTCCAAAATGGACTGTTTTTGTATGAGATAGAAAGGAACTAATGTCCACAATCAATGACTTCCGAATTATCGAAAGCTGGCCTGGGTTTCGCAACAAACAAAGATTACACATACTCCATTCCCTTTAATGAAATTTTCCGGTTGACCAAGATTCCGGTTTATCAAGTTTTTTTTACTCAAAACTGTCGCAGGTTGGCACTAGTGTAATGTCCAATAATTCTGAGAGACGTTGCCAATTGTAATTTCTATATACTCTTTTTTAAATTTGTAAATGGAGTTAGTTTTTCAAGGTTCAAGTGTGACACAGGTTTCTTACTGGAGTATTTCTAGTATTTCTTTGTTCCTTCAAAAATGAATAAAAATTTGGTAAAAATGAAACAAAATTGACCTGTTTCAGGATTTTCTGGCCAAATATTTTTCTTCTGAGAAAATGAATTTGTTCCATAATTTTGACGCGCATTGTATACGTGAAATATTTCTAGTTTCAACACAGAACAAAAGTTTCTTCAACATTCGTCAGGCCTTTGGAATTATTGAATTCACATAATATTTTCTCGGATTCATTATTCTCCCAAAGAAAATAAACATTTTGATAAATACGTAATTAATATGAATTCTATGTAGACATATACACGGTGAAATATGTCAGAATGTCATGGCCAACCGCGATACTTTATAAAAGCGAATGGAGTATACACGAGAAACAAACGTAGATATACTCTTGACCACATCATTCAGCATTCAAAAACTATCATGAAACAAATAGTAATAGTTCGAATTGGTTGTCCCAAACTCCAAAACATTTATGAATTCTTTCTGAAAATCGATCATTTACGTACTTAGTTCTTGTGGATAAATTGGTCCAAATGCCCCACAGGCCACAAACGCCAGACATAACATTCACGTCATATTTATATTGAAGCATAATTTTTAACTGATCAGGTGTTATATAGGTCTTGTTTTTTTTCCTTTCAGTTGAATGTTTTTGTAGTCGGAGTTTTTTGTTTTTTCCTCAATAAATTCTTTGCTTCAATCTCTCAAGTTTCATTGATGAAACAGTTGATCAGTCTGGTGGTGGTGAGAACAAAATAATGAGGTCTACTTTATGTTGTAGAAAGTCAATTTTCTGAAATTTCATCCTGTCCAATCTCTGCATCCCTACAAATGGCGGATCAAATTTTGGAGGATTCCGTAGCCTTTATAGGCTATGTGGGTATGTTCAGATAGGAAGGCTAGTGTCTATACATACTTCATTCACTTTTATAAAGTATCCCGGTTAGCCATGAAATTCTGACACATTTCACCGCGTATGTTTTGAAAATGTTAGGTTATAGTCATTCCCCTGTCAGATGCACGCAACGTTGTCGTTTCTACATAAAAATCGTAATAATTACGTATCTATCAAAATGTTTATTTACTTTGGGAAAATAATGAATTTGAGAAAATATGATGTGAATTCAACAATTTCAAAGAACTGGCGAATGTTGAATAAACTTTATCTCTGTTAATACTGGAAATATTTCACGTATATTATAAAAATGGTTGGAAGATTCAGTTATGCTATTTTCTTGTACGGAAATAAAGAAACGAGTGTTGAAATTATACTGAAAAATAATGGACAGAATAGTCCGTTACTTTGTGATAGATCATTCGGAAAAAAAAAATAAAAGTACTCGAATAACCCAGGTAAACTTCTTAACGAAAAGAACAGACGGACCTATGGAATTCCCCACTTCTAGAAATTCTTGGGAAATAAGCCTACAGAAGAAATTCAAATACCTTTTTGCACAACTTGAAATACTCCAGTATGAAAATAAAGAAAGTAGCCTTGGCAACATAGCTCAGAATTGTTTGACCTTCACGAGTGCCAACCTGCGTCCGTTTTAAGTAAAAGGACTTGGAGACATACAAAATTGTAGTGCATCATTTCCAATTATACCGATCTCTTGGCCCTGCACACATCGATAAAAAAATTCAATTCGAATCTCATAAACAGTATTTCGGAATTCAGAAAGAGACGTAGGCTGTGGCTCTCCCACAATTCATTCGAATCTGATAATATGTACCTCATATGTTGAAATCGATCCGTTCGGGCTGTAGAGCGTGAAAAAGAAATAGACGAAGACTCACCCTGTATATCAAAGTCAGAATCAGAATAGAAGATTCATAAATTCTAAAATTGAAAATGATCAATTATGATAAATTGTAATACACGAAAGCCCTCAAAGATTATTTTCCTCATTATGAAATCGACTAATCATTTCTTGAATATATTCTTTATACAGGGTGTCCCACTTGTGCCGCAGCGGACGATATGTATGCGTAACGGTCTGAGTTTGGTAGAATTTTTTCATGCAGACTTGATATACTCCAAAAATAGCACACCCTAAAAATATTTTCGAATATATCGAGTGGCCCACACGAGGGTGACTTTTTTTTCAAATGGGACACCCTATATTCAGCAGCGTCTTTCAATTCTCTGAAAATTGCTGCATGCTTTAGTATACTTTTCACATATTTTTATTCAACAGTTTTCGAAATATTGGTCATTTTGACAAAAAAATTATACTCGTGGAGGCTACGTTATCCAATTATATTTCACGATCCCTTGCACTTACCAATAACAGCTTTATATGGATTGAAACACAAGACTTCAAAGTATCCTAGCCAGCTATAATAAAGAATCTCCAGCATATGGAGTGTCCATAAAAAGACTATCAGCATGACGAATTCAAAATTGATTTTTCTTATTTTTTCCAAGTGCATTGCATATAATTTTTTTCTCTATTTCAGTATAGTAATGAGTTCATTACAGTACTAAAAACAGTGCTGTAATGAATTCATTACTGCATCGTTTTCAGTTACATTTTTCGTTTTGTGGTTGTCAACAATGACTTCCGATCCTATCAAATTCCAGCAGACGTCAATTTGGAAATGTCAATTTTCGTATTTCCTAACATTCACACCAACTGCCAAGATACAATATGAAAGATACTAGGACCTATAATTTGAATTTTTCATTGAATTTCACAAAATTGACTGAAATAGAGAAAATGTCGTCTGATATTCGTTCATGGGCGCCCGCAGGGTGATAGGGGGGTGCAAGGGGGGCCATGGCCCCCCCTGAGATTTTGATGGCCCTAACGTTTTTCAGCACGACACCTCAATATTACCTTCTAATCTCTATTTTGGCCCCCCCTGAGAAAAATTTCTACGGGTTTCTGCGGGCGCCCATGTACTCGTTGCAGAATGCAATTCCAATGCTCATGCCTTCGAAAACTCGCTCATTCGTAGCTCGTTTTCGAATTTCGCATTCGTACTGGAATAGGAGCCCATTCTGCAACCTGCAACTAGTTTTAGAATATACTATTCAATCATTGTAATCACCATTCATTTTGCTTCATTTTTCGTCAAATACTTGATATGCATATTTTCAACAGAATAGGATTTTTTAGAGTGTTTCCCTGAAATTCACATTTACTTCCGGATTAAAATAGCAGATTTGGCATTTTTGTGGTTATTGGAAACTGTCAAATTATTCAATCCAGAATTAACATCATTGCAGCTTCAATTCATATTATCATAGTTTTTACGGATTAGATGAATATACTCATACAATGAAGTAAAATAAATTCAAAAAATACGAACGAGTTTGAATGTACAAGTTATGAATGCTACAAAAAAAACGAGTTTCGAAACTCCAGGACACGAAAAAGTGCCCGCTTTTATCCATATACAACTTTCTTCGAAAAAATGATATTCATAAGTTTCACAGGCACGCACGCATATCTTCAAGCTTGAAGCTTGTTTGAAATTTTTGCAAGATTCGAATCTTCAAGTAGAAACATAGAAAACTATCAATATGTATCTCAAAAATGGGTACAGAAAGCAAGTTTCTGTCTTCAGTAACTGATTTCATCACATTTTTGAGTAGATACACCAAAACTTTTTAGTTCCTCATATCATTGCGCTATAATATGATAATATGAATTGAAGCTACAATGATGTTAATTCTAAGTAAAATAATTTGACAGTTCTCAATAACCGTAGAAAAGCCAAATCTGCTATTTGAATTCGAAGGTATATGTGAATTTTAGAGAAACATTTCGGAAAAGCTCTGAAAAATCCAATTCCGATAAAAATATGCATATCATGTTTTTGACAAAAAATGAAGTAAAATGAATGCTGATTACAATGATGAAAAATAATTATATACATTCCATTTGAACAAATGAAGAAAAATCGATTTGAAATTCGTCATGTTGATAGTCTTTTTGTGGCCACTCCATATGCTCGAGATACTTTATTATAGCTCGCTAGGATACTTTGAAGTCTTGTCTTTCAATCCATATAAAGCTTTTATTGGTATGTGCAAGGCTTCATGAAATATAATTAGATAACATAGCCACTGCAAGTATCATTTTTTGTCAAAATGACCAATATTTTGAAAACTGTTGAATAAAAATATGTGAAAAGTATACGAAAGCATGCAACAATTTTGAGAGAATTGAAAAACACTATTGAATATAGGGTGTTCCATTTGAAAAATTGAGGTCACCCTGTCCCTTTTGTGGGACACCCGATATATTCGAGAATATTTTAAGGTGAGTCCAACCTAGTCCATTGAGACCATTCCTAGCTCAAAATGTTAAAAAATTCAGACATCGTGAAGAAATTATAGAGCTCAACTATCAAAAATATATAAAATTCTGTTATTTAATCAATTTTATGGTAAGCTGGCCGGCCCACCCCACCATTCGATAGCCCCTGAATTTCAGGCTATTGCCAACCATGGATAGTTTGGATTTATTCCAGGGGCAACTCTTATTGAACTATATATAATCTCTATTTCAGAAACAAGAAACGATTTTTTGAATATTATGTATCGTGATTCGTGACGTTGTAATGTGCTCAGATTGGTGTTTCCCAGTAAATGGGTTCATCGAATTTCGAATTTCCGTTTCGAGGAATTTGTAATAAGAAAGTAAACTCATCCTATTCTATGATTACAAAATCAATATTGTAACATAATTATTTTCTACCTATGTATATCTAAACTATGTGAATAAGAATCAAGCTGAAGATCTGTTAGTTGAGTAGGTATTATTTCCGAGAACTCAATAATTTGAAAATGCGTCATTGTGCTTCCTTTAATATTTTTCCTTATGTCAAACCTTCCTCCTTTGTGGCTTAATACATGCGGACAATTAACGGGGCCACTCGGGCTCTCTCCTACCGGAAAAGATCGCGAAACGAACGAACGAATTTTTTTAGGATGAATAATTATATTTCCCCATAATATGCTCTGTTTTTTTGGTAGCATGTCAAGGTACAAGAAAATTGTGGATAACTAGGTAGAACCACTTCTGTGCAGCAAATATAAATCGACTTGTCATGCACAGTTAAAATAAGAAACTATCATTATGAGCTTCTGGAGTGATTGATATAAAACAGTCTCAATATTCGTTCGAACTAGATTTTTTCCTACCAAAGGAAACTTGGATATCACTTGATTTTTTTTCCAAATGGTCTTGTATATTGTTAATGATAATTGCGAGTGAATGATATTCATCTGATGGTTATATAAAAAAAATAGAATACTTCAATATTTTTTTGTTAATTTGATATTCATACCTCCAGGTTTTCATGAAAAACTTCAAAATCCCAGAGAAGGACTTTAATATTGCAATGAACTTCTAAGATATCAAAAACGATTTTCCAAACCAGAAGTTCCCCAAAATAATAGTAATCTAATTCGTGTTAGTCATGGTGTACAAGAAACCGCCCTGAAATTCAATAAAAGACATTTTCTGTGTCGAAGCGGAGGTCTACAAGCAGCTTAAAACGAACACAATCATTCACTTATTCAATTGTACTACGTGATTAACTTAGTTTGTAGCCATTCGACCAAATAAAAACTCATTCGGAAATACAGAATAGTACGTTGAAAACCGGACATAACGAAAAACTAAGCCAACTGAAAGGTCTCACCTGCTGCCAACGTTTCGAAATCCATTTTTCTGCACCTTCAGGACGATTTTTATCACGCACTATGTTCCCCCCGCCCTGACGCATACGTGATCTTCATTTGTTCGCAGCATGGGCTTTACTGAGACAATTTGACATGAGGCAATTCTGCTGTGTATTTACTGGACTGTTCATTCGGAGGATCCATTGTCATATTTGGTGTCATTATTATTCTATGTCCCAGTGTCATTCTAGTAATTTTCTATTGTAAACAATAGCCTATTGAGAGGAATTCTGAAAGAGGTTCATTCTGAGCGAACGCTAAACTATACAGGCTGCTTTGACAACCCGTGAATGTCAGACTACTTTATGATTGAATCTGAGAAGTTTGAACTTCAAATTGGAATGAAATTCTGATAAAAGACGATAAACATGACTGGTATACTCCATTCACAATAATAAAATCACAACTCCGGCCTTGGAAATTTGACACATTCCACTCTGTATCGAAGTTATGACGTTTTTCAAAATATTTTTATGTTCCAAGTCAACACTATGTAGCCCTTTCTACATTCTTAGCGTATTTCTTAGAATGTGAATTTATTCAGAAAATGAATGAATTGGAAAAGATGTGATGGACGAAAATAATTAACGTTTATATGAATTGATAGAAAGGATTCCTTTCCTAGTTATTTGCATGAAAAGTACAAGAGATCACTGTTGAAAGATATAAGATGAATTGATGGGTAATTACAAGAATCCAGAATAATGTCAATTTTATTTTGTTGATAACTTTCTCAAAATCAATGTTGGGATATAAAACTCGGCTGCGTTTGTTCGAACAACATCTAAAGAATTAATTTTTCACCATCTCGACCTTTGAAAGGCGTTTCTTATAGGAGAATTAGGTCTAAGTTCCACCTCATCAGTGAGGTACCTAACTTTTGCAAATCTGCTCAGATATCGCCCAATTTCTTGGAAAACCTGAAAAATATCATCCTAATCGACCTCTCGAGGCTCCATCCGATACATTTCTGTCCAAATAACAGCTTTTTCAACGAAATTCCCGTGTACCCCTTCAACTTCGAAATGTAAACATTCGTCCTGGTCTTGAAAATCGTCCTCACGTTCCAAACTGGAGCTAAAAACAATAAGCATACGTTAATCTTGGATATTCGACGAAAAACTCACCGGCAAATATCGATTAAATACCAAAAATCTGCGAACAATTTGTAAACCTAACAAAATGTGGAATATCTTTGATACTTTTACTTTGATGTAAACAAAGAAACTGGCAACGTCGCTTTGTCATTAACGATATTTTCTGTGCGCGCACTGACTTTTCATCATGTGTTCTGTGCTTTTCATCAGGGGCACCAACTCCTGAAAACGAAACCATGACCTCCTATGTGATTAAATAAAAGTGAATGAAGTATAGGTTGTTGAATTTAAAATATTCAACAACCTACCAGTCAAATTTATCGTTCAATATTAATACACCTGGGATTCCTTAGAGAAAACACACTATTCCCTCTTTGACATACGTCGTCTCTGAATTATCAGAAAAGCTTTCCTGTAAACAAATGCAAGTTGTTCTTCGTCCATGTAATTTCAGATCTCTGTGCTTGTGAGTGCTTTCGCGCGCTTGTTCCTAGCGGTAGCTTAGGCACACTTTTAGGTGAAATTAAATTCTGTATGTCCGGCCGCCTGTAAACACGATGACTTAGAGGCTTGAATTTTTCAAGATGCCCCATTATTATAAGCCCATTATCCCTATTTTGGCCTTCGTATACGGCTTCCAGTTTTTTAAATAAAAATAATGAAAGTAACCTTCGGAAGGCTACAAAAAGAAAACCAATGAATATTATTTCACTCTGTTTTCACCTCAGTATCCAGAATGAGAGATAGTTCGACGAAATTTGTTTTTCACTAGGGACATGTGAAAAAAAGTTGAGTTCGAATTTTGGAATAATTTTTATACGGAAAATCATAAAAAAAATCTAGTACTCTGAAATGATACTTTTCAAATTGGCAACCTAGAAAAAATTCCAACTTTGCAGGTTTTTCGCCATTTTGAATTCATTTATTCAGAATTCTACCCCAAAATTGAATTGAGTCTTAAAAAATACTAAGATGTGATCCGAAACCGTTATTTCAAATGCCACGCATAACTCACCACAGTTTACTAAAATCCTCGAAATCCTCGGGAAAATGAAAATTGCCATACAAATCCAAAAAAAAGGAATATAAACTATTTTAGTCTACAACTTTTGTATTCGCAATTTTTTCACATAACCTCAAAATTTATATGAAAATTTCAAAAAACCAAGTTTTAGGTTTTTTATTTATATCTTTTTCAAAAAAAAAATTTTTCTACGAAATTTTGTGAAAACTTACCTTATTATATCCCGAATACACTGTAATTTATTTATTTGAAATATTTATGTTTTTGTCTTATTTTAACTTAATATCAAAAAAGCACCCTAATTTTCAATCGAAAATTCTGACGTCAAAATATCAGCTTTTTTCAAAAAGTTTGGGGGCTTTTTGTTCGTTGAAATATCTACTCTCTGATGGTGTGAAAAAAATATACATTACTATAAGGAGTGTTCTCAGAAAATGCAAAAAATTTAAAAAACTCAAATTCGAAAATTTTTTTTAATCACTATGTACAATTTCATCAAAAAATGTGATTGCTGCATTTTTTTTTAGGATAAAGAGTTTATTTATTTAATTCGAATTCTGAAAGTGCTCTTTCAATTTATTTTTGATAGTTGTGTAGTCTGGGAGATCTCCTGAAAATCCCTCTTTCATTTCATTAACAGAAAATTGACATTCTGTTTCGTTGTCAACGATATAATTAATAAGATAATGAATAAAACTCTTAGTGTATCCACATGCTGAGCGACCCCTTTTTCTCTCCGTCCTATTGTTATAAAAATTAGCCATACAAACAGTGTGATAATGAGCTTTTACTGCAACTAAATCAGGCACATTTCTTAAACGAGCTGAAATGTTTTTATCGCAATGATTTAATGTGTTTTGTTTTTGAATATGCTGTAATATATTATCTCTTGTATCGTTACTTTGAACAGTTGAAATTTTATCTTTTGAAATATTACCGAAGAACCCACCGCAGAGAGAGCAATGAGATTGAAAATTAAATGTAAGAGCGACCTTATTTATTACTTTTCCTTCCTGTGATTTCTTACGTCTTGAGCTACAGAATGTAGCTATTGCAGTCTCATCATTATAGTGACTTTGACAAGTTCGATGAATAAAAGCTGATTTTAAAACTTCAAATTTTTTGTATTTTTTTGTCGATTCTCTTCTTGCTAGACGCCACTAAACGATTCAAAGCTGTTTTTTTAATTTCATACACTTGCTTGTCACCTATCTTATTGAAGATTGACAAAATCAAATTAATAATGCCTTCAAAGTTTCATCATGAGTATAACTAAATTTGTTTGTACAAAATAAACGAAATTACTAGTTTTTATTCTTGTACTAAAATATCATTCAATTTTAATTTTTTAGGTTAAGTTACGTTAAACATACTATTTATGAAAGAAAATATTTCTATTTTTATTTAAAGTTGAATAATATAGATTAAAATACAGATAGTATTTACCTTGCTATTTAGATTCCAAACAATTCTTTGAATAAAGTAAATTTCTCACAACTCACTCAATCAAGCAATTGTATGCTAAAAATTTCGAAAATTTGAAATCCTATTGGTTGATTTGACAATTTCGTCGAATAATTCTGTGATTTGTTCGATCAACGATTTATGAAACCCACCATTAGACTAACTCAGTCCCCACTTCTCTATGAAATAACTTACAATGGGTTAAAAATTAACCAAAGGTCACTCAGGTATATAAATTATCTTAAAACAGCAATAAATAGTCATCTAAAAATATTATTTAAACAAGATTCTACAACTTTTTCAAAATATTGTAGATGTCTTAATAAATATTAACTTTATTAACTTATTTTTTTGTTAATTATAGAAGTATATTTCAATTTGCAATTTTTTCGTTTATTAATGAAACAGGAAATCTTACGTTTTTTGAGTAATTAAAGAGTAAATTTTAATAAAAACCTCAAAATTGTACATAATGATTAAAAAAAAAATTCGAATTTGAGTTTTTTCAATTTTTTGCGCTTTCTGAGAACATTTCCTATAGTAATGTATATTTTTTTCACATCATCAGAAAGTAGATATTTCAATGAAGAAAAGGCCCCTAAACTTTTTGAAAAAAGCTGATATTTTGACGTCAGAATTTTCAATTGAAAATTAGGGGGCTTTTTTGATATTAAGTTAAATAAGGCGAAAACATAAATATTTTGAATCTAATAAATTACAGTGTATTTGGGACATAATAAGGTAAGTTTTCACAAAATTTCGTAGAAAAAAATTTTTTTTTGAAAAAGATATAAATAAAAAACCAAAAACTTGGTTTTTTTGAATTTTTCACCTAAATTTTGAGGTTATGTGAAAAAAATGAACTTTTTTCCATAGGACTTGTAGTTTTGCCGGAAATCAAGGAAAACCATTTTCCACCCTTAAAAACTCACCCCTCCCACTTCCCGAACTCGGATCGACCGTAATTTATTTTGATCATATTCCCCTCCTTTTCTAATGGGTTTCATCCTACTGTAATTTGTTTTCATTTTTTACCATTTTTGAAGGTTTCGGCCCTGGTCTTTAAGCGACGACGGCCGAAATGCTCGAAAAAACAAGTGTCCAAAAAATAACTGAGAGGAAAGAAATTTTCATTTGGGTCAAAAATTAACAGTGCTGTGCCTAGGGTGGCTAGGGTGGCGTGAGGACACAGTAACAAAACCTACACAGAACACAACTGCTTGCTCCGAACTCGGCACAAGTTACAAGCTTCGAAGCTTGTAGTAGGGTAGTAGGAGTAATCAGGATAAACAATATATCATATCATCTGAGAGCCGCGTATGGGATAGGCAAAGGACCGGTGCTACCATATGTGCCTCTGGAGATTGAAGCAGTGGTCCAGAACGAAAGAGCTCGCATATGCTGAAACTATCCTGTCTCAACAACACGGCAGATCAATGCTGTTAAGCCAGACATACTTCTGCTGGAGCAAGGAGCTGAAGGAGTTTGTCGTGGAATTCTCCACCCCTGCTGAAAATAATGTTGAGATGAAAGAAGAACAGAAGAGGCCAAAATACAAAGACCTCATGTTCGAGCTTGTAACTTTATACCCAGGTCATAAAATTAGGATGGTCGTACTAATCATAGGATGTCTCGGTGGAATGAGAGCTAACTACGTGAATGAACTGAAGATTATCCCGGTCTGTAGATCACTCGCCGAGGTATTGGCGCACAGAATGCAGAAAGCAGTGTTGCTCGGGTCACTTCATATAATCAGGTCTCATGAACTCTAGAAGCCACTTGCAGCTCATCTCTTTTGTTAAGGGACGCTACGAGGGCAGGATGAAGAACTCCTCCATTGAATGTGTGAGGGGTTTTTAGTGAGTAGCCAAACAAGACCTTGGATTCTCACACTACCGAGAGTGCGGACCCTCTCGGTGCCCATAAAGGGTTTACCCCTCACACGGACGTTGAAAAAAAATTTTTAATGATTTCAAAAAATATTCATACAAAAAACCAAAAAGGATGCATAGGTAAATAAAATTGAAACAAGTCAAAATTCTCAAAATAAAATCATTTCCCATAGGAATTACTCTATGCTATATGGCTCACATTCCAAAATCAGTCTGAAAGTCAATTCTTTGAATTTTCTATTGTTGCTTGCTGATTGAAGGCGTCTAGGTAATGTTGAAAACTACTTTATGGCCATATACTTAAGAGATATTCTTTTCAAACATTGATGTCTTATGCTTAGGCATATAATAAGGTAGAACTCCTCTCATATTGTTTGGATTTTTATCCTGATGAAAATAATCTTCATTCTTCTTGAAGAAATCCAAAACTCTAAACACGTATATACCATAGAGGGTGAGAAAACTCTGTCCCCTGAAGTGCCCCCGGCAGGATTCTCTATACCCAAGGCCGAGAACAGTGCGAATCGCCCACTTTTGTGAAATGAACAATACCTCTGCAAAAGAAGAGGCGCCCCAAAAAACTATCCCATATGAAATCAACGACTGGAAGTTGCTGTAATACAGGATCTCTAGTGCAGCGGTCCGCAACCCTGGGGTCGCGAAAGATATTTATGGGGTCGCGAAAAAAGTCAACAAGGTCCTGTTTGCTCTGAAATTACTTTCCAAAATGAATAAACTCTTCAATACAAATAATGACAGCTAACTTCGTTACCTGAACCAACATTTGCACTTGTGATTTTTTTTTCTGGGGTCAGTCATAACTCTTTTTTTAATTTTGGGGTCGCAATATCAAAAAGGTTGCGGACCGCTGCTCTAGTGTACTCAAACTAACCTGTTTTCTCATCGTTCGCAACGTATATATCACACTATTTAATTTACTTCTTAGATGTTTTATGTGGTGTCCCCATTTCAAACTCTCATGGGGCAAAAAAAAAACAACAGAATCTCTAATTGCTATTTGTGTAACTCCAACATCTATTGTATCTGGATACTCTCTCCTACTCCAGCTTGAACGAAAAATCATAGCCTCTGTTTTATTCGTGTTTAAAAGTAACCTGTGCTCAGCACACCATGCCTGTTCTTGATCTATTGCTGGCCGATAGAATCTTTTTGTCATAGTAGCTTCTCTTGGTACTTATGAGAGCTGTATCATGATAAAGTTTGATTTTTCTGTAAGTATTTTTATATTCTGGATTTCGTGTAGAGGCAACATAAAAATAATCTAATAAGTTCCTCAAGTAAAGAAGCTGAGGAGTTGCTGGTACACTCACATTCCTCTTCGATCGTGTAACCCTCACAAAACATTCATCAAATAGACTCTTGAATCTGTCGAAGAAGCAACTCCACATTTGGTTAACATCTCCATCAGAAGATATCACGTATTTCCAATCAATAGATCTTTGACCCTGTGTAAAGACAGACTTGGAATGTGTATTGATCAGTCGAAAAGAAACCTTTTGCTGCAGTCCGGAATTATAAAGATCATCTGTAATGAATTTAACTGCTACATGATCTGAGATGTGATATTCTAATATTGCCGAAACACCACTACAGTTTGTCAAAACGTTGTGTGTTGGTCACACCAATAACAAATTCTTTCAGTAGGGTTAAGAGCTCAGACGAGTCTCTCTCTCTCTAGAAATCATATCAACATTAAAGTCGCCAGCAACCATCACTCTAACTTGCTCTTCGCAACAGATCTTCAGTATGATCCTAAGCTTTGATAGAAACAGGGAAACGCTACTTAACGGAGGGGTATCAGGCCTGTATACGCAAACAATGACAACCCTAACACCCTCAACAAATATCTGAGCAGCGGAGCACTCAAATACATTCATAATGCTCAATGCTGTGAGATCTGAACGTTAGGTACTTATTTCTCAAAGTTCGTTTCCTGGGTAATTATAAGAATGGTTTTTCCATAGGGGGAAATAAAATTCGGCGAAGTGTCCAATAATGATACAATCTAAAAGTTATTCCATTTGAAGTCTATACTCGCTATCATCGAAAGTTGAGGAATATGGAAATATTTCAGCAGAAAATATCTTATTCAATTAATCCTGCATCCAAATTTTCAGAAAGTTGGTACCTACTAGTATATAAGTATTTAGTATTGTTATTTTGTATTTCAGAAACGATATGATCTTGGTCTCAGTTCCTCACCTGGCAACTGTCGAGATATGAGCTCGCCATCTGAAGACTATGCGCTCATGCTCAATGCGTCAGGAATCGCAGACGTCCAACCCCAGCAATAGCATCAATAGGTATACAATAAAATACGGAAAATACTTGAAACTAGTACATTATTTATTTTTTGTTCTTCATGAATGCTAGCAATTATTATTTCGAATTACTTAAATCGGCTGTCTTAGTGTCTTGTTGGCGCCATGTTCGTGAAACAATGTTCTAGTTCAGATTAAAATAACAATGATGATGCCAATTTTGTGAAGGTATCTATGGCATTTTGAATGAATCTGCCAATAATCTCATTTTTGCTTCGAATGGAAATTGTCCACATTTGTGTTATACAATGAGAATATGAAGATTTGAATCTGAGGAATATCTCAGGTAAGTCAATATTTTTTCATCAATTATCAATTGTTCCGTGACAGATACTAAAACTTCCACAATAGAAAAGATTACTTATCAAAGATAAAAGCTAGGTAGTATTTATCCTAAAGTGAACGCTCTGCTCTTCTACACAGTGGCTGTCTATATTCACCTGATTATAGAGCTTAACTCACGTGTTTTCGATAGATTACTCTTCTCTTCACAGTGGAGTGCTTAAAATTGATGCTATTTAGCTGACAGTGATTTTTGGAAAGTGATATGGCAATGTTGCTTAGGACTAAGAAAACAAAAATAGTTTTGAGTGTTAAAATAATTGCGTTTTTGTCTGTGACAATATTTTATTCGTTATTAAATGTCTTCAATGAAGACAATTACAAAGAAGATTCACGTGAGTGTTTTTGGCCAAGTTGAATAATGTCGAATAAGCAATATAAAACACATATTTATGAGTCTTAATCTTATATTCGACGAGAAAAGAAGAATAATAAATCACCCCAGTCGGCCAGTCTGCCTTCCCAAAGAAGAATTGCCGCTGACTCCGGTGATACCCACTTGCGATGGGTATGAGTATAGGCTTTCTATGAGTACGAGTCCCTTTTGGATACTGTTCAGCTTTAAAACAGTGGTTTCTACCACACTGGCGTCTATTTCAAAAATGCTTCAACATTTTTGTACATATATTTTAACTGTAGATTCTTGAGGCCAAAAGAAACCTCTTTTCGTTTTCAATTTTTTCGAATTCGGCTCTGTCAAAAAGATATAGCTATTTGAAAAAAAAATTGGTCCAAATATGGGCCAGATACGATTCGCTGCAAAGACCTCAAAGTTGATATTTCTCGATTGAAATTGAGTAAATATAATTAGGAAATACCCAAGTACTAACCTTATTTGAAGGAGAAGGTTAAAAACACGACATTGCTCAACAAAATCACTCAGTTTTCTCCGATTATATCTGTATATAATTAAAAAGCCATATTTCTCTCAGCAAAATTAGTTTCTTCTTCGATTTTCCAGAAGATAAGTTTGTAAACACTCATAACTTGTTCATATCCTTGTAAAAAGGTTTTTTTCAACCAATTTATGATAAATCAACCTAACAATGGTGCGAGGTAACGGTTGCGCAAGACACACCGTAAGATCTATGAATCGACCCATCTCAAACCATGGTTATATTGTTGTTCTGTGTCTCACGTATGCGTATACAACCGGTGCGAGTTGCAAGTGTGAAAAAATATGGAGGACATTTGTTCTAGAGCTTTGTTGTTATAAACGGGGAAATTGATTATTTTAGGTGTTTTCTGTCAATCACGTGATGATTATGCGGAAGACTTTCAGTGAATCAATGTTATATTAACCGTGCAGTATCGAGTTTATGAAATTCCGAAAGGATATTGTTTAGATAGAAACATCGTCACAGCGTCACAGATTATTTAGAGCCAAGTAGGTATCCTTTTATTTTTCATTAATTTCAATTTAATACTTGGTTTGTATCGAGATTCATTATTCATATATCTGAATTTTGTATTTCATTGACATTCAGCTTCACTATGAACCGGTGACAATAAATCTTCAATAGAAACTGTGCGTATTAAATGTATAATTTCATGCTCCTTGGTGTTCAATTTCATCTCCCACATTTGTGAGATTTTATTATTACATATCTCTACATAAAACGTTTTTCCATCTTCTGAATTTATGACTCGAATGGTTGAATTTTTCAGCGATTCGGTGCTATTTGAAATCCAGGGAAGCATCCAGATTATTCTCGAGATTCGTGATTATTTCGTCAACGTTATCCGATAAGATTAGGAATAACTCGTCCTATTGAGAAAACATAGGAATACCTTTATTTTCTAAAATAATTAGTTCTTTCGAAAATATGAACCGTTTATTCTTTTTAAGTGGTTTTATGGTATTTCAACGTGGATTTATGAGTCGGCTACTCTGTAACTTTCATACCAGGCGAAATAGGAGGAATATTGATCGAGTTTTGATTGGAGAATATGTACTATGAATAGAGTAAATACTCAACCAAAATTCAGTTCATTTGAAATAACGGTTCCGAAGATATGGAAAGAAAAGTGTTTTTTCGATACTCTGTATCTTTCAAACGGAACCGAATTTTGAAAAACGGTATGAAAAAAAGTGTTTCGTTTAATGGGAGGAATCTATGAATCTAAACTTAGAATATATGTACAATTCAAAAACTCACCCTGTATAAATGTTTTTTCATAGAATTTTTACCCACCTGCTTTGACATTGGCCGATCATTCAATGCTCCAGATATATTGAGAGATTTTCATTTTCAGAGCAGGAAATAACGTAAACAAAAAATCTATTTGAAAATCTGTTCATTGTCATATTCAGGAGAAATAGACTCTCTCAACATCATATCGCACGACTCACGTTCCCAATTCAAATTTGAGGGGTTGGGTTGCCGCGCAGAGAGATGAAATGATATTATGATCTTTCCAAAACTGGCTGCTTACAGAGTTTTTGTATCACCTTGAAAATATAAAAAATATGCCCATATTAAGGAAAGAAATAACGGCATGCAGACAATTGAATATATTTTTTTTTAATTTCGGAAAAAGTTTATTCACAGACGTTAAACCTATTCTCATATGCCCATATTGTTATGTGCATTATATTAACAATATGTGCAAAAGAAAGATGCCGATTTCAATAAATTTCACCGGATATTTTCCAGATGAATCACGTCATTTATTAGCTGTAACTGAAGGCCAAAACTGTACACCAGCAGCCATTCATGATTTTCCTCCTGACGGTTTCAGTAGACAGCAGAGACAGCAAGGATGGGTACTGGTACACGCTGGAATAGCAACATATTTATTTATTTTATTGGCTATAGTGTGCGATGATTATTTTGTGCCAGCTATAAAGAGATTTTGTGACAGTAAGTTAATGCTTCGAAACAATCCAGAGTATGATAGTTACATTGAATGAGTGGAATTTTCCTTATTTCGAAACATGCTACTGAAACTTAGAATCTTGAAGTGCCGGGAATTTTCCGGTATTTGAAGAATCTTGAGTCAATATTAATTTCACTCATACAATGATATCTCAATGACACTACGAGTGTTTTCTGAATTTTGTATGGAAATAATGACAACATTTTAATGGAGTGGTACCTATAACTGGTTGCTCCTACATTTATAAGTTGAAGTTATTTTATTTGCAATTCAATATCTCAAATTTCCAAAATAGTGAATACTTTGTCGGAGAATTTCAGATGATATTTCTTCGAAAAGGGTTCTTTACATTGATTCGTTAGGTGTTAGGCTAACTAAGAAAATTCAATTGATTTACTTATTTGGCAGTTGATCAACATCAATGTTGATTCTTTTTTTAGGTCTTGAAATGTCTGAAGACATTGCTGGTGCCACATTCATGGCAACTGCGAGTTCCAGTCCGGAACTATTCATTAACTGTGTTGGTACCTTCGTAACTGAAGGAGATTTGGGAGTAGGGACTATTGTAGGGTCAGCAGTATTCAATATTCTTGCAGTACCAGCTTGTTGTGGACTTTTTGCAAATATGGTGAGAATATTTGTGGCTCAGTGAGATTTGATTATTCATGAAGAAACAAATTGAATCTATATCGAAAAAATTAGTAAATTCACCTCTCCAGAGTTTATTTGTCCATAAAACGACATGACCTATGGAACGAATAAACTCCAAAACGCTTTCTTGCACGTCTGCATTTTTCAGTGTACAATAATGAAAAAATCATCAAAGGAACCTCCAACAAGATTCGTACCGTCATGATATTCAATATCATCCTGCTGTGAGAACTAAGAATCATTGGAACCATAGTATAAAGATGCCATATACTATGTTGGAACCCATAATTAAGTCGTTATCTATTTCAGTCCACGCCTAAACTAAAATATTCCATCTGGTTCATAGTTATTATGAAATGAACGTTTCAATTCGAATTTTCATGCAAAATTTTTGGCTAAACAGATTCCTCAATAAAAGTTAATTCAAATGAATTAACTCAAAAATAACACGAATTGATCAAAGATTCCATATTCATATTGGTTACAATCATCCATGGGCGTCCCCAGCCTTCGAGCTAGGGGAAAGGGCAAACAAATTAGAATAGAAATAATGAACTGGAGATAGTGTAGGATGAAATATAATTCATTTTGTTTCATTAGCTTAGAGGACTATACCGGATATTCCTATATAGGTGTAACAACGGTCAACTATATATTTCTCCTGAAAGCTCAGTTTTTTCTCTTCCATTTTTTTGCTCGGTCTTTGTTTTCGAGGTAAACAATTTATATTTTTTTCAGTTTTTTGCTAATTTCTCAGGAACCGTTTGAATTACTGAATTGAGTTTTTGTACACAAATTGTCACTAATAATAGCTACTTTCCTGCACTTTACTCGATTTTATCAGACGTGCCAGTGGCGGAGATATTGAATTTGCACAAAGGTTTCACCCCCCAACTTTCACACCATAGGACAAATTGGTATTTGCACAGCAAATTCTGGTGCGCCAATGTGTTTTACATAAAAAAGGTGGTTCATTACTCTAAAGTGAACCGTTTCTAGAAAATTGGCATGTTATGATAAAATACAATTTGCTAACGCATTGTGAATTTCTTGCAATTGAAACACAGAATACAGCAAATTGCAAATGCAAATTCGTCCAGTGGTGTAAACGTTGGTGGGTAAAACTTCGAGGAAAAGCCCAATGGCAAAATCAGGACACGCAAATATCAAACTATTAACAATTTTCCAGCAAAACGAGGCTTTGGGTTTGATTAAATTCATGAAAAATATTTCATAGGTTATGGACTTGGACTGGTGGCCAATCACACGAGACAGTATCATTTATGGAACGGCAGTTGTTCTCCTGATCACTGTTTTATATGATGGAAGAGTTTATGTCTATGAGGCACTCACTTTAGTACTTTTTTATACACTCTACTTATTCAGTAAGTGTTCAAAATGTTCCAATTCTATATTTATCATTAAAAATAATTTTCAGACTGGAAAAATTAGACATTCCACCATTTATTTGTAGAATAAGGTCCGGAAAATAGCTCTTTATAATAAAGTAGCTTTTATTTCCATTGAAAAGGCGATTGCATTTTGTTGACTTGTACCATATATTTAATAACATTTATTATAATTTATTTCAGTTATGTATTTCAATGGAAGTATAAATGCAATAGCTACAAGGGCCTTAAGAAAAATTCAAAGGAAGAGACGTTATACTGAAATAACCAGAGAAACGGAACCTCTTCTATCCAAGAATGGCAAATCAGCATCGAAATGCAATATTTCAAATTGCATTTGTGAAGCAGATATATCCTTAAAAGACTGCGAAGAATTAGGTAAGCTTGTTTTGATGGAATCAATATTTTGCAACTTTGATATTTATAGGACCGTTTTCATGATTAACTTTGGTGAAACTTTAGCTTGAAATGTAAATGACTTTCATAAATTTTTGCAATTTTATTCAACGTTAAACTAAAGTGACTAGATAGGTATTTTAAAATTTCACATAGACACTTTATCCACTATGCATAACCAAAAACTTTGACATAACCTTATGAGTTGTTTACAATTAATAATTTCTTCATTGTCCATTTGTTTGTCATATTTGAAAAATTCTTTTTGAATTTAGTAGGTACTAGGTACTACCACAGAATACCTAACTACACAGAAGCGTCACTAAGCGTCGGCACTTTGATCTTCAAGGGTCAAATTTTCGTGACCTTCATTCCCTGTTAGGTAGTACATATGTCATTTTTGAGCGGATAATCACAGAATACCTAACTAATTTAGGGTATTCTGTGACATAATTCTATACTTTATTTATAATTCTATGGGTCCAGCAGGAAGTTTGAATTTCACGTTGACATTTGTACTACCTAGCATGGCACAAGCGTCATCAAATAAAGTTTTGGCGGGAAGGCGGAATGACGCTTCTGTGTAGTTAGGTATTCTGTGGTACTACCTCATGATGTCGCATATAATTGAAGCAATAAAATAGTCTACTTTGAGTATTCCATTTCCTTTTTTTAATACTCTCTCCGCCACCTATTTCAAATTTTTTGTTTGATAATGATAATTGATATGTATCTGCTCCAATTCATACAAATTCCTCTTTTCTTCTAGAATTTCAATAATGTACAAGTATCCATTTATTCTTCAGCAACGAAAAAACTGACCTTTTTGGAATGAGATTATGAAATCTTTGGTTATGACATATAATATCGGGTGTTTTTTTGGATTTAATTTTCGACAGGGATAACTGTGATTTGACAGAAGTTAGAAGCCATCTTGTTTTGACATTTCTGTTCAGTGAGTAATGACAAATTATCATATGTAATAGATACCACCAGAGATGGAATTCTGACGGAAAAATTTCTCGATTGTAATATGAAAGTTTGTTGTTCGGAAATTTTACGAATGAATGTGCGAAATTTCCGAAAAGCAAGAAACTTGAATATTACAAGAGAGAAATTTTACCTGCTTAAATTTCATCTCGAGTGGTATTCGGCATGACTATTTCTCGAGAAAATGTCTAACATTAAGTAATATGGTCACATTTGACACGGATTGCGTTATTTGGCAAATTAGAATTAACTAAACTTTGTTTGTTTTCTCTATGAAATTCATTTCCGAAGCTATCAATGAATTGGAGATACGTCAAAAATTTTATCGCTGGAAAACCAACTTGTTGGTTTTGCCGGCTTGAAATTTCATCGAGATGAAACGATCGTTGCTACGGAAACTTCATCACCAAAAATAGAGAGAGTGAAATAGTCATGGAAAGACTCACGCCGCAACAACCTTTACAAATTGTTGAAATTTATATTCGAAATCCGTGTTCTATGCGCCAAACATAGAGAGCACTACGTGAAATTTATGATATACAGAATCGTCCATAAGAGCAGCTTATCCGTCGAACTATAATGATAGATTTCGGACATCTTTTCTCTACTCGATGCAACAACAACAGCAAGACAAAGAACTGTACGTACAGAAGAAAATATCGCTGATAGTATCAATGAAGATCCAGATTTGTCTAATCGTCGAAGTTCAAAACAAGTTGGACTCTGTGCATCCACCACATGGAAAATTTTGCATGAAGAACTTGGTCTACACCCATACAAGATCCAACTGGTTCAATAACTAAAGCCACTTGTGACTTGAACATCAAAAGCGTCGTTTGTTTGCTGATTGGGCCATAGACAGCTTGAAATTGATCCCCTTTGTTATCGAAAAATTGTGTTCAGTGATGAAGCTCATTTCTGGTTGAACGGCTACGTAAACAAGCAAAATTGCCGTATATGGAGTGAAAACAGTCTTCCAGAAGTTCTGCCGGTTACATTATCCATTGCATCCTCTGAAATGCACTGTAGGGTGTGCTATACACGTTGGAGGCATCATTGGTCCATATTTCTTTAAAAACCATGCTGGAGCTAATGTTACAGTGAATGGTGCTCGTTACAGATCGATGATCAATGATTATTTGTTTCAGAATTTGGTATCGACTTAGTGTTTTGGTTCTAACAAGATGGTGCTGCACCTCATGCTGCTACCGTAACAATTGATTTATTGAAAGAAAGATTTGGTGATAACATTATTTCGAAAAATTGTCCAATTATTTGGCCTCCAAGATCATGATCATGCTACATAACTCCAATGGATTATGTTCTTTGGGGTTATGTCAAGTCAGTGGCTGATAAACCAGAAACAATAGACCCTTTGGAAGCCCACATAATTCGCGTTATTACTGAAATAAGGCCTGAATTACTCGAAAAAGTGGTCCAAAATTGGTCTGGTCGAATGCGGTCCCTCAGAGCTAGTCGTGGTGGACATATGCCAGAAAATATTTTTATTATTATTATACCCACGCTATTGGTTTATAGATGTTGTTAGAGGTCAAAATCACTTGAATAATGGATATATTATTCAACTGATTTTGAGCTGTAATAGTATCATTTTATAAGCCAACAACGTGATCGTGAGTTATAAAAACTCTAGGCTATAACTCACTCTAATACAAATGTCAAATACGAAAAATGAAGCTTACGAAATGAATAAAAGAAGTCGTTTCAATCATGGGCGTAGCCAGGATTTATAACAGGGGGGGGCAAACCATGGTCATGGTCCGAGGTCGTTCAAAATGTGAAATTTTGGGATGAAAAGAAAAGGCAAATTTAATTCATTTTTTCTTTCTGGGGGGGGCAGCTGCCCCCCCCTGCCCCATGCTGGCTACGCCCATGGTTTCAATCAGGAACCTTATTTCAGACATCAAGGTAACATTCTCGCTATTCATTTTTACATTTCCTCCGGTATGAATATCCAAACATTGCATTGGAAAACGTGAATTTTTGACGTTTCCTACGCGATTCTATTCTCGACCACAGAAATCGCTTTTGACGACTGTTGTCAATTTTGAAAATGCAGATTAATTCGAATTTTACTGAAGAAGTCGAAGATAAAGTATAGTATTCAATTCATCTGCGTGTGTAATGACTCACATTACCGCTCATTGAACAATAAATTATTATTTCAATTCAAAGTTTCATCACTCTAAAAAAACACCCGATACTATACCATTCTATACCTTCATAATTTGATGGTGTGTGAATATCGACTGATAAGATTTAATGTAAGGTTGATCGTCGGGTTTGTCATAAAACAATCGGAGGAAAACTACTTTCTCTTTATTGTGGCCAAGCTTTCGGAGCTTTACAGTTCCTTCATCAGGGCTGTTGCTGTTAAAAATACAAAAAAGGGGGTAATAAGTCTGACTGACATCAGACCGGCCACTTGAATGTATTATAAACGGCGTTTTTTTTTTAGTTTTGTTCATCTCACTTCAGGTGACACATAACATGTCTTGTGTGCATTGTACTTATTACCCCCCTTAACTGAAAGTTAACAGCCAAACTTTTCGACTCAGAAAGCTGAAATTTTGCAGCGGTGCCCATGATAAAGGCACCTTCTAACTATGGCACTTATTAATAGCTGGATGATTATCAGATTTTTTCAATTACAGAGGAATCTACCAATATTTGGGAATGGCCTAGAGAGGAATCTGCTTCAGGAAAATGCTGGTGGATATTCACCTGGCCAATTTCATTTGTTCTTTATTTGACAACACCGGATTGTAGAAAATATCCGAAGTTATTCGTTTTCACTTTCGTGATGTGTATAATTTGGATAGGAATGACGTCATATCTAGTAGCTTGGCTGATAACAGTTATAGGTGAGTTTTGAAGATACATACCAATGTAAGATTATTGCAGATTCTCTAGTAGATGGAGTTTTGCAATACAACAGGGTTGGGAACTTATTGTGTGGTCCTGGTATATTTTAAGGTGAGGCTTTTTTTGAACGGGTGATAGAACTCATCAAAATAAGTCATTTTACCGAAAATTTCTTATATGAAAAATCTCTGCCCAAGTTTATGAACATCCGCGAAGTTGTGAGATTTCTTAGCGGAAATAAACCCTCGTACAATCTACACCCTACTATCGCCGTAACACGTTCGAAGATTACTGATCACAATCGATATTCTTAGTCATGTATGATAAGAGGACAAAAAAATGTTGATGTCTACGAACGAGCAGGCGAGGGAGCAGGTTTGGACTGAGATTCATCTGGAAACTAGAAAATATTCTAGCTTCATTTTCTCGAAACAGGGGCGTGATTCATATAAAAAATTTTTAGTAAAATGACTTATTGTGATGGGTTCTACCATCTGTCAAAAGAAAAGCCTCACCTTTAAATAATACCAGTATAATACTAGTTTTGTATTTCATGTCTTTTTTTAGATTTTGCGATCATAACGGTAGATTTTAGACACTTATGAATGAAATAAAGGATCTTCTTTCAATACTTTTGAATGCTAGTCATGAATGATTTTCGAGGTCGTCTTTACATCGGTCTACGCAATATGATATTCCTCTAAAGTCTACATATATGCCATACTTGTCGACGAGCCCTATGTACAACCTTTTGGGCCTTTATTTCGCGTGGAATACACAGGTTCCGTAGTACTATTACTACATTTTCATACTGGAGTGTTTCAAGTTGTGCAAACTTATTTATTGATAATTTTGAAAAGTGGGGAATTCCAAAGGTCCATCTGTTCGTTAAGAAGTTTTTCTGTCGGATTATTCGAGAACTTTTATTCTTTTTTCGAACGAACTATCACAAAGTAACGGACTATTCTGTCCATTATTTTTCAGTAAAATTTCAACACCTGATTCTTGATTTCCGTACAAAAATGGCATAACTGAATCTTTCAACCATGTTTATATACAGGAAATATTTCCAGTATTGACAAAGAAGAAAGTTTCTTCGACATATGCCAGGTCTTTGGAATTATTGAATTCACATAATATTTTCTCGAATTCATTATTTTCCCAAAGTATACATACATATTTTGATAAATACGTAATTACTACTATCCCTGTATGTGAAGAGAACGTTGCTTAGTTATCTGACAGGAAAATATATCTATAACGATTTTTATGTATCTTAATTAGGTATTGTGTTTATATTTCAGCTTTGCTGAAATATACCTTCTTCCTATTTCAACCACACACCTTTACGTTAATTATGCTTTAATAAATTTCTATCATGAAAATAATTCCACCTCATTGTATTTTCGTCGTTTGATAAATTTCATATGCATATGGGTGAGTGTTTCGATATGAATCTGACAATCTAATTTAATTTCACAGGGGATACCCTAAATATTCCAGATTCGGTCATGGGCTTGACCTTTTTGGCCGCTGGGACCAGCGTGCCGGAGGCAGTATCTAGTGTTATTGTCACGAATCAAGGTATGGTTGAGTATTTTAGATTTATTTCCAAATACTATTCTAATTTTTCAAGGTCATGGTGCAATGGGAATAAGCAGTTCAATTGGTTCGAATACCTTCGACATTCTTCTATGTCTTGGTATACCATGGTTCATCAAAACAGCTTTCTATCCAACCGTTCCTCATCGTCATTGGATCAAAATAAATTCATCTGGTATAACCTACAGTGCCGCTTCCTTACTATCCACATTGGTTTTATTCTACGGTGGACTTTATCTTAACAAATTCAGGTGAGGAAATATAACAGAATGGCGTCACCAAAACGTTTCATTAGCGAATTTTCCTACATAACTTTCGTCACAAAGTAATTAAAATCACCCATGAAAAATATTAAATCGTATAATTTCGCATTGCAACATTGAGCTATAATAGGCTAAGCCCTTAGACTATAGAAAGAGGAGACGCACCTTTCGATAATAAATAGTGAAGCCAATTTTGAAAATCATCAGAACTAAACTGGGTAACTGTAATACTATGGAATCAAAATGTATACTCCAATCACTATTATAAAGTATCCCGGTTGGGCATGATTTAGGTTGGCACTCGTGAAAGGCAAATAATTCTGAGAGACGTTGCCAATGCTAATTTCTATTTACTCTTGTTTAACTTTGTAAATGCAGTTAGTTCTTTTAAGGTTTAACTGTGACACAGGATTCGCAGGCCTGCTACATTTTCATACTGGAGTATTTTGAGTTGTGCAAGAAGGCTACACAGAACACAACTGCTTCTCCGAACTCGTACAAGTTACAAGGTTCGAAGCTTGTAGAGTCTGATGGGTCTCCTCAGGAGACTTAGGAGTAATCAGTATAATCAATATCAATCAATATCAATATGTTCTACGTTTATCATTTCTAATTAACAATGGCGTACATTCTTCGATTTTTTGAATTTTACTTTTCAGATTCCCTTCTGATATTGAGAGGAGGAAAATCAATTCTGAATTCAACCAACTCTGTTTACCTAACTCAGAATCTGTTTCAATGTTCGAAACATTGTATGAATTCGTCGAAAGGAGTTAATTCATTTGCAATTTTATTTCCATTCCTCAATACCGTGAACACTACGCCACTGGATCTTTCAAAGTTAGATTCCGCAATGTTGCCACGGCCGGATGTAACGATATTGCTATCCTTTATGCTATCTTCGTTACCCTCATTGAATACTGACTAAATTTTGGCTTCACCAAGAGGTTTCACTGTACTTGGTACCTATATTATATTATTTTTGGAATCTCCAACAACTTCTCGACAACTTTTCCTAACATTTCCCTCTACCTATCCGTTGCCGTTTTCGAAATATGAATTAATTTAAATTGTTTTCGCCGAAAATTATGACCTCTAAAAATGCTGATAACTTCGGGTTGGGATACACTATGGCATTGAAATTTGGTTTGGAGTTAGCTGATACATGAATGCTTCCAACACATCAGCCTGATCTACGTTACTCCAATAGAGGGTGGTAAAAAATACAGTCTTTTCGGTTTCTTGAAAAAGTGACTCAAAGTTGTCCTATTTCAAATCGAACGCCGTGTATATTATTAGAAATTCAGAAAGCTGATGAAATTTGCTTTCATCAGACAACACCCAGGCAGCATTTCCTCAGCAATCGAGTTTTCCAGGGTTGGAATGCATTGACTGGTGATGTTGTGAACTCTCCCAGCGTCAATGTGTTCAAGAATAGGTTGGATCTTCTCAGACAAGTTAAATTAGTATGATAGGATCTTTGTTTTGATACGTTTCAATTTAGATTTATTACTAGTTGTTTTTTACTTATTTTACTTTTGTGATATTGTGAACTCTCCCAGCGTCAATGTGTTCAGGAATAGGTTGGATTTTCTCGGACAAGTTAGATTAGTATGCAAGTATCTTTGTTTTGCTATTTGCTATATTTCAATTTAGATTTAATACTGGTTATTTTTTACTTATTTTACTTTTGTGGGTACTCATGGAAATTTTGTGTTCATTTTCATTATTGTATGCTGAGTCTTATAGGTTTTACCTCGACTCTTTTCTTTCAATAAATAAATAAATAAAAATAAATAAATTCTATGTATATTATGCCTACACCTAATTAGTCAAATTTCGGACTTATGAGCATTATTTGTCAAAATGTCCCTTCAGAATGGTATTCTCATTCGGTATTTGGTAGGCAGGCCATGGTTACTATTTGATAGTACCTTGTGACATTCTCCTTATAATAAAGGCACCAAGAAACTTGAATTTCGACATTTTAGTCATTTCAGAAATTGCAAATATCCTCGAAACGATCGATGGAAGAAAACTATTCAAACGAATTGTTCATGAATCTGTATATTATTATTAACTGGAGAGACTTTTTGACGATCAGTGGATACGGCGCTTGGGACCATGGAATTGGCCAGCAAGTTTACCCGATCTTAGTCCATTAGATTTTTATCTGTGGGAAATGTTGAAAGAAGAAGTTTACTAAACACCCGTACATTCGAGAGATGAATTGTTGCAAAGGATTACCCAAGCATTTGAAGATTTGGATTTCAAAGAAATACGATCTGCCACGACGAAAGCAGTCAACACCCGCATTTTGAAGTGCTTGGAAGTGAACGGCCAGCGATTTGAATATACTTTGAATTTGAAATATTCGACATTATTGTTCTACTTTTTAATAATAATTCATATAAATAGTTTGTCTTTCAAGTTTCTTGGTGCCTTTATTATAAGGAGAATGTCACAAGGTACTGTGGAATAGTAATCATGACCTGCTTACCAAATACCTAATGGGACTACCATTCTGAAGGGACATTTTGACAAATAATGCTCATAAGTCCGAAATTTGACTAGTTAGGTATAGGCATGATAGACATAGAATGAAAGCAATTTTCATCAGTTTTCTGAATTTATAATAATATACAGGGCATTCCATTTGAAATAAACAACTTTCAGTCACTTTTTCAAGCAACCGAAAATACTGTATTTTTTACCACCCTGAATTGAAGTACCGTAGATCAGGCTGATGTGTTGGAAGCATTCATGTATTACCTAACTCCAAACCAAATTTCAATGCCATAGTATCTCCCAACTCGAAGTTATCAGCATTTTTAGAGGTTATGATTTTCGGCGAAAAATTCAAATTAGTTTATATTTCGAAAACGGTAACAGATAGGTATAGGGAAATGTTAGGAAAAGTTGTCGAGAAGTTGTTTTAGATTCCAAAAATAATATAATATACCAGGTGTGCCATTTGAAAAAGCAAAG
This sequence comes from Adalia decempunctata, assembly GCA_951802165.1. Classification (NCBI taxonomy): domain Eukaryota; kingdom Metazoa; phylum Arthropoda; class Insecta; order Coleoptera; family Coccinellidae; genus Adalia; species Adalia decempunctata. The sequence continues at coordinate 41,580,087 of OX637696.1, forward strand.
TTGCTACTACTTTCTAATGGAAGTGGCAACACCGCATTGACGAAAATATTTTAGTTGGATAGAGAATGTCCGATAATGCACTATGCAAATTCTCAAATCGGTCCGATATCTGGTTCACCCGAAACGTCTAATGTACCATCCACCGTGAATCACCCTTTATACAGACTCCAATACAGCAGAATAAGGCAATGAGGAAAATTTGTAAGTATAATAAATTTATCCAAATAAAAAATATGCTCGATACACTGAATTGGTTATCATGTGAAAAAATCATCAAGACAAATTTAACGCTTTTACACAATATTCAACATGGTCGCTCGACGAAGTATTTAGTGGATTTCTATGAGAGAAGGGATATAGTCAAAGAGAATTTCATCATCAAGCTTTGCCGACTGGAATGCACCATCATTTTCGTCATAGGATGCTGTTCTTGTATTTGTGCAAATTCAATATCTTCGCCATTGGCACGTCTAATGAAACCGAGTAAAAAGCAAGAAACTAATAATTATTAGTTACAATGTGTGTACAAAAACTCAATTCTGTAATTCAAACGGTTGTATTCGCCTGTTTAGAAACACTCTGTATAGTCCTGTAAGCTGATGAAACAAAATAAATTTTATTTCATCCTACACTACCTCCAGTTCTTTTTCTTTATCTCTATTCTGATCTCCCCCCCACTAGTTCGAAGGCTGGGGACGCCATAGCTGTAGCTCTCACAGGAATATAATCAACGATAGCTTAAAACTCATGATCCATTATTTGGGGGTCTCTATATTGGTGGATGCGCTTTGCAGAATATTATAATTCTTTGAAATGAAAAATTCAAACTGCTCGTACATCCTGACAAATCTTCGAATAAAATATTTCCTTCTAGAAAAAGGAGTGAATAAATTTTAATTGGAATTATTTTTTCTCGTTTTTTGAGAAACAATATTCCCCAGTGTACCTTTGTATTTCCAAATTTGAATTCAAGACACGTCTGTTGGGCTTTCGAAGGGTGATTTCTTGAGAACTTCATGACCAAAATTTACAAACTTCCTAGTTTCTACAAATACCATTGAAAGGTTTTTATGGGTCTTTCTCAAGATTCATGTGACCCTTTTCTACTGTTTTCTTGGCGTCAGAATTCACATTATCATGTGAAACCAAACTTGAAGTAATTCCGTATGGAAATTCGCTATAAGGTTATTTTATCGAAAGAAAATAACCAATTTACAGCTAAGGGTTTCCCACTTCGCCTAAAATTTGGATTCAATGCAAGATCAGCTTTCAAAACAGCAATAAGATCAAACACCTGTTTCTATTTATATTTATTCGTCTATTTTTTTTTTCAGATTGGACTGGAAGATTGGCTTAGGATGCCTAGCGTTATATGGAGGATTTTTAACAATGGCTTCTCTTATTGAACTCAACGTGTTCTTCATCCCAGTTAATCCACCAACGTGCGAACGGTAGGAATAATCTATTTTCAGTGACTGCGAAAATCGATATCGATTGAGGCATATAAGTGTCGATAATTAACTAAGTGAAAGTTAATGCTATCATAATTTCATACTGTAAATAAATTGTTTAAGAAAGTGTCACCCTCTTTTATTTTGATCCCATGATTGTTTACTCCACTCTCTGATAAAACTACTCTTCGTTTAATTATCTTCAACCTATTTGAGTAACATCAGTTTTACAGCGACTGGAAACACCCTCGCCGCACCTCTAAATATTTGGTTGTTTATAGGATATTTGATGTGAAATATATGTGGTTTCTGAAAAACGTGATGCGAATATTAATGAAAATATAAAAAAAATGTTTGTTCCTGTTGTGAAAAATTGAGCTGAAAAAACTTATATCTCAAAGTTAGATGAAGCATCCGTTATGAGAAGAAAGCTACACTGCAAAAAAAAATTGAAAGAGGAATAAAAATTTTTATTGAAAAATTTGTGTCCATGAAATCCCGAATAATCGAACTCATTTATGATGAACAAGCAGGCCGTCCCAGCTTCGCCCGAGTAGAAATTTGTTTCACGCGGCGGTTTCATCTTCAAAACTTCAACCTGCCATATCTTTTGATGTACTCGTTGTAATTGTATGATCTGAGGGGCAATTTTGTTCTAAATTAAATACTGGGGATAAATAACGTATTAGGTTGGATTAGGATCAATACCCAATTCATAAAAACACACTCCCAAATAGTGCATAATTTTGGAAAACATCTGATTACAATAAACAGGTAATAGCACGTCAATCTTGAGAGATACATACAAGCTATCGCGGACTTTTTTGTAGAACTATTCAATAGGTACATTTCCGTCATACATTGTATCCACGTAAGTCTTACGGTTTTTGCAGCGCACGTGAAAATAGCTGATTTTGGCTGATTTTTTTGTAATTATTGAAGTTATAGTAGGTATCCTTAATTTTTTCGAGTGAGAAGTATAGCCTATGTCACTCAGGGATAATTTAGCTTTCAAAGGGTGAAAGAATTTTTGAAATCGGTCCAGTAGTTTTTGAGCCTATTCGTATCAAACAAACAAAAATACAAATCTTTCCTCGAGGTAACTACCTTCACAATCATGGAAATTATGAGGGACAAACACTTAATTTTGTTTCATCATTTCAGAACTGTCGGTACCTTCTAATTTGGATGTAAAACCACAATTTATTTTATCCACGAACTGCTACTAGCCTCAATTACTACTGTAGGAGTACCTACCTACTACATTTGATTTTGAAAGAAACAAAACAAAATTGCTGCTTCCCAGTTTCATTTTGTCAACATATTTTTTGACCAATGTGATGAAGTCACTGGGTTGGAAACTTATAGGTTTATATACTCCATTCACTTTTGTAAAGTTTCCCGGTTAGCAATGATTTAGGATTTAGGGTTATCAAGTTCTTTCACTTATAACTGACGCAGGTTGGCACGCGTGAAAATCAAGCCACATTGCCAAGGCTACTTTCTATTTACTTTTTTAATTTTGTAAATGGAGTTTAGTTATTCTATAGCTTAACTGTGACACAGGTTTCGTAGTACTACTACATTTTCATACTGGAGTATTTCAAGTTGTGCAAAAAGATATTCAAATGTCTTCTATAGGCTTATTTCTTGAGAATTTTGAAAAGTGGGGAATTCCATTGGTCTGTTTATTCTGTTCGTTTTTTTCTGGGTTGTTCGAGCACTTTTATTATTTTTCTGAATGATCTATCATAAAGTAACGGACTATTCTGTCCATTATTTTTCAGTGAAATTTCAACACTCGATTCTTGATTTTCGCACAAGAAAATAGCATAACTGAGTCTTCCAACCATGTTTATATACGTGAAACATTTCCAGTATTAACAGAAAAAAAAGTTTCTTCAACATTCGCCTGGTCTTTGGAATTATTGAATTCACATAATATATTTCCCAATTCATTATCTTCCCAAAGTAAATGAACATTTTGATAAATACGTAATTACTAAGATTTTCATGTAGAAACGACAACGTTGCGGGCGTATCTGATAGGGGAATGACCATAACCTAACATTTTCAAAAATGTGATATCTGTCAGAATTCCAATCGGCCAATCGGGATACTTTATGAAAGTGAATGTGTATAGGGTTTAGAAGCTCGATTTAGGTATTAGGCAACGCCTTATATCCACTGGCGGATACAGGGGGGGCCATAGGGGCCATGGCTCCCCCCTTGGACGCCGAAATTGACGATAATCCCTTTATTAGTAGTCCTATAACGTTGGCAAAAAAAAATTCTATTGATGACCCCCCCCTGAAAGACTTCATGCCCCCCTCCCTGAAAAATTGGCTGGATCCGCCAGGGCTTATATCAGTGCAGGTTCGTGTCATTTAGATGTTGGGCGGCCAGACCCAATATAGGGCATTCCTAAATTAGAGGTATAACTGAAATGGGGAAATTTTTGAGTGATTTAAAAAAAAATCCATAAACATGGGACCGTAAACGTTTCGTTTCGAGTTTTGAAGTTTGATTTTTTTTCAAGTCTTTTTTCACAGTATCTGCACTTCTCAAGATACTCAAGAGTCCCATTTGATGCGTCAAAACTAACAATGCTTTTATCATAGATTGTAATATCTATGCCAAATTTCAGTTGAATATCTTGTGTGGTCCAGATACTATGAGAATAAGACATGAAAAAAATTCAAACATTATCTCGAGAACGAAACGTTTGCGGTTCCATGTTTATTGAACCCCTGTTAATTTTTTCACAAATAGATCACACAAGAAGTACTATTTGACAAAGCGTTTTATTTATCGGAGCACCTCTCCTATAGCCGTATTATTACTCAATATGTCGCCGTTACTTGATTCTGCCTCCTTTGAATTTGTCATCAAAATTTACGAAATGAACTGAAAACTACGAAACACATACACACATACACTTCCTCTTATTTTATGACACGCACCTAATAAAATTCCTAATATACGAGCTGCTAAGCGATTTTACTATCTTCGCCCTAGGGCCCAGGCCCAGCTGGCCGATCTAGCGCGTATTGTGTGACGCTTGAATTTACCAAGAATTAGGAATATTTTACATTTTTATGGTCAAAAAATCACTACATTAATTTTAAACGGTAAGAAAGCGTTTTGTTCGGAAATAGACATAATCTATATATCTATATATATATATATAAAAGAAAGATGTTGGTTACACCATTTATAACTCGAGATCGGATGGACTGTTTGTTATGAAACTTCATATATGGTTTCGTCTACGGTCTGGTTATTATAGAATACAATAAAACTTTGAAAAAATCGATGAAAATTTTACTTATACAGGAAATGCTTTTCCTCCTTTTGAGTAAGGCCACTAGATGTCGCTACAGTTACAGTTACGCTAACGCTTATTCGTTTGTACTTCATTTGATATTCTCCGCGTTAGATGGCGATATAAACAAATAGTGTGTACAGTGACTATATTCCCTCTATAGTCACTGTAATAGCATAGTATAATACTGTGGTAATAGTATGTAATTTGAGTTGCCTAGAACTCTGCGCTGTTGGGCAAAACCAAAATGTCTTAGCGTAGGAGTACAGATGTCTAAAATGATTAGATTTCGTTGAGATATGAGAAAAGTTTCGTTTTTACCACTTCAAATGGCGCTATTCACACATTATGACTGATGATTATTAGTTATTCTTATAGTTTTATTTATTCCAAATAACGTAATCGTGAAGGTACTATATTTGACATTATCACAATTAAATGGCAATGAATTTGTTGAGGCTTTCGCGGCCATCGATTGATGTCATCTGTTCTTTTTTCGAGCATTTCGGTCGTCGTGGTTTGAAATAGTCGAAAAAAGAACATATGATATCAATTACTGTGTAATTTACATAGGGCTTATATAGTACCATGAAAGGGTATTAACAGATCCAGAAGCGGGTGAATATCACAGTGAATTTTTATCGAAATGTCAAGTAAATCGGACTTTGGCGATGAGTTTCAATCGTGAGATGTCCATTCTCATCTTTTCTCATAATTTTTAAAATGTTTTTGAATTTCTGTTCGGGTAATAAATATATTTGCGGAAATAACTGAATCCAAAATTGACATTATTAGTGATTGACATATTATGACATATTTTTTGTATGTATCTGTGCTGTGTGATAGCTCATATTCATGAAAACATTTGACAGTTCAAAAATCAGAGAACCAAGCCGTTGATCTCCGATCACCCGTGATTACGATTTGTGAAATCCACCGTAAGTATCATTTAGGCGGAACAAAGTTCGCCGGGCCAGCTAGTTCCAAATAATTGTCCGATATTCGAACACTTCTATAGATACTATCAAATCTTTATTTCCTCAATCAATCTAATAGACCCCAAGTCTATCAAAACAACTTGAATTTTTCGTTCCAGGTACTGAGTAATTGACAATTCCATATTCTTGAGAATTTTATGCGATATATCACACATCTGATAATGGACGAGAATCGAAAAATTTGTTTGTTTTATTAATAAAAGTAGTAATAATTGTATGTAAAGGTGAAAAAAGTGGCGGGAGTGTAATAAATGAAACGATTCAACTGATAATGAAAATTGTAATCTCCTTATTGAGTTGCTGATTTATCACTTCCGATGGTCCATTTCATTACTGAAGATGATGAATTATTGAAATTAACCGTAGTTTTCTGAAGTTTTTGTTACCAAAAGTGATTATGGATCTGAACTCATTCAAGGTATTCCTTAATTCTAAGTATCTTCCTATTTCTATAATTTCGTCCTTTTCGTAGGCAACTTTCATTCACATCTTGTGAGTGAGGAAGCGAAGCAAATCTTTTCATATTTTCATTACTATGAAAAGAAAAATAGTCGATGGTGCGCCAGATAGTGGGAAGGAATACCATATTTTTATTATATATTATTATTACGTTTCGAAATTTCTTCAGTAAGATTTGAATTTTTATTCATCGAGTTAATCCAATCTAATCATATTCTGTGCCATTTTCGAAACCACATGCAATGTCAAACAATAAATGACTCCTTATTCCAATAGTTTTCGATGTGTCACGATGTACACGAACGAGTAGGTCTATATCTATATGATAGAAGCTGCATATAAAACGGGAATTCCACGTTTTACCTGGAATATGTCCTTCATTTCTAAGATATTGTGATTATTAATTCATGAACATCTCCCAAAAACTCTGTTTCACACTCGAAAAATCAGTGCACAATATATTTTTTATAGAATAATAGCTTAACAGAATTATGTTGAAAAAGATTTCGAGAATACCGTCATTTCACATCTGATTCTCTGCACGTATTTCCAAATTTTTAATTATCTCAGTAATTCGTCAGAGCCCAAAACATCTTTCTCATTATAGAAAATGAGAACATTTCATTTCTGCCCTTTCTCTTCGTTTAATTCAACGCTTTCTGCGTTGGCTTATGTTTGTCATTTATTGTGCTTCAAAGGGTGTTTTTTTTCAGCAACAGCTAATAAACCGAGTATCTACCTTCCAATTATATTTCGATATGATGAAACCATGACGAATATATTGTAAATGTGAGATAAATTTCTAACAAAGGTTTTTAATCATTTCAGCATTCCGTTAGAATATTTGTCTGAATCATGGCACTTTTTATCAGATAATCATAATCTAAAATTCTAAATAATGTTCATAAGATATGAATCTATGCTAATATCTACTGTCTAGAGTTTAAATGGTTATTAATTGAAGATCAATTGAGATCCACTTCTCCGAATATGAATAATATATCTATTTTCAATTTGCTACAATGTTTATTCTCCAAATTTTTGTTTTCAAAAAATTAGGTAGAAAAATATCACATTTGTTTTTGCGATTTGTTTTGCAATCACGTGATTCAAATCTCAATTTTTCGTGAATTCAGTTTGGGATTTTCCGATTGCATTCATTTTCATGAAGTCGATCCGATTTTGCAGTTTAGCATCATTATCATTTCGACATTTGTTTCCTCTGCACCTTACATTCGAGTAAATAATGATATCATCTCTTATTATGTTTTCCGGTGTAGTTAGCAGGAGTGTGGTGTATTTTTCCGAAATTGACTGGTGAGGATTCACGTAGCGAAATATGAATGAAGTTGATATAGTGATTAACATAAAGACGCCAAAAAATTTTCAATGTAAATATGGGAAAGGGATAATCGCGGAGATCATGGGTAAACAGAGTCGAAGTGACGTATATTTTAAATATTATTTCCAGGGTTCTGTATATCCGATGAAAAAACGTAATCACATCGTATTGAAGATACGTTTCAGTGGCTTTTCAGATTGTATGGTAATGAAACCCATTATTAAAGTAAACTTGAAGATTGACAAATGTGGGTGACTCATTATGAAAGAAGAGAAAGAGGTCCTTAGGTCCCACGATATTCATTTTTTGACGACTAGTTTCGAGACTTTAAATTAGTCTCATTCTCCAAGTCTTCTAAAGCAACAAAAAATTATTCCAAATTAGGTGTAGAGGTCATAAATTAAAAAATCGATAACACTTACATACAAGCTACTAATTAAAAAACACAAATAAATATATCTTATACATAAAAATATATTAAATTCTACTGTTTGCACTTTGTGGCCGAACTCCTCCGAAACGGCTAGACCGATTTTCGTGAAATTTTGTGTGCATATCGGGTAAGACCGGGAATCGGTCAACATCTATTTTTAGTTAAGGGTGGTCCACCCCTAACTTTTTTTTCAATTTTTTTGGACAAATTTTTTTATTTTAATTTTTTTATGATACAGCACACAAAAATACATACAACCCTGAATTTTCACCCCTCTACCTAACCTAACGGGAACGTGGTATAACAAAAGGCGGAACGGAGTTCGCGGGGTCAGCTAGTAATATCATAAAGAAAGGCATCACGAAACAAAATGACCAAGATGGAGTCAATACCTATTCGAATTACAAAAAACACCTTCACAATAAAACTATGATTTTTAAAAAGACAAATAACGCGACATCTATATTAAGGAATGAACAGGTGTTGATCAAATATGCAAAACAGGGACAGTAAACTGTGATCAAAGTTAAAGAAAATACACTCCTACACAAGATGTCGTTCAGAGTAATGAAATATAGACAGACAGGCGCGAAGTCACAACCAACTTGTTTATTCAAAATATTATTATTATTGTTTTTACGGCCTTTCAGAATTTCCATGTTCTCCAAATTATCTAACAGGGGGCCGAGTGCAATATTGTGAAATTTCTATGCATGTCGAATGTGTGACCGGTGTCGATAAGATGCTTAGCAAAATGTGAAAAGCCAGTTGAATTTGGATTGGGACAACTTAAATGTTCTTTTATCCGAGTTTTAAAGTTCCTGAAAGTTACTCTGAAGGACATCTTGTGTAGGAGTGTATTTTCTCCAACTTTGATCACAGTTTACTTTCCCGGTTCTGCATATTTGATCAACACCTGTTCGTTTCTTAATTTAGATGTCGCGTTATTTGTCTTTTCAAAAATCATAATTTTGTTGTGAAGGTGTTTTTTGCAATTCGAATAGGTATTGACTCCATCTTGGTCATTTTGTTTCGCGATGAAGACCTTTCTTTATGATATTATATGTATATTCATTCGTGTTTTTTTAATTAGCAGCTTATTTATGTAAGTGTTATCGATTTTATAATTTATGACCTATACACCTAATTTGGAATAATTTTTTGTAGCTTCAGAAGACTTGAGAATGGGACTAATTTAAAGTCTCGAAACTAGTCGTCAAAAAATAAAGATTGTGGGACCTAAGGACCTTTTTCTCTTCTTTCATCATCATTAAAGTGGCTGCCATTGGCCATAGGGCCGTGATATTATTAATGAGTATGCAATCATACAATGCGAATGCTGTATCTATACAGAATTCAGTTCGAGTATCTCCAGATGCTGATGTAGATTTTTGGACATTAGAAGTAATAAACGAACGGGTCTTTGGAACGAAGTGTTTATTGGCGTTTTCTTCTGAAAATGAGTTTCTCCATAGAAGGGTTACTACAAAGTGGATAGTTCAAAAGATATACAAGAACATAATATTATGCCTCAACAGAAAACGTTGCTATAAGGTGCGCAACTAAGTTCCCGCTGTTTTCGTGATGAAACCACATCTTTATTGTGAACAAATGCTTACAAACTCGGTTACAAATGAATCATTCAAAGTATTGCCCATTGCTAGCCATTATGGCCGTTTTTTATGTCTTCATGAGACTGTAACTGCTGATGAGCTAGACCATGTGCCATAGACCGAGAACAAGTAATAATCTGACGGCGTAATATCTAGAGAATAGGGGGGGTAGGGTAGGATGTCCATTTAAATGTTCCCAGGTAGGTTTCAACGATTTCAGCAGCGTGAGGCCAAGTGTTATCATGTTGTAGAATCACTTTATAGTGCCGCTGTTCGTGGTAGTTTTTTTCGCAGTTCTCGGCTCAATCGCATCAATTCAAGTCGATACCGTTCTCCAGTAATGGTTTCACTCGGTTCCAACAGATCATAATAAACATTACAGCATAACTTTCGCATATTCGATCGAGGCGACGACGTAGAAGCATGACCGGGCAGTCCCTTTGTCTTTTTTTCTTCGGGTTGTGGTAAAATAGATCCATTTTTCATCACTCGTCATGATGCGGTGAAGAAAATCCTTTCTTTTTCGACACTGAAGAATTTATTCATAGGCTAAAAACCGACGTTCAACGTCCCTCGGCTTCAATTCATAAGTGACCCAAGTTCCCAGCTTTTGAATCATTTCCAACGCATGGAGTCGTTTGAAAATGCCTAATACTTAAGAAAGCTCTTCTTGCGTTTGGCCGGAATCCAAGCAATAACTCCAAATCAGCGTCTTTGGAGGTTCTTGGTCGTACGGTCACTACGGTCGTCAACATCGAAATCACTGTCTTTCAAGCGGAACCAATCACGGCACGTGCTTTAACTTGGAGCAGCATCTCCGTAAACCTCTTGGAGCAGCATCTCCGTAAACTTCTTGGAGCTCTTGTTGCGCTTCAGCTGCTTTTTTTTTTCGAATGAAAAAAGAGAACCAAGACTTCCCGCAAATTTGAATTATTTGAGACAAAATCAGATATATTCTCACAAACAAAAGTGTACAATGCAAAATCAAGAAAATCACCAATGTGTCAAAGCAGTTTTTTTAGCATATGTCTAAGCTTGGTTCATGATGATTTGTTATGTCAGAATCGACCAGCACTTATACTGCTGGAGCCATCTTTTGACAAACACTGGGAACTTAGGTGCGCAAATACAAACTTCCACCATTAACGATTCCTTAATCAAATCATGCTTGATGAATACTCACTACATACTTCCATCTATATTTTACAAGAAAACTATGACAATAATTCTTCCAAATTCTTATGAAAAGGGCCTAGTTCTCAAAAAAACATTTTTGAAGACAAGCTTTTATAACAACACTCATCCGCCATTTTAAAGCCGCCATCTCGAATTCCTCAATTTTGAAGAATCGTTATTTCTGACCCAGAAAACCCCCATATATCAATTTTGAATAGAATAGGATGATAATTACAAAACTCGTCCGCCATATTGTGGCCGCCATCTTGAATTTACCAATTCTGACAAAAGTATCATCCTTTTCGAACCCAAATATCCTGAATTCCTCAATTCTGAATAATCGTAATTTCCGACCCAGAAAATCCCCAGATACCGATTTTGAATGAATTCGGATCATAATTACAAAACTCGTCCGCCGCTTCGAAGCTTGTAGTTTCAGAGGGGTCTCCTCAGGACATCTAGGAGTAATCAGGATAAACAATATATCAATATCAATATTGTAGCCGCCATCTTGAATTTTCGAATTTTGACGAAATAATCATCATTTTCGAACTCAAAAACCCTCAGATACTAATTTTTTCGGCAACCGTCCGGGAAGTGGGTACTTCCCGGACGCTTTTTCTATGAGAAAGTAACATTTCCCGGCCTAGTCCGGAAAGTACGTACTTTCCGGACTAGGCCGGAAAAACTCACGTTGTTGTTGTCATTGTGATGATCATCACAATAGCAACGAAATAACGGATGACAGTTCTGTTCTGTTCAATTCAAATAATAATCAAAATTCAGGGTATCGTAGGGAATTGGACTAATTTTAAGAACATGGACGAGAACACAGCAGAAATAATCAAAATGTATAATAAAGAAATGTGTTCTCTCATTGATTTGTGATTCTACACGGTTGCCGAAAAAATATTGTCCGCAACACGCCCGAAAATAGTTTTTTTGGACTTACAGACTTCCAGGACTCGCCTCCGGCTCGTCCTAGAATTTTGTCTATCCGTCCAAAAAAACCCTATTTTCCGGACTTGTTACGTAAATTACTATTGAATGTAATCCGATAAAAATTACAAAACTCATCCGCCATTTTGGAGCCGCCATTTTGTTTTTTTCTATAACAAATATTTCATGGTGCATTGTCACCAGAATTATATACACCTGCCAAATTTCAAATCAATCGGACGATTAGAAGTGTGTCATATTTAACTTGCAAGATTTGATTAGAGACAGACAGACAGAGAGACAGACAGACACCGGGACAGGTATTTAAAATAGTAGGAACAGTACGGTAGCCCCCTCCACTGAAGTTTTCTCGTTTCACATAAAAAGGATACAAGTGCATTTTTGTGTTGAGGTGAAACCAATTTTGATGAAATCCTAAAAGAATATTCATTCATATCTGAACAGGAGTCTTCAAAAGAGTGTTTAGTCGAGTAATGTGAACAATATGAAATTATTGTTGGAATTATGGTATCTTTCGAAAAACATGGAATTACGCTGATCGAAACGATGCAAATTATTCACGATCAGTCCGGTTAATTGATTATAATAATCCACAATACCCTAAAGAGAATAATTATTGTATATTAATGGAGAGGAAATGAATGGTTGGGTTTTCATAATTTTCAGAATGAATAAATCTTATTTTTCTAAGAAAAGATGAAGATGGCGAAGAAGCTTTTGTCATTGGTAATTTGAATGGATACCGCAAAATATAATCACATAACTGAATCAAAGTGATCAATAACTTTATCTCAACTGTTTAGTTCTCTGTTCCCTCGATGAGATTCCAGTTGTGCGAAATTTGTCGATGCTATTTCACACACCTGTTATGACAGTAAGAATCAAATTTATGACTTTATGATAGATAACAATATTTTTGTCTTCAGTTTATGTTATCGTTATATAGTTTATAATTCTACTGCGTACTGCAGAACAGGAGTAGCATGGATAAGCCGATTAGAATTAATACAGGGTCCTGCAATAGTGCGAAAATCTTCCTTAGCTGCCGAACCAGACATCTCAGAGATTTCGTGGCAAACTAGACCTCTTGTACCTTCATTTCCGCATCTCATGAAATTATTTTCTGATATACATATACGGTGTCCCCGATTAATGTTATTCAACAAATGAGTGATTTTTTTAATGGATCACCCCATATATTTTCACATATTTTCAATGACCTTCATTACTTCTTTCATGACAAAATACTAGAGACATTTTTCCAAAGGTACAGATCTTATTCGAAGAAAACTGAAAAAGGCGAGGGAAAAGAAGTTCAGTAAAAGTCTTCTGACGATTTCCAGAAGCGATAGTAACATGAATTTGATCCAAAAGTTTTTTAACTGAAGGATTTGCCCTGTCACCGTTCCTAAACGATCAACCTGTCCGTTATTGAGGTCCAAACATGAAGAACTTCAAATTATTATTTCTCGATTTTTTCAAATGTAACACCCTGTGGTTTTTTTCACAATAATGTATTGAATACCTTACATTTTCTCAGAAGTAACCTTAGGATTATTTTCACTCCCGCATCCAGCAGACACGAAAAATCATATCATAGCTGAAAATTTCATTCAAAGTATTAACATAAAAACTAACGGACATTCAAAAGAGGGATCCGGAATTGTGGAAAGCTGATAAAACATATTCAAAAAGAGTAGGATTCTGTTGAATTTGAAAACTTGCCCAGAAATTTAGATGGTTTTCAAAATCGTTGTCGGTCAGAGCCTGGTGCATCTGAATATGGTAGGCGTGATACTGATATTTTTTGAGAATTCTTTTGACATAACGCTCACTTATACCGCAGGCTACACCAAGCTTCCTTTGGCTCGTGTGGGGATCTTCAGTCACATTTAGTAAAACCTCAAGCTCCTTTTCTTCATGATTGACCGATTTCATGCTTTCTTCTTTCGGGTTCTTGACATCTCCGGTCTCTACAAATCTGTTTAAAAGCCTCCGAAAACTCGATTCGTTTGGATGTTTTCTTTCGGGATACTCGTCAGCATGAGTTCTATTTGCTAATAAACAGTCTGTGACACTGCCCCAACATGAAAATCATATCAACCATTTCATTTCTTTCAAAACTCATAATTATTATGTTCGAAGTAACTTTGAGCTCTAAATAACAATAACTTCATCAATAATCGATGTACATACTTGAAATCTTCTGTCACTACAAGCTTGTTGAAAAGAAACCCAAAAACTCGATTCTTTTGAATGTTTCCTATCGGGATATTGGGCAGCATAAGTTCGACTTCATATCAACCACCTATTTTTTCCAAAAATTCATACTGATTCATTGTATTCGAAAGTTTCTTTGAGCTCTAAGTAGCAATAACTTGATTAATATTTTTTTTTGGAAAGCCGATAAAAACTGATATAATTGGTTAAATACGTGATCAATATGTATTGCTTGTACGGAAAAAATATCATTTTTATGTTGATGCTCAGGAAGTATGATTCGGGGAAGTTTGAATAATCATTCATTTAGTTTTATGTCATTGTTTGACCCCTTTTGATGTCCGTTAGCTTTTATGTTATTATACTTATTTGAATGAAATTTTCAGTTGCGATATCATTTTTCGTGTCTGCTGAATGCGGGAGTGAAAATAACCCTAAGGTTACTTCTGAGAAAGTGTAAGGCCTCCTGTTATCACCCCTTACCTACATCCAAAATTCTTTACAATACAGGATTACACTCGTTGAAAGAAAGTGTAAGGTATTCAATTGTCTTTATTATTGTGGAAAAGAATACAGGGTGGTACATTTGGAAAAATCGAGAAATAATAATTTAAAATTCTTCATGTTTGGACCTTAATAACGGATACCCTGTATATGACAGGTTCATCATTCAGGAACGGTGACAAGGCAAATCCTTCAAATAGAAAAAATTCAGATCAAATTCATGTTACTATCGCTTCTGGAAATCGTTTTACTGAACTGCTTTTCCCTCACATTTTTTCAGTTTTCTTCGAATAAGATCTGTACCTTTGAAAAACTGTCTCTAGTATTTTGCGTCATGAAAGGAGTAATGAGGGTCATTGAAAATATATTGGGTGATCCATTAAAAAAATCATCCATTTGTTGAATGACATTTATCGGGGGACACCCTGTTTTTAAGAAAATAATTTCCTGAGATGCAGAAATGAAGGTACAAGAGGTCTACTTTGCAACGAAATCTCTGAGATGTCTGGTTCGGCAGTTATGGAAGATTTTCGCAATATTGCAGGACCCTGTATATTCATTATTTGAGTTATATACATATAATCTAAGCCCCAATCCCCCAATGATACCTTTCGGCTTTTGGGTCCCAAAATAACGAAAAAATATTCAACATTCCATTCAAACTTGAACTCAATGAACTCTTTCCATTCTTTCCTGTTCACTGCCAACACTCTAGCTTCTGTGATGTTCTTCCCTCTTCTTGAAATTTTCTCTGCAGCCAAATCATCCCAATTCAGTCTTGGACTTCCTCTTTTTCTTTTCTTGTCCATTCTCGCCTCCCGTTCTTATCAAGTGCCCCCTCCATCCCATCTGTCTTCCTCCTACATAATCCTCCATTAACTCTATCCCTAATTCTCTCTTAACATCCTCCTTCTTCCACCTATCCACACCCCTTAGATGCTTCATTTCCATTGCTTGTAATTTGCTCCTGCTCCTTTGTGTAGTAACTAATTTTTCACAGCCGTAAGTTGAAACCGGTCTGAATATACTTTTATACCCTGCCATTTTGGTTTCATCTTATAATAATTACCCTTTTTCCTCGAAAATTTTCTGTTGAAGGCATAAAATAATCCATTTCCTTTTTCAATTCTCATGTTAATATCCCTTTCTTGACAAGCGCTGTTATCTATATACGAGACACTCCTAAGTACATATGTGAAATTATTGACATTCTCAATTTGTTCATTGTTTATTGTTATCTGTACATCTACATCCTCCTGTATTTCCGCGATCACCAAAACCTTTCTTTTCTTTTTCTCATTTATTTCCATTCCATACTTTTTCAAAGCCCCGTCCAAAGTATCCACATTTTTCTGTACTCATTGCAATTTCCGATCCTGCCATCATCAAAACTATATCATCTGCCGAGGCAAATATTGATCCCCTCCCTCCCCATCTTCCTATATCCGACTATCAGAGTTCTCATTTTTTCCTCTGTTTCCTTTATGATCTCATCCAGAAAAATGATAAAAAGTGCCGGGCTCAAAACTCCACCCTGTCTTGATCCTTCTTTGGTCTAGAAACATTCTGACCTCAAATTCTTGTATATGACACTATTTAAGCTCTCGCTGTATACACCTTCTATGGACTGCACTAGGTGTTCTGCGATTCCTCTCTTCTTCAATATTTCCAATATTTTTTCTCTCTCTTTACTTTATCGAAAGTCTTCACAAGGTCTATACAAACGAAATATCCATTTGGATAAAAAAAATTTACCAGTTTTCCTCAATTTCTGTTTGATCTTAAATAAATGGTCTTGTACACTTCAGCCTTTCATGAATCCACTCTGAACGGCTTCTAAAGTATGCTCGATACACTTTCTGAGTCTCTCCTTTAAATGCCTTCATCTACTTTCAAGGCTTTACTCATTTATTCCCCTATAAATAGACAAATAGTTGTTGCACTCCTTCTTTTCAGCATTCTTAAATATCGGTACAACCAATGCCATTTTCCAATACCCTGGTATCTTTGCAGCCAATGCCTTCTGACAAATTTCCCTGAAAATGTCGAGGCCCTTTTTCCCCATTTTCAACAATTCACCTGTTATCTGATCTTTTCCGGATGCTTGTTCGATTATTTGAGTTAATGTAGGTACATATTTATAGGAAATCCAGTAAGGCATATCGCTCCCAATCTACTCAGCTGTGAGCAGAATACAATTTATTCTTGTATTGTTCATTTTCGAGAAAAACCTGACAAAAATAGGGTCTGGTACAGTCTTCAACCAGTGAATTATGACAGTTAAAGCAGCTTCTATCGGATCTCAGAACACGTCTCAGTATTTGTACGGACTTACGGGAAAAATAAGCAATAATCAAAATATCATGGAGCGGAAATCAAAATAATAATCAAAATAGGTTAGGGACGACATGCCGATTTGTTACCCCGCCGCCGGCAGTGGCACAAAAATCAGAACTCCGGTCCTCATTCGATTCCAGATGTTAAAAGGAAATTGGACTAGCATTAATATGCCCCCATGAGCATCGAAGACCTAAGAAAAAGGTGGTGCACAGAAAATATTTCATATATTGTGTATCTGATTTAATGGTGTTCAATCGTTATTACCTTCCCATGAAAAAGATACGTATATCCGCCATTGAGGACGTTATCCTCTTCGTTTTAAAACTTAACGGCAGAACTTTGCCGTCTGGTATTCTAAGCCTTCACAGCTTCAAGGTAAATTTTCCAAATAAGCCACGTGGAAAAATAACGCGTACAGTCGGATCGATTACAATGATTCATTATTTCGTAACATATATTTCTTGTAATAGGATTTCTAAGAATGCGCAGAAATTATCACTTGGGGATTGAGAAAAACTATTTTCAGAATAGTTATTTGCTGAAAAAATGGCGTAAATAAACATGGCGAGTGTAAATAAAATGATGTAACCTAATGAGAGTACAGTATATTATTTGAACATTCCAACATTCCACGAATAAATAACATATCTGAGACATTGTTGAGTTGAATTCATTTGGATATGTTGATAGACTCCCACTTATATATAAATCTTCTCAAGTTATGTGGGTCGATTTTCTCCGACACTGTCCTATTTTAAAACAATCCAATATCAATAATGCCAAGTTTCATCATCGACTATTTTCATTTTATCTGATGAACAATCGATACATATTTGTATTTCAGCAAGCGCAAAATTAATAGAGGATACGAGTACGACATAAAAAGAAAACGATAAAATATACTATCTTCATAACTTTATGATCTGAAAATATGGAAGACAATTTTTGAGGGGAATTCATCGTAAATATTCATTTAATTCTATCTGAGATCATTGACTATTTCCTAGTGTTGCGGTCGATTTTTTCGCATGAATTCAGAAACACCCTGTATTTTGATTGTAGAGTTCTTTTATCAAACGGAACACTTTTCTTCCATACCATTTTTCAAAATTCGGATTCGTTCGAAATATACAGGGTGTCGAAAATCAATGAAAAAACAGTTTTCTTCCCATATCTTCGAAACCATTATTTCAAATGAACTGAATTCTGGCTGAGTGCTCACTCTATTCATGGTGCATTTTACTCAATCAACAGTTATTCAATATTTATCCTGGTACAAAAGTTACAGCGAAGTCTCATAAATGCACCCAAAAATACTATAAAACTCCTTGAAAAAGATAAACGGTTCATATTTACGAAAGAACCAATCATGTTAGAACTACAAGTTAAAAATGTTGTCAGAATAATTATAAAATTTGTCGAGACTAAAATCTCTGTGATGGAGAAACGTTCGATGTGGAGATATGTAATAATAAAATCCCACAAATGTGGCAGATAAAATTCAATTCTAAGGAACTTCAATTTATAGATTTTATACGCAGAGTTTCTATCAAAAGTTAATGGTTACCGGTCCATCCTTCAGGAGAATATTAAGAATGAATGTCAATGAAATGAAAAATTAAGATATACAGGGTGTATTAAAAGGTGTGGATTTTCTTTCGACAGATGGTAGAACTCATCAAAGTCATTTTACCGAAATTTTTTTTATATGAATTATGCCCTAGTTTCGAGAAAATGAAACTAGAATATTTTCTAGTTTCTAGGTTAATCTGAACATTCCTTAGTTCGAAGTTTCGAACCTGCTCCCTCGCCTGCTCCTCCGTAGATATCAACATCTCCTGTTTTTGTCGTCTTATCATACATGACTCAGAATATCGATTGTGATTAGTAATATTCGAACGTATTACGGCGAGGGTACGGTAAAGATTGTACGTTGTTTATGTTTCTAAAATGGCGCACGTTTATTCAAATAATGAACTTGTTGATATGCTTTTAATTTAAGGTGAATCACAACAAAATGCCAGTTTAGCGTATAAGATGTACAGAACAAGATTTCATCTAAGAACTCACCCAACTTCGTGGATGTTCATAAACCTGGTGCAGAGATGTAGAGATATGATGATCAGAGATATGCAGGCCAGAGTAATATCGAGGTATTGATGCCCGAAATATTTCACAAATTTTTTTAAATTGAACATTCCATAGAAGAAATTTCCGGTAAAATGACTTATTTTGATGAGTTATATTACCTGTCAAAAGAAAAGCCTCATCTTAAAATACACCCTGTATAAATGATAAATGTTGATTCAAACCACGTATTTAATTAAAATTAATGGAAAATAAAATGATACTCAGCACTAAATAATCTGTGGCGATGTTTCTATCTGAGCAATGTCTTCTGTGAATTCGCGAAAACTGTAACAGTAGCACTAGGGAAAACTTCTGCACGAAAAAATATGCATATTTATAGAAGTAAATTTTATAAACTCGAGACTACACGGTTAATATTACATTAATTCAGTGAAACTCTCCACATAATCACGAGATCGAAGAAAAACGCCTTTAATAATAACTTTTTCCTTTCATAACAACATAGGTCTAGAAAAGATTTCCTCCATGATTGTTTGCATGCGCCTCCAAAGGTAGTGACACTCGCCAATATCCACCGCCGGTTGTCGCAATACGCATGTGTCGTGAACTTGGTCGATTCCTGATGTAAAGGAACTTGATCTATGGTAGAATTAATGAGTATCTTTACTTGTATCCGAAAAATCAATAAGGTGTCAACGTCTTCTCAAAAGCTCTGTGAAATATTCATAGAAGATTATTGTTTTGAATACAAAATAGGTTGATATAGCTTGATTAATCACAAATGGAACGCTATTTTTGAGATATCGAGAAAATACTAACAATATGGCTGGCAAATTGCAGAAGTAATCGGACAATACTGTGTTTTTGTTAAGAAATATCGTGTTTATAACATTTTTATTTCAATAAGGTTAGTACCTACTTGCATATTTCCCAAATGGATTAATTCAATTCCAATCGAGAAATGAAGAGAATGGTATCAGAGTAGTATTTGGCCCAAGTTTTTTTCAAATGGCTACATCTTTTCAACCGAATTATGGATCAAATAAGAATAAAATGTTGAATATAAATTAGCCATCGTCCTGTACAGTGGCGCACCCAGAAATTTTATTCGGGGGGGGCTGCTCAAGAGTAATCAGGTTTTTGTAAGTTATATAATTTAAAAAATGCGCCGAAAGGGAAAACCTTCTTAAGTATCGCATTCGTTATTATACAGGGTGTTTCATTGGTAAATGTACATACGGTAACCTGAGCTAGAGCTACCCTAGGCGAGTCCAAAAAACCATTATATGATAGGTCTAATCAATTCCATAACCGAGATACAGGGTGCTTTATGTATTCACCAAAAATTTCAATTCCTCATAACTTTTTAACCAACCAGTATAGTCGGTTGATATTTGGAACGTATGATTAACTTCTACAGGTCGATCGAATTACTTTTGAATTTCCAAAAAATTCCAGGTCCGTATTTGAAAAATATGGGACTTCTTCCAAGCTGAGATTCAACACCCTGTATATTGGAATTTTACGATTTGATTGAGATATTTGAAAAGAGAAGAAAATTTTCAATTGAGTTCAGTAGATTTCATTGTCCCGCACGTCATTTCCAATTGAATATTGGAGTTCCACAAAATTCTCAGAAAAATCGTACATTATCTAATTGAATTTTTTTGTCCCACTAATTGCACGTTCGAATTTCATATTATTCTGTGGAATCATTTGGAGTTATTTCCGGAAAATAATTATTCATCGAGAAAAATTCAGTTGAAGTCAACAAAGATGAATAAATAACTGAAGAAACATAAAAACTCAACGTGAAATACAGAAGGTACTCGAAAGTACCACCATTTTGTTCAATACACATTCCTGCCCTCTTCAAAAAATATGTCTGATACTTTTTTTGATCATGTCTGGATTATTACGTATTTCATTGCATAATAAAATTCTGTTGACCATTCTGTCATTTCGTAAAATCCAGCTCCAATTATTTCTTCTAATTTCATCACCTGGATCCAATCGTTGTACTTTCTGGAGATCAATTTGATCATAATGTACGATTTTTCTGAGAATTTTGTGGAATTCCAATATTCAATTGGATCTTTCCCTTAAGCTCTCTTTGAGCAAAATGACGTGCGGGACAATGAAATCTACTGAACCCCATTGAAATTTTTTTTTCTCTTTTCAAATATCTCAATAATATCCCAAAATTTCAATATACAGGGTGAATCTCAGCTTGGAAGAACTCCCATATTTTTGAAATACGGACCTGAAATTCTTTGGAAATTCAAAAGTAAATCGATCGACCTGTAGAAGTGAATCATACGTTCCAAATATCAACCAGCTATACTAGTTGGTTCAGAAGTTATGAGGAATGAGGAATTGAAATTTTTGGGGAATACATAAACCACTCTGTATCTCGGTTATGGAATTGATTAAACCTATCATATATCGGTTTTTTTGGACTCGCCTAGCTCTAGCTCAGGTCAACGTATGTTCATTCACCAATGAAACACCCTGTATATGTATATCAATCCCTATTTCTATCTGTAAAGGAAATGTTTAAGTTTCCATTCTGTTCTAAAATAATTATTAATACTTTGAGAAAAACAATAAGATGGAAATATTTGAATTACTTTTCTTTGTCACAGCTCGGGGGGGGCTGCAGCCCGACAGCCCCCCCCCTCGGTGCGCCACTGGTCCTGTATTCTTTCACTCAATAATTCACAAAATTGCAAGCGGCGGTCATGATCGTCTTCATTCAACTGGAGCGTTAAAATTCGATTTTACATTCGATGGAAGTTCGGGACGATTATCTCGTTTTTTCATCGAATTTCATTTTCGAAGCCCAAAATTACGAAAAACAAAAGAAAATGTCCACTGTTATATTATTTCTCTATTTCAGTATCGTAATGTGTTCATTACAGTACTAAAAACAGTGCTGTAATGAATTCATTACAGCACCGTTTTCAGTAACATTTTTCGTTTTGTGGTTGTCAGCAATGACTTCCGATCCTTTTAGATTTCAGCAGACGTCAATTTGGAAATGTCAATTTTCGTATTTCCAAACAGTCACACCAACTGCCAAGATACAATATGAAAGTCACTAGGACCTATAATTTGAATTTTTCATTGAATTTCACAAAATTTGAGTGAAATAGAGAAAATATCGTCTAATACTCGTTGCAGAATGCAATTCCAATACTGATGCGTTCGAAAACTCGCTCCTTCGTCGCTCGTTTTCGAATTTCGCATTCGTATTGGAATAGGAGCCCATTCTGCAACTAGTTTTAGAATATACTATTCAGCAGGAAAATATTGCACATCTCTCCTATGAGTCCGGGCAATTTTCGAAAATCTTGATTTTTTTGTTCTACAAAAAACCTCAGTGAAGTTTGAACCATTTCTAGCGGAAGATCTTGTATGTAATTTCAGATTTGCGGTAAAATCCGTACGAGTCAGGCAAACTTCACAGCAGATCTGGCACCCAATCTGGTAAATATCAATAGATTGTTTCTTTTATTGCTGACGTTTCAATTGTAGTTTTCAAATACCTATCCCATGTCAGGTTCGATACTTTTGGTAACAACTTAATCCATATTTTTCAATGAGTATCTGTGAAGCTTGAGTATTCGATTGGTATAAGTTTAATTATCTATTGTTAATTTCCAGATTAGGTGTCAGCTCCGGACTGATATTTACCTGTCTAATACGGCCGTGATATTTTACTAGGCCTTTAGGGTACAGCCTTGCATTTTCGCTTGCTCGGTCTTGGCAGTGAAAGCTTCATCATCTAGCTCAAATTCTCAAATCTGAGATCTGAAACCATTAGGTTGGACTCACTGATAAATAATTCATGGTTAAATCCAATCTATTCTAGCCATCCGTCAATAACTTTTGAAAGAACAGAGTCTTGAAGTTCTCGTTTCAGGTTCGTTAATGGGCAAAATCGCAATAGTTTCAGAGTTATTCATTTTCGAAATTTTATCAACCCAGTATTTCAAAAACTATTTTATCGAAAATATTTTTTTCGAGCATATACAGGGTCCTGCAATAGTGCGTTAGACTTTCATAGCTGCTGAACCAGACGTTTTAGAAATTTAGTTGAAAAGCATTTCCTTTGTAATTTCAATTCTGCGACTCAGGAAATTATTTTCTAATATACAGGGTGTTCCCAAATAAAATTATTGAACAAATGAGTGATTTTTTAAATGGAACACCCCATATATTTTCGCATATTTTGAATGCTCTTCAATACCTCTATCTTGACGCAAAATATTATTGATATTTTTCCACCGGTACGGATTTTATTCAGAAAAAACTGCAAAATTTCTACGGAACAGTAGTTCGGTGAAAGCCCTCTACCGATTTCCAGAAGCAATAGAAACATGAAGTTGATAAGAATTTCTTTTAACTTAAGAATTTGCCTAGTCATCGTTCCTAAATGATCAACCTTTTTTATACAGGGTGCCCGTTATCAATGTCCAAATATGAAGAATTTCAAATTGTTTTTTGTCGATTTTTTCGAATGTAACACACTAAATTTCTTTCCATGATGATGTACACAGTTTAAAACCTTTTTCAGAAGTAACCTTAGGATTATTTTCACTCCTGTGTCCAGTATATAGACACGAAAAATGACATTTCTACCAAAAATTTCAGGAATAATGAACATAATAACTAACGGATATTTTAAATGAGTCACACAATAAAACCAAACTGAATGACCAATTTTTGAAAAATTTAAAACCCTTCTAAAATCATAATCCTTGATGTTCAACTTGAAAATGATAATGTTTGTCCGAATAAGTAACACATACCTACATAGGTATTATTGGTAACATGTGTATTCTAACGATTACAGAGTTTTATCGGCATCCAAAAAAATTATTATTCATGAAATGGTTCATATAATTTTCATGTCGTGGCAGTGCCACAGAAACTGTTATGAAGTACATCGATTATTATTATTGATCAAAATATTGTTATTCAGAGCTCAAAGTTATTTCCGAATACAATAAATTGACATGAATTTTGGTAAAGATGAAATGGTTGATATGATTTTCATGTTGGGGCAGTGCCACAGAAGCTGTTTATTAGCCAGTAGATCGTATGCTGATGTCGAATATCCCGAAAGAAGACATCCACATGAATCGAGTTTTCGGAGGCTTTTAAACAGATTTGTAGAGACTGGAGATGCCAAGTTAAAAAAGAAGAGAGGATAAAATCGGCCACTAACGAGGACAAGGAGCTCGAGGCTTCACTGCATTTAACTAAAAATCCACACACAAGCCAAACGGAGCTTGGTATAGCCTGTAGTAGTGAGCGTTCAGTTCAAAGTATCTTAAAAAAAATAAGTATCCTGCCTACCACATTCAGATGCATCAGGCGCTTACCGATAGCGATTTTGAAAACCGTCTGAATTTCTGTAACTGGGCAAGTTTTCAAATAGAATAGAACCCTACATTTTTTGAATTTGTTTTATTCAGTGATGAAGCAACCTTCCACAATTCCGAAGCCGTCAATGGGCACAATTTTCATTATTACTCTGTAGAAAATCCAAGAATTATAAGGGAAATAGACAATCAACATAGGTGGTCATTGAATGTCTGGGGAGCAGTAATCGGCAATCATGTGAATTTAGATGGAGCTGCATATTTTACTTTCATTCAGAACATTCTTTCCAGAATGTTAGCAGTGTTACCTACGGAAATACGGAATGAAATATGGTTTCAGCATGATGGAGCAACCGCTCATTATTCTCGTCCTGTGAGGGATTTACTGGACCAACAGTTTCCAAATAGATAGATTGGTAGGGGCGGACCGACAAGATGGCCTGCTAGATCACCGGATCTCACCAAAATAGATTTTTTTTGTGGGGATACATAAAGGGAATCGTGTATGATGAAGTTCCAACAACAGCTTCCAATTTGCAAGAGAGGATTGTGACTGCTTTCCGAAGCATTACCCCAGCCATGCTGACGAGGGTTAGTGGTACATTCAACGATCGGATCGCTTTGTGTTCCAGAGAAGGCGGACGATACTTTGACCATCTCTTGAATCATTGACACAATTTTTCTTTGTCCTTTTCAACGCCCGTTTGTTTTTATATCCAATATTTGAATAAAATTTTCCGTTCTGATTTCATTTTTCGTACCTGCTGGACGCAGGAGTGAAAATAGCCCTTTGGTTACTTCTGAAAAAATGTAAGGTTTTGAACTGTGTAGGTACATCATCATGGAAAAAATACAGGGTGTTACATTTAAAAAATCGAGAAAAAACAATTTGAAATTCTTCATATTTGGACATTGATAACGGACACCCTGTATAAGAGAGGTTGATCATTTAGGAACGATGACTAGGCAAATTCTTGAGTTAAAAAAAATCATGTTTTTATCGCTTCTGGAAATCGGTAAAGGGCTTTTACCGAACTACTGTTTCGTCGAAATATTGCAGTTTTTTCTTAATAAGATCCGTACTGTTGGAAAAATATCCCTAATATTTTGCATCATGTCAGAGGTATTGAAGAGCATTGAAAATATGCAAAAATATAAGGGGTGTTCCATTCGAAAAATCACTAATTTGTTGGATAATTTTATTTGAGAACACCCTGAGATGCAGAATTGCAAGTACAAAGGGAATGCTTTTCAACTAAATTCCTAAAACGTCTGGATAGCAGCTATAGAAGCACTATTGCAGGAACCGGTAGAGTTATAAGAACTGAATTAGTTATTCGAGTTTATCTGAATTCCCATTTTTCGAAGAATTGCATGAAAATCATTGAGAGGAATGGTCATAATATGATGTCTACTTCATTTTTTTTCAGATTTTCTCTTCTCAGAATGAATATTTCATAAGATGCCTGGAGAACAGTATATATTAATCGCACAGGGTTTCATTCTTGACATAATTTGAGGACAGAGTAGAGTGTTTTATAATTCATTTTGCATATTCGATTAAGGCGGTGGAAATAGCAAAACTGCATTATCGATTTATCAGGAAGGGATTATGAAAATAATGCATATATCACTTGTGGCGATAACGTTATTGGTATCAATTTCATCGAGAGGAAGTTTCGAGAATATTGTGCAACAAGGTGAGTACAACTTTTCATAATTTTAACTAGTTTCAAGTTTTTAATTTGAAATGAATGCAGTTTTATTCTAATATAACTATAGTGGTTTACTGATAACGACGATACCATTAAATCTTATGTCAGTGTAATTCAAGACAATTCAAAAATTCATTTAAATTTCGATATTACCTCATTCTGAATATTTTTACATTCATTTTTAGAAAACTTGCGGTAGAATTGAACAAACATTTATTATACAATGCAAATTTTTCTTCACAAATTTTTTTAGGAAAATATTTATGATATCAACCTTCATCTCATTGATGAGACTGAATGATAGAACATCCTTGAGCGATCCTTCAGAAGGCAGGTGCCGCACAATGACAAACGAATCATATATCGATGATATATTATCATTGATGCGTTATTGATTTGAATTCACCTTATTTGAATGATATCATGGAATGAAAATAATGACGAATATATCATGATAAATACAACGAAAAATTTGAAGGGCAACTTCTAAATAAAAATTTGATGTGATTTGTGGAGTAAATGCTTTCTTGGATCAGATTCATTTTTTCAAGTTGTGTGATTAAATTCATGAAATGTGTCATGACATAGATGCATAGAACACCTATGCATCTATGTCATGACATTTTGTAGACAGAAGAGTTGAAAATGTGTCAATTTGAAAATTCGTCCTGCATACATTATTTTATTTTCTTGACAAACTAACTAACTAACCGACATAATTTCCTCCCTTGCGCAATATTTTCGAAGCGCTTTTGCGATTATCCTATACGCCATAGGGTAATCATCCCATTTTTCCTTCCATTTATTGGAAAAAGACTATTCCTTAACTCCATATGAATTAGTACGCTATTTGAGGTCTCGTGAACTTAATCATTTCGTCACGATACCTGTATGTTTCAAATTTGTAGCCGTGGTCAATTTCAATTCTGTTCGCCCGTTGGGCCGTCCGCAAACACTGAGAAACTTTCTCTGATCTCCAATGCCGCGGTCAATTTAGGTAGTGATCAATATTCGATCAGAGATGTAAAAATATCCTTATTCCAACATTTCCAACTGGATACTTAAAGGAATTTTATGGTCTCACGAAGGGCTAGAATGCTAGATGAAAATCAAAATATATTGAACATTCCGATGTTTTGGCAGCATTCGAGTACGCAAGATCTGGCAATGTAATGTATAGTGAATTGTGTTTCTTGATTCTAGCTCGATCTATTTTTATTTCAGAATCACATTGTTCGCGAATAAGGATTTCAAACGTACCTAGCCTTATTAAATTTTTTTTTAGTTCTCCAATTTCGATCCGGGAATGGTCAGAAGCGGCTAGGTTCGACTCACTGATTACGAATCCATGGTCAAATTAATTTCTTTCCATCCGTGAACATGATAAGTCTCAAACCAAAAAACCTAAAGGCTTTAAATTTTCTGGGTAGGTTTGTCAAAAATTCGAGCGGGTGTTCCGCAAATATGGCTCTTCGAAGTTTTGGGTCACTGATAATTTCCGATTGGACCAATCAAAATTTTCGCATTTGGATAGATAATGATCAGAACTATACATAGTGTTTTTGAATTGGAGTTTCAACCGAAATGGGGAGATAACTTGAATAATTTCAACAAAAAAGGGTTCAATAAACATGGGACCGCAAACGTTTCGTTTTCGGAATACATTGTTCACGTTTGATTTCTTTTCAAGTTTTCTTTTCTTTCATAGTATCTGCACTGCATAAGATATTCCACTGAAATTTGGCATAGATATATTACAGTTTAGATTTCACACCATGTGCCATGCCAATTTCGATTGCAAATCTACAGGATGATATTTTTTTTGGAAGAATGTCACTTGTTCTACTCCAGAACTTATTTTTTGTTACCCACTGTTAGTTGGAAAAATTGTGAAACGAAGCTTTGTTGTTATACTAAACTTTATTATCTCTTGAGGTTTTGCCGTAAATGCTACCCATTTTTGGAGACACAAATTTTGAACAATTCTCTCGAAATCCTCAAAAACATCAAAATTGTCTTTAAAATCCAGTTTGTATACAGAGAAATACAAACTTTTCAAGTCTGGGTACATATCGGGCGGGTCATGACTCATGTCCATCCCGTCCAAACGGTCCAAACCACCTGTTTTCATAATTTCCGTTCAAATACCTACTCCCTAGTACACCAGGTACACCCTCCATCTAGAGAACGAAACGTTTGCGGTTCCATGTTCATGGCAGCGTTTTCTTCAAATTATGCAAGAAATCTCCCTCTTCGTTTGT
The DNA here is from genome assembly GCA_951802165.1 of Adalia decempunctata. NCBI lineage: Eukaryota > Metazoa > Arthropoda > Insecta > Coleoptera > Coccinellidae > Adalia > Adalia decempunctata. The sequence continues at coordinate 41,608,365 of OX637696.1, forward strand.
ACTTCCAATTGAGGAAAAACCTGTCTAAAGTTCGAGCGAATGACAGAAAAATTTCCCATGGGTTCATGGACGATTTCTTTGACAGCAGATGTCCATTTTTCAAGCCATACAATTTTTTTCATTTTTATGTATTCTTGAATCCAAATCTGCCTACAAGGTGGATCTACTGACAAGGTGGATCAACGAGCGCTCAAAAGCTCCTGTTTTCACTCAAGTGCCTAAGGGGACTCATTTTTTTTTGCTAGATTTTTTCGACTTATCATATTGACTACAAATAGCGCTCAAAAAGAACCTCGTTTTGAGAGTTTGAAAATCCATATCATTGAAGAAATTATTTGTTATTCGAAATCTCAAAAGTCTGATCATCGACACGTTAAACCAGACTAAACGTAATATGTAAACACAATCTTCTACGTTACTGTTTTATAATGTATCTTGAATTTGATTTCGAGTTCGAAAATCTGAATGAGCCAAAAGTTAGCCTGCGCATTCATAAGAAAAACTAGACAGGTGTTAGACTTTTCCTAATGATTCGATACATTCTAATAGAACTTAGGAAACCAGTTCACAGTTACCAATTAGTGAATTCAAAAGTGTCGTTATCCAAACGAAAAAGGAAGGGGTATGTGATATTCAAGAATACTTAGAAATCATCTCGAAGTAAATAAAAGTAAGTAAAATCCTCGCGAAAGTGTAGAAGGATTTTTTTGGTCATATAGCTCGATATTCAATTAAATCTCTGATCAATTCATTTACTCACCTATATACATATTATCATTATCTAATAAATGAGGAAATATGTGATTTTATAGATATCTTCAAAATCTCAGGATTAAAACGCTTCGAAATGTTCTGATGGAAATAGTTCCTCATTCATGGTGTTTGCTAATCATCCGCTTGAAAATTTGAAACTGAAAATATAAAAAATTACGCCCCCGGGTGGGCTCGAACCACCAACCTTTCGGTTAACAGCCGAACGCGCTAGCCAATTGCGCCACGGAGGCTTATGTAATCTGTGATAAAACTGCTGACATTCGAACCAAACGCCTTCCGTATTTTATTCACAGAAAAATATTTCATCCAACTATTGAATGATAAGACGTACTTGAATCAAGGAACTGTTCTAATATTTACGTTCGAAATTAATTTCACTCGAGAAAATACCTTTCGAGTACGTACTTACCCCCGAATCAAGTTTATTTGTCAATCATTCGTGGAATTCATTAATATTCTAATTGAAATGACATTGATGATGAAAATAGATTTCTGAGTTCTGACAATTTTCAAGGAATTTCATCACAATGAACAGCATGCATGAATATGCGGCCATAGAAGAACAAATGGCATGAAATAATACATAATTTCATGCTAAAAATATAATTTTTTTTATAGTCCATCCAAGAATTATTGACATCTCGGGCGGCTTTGGAAATTCGAAATTAGGTTGGTAATGCCCGTTCAGTGATATTTTGAGTTGCAGAATTCAGGATGGTGTTGGAAATAACACTGACATTTTGTTCTGTCATTGATATTCGAATAATAATAATAATAATAACTGGTCTTTATTGACAACTAGTATCAACAGGTAATCGACCGAGGTCCTTCAGCCCAATATTAGAATAAATTTGGCGAATAATTGAGCAAGTGAAATAAATATCCTCAGAATGAAATGAGGCTCTTGAAAAGTGTATAGCCATGTATAGCTAATAAATGGAAGGGCTTTCCATAGCACATATAAAAAGAAATAAGAGAAGATTAGTCGAAATATATGGGATGTTGCTGACATAAAATCTTTCATTATGAAGATGATGAGGTCTGCCCAGATGAGGAAATAACAGTTCTGGTTGTTGAAACAATAGAGTAGGAATATTTACATTTCATATTCTACATCATCATTGTTCACAAATATTGAAAGTTACAATGTCATGACAAAATTCTTCATATTATATGTATTGAATAAATCCATTCGTTAAGTTTTGTTTCTGTCTTGATATCTATTACAATTTTCCCAATCCATTCAGTTTGCAGGGTATCGTATGTGATAATTGGAAATATTTTCATGTTCAGATTTCCTTACTGTGAAAAAATACCATTTGATTTTCAGATCATTTCTTTTTTTTTATTGCTATGATGAAAGCACACAAAACATTTAGTTACTTTTTTGTAACTAGAAATAAAGCTGCGACTGGACTCCCAAGGCTTGCTTTGATGTCAATAATTCTTGGATGGACTATATATTATTAGTCTGAGATAAAAACGTTCATGATTCGGACTGGAAATACCTTCATTTGATGTTTCATGAAATGCGCATAATACTTCATTCACTTCTATAAAGTATCTTGGTCGGCCATGGTTTAGGTTTATCAAGTTCTTTTACTTAAAACGGACACAGGTTGGCAATCGTGAAAATCAAGCGACATTGCCAAGTCTACTTCCTATAATTACTCTTTTTTAACTTTGTGAATGGAGTTAGTTCTTATAAGGTGATACAAGATTCGTAGTACCACTACATTTTCATACTGGAGTATTTCAAGTTGCGCAAAGAGGTATTTAACTGTCGTCTGTAGGCTTATTTCTTGAGAATTTCGAAAAGTGAGGATTTCCATACGTCCGTCTGTGTTGTTCGTCTAAAAGGTTTTCTGTCGGGTTAATGAACTATCACAAAGTAACGGACTATTCTGTCCATTATTTTTCAGTAAAATTTTAACACTCGGTTCTTGATTTCCGTACAAGAAAATAGCATAACTGAATCTTCCAATCATGTTTATACTCGTACATGTGAAATATTTCCAGTATTAACAGAGAAAAAAGTTTCTTCAATATTTGTCAGATCTTTGGATTTATTGAATTCCCATAATATTTCCTCAAATTCATTGTTTTCCCAAAGTAAATAAACTTTTTGCTTATTACGTGATTTCTACGATTTATATGTAGAAACGGCAACGTTGCGTTCATATCTGAAAGAAGAATGTGTATAACCTAATATTTTCAAAATATACGCGGTGAAATGTGTCAGAATTCCAGGGCCAACCGGGCTACTTTATAAAAGTGAATGGAGTATAGAGGTAATCTCCATTCGCTTTTATAAAGTATCCCGGTTTGCCATGAAATTCTGACACATTCCACCGCGTATATTTTGAAAATGATAGGTTATAGTCATTCTGCTGGCAGATGAATGAGCAACGTTGTCGCGTCTACATAGAAGTCGTACTTAGTAATTACGTATTTATCAAAATGAGAGTGAATTTGAGAAAATACTTAGGCATGTGAATTCAATAATTCCAAAGACCTGGCGAATTTAGAACAAACTTTTTTCTCTGTTAATACTGTAAATATTTCACATAAGTATAGAAATGTGGTTGGGAAATTCAGTTATGATATTTTCTTGTACGAAAATCAAGAATCGAGTGTTGAAATTTTTTTATGGTGAAAATAGATTTTTGGACATCCCATGTGCTTAAAATTTGCAGTTTTTGAGATATTTCGAATCTAAGCATAGCGGAGAAAACTCGATAAGTTTGACTTGAATGAATAAGAAGGGAATGAATGAGGGTGGGGGGAGCCCCCCATGAGTATCGAAGACCTGAGAAAAAGTTACGCGCATAAAATATTTATTTCTCTAATTCAGTATCGTAATGAGTTCATTACAGTCCTAAAAACAGTGCTGTAATGAATTCATTACAGCATCGTTTTCAGTTACATTTTTCGTTTTGTGGTTGTCAGCAATGACTTCCGATCCTTTCAAATTTCAGCAGACGTCAATTTGGAAATGTCAATTTCCGTATTTCCTAACATTCACACCCACTGCCAAGATACAATATGAAAGTCACTAGGACCTATAATTTGAATTTTTTCATTGAATTTCACAAAATTTGAGTGAAATAGAGAAAATATCGTCTAATACTCGTTGCAGAATGCAATTCCAATACTCATGCGTTCGAAAACTCGCTCCTTCGTCGCTCGTTTTCGAATTTCGCATTCGTATTGGAATAGGAGCCCATTCTGCAACTAGTTTTAGAATATACTATTTATACATTGTGCACCTGATTTAATGGTTTTCAATCGTTATTACCCCTCCCATGAAAAAGAGTAATATCAGCCCTTGACCTTTGAACAAAATATGTAATCGAAACCTTCTTCATTTTTTACATTTTTCAACAATAAAGAGAATCCTTTATACTCAAAGGATATGATCAATTGTACAAACTTTTGACAAACGGAATTTTGGATATAAATTCAAATAAGAATATCATTCGAGTCGCATTCAAGTTCGTGGTACTTTGGAATGAAAATTTTCCCGCGAATTCGATTTTGGAATATTAACCTTAATATTTTTTTTCAGAATTCATCCATTATAATTCCTCGCCCCCAGCAACAACCAATTTCTCAATTTCATTCTCAAAGCATTTGATTCCACCATTAACAGGAGTGACACTAGGTGAGCAGTCATCATTGAATGTGTCCAAATCAACTCAGACGTTGCATGATAACGAAGGACCTACAATAACGATATTGGATAACCAGACATGCCCAGATTCATCCGAAGATTTTCCTCATGTTTTTTCCGTAGAAGAATTAAGGACTTGGGCGATCATCCCAGTGATATTAGTGGGAATATACTGTTTTACTATTTTAGCTATAATTTGTGATAAATACTTCTTGCCGTGCATGGAGTTGCTTTGTGAAGCTTTTAATTTGACCCAAGTAAGTACCACTAACGTGCTCAATTGAATTTTCATTAGAAATATTATTGATATCTTTGCCATAATTGATCAGAATCAATATTTAGAAACATCGATTAATGTAAACAACGCTGAAAAAGATTTCAAATCTCAACCGATATGGTTTATACTTTTATATGATTCGCGTCGAAGATTTACCCGCTTTATCAGCTTGCGCTTGCGGCTTGGCAAACAATAGGGTATAATTGAAAATGATGCAATAACATTTTATGTCTCCAAAAGTTCTGAAAAAAATGCAATGTCAGGAGTTTTTGAGCGCTCGTTTATTCACAGCTTGAAGTTCACTTTTGTATCGAAACATTTCTGGTACGTTTTACGTAAACAAGCAAAATGGCCGTATATGGAGTGAAAACAATCCTCAAGAAGTTCTGCAGGTTTCATTGCATCCTGAAAATGCACTGTATGGTGTGCTTTACACGCTGATGTATAGGCATCATCGTTCCATATTTTTCCAAAAACGATGCTGGAGCTTAAGTTACAGTGAATCGTGCTCATTACAGATCGAAGATGAATGATTATTTGTTTCAAACTTTGAATGGTATCGACCCAGAAGTGTTTTGGTTCCAACAGGATGGTGCTAAGCCTAATGCTGCCATAACAATTGATTTATTGTGAGAAAGATTTGGCGATAACATTATTTCGAGAAATGGTCCAATAAATTGGCCTCCAAGATCATGCGACATAACTCCAATGTGATTATGTCAAGTCATTGGTTTATGCTGATGAACCAGAAACAATTAACGCTTTGGAAGCCAACATAACTCATGTTATTGCTGAAATAAGGCCTGAATTACTCGAAAGGGGGTCCAAAATTGATCCAGTTGAATGCGGTTCCTCAGAGCTAAAGCTAATCGTGGTGGACATTGGCCGGAAATTATTTTTAAACCATAAATGACGTAAACTTATCCTCCAAATAAAAAAAATTTTGGCTTCAATCTTAATTTAAATGTTTAAATTTTGAATTTATATCAATTCAGAATAAATCAAACCAAAAAAGTCATCAAAATGAGGTTACCCTTTTTAGTTTCTGATGGTATAATATAATTTTGTATTCCTTTGATACCGTATGTATGGAATTCATACGGCTAAGCTCTGCACAAAACATGAATTAATTCCATATCTTGCTTTCGACTCGAATAATGCATGATAAATAGTTTTCATGGAGAATTTATCCAGATATCTTGTCATTACATCAAGAGATAACAGACTGAAGCTACGCTGCATCCCAGTTTATACATATTTTCTTCCCAATTCAGTGTATCATTTACATAGATTCCCAAGAACTTTGCAAATGGATTTAGTCCATTTGAGGATTAACTGAGACACAGGTTTCGTAGTACTGCTACATTTTCATACTGGACTATTTCGAGTTGTGCTGAAGGTATTTTAACGTCTTTTGTTGGCTTATTTCTTGAGAATTTTAAAAAGTGGGGAATTCCATAGGTCCGTCCGTTCTGTTCGTTTAGAAGTTTTTCTATCGGGTTATTCGAGTACTTTCATTATTCTTTTTTCGAATGAACTATCACAAAGTAACGGACTATTCTGTCCATTATTTTTCAGTGAAATTCGACACTAGATTCTTGATTTCCGAACAAGAAAATAACTGAATCTTTCAACCATGAATATACAGGGTGTCCCAGAAGTCCCGCACTTTCTTGAGGGGATCGAAAGTGAAAAATATCCATGTTTGAAATTTTTTGATAAAGTAGTTAATCAGTAATTAATTAATGAAAGTGACCAATCAAGAGCGCGCTACAGAATAATGAGTAAGCAGTTGGGGACCCGAGAGTGAGACGCTAGAGTTGCTGCCGGCTTTTCACGCAGTAAACCGAGACTGGCGTTTTCCGTTTTTCAAATTAGAACACCATTTTTTTATCGCAGAAATAGATTCCTTAGAAAATTTCAAGTTATTTTGATGTAACATTTTTCAGTTTTGGTTGGAAAATTCTCTCTGAGCGGGAAAATTCGAAAAAAAAATCGAAAATAGAGCTCCGCTGAAACAAGAATAACTTCGAGGTTTTTGGATGGAAAATTTTCATTTTTGGGATTTTTCAAGATGTAAGATTGATGTATCCACTTTAAAAATCGAAATCGCGATTCATGATACAGGGGGTGAAAAAATCGCTTTCAAAGTTAGGGATGACAAAATCGTGAAAAATCAATTTTTTCAAAGTAGAACCCCATTTTTTTATGGCAGATATTGAATCTACGTTAAAAAATAATGTGAGTGTATGCATCACACCCTTGCCCTTAAGTGGATATTTTCTGAGTTATTCACAAAAAACTGTTTTTCGTCTTGAATTTTCAGCTATTTCTTTTCCCTTCACGCCAAAAAGATGAAATTTTCAGGAACTGTTACTTAAACCATGTTTTAGATTTTACTACCCTAATATGCAAGAGAAAAAAGTTACAGGTTGTTCCTAAATAGATGGCGAATTTGGATTCGAATTTGTATCGGAAACCTCTTTTCAACTAATCGGCCATCGGTTTTCTCTCCAGTGATAAATAAATAATTCCTTATGAACCATATGCAAAAACTCACCATGTTTTACATTCTTTTTTTTTAATGATAGATATCATTAATTAAATCTGCCAAATTCCTCTTTATTCAGTAGCATTTTGTGTTTACTATTAATTTGGTGATAATTCGTATTAAGTTATAAAATCGATCACTAGGCCTAATTTTACCAATGAAGATTATTTAAATCTCATTCTACTTCATGGAGAATGTAATAAAGTTGTAGATAGAACGATTCGACTGTTCATTGAGAGTTTTCCTGACCGACCCAGACCAACGAGAGATACCATTAACAGAACCATGACAAACTTGAGAAATGTCAGATCTTTCGTTAAGCAAACTATACACAGAGAAAAAAGTGTAGTAGAAGATGAGAACAACGAAATTACAGTTCTTGCATATTTTCGTGTGAATCCTCAAAATTCTCTCAAAGATGCCGAGATTGATCTGGGATTATCTCAATCGAGTGTTTGGAGAATATTAAAAAAACATAAAATGCACCCATATAAATTCAATAGGGTACAGCATTTGAAGGAAACTGATTTCGTCAGGAGAACAGAGTTTTGCGAAGCTATGATGATTCGATTTCAAGAGAATGAAAACTTTTTGGACTGTATAATTTGGACAGATGAATCTAAATTCACAAAGAATGGTTCTTTCAATAGGCATAACAGTCATTATTGGGATGAAGAGAACAACCACCACTTCAGACAATGGAACTTTCAAGAGACCTGGAGTTTCAATGTTTTTTGCGCCATCAAAAATAATGCAATTCTCGATGTTCACATTTATGATGGGACTTTAACTGGTAAGATAGAACACTACACATGTTTGCATTATTTAGAGAATATTCTCCCTTAGGAGATAGATATTCTGACATATTGACTCAAATAATTGAGCCGCTAGTACAGAACCATAATGACTTATGGTATCAACAAGATGGCGCGCCTCCACACAATTCACTCAATGTGTCAAATATCCTCTACAGGCTATTTGAAGATCGATGGTTGGCGTTGGCGAACAAGGGTCCACATCTTTGGCCACCACGTTCTCCCGATTTAACTCCTTTAGACTATTATGTTTGGGGTAGGATAAAAAATATTGTCTTCTCAACTCCCCTGACTGATAAAGAGGACTGCATAGAACGAGTCAGAAATGCGTTCAGGTTTGTTTAGATTTTTAGATTCATAGTTTTGAAACTCAATTTGGTTTTTAAACACTTTTGCAGATCTCTTCCTCCCAATGAAATAAGAAGAGCAACGCACGAAGCATTCCTGAGACGTATAAATAAATGTCTAGAAATTAACGGTCAAAACTTTGAGCATCTTCTCTAGTTATAACTTATAACTGCGAGAGTTTGCCATGGTTCTCCTAATAGTAACTTGAAGTGGGTTTCAAGAAGGGGTGAAAAATCTACAGCATGGTTCAAATAACAGTTCCTGACAATTTCATCTTTTTGGCGTGAAGGGAAAAGAAATAGCTGAAAATTCAAGACGAAAAACAGTTTTTTGTGAATAACTCAGAAAATATCCATTTTAGGGCAAGGGTGTGATGCATACACTCACATTATTTTTTAACGTAGATTCAATATCTGCCATAAAAAAATGGGGTTCTAATTTGAAAAAATTGATTTTTCACGATTTTGTCATCCCTAACTTTGAAAGCGATTTTTTCACCCCCTGTATCATGAATCGCGATTTCGATTTTTAAAGTGGATATATCAATCTTACATCTTGAAAAATCCCAAAAATGAAAATTTTCCATCCAAAAACCTCGAAGTTATTCTTGTTTCAGCGGAGCTCTATTTTCGATTTTTTTTCGAATTTTCCCGCTCAGAGAGAATTTTCCAACCAAAACTGAAAAATGTTACATCAAAATAACTTGAAATTTTCTAAGGAATCTATTTCCGCAATAAAAAATGGTGTTCTAATTTGAAAAACGGAAGTTGACGTCATTTCCGGAAAAACCGGAGGTGCTCATGCCTTGAAAATATTTTAGATTTCATCAGCATCGTGAAATACTTATAAAAGCTGAATTTCATGAAAATACGTTCAGTAGTTTCCCGTATAAATATGGGTGAGGTTCCTCGTGAAAGACCCTGTATAGTTCGGATGACGGGATCTGGATTCTAGATAACGCATAGCATATAAAGGGTGATTCAATAAGAGCGCAAGCTTTGAATTGCGCGCAATGTTTGACAGTCATAATGTCACATGAATATGAAGTGACAGATCGAAAGTTGAAAGATAGGAGTAAGTGAACATGAATTATTCCACGATAGAACAACGCGTCCTGATTTTCAATAACGATTATATAAATGGAGGAAGTTAAATTGTTACTATTCGTAAAGTGCATCCAATGTTCAGTCGAAATAATGTGCCTAATTCATCTACTGCGAATAGAATAATAGAAAAATTCGAAACTTTTGGTTCGATTAGTGATTTGAAAAAACATACGATACGAGCTGATAGAGATCGTTGAGAACAAATCGTCACGGCAGTTCTCGGGGGTGTGACAGTGACAGAAAATGTGAAGACGTCAATTTGCCTATCGGGCACAAGAATAGGACATTTCAACAGGCACTCTTCAGCGAATCATCACTAAATATTTACAGCTGCATGCCTCAAAATTTCAAGTGACTCAACAACTTCTGAAATGACTGAAATGAACATAAACGTCAAAACATCGAAGAGAATTCACGAAATGAATCCTTAAGCAGCCTGCTGATTTTGCAAACAAAATTGTTTTCAGTGTGAGACCTATTTTCACATCGATGGCTTCGTAAATAGGCAGAACTATCGCATTTGGGGCTTAGATAATCCACTCATGATTAATCAGAAAGCAATGCATCCACAACGGGCCACTGTATGCATTATGGTCTGGAGGAATAATTAGACCATTTTTCTTCGAAACCGAAGAAGGTCATGTCGTAACGGCGAATGGCGAACGTTATCGTGTACAGTATCTTGTGCCTCATTTTGAAGCTATTGATCCTGACGACATGTGCTATCAGCAGGACGGAGCCACACGCCGTACTACCTGTAAAGCATAGACGATCTTCCACGAGTATCCTACTGGTCGTGTCATTTCCTCTGGCAGTCTGGCTGAGGGGGTTATCTGAAGTCATAGGTTTATCCGAATAAGCCTGCAACCATCGGAGCATTAAGAGCCGAAATTAGACGTTGAATCAATTAAATACCACCACCTGTATTCCAAAAATGTTATTGACAATTTCGTCAAAAGGGTACGCATATGCCAGCAAAGCCGTGGGCGCCATTTACAAGATATTTTATTTCATACATAATTCCCAAATGCATATTCTTTCAAATCTAAATCGATAAAAATTTCAATACGTTCCTAGAGAAAACTATGTTTTATTGAACACTGAAATCTTGCGCTCTTTAGATTCTTCAGATTGAATACGCTATTTTCCATCTACTTGCAAAATTTCATCTCGATCGAACTTGCAGTTTTGAAATTATCAAAAAAACAAAATTTCGAACCGCCATATACATATACGGAAACACTGGTCGAATTTTGACCGGTGAGTTGAGTTGAACCTTATTATAGGCAAAATAGCGCGCAAAAATACTTCTAACTTCTAACATAATTTATTTTTCAGGATGTAGCTGCAGCCACTTTCATGTCCATAGCGACATCAACTCCAGAATTATTTGTTAATATAATAGGAACTTTTATAACAAAGTCTGATTTAGGAGTAGGTACTATAGTGGGCTCTTCCCTGTTCAACGCTCTTGGTGTAGCAGCTATTGGTGGGTTGGCAGCATCTCAGGTGAGATTCAAACCTCTTAATATAAAACGGAAATCTGTACATATGTAGATATCGCCAATTAAGTGACAGACAAAATGGTGCCAGAGCAAAAATTCAAGAAATGAATCCTGTCGGTTTCTTAGGCGTGCTGTTAAGCATTTATGACCCCAATGGATGCTTACTTATGAACTGTTAGCATTAACCTTGAGAAGACAGTTGCTAGAGAGTTTCACGTTCCGCTTCGAAAATTTTCCATTGAGGTTTTCATCATACGTGCGTCTTCTTTGTGGATGAGAATTAAGTTTGGGACACGGCAGTGGACTAGATTTGTGAAAAAAATCAATAAACATCCAAGCATTATTGACATCTCGGGGCTTTAGAACATTATGTTGGTAATAGACCATCAGTAATATTTTGAGTTGTCAAACACTGACATTTAGTTCTGTTCGAACAAATTTGGCAAATAATTGAGCAAGTAAAATATTTAGTAGATGACAAAATTCTTTATATATTGAATAGATCCATTCGTTGAGTTTTGTTTTTGTCTTGATATCTATTTCACTTTTCCCAATCCATTTACTTTGCAGCAACACGCTTCAAATGATCGAGACTAGATTTTTCTGGTTTAAGGAACATTAATCATAAACTTTGCAAAGAAACGTGCTTTTTAATCATCCACTATTTTTGTCGTTATTGAACCAGAATTTCCAGGCTGTATAAAACTATAATTGATCGTGAGTTCTAAAATGTTTCAATACAAAATTAAAATAATGTAGTGCTAGTATACAGATTCACAAGAAGGTAATGGTAGGTATGTGATAATTGAGAATATTTTCATGTTCGCCGTAACAACCATTTTGGAATAAAGGACCCCGCACTTACAGTATGTAAAGTGGCGACCGGTCAAATTTTCTGAAAGTTTGGCATGTTGTTGTATCCGACTCAGTGACCAAAAGTGTCAATGAGCCCAACCCAATCCTATGGCTAGTTTTCTAAATACGGGGTATTAAAGGTGAAAATGGCCCAGATTTTCGGATTTATTTGCTAATTATTAAGAGTTAGATTGGATTTCTGTTGCATACACACGTTTACTACATGTTCTAGTGATGAAACTAGTGGATACGTATGATTAAAAATATTTATATTTACCGGGTGATTCACGAATATATGACGGTAGTTTTTTGCCAAAATTCACTTTTTCTACTGTGACGTCAGGAAAGCATATTTTTGAAATGTTCTTTTCGATTTAGTATTATTTCACAGAGAGAACCACTAGACATAATCATATTTTTTTAGGATTAATTCGAAACTCTGTATTTTTGAATTGATATTTGGGAAAAGTAATACCACAAACATATGTGTGTCTCTAATCTCCAAAATATTCAGGGTGGTTTATTCATAGGAAGGTTTTCATGTGGGAAAAGTACAAAAAACATGAACACCCTGTATTCGAAAATTTCCTCGGTGAAATGCAACTATTTGCCCACGATATATTGATTCCCACAACATCTCCAGAGCTATGAATTCTAAATCCGATACTATGACCAGTTTTCGAGATACAGGGCTTAAAGCGGAAAATAACTTATTTCATCAATTTTTATTTAAATTGAAAAGCCGAATTGATTTTATGTTGCGCCCATGAGTTCAGTATGAGAGCAGATCAGATGCACATGGAAAGGTTCAGCTAAAATATTTACTGTTATACAGGGTGATTCACGAATAAATCACAATAGCTTTTGCGAACACTCGATAATTCTACAGTTTCGTAACAGAGAAATTATTCCATGGAGTTAATACCTAGTCGTTCACCCTGTATGAAAAGTAATTATTATGAACTATTTAAGACTGAAAATTGTTAACTACTAGGTATTAACTTCATGGAATAATTTCTCTGTGACGAAACTCTAGAATTATCGAGTGTTTGCAAAAGCTATTGTGATTTATTCGTGAATCTGAATCACCCTGTAACAGTAAATATTTTAGCTGAACCGTTCCATGTGCATCTGATCTGTACTCATACTGAACTCATGGGCGCAACATAAAATCAATCCGGCTTTTCAATTTGAAAAAAAACTTGATAAAATAAGCTATTCTCCGCTTTTACGCCCTGTATCTCGAAAACTGGTCATAGTATCGGATTTAGAATTCATACTTCGGGAGATGTGGGAATCAATATATAGTGAGAAAATAGTTGCATTTGACCGAGGAAATTTTCGAATACAGGGTGTTCATGTTTTTTGTACTTCTCCCAAAATAGAATACATTCCTATGAATAAACCACCCTGAATATTTTGGAGATTAGAGACACACATATGTTTGTGGTATTACGTCACTGTAGAAAAAGTGAATTTTGCCAAAAAAAATACCGTCATATATTCGTGAATCACCCGGTAAATATAAATATTTTTAATCATACGTATCCACTTATTTCATTACTAGAACATGTAGTAAACGTGTGTATGCAACAGAAATCCAATCTAACTCTTAATAATTAAAAAATAAATCCGAAAATCTGGGCAATTCTCAACTTTAACACCCCGTATTTAGAAAACTAGCCATAGGATTGGGTTGGGCCCATTGATACTTTTGGTCACTGAGTTGGGTACAACAACATACCAAACTTTCAGAAAATTTGACCGGTCGCCACTTTACATACTAAAAGTGCGGGGTCCTTTCTATATTTTATGCACTTCAGGAAATAAAAGGATACTCTCAATACCTCATTTGAGGGACTAAAGAAGCACTTTCAATCCCTCAAAACTTGCCTCATTCGACACCTTGATTTGTTAGCGTACTAACGATTGTCATATAAATATAGGAACGCTTTCAAGTCACATCAGTTGTCGATGACGACAATTATTTAGCTAGTTGATATTTTGAAACTAGATAACAATCACGAGCATGAGATTTCTATTTTTTCAGTTTTCCGGGTCCAAGAGTGCATGAAATAATCAAATAATGTATAAACCACAAAGTTCTTTCAATGCCTCAGCGAATTGTTGCTACAAACTTTTCGCTTCGAGATAAAAAGAAAAATTTCAGTTACTTTCTTGTTACTAGAAATTTGTTACTGGAATTCCAAGGCCTGCTTTGATGTCAATAATTTTTGGATAGACTATAGACTATAGTAATGCTCGTGATGATGGTATTTTATTACTCTCACATCTTCCCTATAATTTTTTTGAGAAGTGAATCTTTTATAGATACGCTATCGCGGTATTGTGAGACTCCCTAAAAACGGGCATACTCACCACCATCTCCTCTGTTCAAACGGTTAATACCTGCAACCGAACTTAGTTGTTATGAGCGCAGTTTGCCGAAAGTTCAGCACTTTTGAAGAAAGCTTTCGACTTATTAAAATAGGAATTTTGTATTGAATGTTGGGAATACAGAGATTTATTCGAGTTCCATTATGAAATCTCAATGCAACATACATGTTTCTTCTCAATTAGACGCTCAAATATTTTTACACTACGTCAGGTTAAAATTAGGAAAAAATTAGCAGATCATAAAATTTTCGCTAGATCTTTGTTTGAAAAAAAACTATGCATTCTCCCCAAAATTCGTAGCTTACTTTCATTTATTAGGGATTGCATTACCGGTTTACCGATTTACCGCCCTTAATGTTCTTCAAATTACCGACATATTTTACCGGTAATTTCGGTAAAAAAATGCCAGCGCTGATCCGTTGATTCTGTAATGCACGGGCAGCGCGGATGGATTGTAAAATATTCATGTGTGTTTATGTGTGAAAAGGAACTGCAATATTTTTGGAAAGAGGGAATTCAGGAGAAATACTTAGAAATGGCTTTCGCAGCACTCAGGACAACTCGTCCTGCTAGTGTGGAAACCTAATCTTATTGATGTATTGATATATCAATACTTTAATCACCTAATCTTATTGTATGGGATATATCAATACTTTCATCACTTAGCCGCGACCTAATCTTTGTAATAATAGTTCCTGCCGCAGTTATGGCTTTTTTGGACTCCACACTAGGAGGCCGAGTTGTCATGAGTGCTGCGAAGGCAATTTCTAAGTATTTCCCCTGAAATCCCTCTTTCCAAAAATATTGCTATTTCTTTTTCGCACATTCTTTCGATCCCTTCAGTTTAATGAAAAAGGTCCAGAGAAAACAAAGCTTATAAGATTTGTTTTCTCTCAGGGGCCAGGGCCTAAGGGAATCGGACGAGTCGTTGAGAAAGTTAGAAACGACAGATATTTTCTCATTTAAATTACCATTTCGAATGTTTTAGGGCCTCTACTAGTCTTTGAGAAGGTATATTACTTTTTTTAATTTACCTAGAGCTCTACTTTTCTGTTGTTATTATTAGATAATGATTAAACTTTGGTTATTTATTTTGTGGCTTATTCTTTTATGTTGGAAAAAACCGGTAAATACCGGTAAACCGGTAATTTTTCAAATAATTTACCGAATTACCGGTAAATTCAAATTCGGTAAATTTGCAATCCCTTGCAATACTTTCATTCGATAGCGCATATTGAAAAAATTTCTTCATTTGTAGTCTTGCCACCAAAAAGGGTGGCGAAGGGTAAGAATTTTTGGAATTTTCACAAATGTCGTGATTCTCGAAAACCGAGGGACTTTTAATGAACATGAAACATAGTTTTCTGAACCGCCACAAAGTCTTCTACCTACTGGTATTTTATTATCCATTCATTACGCCATACCCTGTAAATAATTATCAATAGGTATCGGAATCACTTTGAAAGATTCTGACGCTCAATTTATTTTTCTCTTCGCGGTCTCAAATAGAACTGTCCCAATAATTCGAAAACTGTAGCTTATTTTCACCTGAATCATCGAGGAACTAACTCCATATTTATAATGAAGAGCGGATTCATAGTTTTTGGTTGCTGATTCCCATTTGAAGCAATGTACCTATTGATGAAATTTCATCAAATATGTTTTATGTTACTTTGTAGTGCAGCTCTATGAGAGAATCAAATTAATCTGCCGATCACCTTTACTACTCGTATTTGTTCTTAAACTATTCACCAATTTTCAGCCTATCCAACTTGATTGGTGGCCTCTCACAAGAGATGTGATTATCTACGTATGCGCAGTGTTCCTCCTAGTGCTGATTACATGGGATGGATACATTTTCTGGTACGAAGGACTGATACTTTTCGTTGTATATTTCCTTTATTTTACCGTTATGTATAACAACACTAGAATCTCAAATTTCATCTCAAAATATCTTCCGGAGCGGAAGAATGAAACCAGTGATTGTGACGAAGTCAGTATTAAAAAAGATCAAGAATCCATAAGAGATAGGAAACTATCCACTGCTTCACCTTATGGGTCCTACATGGAAGATGCGCACCATAGACAATCTCAACAGAATTTCAAAAATCATCAGTTATCAACCATCAGCACCATACAGCTGAGAGACCACGAGAAAGGTATGGCCACAATTGAGGAGAAAAGCGAAGAAAAAGACATTGAAGAGGGTAGGTCTCTTGAAAATATCCTGATGAATTCATATTAAATCGTCTTTTTACAGATGACGTAGCATGGTATGTTTTCCCGAAAGATGCTAGTGGCTCCACGAAGTGGTTATGGGTTTATTTGTTTCCGATCAAATGTGTGTTGCACATATTTCTTCCTGACCCACGGAAACATCCTAATTTATATCCTCTGATATTTGTGATGTGCATCATATCGATAGGAATAAACTCATATGTTGTTTCTTGGATGATAACATTAATAGGTACGATAACAATCACATTATTCACTTATATTCAACTAGCTGGCCCGGCGAACTTTGTTCCGCCTGAATTATACTTAAAAGTTGTATAAACTTACCTTTGCTTTTTTTTCAAGCAGGAAATAAATTAGGCAAAATTAAAGTTCAAAATTTTGACAATTTTGTGATTCACATGGAAAGAATTCTCTTTATTTAAGCGGTACCTAATTGTTGAACATATAACTTTTTGTTTTTAATTGTTGTACAGTTCTCTTTTTGCAGTACCTCATGGGACTGTGAATAGCAGGAGTATAATCCATATTATACCTTTCCTCTAATATGAATCAAAATGTCAAGAATATGAACAAAAATTACTCCTTTAAAGAACTTTCGACTATTAACACAGCCCGTCGACCAGAATTAAAAAATCAGTTATTTGTTAATAGCCCAACCTGAAGTGGCAAAAACAAAACTTTTCTAATATTCTCAAAATCTAATCAGTGGTCACACCATTATTTTAGACATCTTAGCTATGCTGCTAAGCTCAAAATAAAATAATGGTAAACATATCAGTTGGTGGTCATTCGACCAGATCAAATTAGGCAACCCATGAAACATTATTGCATATCATAGGTGAAAGCCCGATGAGCAAACGTTTCAAAATTATTGACGCCTACAATACTGTCTCTGTGCGAACAGAAACACGAATATAATATGTCAATACTAATTATGGGCAATTTTGAATTCAGTTATTTCCGCAAATATATCTATTACCCAAACAGAAATTCGAAAGCATTTCAAAAATAAAGAAAAAAGATGAAGATGGCCAACTCACGTTTGAAACTGATCGTGAAAATCAGATACTTGATCTTTCGCTAAAAATTCACTGTTCCACCAACTTGAGATGTTTACCCGCTTTTTGATCTGGCAATGTACTTCCATGTTACCATGAGTTCTATGCGAATCACATATCGCCATCTAACAGCGGTAATGTCAACCTACGACCAAGTACAGTGACTTGTCTATTCACTGTACGACTACGCATCAACGGTAGCGACACCTAGAAGCCTTATTCAAAAGAAGGAAAAGCATTTCCTGCATAAGTAAAACTTTCATAAATTTTTTCGAAGTTTTATTGTATTTTATAATAACCAGACCGTAGACGATTCCATAAATGAAGTTTCATAACAAACAGTCCATCCGATCTCTAGTTATAAATGGTGTAACCAACATCTTTCTTTTATATATATATAGATGGTGTGCTGTGAAGTATATGTGGTGGACCAATCGAGATGACAGATTTTTTTTCGCATTATTTGAATTTTTATTGAATATTATCCTCATTATTTAAATCATCTGTTATTTTGTTTTCACTCGAGTTATTTCACATTTCAAATTTTAACCATATGTTTTTATTGATTTCTGTCCATGACTGGTGTCAACATAAAGTCCGGTGGAAATCCAAGAGTCTTGGAACACTTTCAAAGCAGAGCTGTTCGAATTTTCTGTTCAAATGGACACTTCGTGTTTTGTTTTTGACCTTTTTGGTGGAAACCCAGAATTAGTTTCCGGAGAACTCCGAGGCAGGTCAATTTCTATTTGGCAAACCCCTCGAGAATCTCAAATGGCAAAAGGTGTCGAGTAGGATCTCCTTTTGAAAATGTTGGAAACTGGTTTCTCAAACGAGAAAATCAATTCAATATTGAGTTGAACTTTCGTTGACTAAAAGCTCGTAAATAATACATTACGAAACGAATCCTAAGTATTAATTGAGTATAGAAAATCCAAAGAACGGCAAAACGGTGCAAAAATTTCAGCTACATTTTGATTCCGTATTATTTAGTACAGTTGCCTAGTTTAGTTCGTATGATTCTATATAGAAATTGACTTCACTATTCATTATTCAAAGGCACGTCTCCTCTTTTTTTAGCCTAAGGAATTAAATTACAGATGGATGAACAAATAGGCTCACCCGCTCCCTGAAATGTTTCAAGGGACTCAATTTTGCATGCCGATCTAAAAAATGATAAATATGTCGTTTTTTTGTATGCCTTCCGAAGATCTGTAGAGAAGCACTAATGAAAACCTTTTTCTGATTCTAGGATCAACTTTCAAAATCCCCGACGCGGTGTTGGGTTTCACATTTTTGGCTGCAGGTGGATGCCTTCCAGAGTCAATATCGATAACAATAATGTCAAGAAGAGGTATGAATATATAAACCAGGTCGAGATAGTATAAAATTTAATTCGAAAAACTAGGGGTTACTTGAAGGGGAGGATATTTAAATCAGACTGAAGTTGTTTCTCACTCTTTTTATTCAGTACCTAATACTTTCAGCCTCCAATTTTTTAGTCACATTATTTTAATTCATGACATCGAAATTTTTCGAACCAAATTTTATATCTCGACTTCCATTATTCTTTAAATTGTTATGTTTTGTGGATTTTAATGTGTTGTAATCGCTGAGACCACTTGTTGGAAGAAACAGATTCAATAACTCACCGACATAAGACAGATAAGACAAATAATAATAAAATTACAATAACATAATTTTTGATCGAAACTACCTAAGCAAGATTTATTACCGAGAGAAAATATTTTTGAATAATTATAACGAGGTGAGTGTTAGGTCTGTTCGTTCAAATAAATAATTTTCATACCTGTATCGTTGCAGCCCGAAATGTTGGCAAAGTTGTAGATGTTTTAAAATCAATATACACTTTTTCAATTGGTCGGAATTCCTGATATTATTTATTGATAATTGAATATGGATGAGATCATTCAACAGACCTATGCGGGGTGTTCCTAAATAAGTGTAGGTACCATTCATTTCAACATACTTTTAACAACTTTGACTTTGACAACTTTGAACAATTGAAAATAAACTTAAAGCAATATGACAATTATACCCCTTGGTACTTTTGACTTGGCAGTTCAGCGATAACTTATTTCAATAGTAACTGTGTTAGTTGTCATACTGCTTCAATTAAATTTTTGATTACAATATGCCAGTTTTCTCGAGAACGATTCACTTCAGAGTAATGAACCAGAAGTATGTTTTTTATGTAAAAAGCAATGGCGCATTAAAATTTGCTGTGCAAATGCAAATTTATCCATTGATGTAAAAAATGGGGGATAAAACCGTTGTGCGAATTCAATATCTCCACCACTGGAACGTCTAACAAGACCGAGTAAAGTGCTTGAAAGTAGCTATTATTAGTGGCAATGTGTATACAAAAACTCAATTCTGTTATTCAAACGGTTCCTGAGATATTAACAAAAAACTGAAAAAAATATAAATTTTCGAGACCCTGTATCTCGGAAACGAAGATCCGTAGGAAAAAATGGAAGAGAAAAAATGTAATTTATTAATGTGAAATCTACAGTTGACCGTTGATACACTTATTTAAGAACAACCTGGATATGGTAGGAGTATATAAAGTTCCTCGTGGGACATCCTGTATAGGAAAGTCAATCACAAAATTTACAATTTATGTGATTCATCTCACAGATTTCAAATTAATTATGAAAGACTAGTTTTGTGCTAGCATAAACCTCAAAACATTACATTCATCATTCTGTTTTACCTCATCTAATTTTATCAGATTGAAACAAAGTGAATTGTCCACATTACTGTTCTGTTAGTTGGAATTTTCTTCTCCTAAATTCAGCAAAGAAGGGAAATTATTTCAACCCATCTTTCCGGAATCTATTCCTATTCCTTCTTCAGGCCTGGGAGAATCACAGTTGGTACCGAATAATGTTGATTCGATTTTTTCGCATCTCCTCTTGTTGCAGTAATTTTTAAAATAACCTACCTGAAAACATCCGATATTCAAATGTCGCAGTCGTCCTTGGTTATGTAGATAAAATAAAGCCATTTATGACACTACACCCTTCGTGTGTTTATTTCTGCATACCAGATTACTTAGAACAAGTGTAGTATCTGCGGGGTGTTTCTAAACATACCTGTACCCGCAAATAAGAAATTTAAAACGAAAACCTTACTTTTTCAAGCTTACACACTTTTCCAGCCGAAAGGGAACCTGGATTCGTGCCTTGAGCAAACGCAAGGTCTTATGAACAATTCAATTGTTTTCTGAGAGGGGATGAAATAAAAAGAAACTGTCATTAAAATCAACAATATAATAATTTAAACAAAATATCTCTTCTACATTTACTGAGCAAAAAAAAACAAAAAACAAAGCTGCTATGTTTCTACCTTTTCAAAAACCCAACAGTAAGCATAAGGGAAAACAATAGAACAGAAAACCAATAAAATAGAGAGCGACGCAGTACCTTCTGGTATATGTATACCTATATCAAATAATCATTTATTAAAGAAAATGTCTCTCTTACCTGACCAAACACTCCCGAAAATACTTGCCGATAGTCACAAAATAATACAAATTGATTAACTTCCAAATTACCGTTAATTTACCTTTAAAATTTTGAAAAACCGACTGAACTTTACTTCCAATTAATATAGGTACTTCCTACGAATTTTGTATTCGCATGTTCCCTCCCCGCGATACACACGTGGTGCCTCTACTTCACGCCACCGTCGGAACTCCCGTCGAATCTCTTTCGGATCTCCCTTAGTTCCTGAAAATTTGCCTATTTAAATCAAATTACCCCTGCCTCTTTGATCCCTTGGAATATTCTAGAAGAAATTCGTTTGAGACGACGTGGTCTTACACTTTTGGTTAAGAAACCAACAGCCCCCCAACAGCTTACGCCTGTCGAAATTTTAATTTATGTGTACGAGATTGATCCCACGTTTGAATAACTTTCCTCTAGAATTATGGTAAAACTGAATATTTTTTTCAAGATAAAATAATTTCTATTCATTACTCAGTGTACTACACAAGTAATTTATTTCATCTCCATCTACTTGAAGATGGCTTAGCAAAACAGGTTTCGTGGACAAAACTGACTTTCAATGGAAATCATATAATCAGTCTGTCTTATTTCAATTATGGATTTCCATCACGTATCGACCACTCTATGCAACTTACAGTGGACGATGGAGGTATCATTAAGATACATTATGCATTGTATAATAATACAATATTATAATAAAAAATTTGAAACCAATTCTGAAACTTATCATAAACATATTTTTAATTTTATATTTTTGTAGGTGAAGGATCCATGGGCGTCTCCAATTCTATGGGGGCCAACACCATGAATATACTCATGTCCTTAGGACTACCCTGGTTCCTGAAAACAATAACTATGGGGACAAATAAAAGCTCTTTCATAAGAATTGAATCTGGAATCATAGAATACACCATAGTGGCATTGATCGGAATTGCGATTATACTATATGTTACTCTTTATTTGAACAAATTTCAGTTAAGAAAAAGAGTGGGTGTGATATTAAGTGTAGTGTACTTTGTATGCATTTCGTTGGCGATTGTTTCTGAACTTTTGACGAGAGAAAATTGCTGATGAAAATATCATTCACCAGGTGTCCTGAAACTCGTTTAGAATATCTCTCGTAAATCACAGGATCATCCCTAGGTTTCAATTTTCACTCAAGAGGTACATATATTATATAGGTATTTTTACCCTCGATCTGTGATTCTCATAATTCCTCTTTAACTCCTCATTCTTTCGAATGATTCAACTATATAAGTCTAATTTCAGAAAATTCTTTATTTTTTTTGAAAACTGTATATTTCTTATTATTATTTTTTGATTTTTTCAATACTTTCTTCTATAGTTCATATCGTCTTAATTTATTATTGGTGACCCTCCGCTCAGCTTTTGAGTATGATTCAGATTTAAAATAAGAATAAAATACAATAGTAGACTCTTATAAGTTTTAAATGAATTTCGATTAATTAAATAAACTGTAGAACAAAATATGTTCATATATGTATAATTCAAATGAACTTTGAATAAGTTAATAATTTCATTTTCGATTATAACAAAAACATGAAACCTTTTATGACATTTTCCAATTCTTCTATGAAGAAAATAGAAAATAAATGAGTTGTTGAATCTTCCCATTTCATTCCAGTTTTCCCGGGTAAGTCGACAAAGGATCCTGCATTCTAAAATTTGTTCAACGCATTATCAAATATCATAATTTCTTATTGTTCACGCCAAAGTGAACGTCAGTTCATTTTATTGTTTTGAGAAAATTTCGATTTTCCGAATAGGAAAATGTTTCATTTTCATTATAAATATCATCCGTAAATTTTATTGTAGTCTGTTACCAGCTGTAGGTTTCTTTGCGACGACGCATGTTCATGTTACACATTCTTCTTTTGCGAGTCGAAGAGATTAATTCAGATTTTTAGCATATGCACCCATTTTTCGATTTTTTTCGTTTCCATAATTTCAAAATTCAGTTTCCAATCAAAATAAGATCTTGGGATCTTATCTTAGATCATTACATAAATTTGTTCATTCAATTCATCTTGGACAAACATAAAATTAAAAGTAGTGAGTTTTCACTTTGAATAATATCAGTGGCGTGACTAACGAAAGGTCATAGGAACAAGTGTTAAATCTTTCTTCAGCCTTCCAACTTCAGGACCTGCCATCCCGATCGGTTGTTGAGCTCAATCAATTTGTTCGTGGATTGGTTATTACGATACGATAAGGTCTTTGACAACCACCTACTGCTGGAGAAGGTAAGTCTTTTTTTCTGATTGACTGTACACTTGTTCTTTCGTGTTGTGTTGGGAACTACACATTTAATTATTATACAGTCTGCTCTCATTGGAACATTTTCCATCCTTAATCGGGTTCAGTGTACCTTGTGAAACTTATATTTTTTTTTTGGGTATTCTGCGCCCGTTTTGTATTTCTAACTTTTCAATTCGGCCACAACACTTATCCTCTTGACAGATTCGAATTCGATATACAAATGTTACTTCTCCTTCGAATACAGGGACATAGGTATCACAAAAATTAGAAAACACGAATTATTTCTGGAAAAGTGTTTTTATTATCAAATTCCTCATTTTGACCCCTTTTAACCTTTCACATTCTCTTAACGGCCGCCAAAGCAGAAAACCAAATCAAGATCTAACACAGAAGAATGTTCAACGTGTGCCGCATGCCAGTCTCTACAGCTGAGGATTTCGTGTGTAAACAGGGTATTGCATCTCAGACGACCCACCCCGTATATTTCTTATCCCATAGTTTGTAAAAAGAGCTCAGTAAAAATGGGCTTGTACAAGGTACAAGGTACAATATAAATTACTAGATGGCTATCTCCGTTATTTTTGATCACCCTGTATAGTTCAAATTTGCAGAGTTGTAGTATTTGTCCTGAATCGTCCTAATCTGATGACAAAATTAACATATGTCAATCGTTTGTCAGATTTTTCACAAGTCTTGATTATTTTAAATGGGACAGCCTGTATAAGTTGCAGTTTATCGATTCTCCTTAAAAATACAATCAATTTGATATATCACATGCCAACCTTCTTTCAACTGTTTTCAAGATATTAACAATTGAAAATCGAGGTTTTACTTATATTGTTATATCAACAAAAGAGTTTATTTATTGTATTGTTAATATAATTATTATTAATTAGATGACAAGAGCTGATGCTATGCCTTCCAAGCTCAGAAACAAAACTAAAAATTGATACAGCAAAGTAGTAATAAAGAAAAGGAGAACTAAAAAGCAACACATACAAATTCAAGCACTCAATCCGGCAACACGTGGGCAAAATCCATACCAGTCTAATCTATTTTTGAAGGAGTTCACACTAGGAGCACAAACTACATCCGCACGCAAGCCGTTCCAGGTCGAAAAAATTCTATTGGACAGGAAGTTTTGACGTTGGGTAGTCCTGAAATTCCCTTTCTTCAATTTGTACCGATGTCCTCGTAAATTATTGGTGTTGGGGGAGAAAAGTGGGGATAGGTTGACACCAGTCAAATTATTGATAGCCCGGAAGCTGAATATGAGATCACCTCTCAGACGGCGATCCTGAAATGAGGTTATACCGAAGATGCCGAGTCTCTCTTCATATCCAGGACGGACAGGACCATAAGGAATGCGAGTATCCCAACGCTGTACCGCCTCCAGTTGCTCCATGTCAGCCTTCAGCAAATTAGAGGATTGGTCTTACATAAGTTTTGTATATGCTACAACAGACAGCGGGAGAGCAACCTCGGAAACACTTGGATATCATAAAGACGAGGCTCCTTGTCCTGGATGTTACCTTCTTTACATTAGTAGACCAGTTCAAGTCAGGTGTGATGGTTAACCCCAAATATCCTCATGTGACTCTGTTGTAGCCAGCTGATGTCCATCCAGAAAGTAATGATGTTTCGGGTTCTGCTTGCCAATGTGAAGAAATACACACTTTCCAAGGTTCAGGGGAAGCAACCAATTTCTTGACCAGTCGGAGAGGATATTCAGGTCTTCCTGAGGCAGATCATAATGAATCATCGGGTTGTTACAAAGCTTTGTGTCGTCCGCAAATTGAAAACAAGGTGACCTCAAACTTCGGGGCAAATCGGCAGTGTAGACCAAAAAGAGAAGAGGGCCCAAAACTGGACCCTGGGGCACACCACTGGTCACAGGTCTAGGCAAGGAGGAACTGTTCGACACCCTCACAGAGAAACTTCTTCCTCGAAGAAAGGCTCCAATCCACCGCAACAATTGTCCTTTGATCCCAAAGTGCTCAAGCTTGGAAAGGAGACGTCGACTAGGAACACGGTCGAAAGCCTTGCAGAACTCTAGGTAGATAATATCAGTGGGAATACCACCATCGAGAGCCTTGGTGCATTGATCGATACTCTGCAGCAAGTTGGTAATTACAGAGTGACCCGGCAAAAATCCATGCTGAGTATCAGGAAGAATGTATGATTTCCTATTGTGCGTAATATGGGTAATTATTATGACATTTTTATTTATCAACAACATTTCCTTCTAATTATAACAAAAATAACAAGACGGTTCTTAAGTGAAACGTTCTTTGATAATACTTAATTATGTAATATTGTTATTCTTGTTAAAATTAGTAGGTAATATGTCACTAATGATATTTCGTTCGAAAAAAGAATAAAAGTAATCCAATTACCCGACTGAAAAACTTCTGAACGAACAGATGGACCTATGGAATTCCCCACATTTCAAAATTCTCAAGAAATGAAATAATCCAGTATGAAAATGTAGTCGTACGAAATTTGTGTCACAGTTGAACCTTAAAAGAACTATCTCCATTCACAAGGCAAAAAAAGAGTAAATCGAAATTAGCATTGCCAATGTCTCTGAGAATTATTTGAGAATTCACGAGTACCAACCTGCCTCAGTTTTAAGTGAAAAAACTTGATAAACCTAAATCTTGGCCAACCGGGATACTTTATAAAAGTGAATGGAGTATAGAAACATTGGATTTGTTCTTCCTGTCCGAACGTAACTGTATTCATTCAGTCGACCGTTAAGCCCGCAACGGACGGCGAGCGATAATATAATATATATTATAGCTTTGCATTGACATATGTCATTTTAGTATGGAAAATATCGTAATATCGGAATATATATTATAGCGTCGTCCGCGGGGCTTGGTGCATTTTCATAAGGAGCGATATTGGTGTAATATATGAGATATAATATATCGCTCGCCGTCCGTTGCGGGCTTTATACTTATTACATAGTTGAGATGCTGTACCTATGACCAACGAAGAGGCCAGGCCCACTCGTACCCACGGAAAGGTAGGGAATATGAAAAGAAATAAAGTATATCTTCATTTCATTGGAACCCAGCGGGTTTATTTCAGAAGCCAAATATTTATATTTAACATTAATATAACGATAAATAAGTTGATTTGAAAATTTGATTGAAAAATCTAAAAACAACTGATAATTCTGGTTCAAAGTAGATCGAGATCAAACCGTGGAAAATAAACGTTGAATGTGGCTTTCGCAATCT
Source organism: Adalia decempunctata (assembly GCA_951802165.1). NCBI lineage: Eukaryota > Metazoa > Arthropoda > Insecta > Coleoptera > Coccinellidae > Adalia > Adalia decempunctata. The sequence continues at coordinate 41,635,020 of OX637696.1, forward strand.
CCCTGATCATAACTTGGGGTCCAGTGTTCGTCGATACAACCATTGTTCAAAGAATTGTAAACAGTCAACAATGATACAACTATCCGAAGGTGCAGCACTCGCCACTCTCCTATACCTGTAGAATAACATATTCCTATTAATATCAGAAAGCTTGTGATGAAAACAAAATCTAAAATGCTAAACTCGTCAGATATTTTCATTCATGATTCCCATCAGCCCCATTTCCACCCATCTTCACGTGGTTAACGTTGGGTGTAACAAAGAGGACAAGGTCAGAAATGTTTGAAAAGTTTATTTCTGAAAAGTCAAACTACTAATACAGTTGAAAACATAAAAACTGTGTTTTATCAAAGTGAAGGATACTACAATTCACGAATTCACTTGTTCGAGCAAGAGAAGCTTCCGCGACATTTTTTAGATTCTCACAAAAATTCACTAGCTCTACACCTACATTTGTTGGTGGCGCATTTTGCTCTACAGTTACCACGTTTGCAAGTAATTTTTTTTTTCGATGAAACACTTTCCAGATCTAGAAAATTAATTCCTGGAGAACATTTACTGGATAGTTCCCGTCTTGGCGTCTTGTCTGTTTTTTGGTCGTCAGTTTTCTCGATAACTGTCATGAGAATGTTTCTGAATTCTCTCTCTCTCCCTCTGTATCTCTCCCTGAGTATCTCCAACGAAACATGGAGGGAATTTTGAAGGTTTTCACCACTGAACGTGGTGAGAGATGATAATAATTTCTTCACACAACTTTAACCAAACAAAACCGAATAGAACGCGGGTTACCCGTAACATAATATACTGTTAGAAATATGAAATGAAGTACGGCGAGCCGCTGCCGGTCCTGGGGAAAATATCACAGAGTCATCAATACGACAGCCGATAATCTCGGGCTTCGATGATGTGATGATTATTCAAGATTTCTCCGTGCTCGGGTTAACCAGCCGCTCGATTTATTTCTAATATTTGAGAATAACGTTATTGTCGTTATTAAATGATAAAACTGCACTACTAGGGTTTTAATTTCTTACATCAGAAGTGGGATAGTGCCTATTGTTCACAGTGTAATTTTGTGCTCGTGTACTCCACAAAGAAAATCATTCTCAAGACTGTTTTTGGAGCAATACCGGCAGGTATCGAAAACAGAACTTTTATTCAGGATTGTGCTTACAATAAGGGTGCGAGATCAACATGGCCTCATCTGATGGTGATTCAACTCAAAGCTTACTGGCGGAGTTAGTCAAAGTGCTACAGTCTCAGAGATCTGGTGAACAGGTAGACTTACCGTATTTCAAACCCAAAATTAATGAATCACATAAATGGGTGAGTTACGTTGAGACTATTAAGCATGAAGTAGGATGGTCTGATGTTCAAACCTTAGCAAGGATTGGCCGTTTTTTGTTAAACGAAGCGAAAAAATGGTTTGAACGTTGGAATCCAGATCAGAGAGATTGGAATACTTTCCGTATCGATTTCGTCGAGGCATTTCCTCCGAAAAGGAATCTTGGTCGCATGTTAGAAGAGGCCACAAAGTTTTCAAGTGCTTGTGTAAACACTTATGAATCATATGTGCTTGAGAAGTCGGCTTTGTTGAACAATTTACGAGCTAACTGGAGTGAAGCCGATCGAGTAGAATTGATTGTTCATGGAATTTCTGAGCTAGACATACGTAACGCTGCAATGAATGCTAACTGTCGCAGTATTTCTGATTTGTTAGTGTTCTTGTCATCATTTACCAAAACTCCACGATATAACGATGGTCAGCAACGAATTATTGGACATGAGACCCCTCTCAAGCGGAAATTCCCATTTTCCGACAATAAACCGAGCAGTTCAACAATTTCTAAGAAGTGTTTCCAGTGTGGTTTAATGGGACATGTTTGAGCAAATTGTCGTGCTAAAAACATCAGGCCCCAATCAGAGAACAAGAATTTGCCTGTTAGCGAACACGATGTTCCCAGCACCTCTCGAAATGAGAGCTGCACTTTTTGTGCAAGAAGAGGTCACAACGTTTCAAATTGCTTAACAAAAGCTGATGCTATCAAAAAACGCCGAAGTATTAACCTCTGCTCAACAGGAAATCCTGTTGGTTCAACAAAGATTTTCATCGATGGCCATCAATTTTGGGCACTAATTGATACTGGCGCTGACTTATCTCTCATGTCCGACAAATTTTTGCATTTATTCGAAAATAAGGTAACCCCATTTAATATCATTTTGAAAGGGCTTACGAATGTTACGATTGAAGCAAAAAAAAAAAATTGTTGGTTCCACAAGCATATCTGATGTGGACATCCCGATTACCTATGCTTTTATTTCTGTGTTCAGTATTGATTACGATGTTTTGATTGGACGTAATATTTATGAATACCAGGGCCTTGTAACCATAACTGATCATCAAGGATCACGCATCGTACGCCGTGAACTGCCTGGAATCAACCGGGTTGCTGAAGGTTTTAGTTCCGAAATTACTGAGGTCGATGGGTCTATCTCCAAGATTTTGATTTTGAGATAAAATATCGTAAAACATGCAATCTCCCACATGTAGATTATCTAAGTCGGAATCCGGTGAACACAATTCGTCGAATTTCACATACTAACTGGACTTATGTCGAACAGAAAGGGAACGAGGAAGTTCAAAACTTGTTGGAACAACTGAAGAATGGAGATCTCGATTCGAATCAGTACACAGAAAAAGATGGAATGTTGTACCACAAAAAGCTCAATTCGGACGGAACGATGAATCTGCAGTGGTTTGTTCCAAGACAAAGTCGGTTAGGGTTATTGCGCATTTTCCATGATGAGCAGTGTCATGTCGGCAATGACAAGACTTACCAATCGATTGCTGAACACTTTTGGTTCCCTCGAATGAGAAACTTCATTAACTGCTACGTCAAGCACTGCGTAATATGTGCAGTAAAGAAGACCAGAACAGGGCCTTTACAAGGTTACGTTAATCCAGTAGAGATCCCGAAAGAACCGTTTCACACCTTACATTTGGATTGTTTGGGGCCATTACCTATGTCATCCGACGGTTACAAGCATATTTTGGTTATAGTTGATGCCTTCACAAAATATTGCATTTTGACGCCGATGAAAACTGTTACCACCGCAGAAACTCGTGAAAAATTGGAGAATGTATTAGCATTGTTTGGAACTCCTAAACGAGTTATAATGGATGCCGCTACGTCGTTTAAAAACACAACTTTTCCGAAGTACCTAGAGCAATGGAATATTGAACATCATTATGTTACACCTGACATACACAGAGGAAATGGGCAGGTGGAACGCTATATGAGAACCATTCGGAATTTATTGAGGATTGAAACTCGTGTTAAAGCAGAATGGCCGAGTGGCTTATGGAAAATCCAGCTTGTTCTAAACACGACTGTGCAGAAATCGACCAATTCGACCCCACTGCAATTGCTCTTGGGAATACAAGGTTCGACACCATCAATACAGGCGTTATTGAAAAATGTGTCGAAAGATCTGAATCCAATAAGAAACCGAGATTTAGATAGACAACGGGTAGCAGAAAAACTGTCTCTAACGTGCAATCTCGATAATGTAAACAAGAGGGGAAGAGACAACATTCGCTACTCGCCTGGTGACTTTGTGCTGATGCATCATGATTCTCAGATGCATATCAGCAAGAGCGATTACGAATTTCTTGGTCCATACGAGGTCGTGAGTTGCCTGAGCAATGGACGCTACGAAATTAAGAAAGTTGGCACGAATATCATGACCAAAGTTGCCAAAGAACAGCTCCGACGATGACCTGTGCAATGGGCTTTGGACGTTGACATGAACGAAGTACTGAATTTTCTTGAGGCCGAAGAGTCTGTGGAAAATGAAGTTAGTGTACAAACAGCTTTGCTGTAGTTACATTTCAATTTGTCTCTGCTCCATGCGTGACAGAGCTGAGTAATGGCTGAGGTCATTACAGGCGCAATTTGAAATTTTGATTTTTTTCTGATCTATGTATAACAGAGCTGAGTGATGGCTGAGGTCATTACAGGTAAGATTTACATTTTAATTGGTCTCTGCTCCATGCGTGACAGAGCTGTGTGATGGCTGAGGTCATTACAGGTAAAATTTACATTTTAATTGGTCTCTGCTCCATGCGTGACAGAGCTGTGTGATGGCTGAGGTCATTACAGGTAAAATTTACATTTTAATTGGTCTCTGCTCCATGCGTGACAGAGCTGTGTGATGGCTGAGGTCATTACAGGTAAAATTTACATTTTAATTGGTCTCTGCTCCATGCGTGACAGAGCTGTGAGATGGCTGAGGTCATTACAGGTAAAATTTACATTTTTAATTGGTCTCTGCTCCATGCGTGACAGAGCTGTGTGATGGCTGAGGTCATTACAGGAAGAATTTGAATTTTAATAGGTCTCTGCTCCATGCGTGACAGAGTCAAGTGATGGCTGAGGTCATTACAGGTTCTATTCAAAATTTTGGTCTCTGCTCCATGCGCGACAGAACCATGTGATAACTGAGGTATCTCTAGTACCTATTAACGGTAAAACTAAAAGACAAGTTTTATTCGATGACGATTTTATTCGTTCCATTGAAAAACATTGCAATTGATGAGTCATATTTTGACAAGTTATAACAAAACCTACCGGTGCAGTAGGTTGAAGTATTTCGATGCTATCAAGAAGGATAGTTTTTGTTTTTGTAATGTTTCAGATGAAATGGCAGCTGAAGAGGGTGCCGAGAGCGTCACCCTTGTCAGGAAGGCCGTGTTAGAAATATGAAATGAAGTACGGCGAGCCGCTGCCGGTCCTGGGGAAAATATCACAGAGTCATCAATACGACAGCCGATAATCTCGGGCTTCGATGATGTGATGATTATTCAAGATTTCTCCGTGCTCGGGTTAACCAGCCGCTCGATTTATTTCTAATATTTGAGAATAACGTTATTGTCGTTATTAAATGATAAAACTGCACTACTAGGGTTTTAATTTCTTACAATACAGTATGGTGCAAATGAAAGGAATAAATTCGTTATTTTGTAAACCGGCGACTTTAAGGAAAAATCCTGAAACCCGTCGATTTTTATTTCAAAACAGGCTATTCGTAAGGATACTTTTTTATTTTTGACGTCATCTCTATGAGCGTGATGACGTCATCGCTAAAATTTTTAAATGGAAATGTGGGTGTTGTGATACATTATTTGAATGGTCTTTAAAATACCTATTCAGCGATACCAATATTACCAATATGTACAGTAATTGATTTGCGTATTGTCACAAATATTATTGATGACATTTCAACAGGTTTCTTAATAAAATGTATTAAGTATTGGTATGATGTAGTTATTGACACACAAAAATAAATTGTGTGAAGGCCGTCATTGTATTTTAGCTGAAGGTTAACAATTTGAGCACTTAATTCAGGTTTCGTTGTATTTAATGAGTGATACATATTAAAAATAATTATTGTAATAGTGAAATTTTATTAATTTTTCAAACAAATACAGAAATCAATTAAGTACTGTAAATTATTGATTTGACTGAATAGGTATTTAAAATACCTTTCAAATAATGTATCACAACACCCACATTTCCATTTAAAAGTTTTAGCGATGACGTCATCACGCTCACATAAATGACGTCAAAAATAAAAAGGTATCCTTACGAATAGCCCGTTTTAAAATAAAAATCGACGGGTTTCAGGATTTTTCCATAAAGTCGCCGGTTTAAGAAATAAGGAATTTATTCCTTTCATTTGCACCATACTGTATATAATAACTCACAAAGAAACTGCAACACCCAGAAGGAGCTGTTTGAATTTAATTCTTTTTGGTTAAACAATAACAATAACAATAACATGCATTTATTTTCCAAATTATCATCTATGACAACAAAGAGAAAACGAGTCAACAAAAAAATATTTCTATAAAAGAAAAAGAAAAAAATTAGCAGTGCTCACACGCACACTTAAATTCAGGTATCGAATAAGGTTCTATAGTCATGATAAGTCGGTGAAGTTGTTTACGAAAATAATTATAATCTTTGATGTCCCTTATGTATTTTGGAAGAAAGTTGAACAGTTTTATTGCGGCGTACATAGTGTTATGTTCTGTAAGAGACAACTTATGAGGTGGAAAGAAGTATGCATTCATTCTCCTTGTGTTATTCACGTTTTCAAAATCCTGGAAGTAATTCTTATTTTTGTGGATAAAGAGCAAAGTTCTGTATATACAGGGTCTTTCACGAGGAACCTCACCCATATTTATACGGGAAACTACTGAACGTATTTTCATGAAATTCAGCACTTATAAGTATTTCACGATGCTGATGAAATCTAAAATATTTTCAAGGCATGAGCACCTCCGGTTTTTCCGGAAATGACGTCAACTTCCGTTTTTCAAATTAGAACACCATTTTTTTATTGCAGAAAAAGATTCCTTAGAAAATTTCAAGTTATTTTGATGTAACATTTTTCAGTTTTGGTTGGAAAATTCTCTCTGAGCGGGAAAATTCGAAAAAAAATTCGAAAATAGAGCTCCGCTGAAACAAGAATAACTTCGAGGTTTTTGGATGGAAAATTTTCATTTTTGGGATTTTTCAAGACGTAGGATTGATGTATCCACTTTGAGAATCGAAATCGCGCTTCATGATACAGGGGGTGAAAAAATCGCTTTCAAAGTTAGGGATGACAAAATCGTGAAAAATCAATTTTTTCAAATTAGAACCCCATTTTTTTATGGCAGATATTGAATCTACGTTAAAAAATAATGTGAGTGTATGCATCACACCCTTGCCCTAAAGTGGATATTTTCTGAGTTATTCACAAAAAACTGTTTTTCGTCTTGAATTTTCAGCTATTTCTTTTCCCTTCACGCCAAAAAGATGAAATTTTCAGGAACTGTTACTTAAACCATGTTTTAGATTTTACTACCCTAATATGAAAGAGAAAAAAGTTACAGGTTGTTCCTAAATAGATGGCGAATTTGGATTCGAATTTGTATCGGAAACCTCTTTATTTCAACTAATCGGCCATCGGTTTTCTCTCCAGTGATAAATAAATAATTCCTTATGAACCATATGCAAAAACTTACCATGTTTTACATTCTTTTTTTTTAATGATAGCTATCATTAATTACATCTTCCAAACTCCTCTTTATTCAGTAGCATGTAATTAATGATATCTATCATTAAAAAAAAAGAATGTAAAACATGGTAAGTTTTTGCATATGGTTCATAAGGAATTATTTATTTATCACTGGAGAGAAAACCGATGGCCGATTAGTTGAAATAAAGAGGTTTCCGATACAAATTCGAAACCAAATTCGCCATCTATTTAGGAAAAATCTGTAACTTTTTTCTCTTGCATATTAGGGTAGTAAAATCTAAAACATGGTTTAAGTAACAGTTCCTGAAAATTTCATCTTTTTGGCGTGAAGGGAAAAGAAATAGCTGAAAATTCAAGACGAAAAACAGTTTTTTGTGAATAACTCAGAAAATATCCACTTTAGGGCAAGGGTGTGATGAATACACTCACATTATTTTTTAACGTAGATTCAATATCTGCCATAAAAAAGTGGGGTTCTAATTTGAAAAAATTGATTTTTCACGATTTTGTCATCCCTAACTTTGAAAGCGATTTTTTCACCCCCTGTATCATGAATCGCAATTTCGATTTTTAAAGTAGATACATCAATCCTACATCTTGAAAAATCCCAAAAATGAAAATTTTGCATCGAAAAACCTCGAAGTTATTCTTGTTTCAGCGGAGCTCTATTTTCTATTTTTTTTTTCGAATTTTCCCGCTCAGAGAGAATTTTCCAACCAAAACTGAAAAATGTTACATCAAAATAACTTGAAATTTTCTAAGGAATCTATTTCTGCAATAAAAAAATGGTGTTCTAATTTGAAAAACGGAAGTTGACGTCATTTCCGGAAAAACCGGAGGTGCTCATGCCTTGAAAATATTTTAGATTTCATCAGCATCGTGAAATACTTATAAGTGCTGAATTTCATGAAAATACGTTCAGTAGTTTCCCGTATAAATATGGGTGAGGTTCCTCGTGAAAGACCCTGTATAAAGGCCGGGAAGGGTAAGAATATTCTGCGCTTTGAATATGTTCCTGCATGATGTCCTGTAGCTCATTCGAAACATTGTGCGTATCGCCTTCTTCTGAAACATAGATAGTATAGCGGCAAGAAGTGAATGATTGGAGAAAAAAATTGTGTAGGTTTTTTCATGTGGACATGGTGCATGAATTCTTTCAGGGGGGGGGCATCAGTGCAGAGAAATTTTTCACCAACGTTATAGGGCTACTGATAACGGGATTATAGTCAATTTCGAGGTTCAAGGGGGGGGGGGGGGGGCAGGGCCCCCCAGGCCCCCTGTATCCGCCAGTGCTTTCGGTTATAATAAACAGCCCCTGGTTGTTATACAAACTAATTACAAAGCAACTTTTATAGCAACTTACACAAATAGTGAATACCAATTTCGCGCTTAGCAACTGACTGTGAACATAACGACGATTTACAGTTGCTATTCATAACAACTCTGCTTAGTGAATAGCCCCGAATGTTTGGGACATCAATGGTGGGAGGCTTGGAAATTTATCCCAGCTACCACGGATTTTGGCGGTTCTGAGACATGAAGTATAGGTAGCTTGGGATAGAATCCCTCAAGAAAAAAATAGTCCATCCTATTGCATCAATGCCAAGACGTGTTGGGGAGTGTTAAGATAATCGTCATGAACAAACACCTTATTAACAAATTTTTTTCAAAAAATTGTAAACCCTTCGTTTTTTTCTCCAAATTTCAATCATTCACTCCTTGCTATACCTACTATCATTTCTCAGCTCCTGAGTATTTCAGTTTCTTCGTATGTTAGTGTATAAGGATGGTTTTATAGAAATCGACTGACATTAATGAGATTGATATTCTAAGTTTAGGGGAATTATTAATTATTTCAATGAAATTCAGAAAAAAAGGTCGCTTCATTACAATGAATATCTCAGAAACCGTGAAATAAATGACTACGCCTCTGGATTCTACGTAAAAATACCTATAAATACCCGTTTAAAAAATTTCAATATATTCAGCAATATCCGGGATATGAGTAGTCGATGGCTGAAACTGAAAATCACCATGTATTGCAAAAAGTATGGCACCTAGAGAAAATCTGTTTATGATTGGTTTCATAAAAAAGTTGCAGGATGTCTCGAAAACCGCATTCCGCTATCTACTTAGGGCCGGTATTATGAAAGGAGAACCGAGGGCTTGATGGTATGATACCGGGGGTTATACGGATTTGGGACCCGCAGTTCTGTCGTCTAAACTTGATTCCACCCTGATTTCGTGTAAAATGTTGTCATTCATTGAATCTATGGAATTATATTTCACTCAGTTCGATAGAATGATCAGTTTCACTGAATAACTCAATATGGAAGAGTCTTTCCTATGAAAAATAAATTACGTACTTAAAACCATCAATGAGGGAACTTCATCTTCATTTCGAAGAATTCATTCGCTCAGTTCCAAGATCATGATGAACCATTGTCACCCCTTATTGAATCCGACGGTTGAAATGAAAAACCATGTTTCTTCACATTTCTATATACCGTGATGTATTCGTTACCAGAGTCGATCTTACTGCATACAAACTCTTTACAGAACTTCTCCTTATCAATGAATTCGTTCAATTCTTGGCAATTCAGTTGTTTCAGAAATTCAATCACAAAACTGAAGCAATTGAAATTGGATTCATCATAATTGTGTGGCAACCATTTTTTATTGGAGGTCAAAAGTGCCAAAGTATTATCCCAGTGTGGACTCCACGCCTCCGAGGATTTATATACTATTATTGATTGAATCCAGTCGTCGGTATTATGATTCTGTAAACCATTCGAATCATATTCAAATACGGTGCCAGAACTATCAGTAACTCCAATGTGAAGATTTCTACTGCAGCTATAATGCCTAAAATAATAATAATTTTCATTATATGTTAGGACTGTAAATAAAGGCGACATGACTCACTCCAAAAACGATCCTGTAGTTGTTTTTATCACGATTGAACAAGGATGTTGTCTAGCTTTGACGAATGGATACGGTAACCTATAAATTGTAGAATTTTAATGGCAATCTGCTGGACTGAAAGACCAAACGGAGGGCGATTGGATTTTCAATAAGATTATCTAATATTTGGCTTATATAAATATAATCTACTACTCTTTTGTGATATCCCACACATGTACGGATGGGTCTGAGAATAGAGTACCGAAGGAATTACCTAGAAACTTGAAATTTTCAGGGAAGGTTAGGATCTTAATGATAATAATATTTCCCAGAAACCTTGAACACCGAAGTTCGATAATGGGCTAAATTCGACTATTCAGAAAATTTAGATTTTTGTTGAATGTCTTTTATTGTTGAGCTCTTCCTCCTGGTCAAAAAGAGAATCACCTTCAACAATATTCTTTATGAAGTTCTGCTACCAAATTGTCAAATGTGACGAATAATAGTATATTGTTCAATGAGCGGTAATGTAAGTCATAACATGACACGCAGATGAATTTTGCAGCCCGAGCCGTCAGCCGAGGGGTGTAATTAATCAAGTGTGTTATGACCATTACCGCGAATTGAACACTATGCTTTATCTCCGACTTCTTCAGCAAAATTCGAATTAATCTGCATTTTTAAAATTGACAACAGTTGTCAAGAGCGATTTCTTTGGTCGATAATCGAATCGATATCGAATCCCGTAGAAAACGTCAAAAATTCACGTTTTCTAAATGCAATTTTTGTATATTCAGACCCAAGAAAATGTAGAAAGGGATGGCGAGAACGTTACCTTGAGGTCTGAAATAGAGTTCCCCACTGACCCGACTTTTCAATTCATTTTGTAAGCTACATTTTTCCTATTTGTATTAGAGTGAGTTATAGGCGTGCGTTATTATTACCTCACACTATTGGTTTATAGATATTATTACAGATCAAAATCAGTTGAATAATGGATATATTATTCTATATAGAAATTCTATGGGAGTAGATAAATTAGCATTATCCAATGGTCCAAATATGAAAATCAATCTTGTAACTCACCTTATAGGAATGTCATCTAGAGAGATGATAGACATCGAAATTTTGCACACTGGACATATTTCAGGAAGATTAAAACAGAATATCACCAAACCACAATGTTTGAAACATATAATTTCCTCATTCATGGCTCATCAGTTGAAATAGAATATATTTCACTACGCCACTGGAATATATCCTATTCAAAAATTCCTCCTACTGGCTCAACTGACATCTCTATACATATATCGTTTTGGTTCTGAAAAAATAAATTCCATATAATCGATTCCTCAGTAATTTCTATCAATTAGAAAAACATTTCCTATCGATGTATTGTCCACTAAATTCAACTCAAGTTGACGTCGACTATTCAGTTCTTCATAAAGATATACATACTATGAACCTCAGATTAATAAAAGACTTTTATGACAATGAGCTATGGAGTATGAACCAATAAACTGACGAACTGCCGGCACCAGTGTTGCCAGATTCTTTATATTAATTTTCTTCAATTAAACCTCAAAAATTCTTCATATTTCTGCAGTGGCGTGTTACGTCATTTTGGAGCACAAACCTACCGTTAGTAAGTCCAGAGTCGTAAAAAAAATTATTGATATAATATAATGTATAACGCGATTTTTTTCTCATAATTTTTCCAATATAAATAAAGAATATTGTATTCCATAAACTTTGGTGAGACCAAAAAACTCTGGATTTCTGAAATATCTGGAGGTAACGTGCACAATGAAAAAAATAATTAACTTATTCACTTAAATAGTAAGCAGAAAAACAATAACAAAGTTGACAATTGAATTTATAGACAAACAAAAAATTCACATTATGTATATTAACATCTAATTAGGAGTATGAATTATTTGATTTCATCAAATTCAATTGTTTTTGGTTGGTTGACAGATATTTTTGTTGAATCTGTACCAGACTCCTGAAAATTGCTTCGCAAAACGCAAAGAGAATTCAATGTGTTTTCTTGAAGTTTCTTTTCTTCAACATCATTCACTATTGAAAATACCCCAGGATCATTAGACCGATCTTCTGCAAAATGCGATTGTTAGTTTGTTACTGTTCATTCTCTCTCCAAAACAAAGTGCCGAGATACGTTTGGAATGAGAGTACATATTTTATTACTACCATCTGTTTTCCCTCGCTAAACGCTTGAACCCTAAGAACTTCCCCAATCCGCCGAAAACCCAGTGGCCCAGGTAACTGTAGCACACTGCTACAGTACTTCTAGCGTCATCATATCTCGATGCTGAACCATTTTACCGAAGATGTCAGATCGCATACAAAATGAGTAAAGTTGTTGCAAAAACATGCGAAATTAAAAATTCTGCATATTTCAGGTATTTTCCTGAAATATTCTTCTTTTCTTCATCAGCTCTTTTCGGGGGCTAAAATTCTGCATATTGAAGAAAATTCTGCAAATCTGGCATCACTGGCCGGCACTGACCGAGGTCGATTCTTGAGGAATATTTGCTTGCACTTGGTCAATGAGCGCATGTGCTACTTTATGGATGATTTAATGGTTGCATACGTTCGCATAACTGAAGGTATCAAAGTGGATTTTCCATGGAGGAGGTTTTTACATCCCTCCTAGAGACATTGTTTATAGATCCTTATACAATGCCTATATAGTCACTCAATATTATCGAGCCCTCTGCTGACTGGGTCAGTAGAACAAAGGCAATACAACAATATTGCTAAATTTTCAACACGCTTGCGGCTTGTGCATTCAATAGTATATGATAATGACATACCTACCCTTATTGAAAATAATTTAATCTCACAAGTTTTCTCTTTTTCCTTTCCCTGGAGGCTTATCGAAACATACAGCGAATGAGAATTATTTTTATGGATCTCATACTGTTCAAAATTCATATTTTAATTTTTGATACGACAAATGATTTATAATCTTCACTATGAAGGCGTCAATTTGATATACCACGTAGTACAAATTTCCGAATTTTTTTTCCAAATTTCACTCAAATATAGAAATTATTTCTCTGGGTTATTGGGTCACCAAACTTCATGTTCTAAGTTACAACCATTTCTGTAGAATAGATTTAAAAAAATATACTCCAGAGACTGGCAATAAGTGATTCTATAAAGTTTTCTCTTTTTATCGATTGTCCGAAACCTTAAAAATGATTCTTCATGTTCAATTTAAAAAAAAATTATTTTTGAGTGGTTGCAGGTGATATTCTTTATTAAATAAACCATTTCAGGTAAAAATACAAATTCATGTTCTACTGGCTCATGTATAATTCTACCGAAAGTAGGTAAACCAGAAAATGGAACGCAGCTTTGAGAATACTCAATGGAGAAATTTTCAGAAAGTGTTGTTGTTCATCTTATGATGAGTTTTCTGTAAAATTTTGCTTCTACCCTTAGACCATAGAAAGAGGAGACACACCTTTCAATAATAAATAGTGAAGCCAAGTTTCAAAATCATCAGAATTGAACTGGGTGATTGTAATACTACGGAATCAAAATGTAGTAGAAATTTTTGCAACGTTGTGACGTTCGTTGAATTTTCTAATAAATAAACTCTCAATCAAAATGAAAAGTTTCTTAGATTGAAATTCATTTACTCGTTTGTGCGTGAATGCCAGAAACGAGTATTGGTTTCTTCAACTATTGTGCATTCTTCACATTACATATACTTAAGTATATGTAAATGTTCGCGAATCGGATCGATCTTTTTGCCCCAGATTAATGTATAAAAACGTTTGGCAATAAGGTTTTTTGAATCTATGTCCAGTTCATTCATTAATAACGTGTCGCCATCTTTATTCTATGAAATTTCTGACAATTCGAACAGTGTTGTCAACAAGATTTTGAGCTTCATTGTATGTTGAAAGCGTTATTTGGATTTATTTTTGAATATCTCCAGCTAAATACGATAAGAAAATGGTTCGTAAGTGTCTTGTGTGTGGTAAATTGGACTATTTGAATCCTAACTTGAATTTGCACAGGTATGTTCTAATCTTTTCATACTTAGTATCAGAGGCGTAGATTTTTAGAATTTCACTTTTCAGATTCCATTCTGATATTGAGAAGAGGAACATCTGGTTCTCAATCCTGAATATTACTTGATGATCTTTCTCAGAAACTGTTTGTATGTTCCGAAAACTTTGAGATAAAAGATTTCGTTATTCAAGTGAATGGTAAATATCCAGAGAAAGAACCAAAATATTGAAATCAAATATTAGCCATTTCACCAAAAAAAATCATCATTGTGCTGGTACTCTGGAAACTCAACAGAGGGATGGATCAGATATAAGCATCTCACATATGATAAATTCGATAAATTGATAAGTCTCTTCCCAGTAGGTACCTGTTCTCCTACCGGCAGGTGGAATGGTTGTAATTTTTGTTGCATTAGAGATTAATTATATCTGGTGTAATCTGTTTTGCAGGGTTGAAAAAATTGAGCCAGTGGAGAAATGAAATTCATCTTCCCGTTTCACTGAGGCACCATCTTCTTCTAAAATTAGAAGAATAAGGCGAATATTTCATCTCAAATCTCTTAAATTCCATTAACTCTGACAACTAAGTCATGATCATATCAAAAAATCTTCTCTTCTTTTCAGGCATTCATTAATTCAGGAGTTGCAAGAGATTCATTTCAAAGAATGTTAAAAGATCCAAGCAAGCAGGAGTACAACGTACAACCCATCATTGAAAGCCTTTGCATTAACATTGGCATCTTTTTACCCCAAGAATACAATTCTGTGAGAAAAACATTCATCAACAGCCCTCCCCTTTCAGAAACTATCTCAAAGTATAGATCTGTGGATGGAAGTCCAGGTATCATAAAAGAAGCATTGACTGCTCTGGTTCAAAGACAAGAAGTTTCATATCCCTGGTACTGGTACAAGATTCTCAGGATATGTTAATATTGGTACCAACTTGGATTCTGCCTTCCAAATAGAACTATGACTATCGAATGTATATATGGCTTTGAGAGGAGCAGTTAACAACAAATGGACCTGTTTTCAATATCAATGTTTATTTTAATATCGCATTCAGTAGATTAACTATGGTTTTATGATTGGTTTATGTTCTTCTTCATGATGTGGATAGTGGATGAATAAATGAGGTTCATTTTCTTCAAGGAATTATGCTAAATTTTGTGAATAAATAAAGAAGGCATGAATTATTGTTGCTTTTTTCATACTGAACGCCGCTCGGCAATTCGCCGCCCCGTAGATTTTCATCTCAAATATTGATGACTCGGTTTGATGCTTTTTGCAGCCATTACTTATCATATTTGTAAAAACGTGATAAAATACCTCAATTTATTATAAAATCTCGTGAAGAGGAAAATCTGATTCCTTCACATGAATTTACACATTTTTGTGGTCAGTTTCAGCATTTAATGAATCGTGTAGTTTATTTTATATACCTTAATTGACTTCCTAAAAAATCAATTGTTTTTCTATAATTTTTCATGCTTATTTTCACTAATTCCAAGTAATATAAAAAAGCTACGCATTTTAATATGTTCAATAATTCATTTGCATCAATTACGAATCTTCAAATATATTTATAGTACAAAATAATTTCTCATTTCTATAAACCGCCCTCGTACCAATTTTGAAAGAATTCTCCATAAAAAGATTATTATCTCGTTATTTTATTTCCATTCTTCAAAATCAATAACTCCACGCCACTGGATTTTTCAAAGTTAGATTCTGCAATGCTGCCACATAAATGTAAAATGATATTGCTATCTTCGTCCCACTCATTGAAGTCTGACTGAATTTTGGCTTCATCAATTCCCGAATTTATGAATGAGATGCTGTGTCCCCTCTTTCTATGGTCTAAGCTTCTACCTCAATCACAAAAATTTCTCTGAAGTCCATTTGACACTAGGAAGAAACCTAATAATCCCGCGAAGATTTATTATCATTAATGATTGACGCTTTTTCAGCAACCTGAAGATATTTACTTTTTCAAGAAATGAAAAAGAGGAGAGAAATGTTCAGTAGTGGAAGAAAAGAAATTGTCCCTAAAATTTCACTTCTTCTTTATGGACCCGGTGGATTCATTTCCGAAAAAAGACTCAAGACAAGTATAACATGTTAGAATAAATAATAAAATCACAATACAATAATAATCATCTATATTTTTGTGAATAAATAAAATGTTCCTTTTGTATGTTTTTCTATATGCCATATGAATACCTTGGTAAATTTTGAATCTGAATTGAAATTGAATATTGCAAATGAAACGATGAATAATTCCTTAGTTTTTCTTTTTCGAATTCCATAATTCATTCAATTAAATATATTTATGTACCTTTAGAAGAATCTCAATGTCTAAATATATTATATTTTCAAATGGAGCTTCTATATAACCTTTAGGTATTCACATAAATGTACTCAACTGAAGTGTTTGAATTAATGATCAATTTATTGTTTTGTGTGGAATTGAGAATTTTATATTATCTATCTAATTATGTATGGTGGTTATTCGACCAAAATGAAATGCATACTAACCGGTAATATGAAATTTGGGAGAACAAAATACAAGAAATTTATAATTGACTCGAAAAATTTAGTAGAGTAAATTTATTCGAATTAAGTAATATGTACCCCAGATTGATAGATTCAAATTGTCACCACACGTCGAACGACGTCCGGACAATGATGATGATGAAGTGATATAAATAGTTCAATTCAAGCATATCTTTCTCGAACGAAGAGAATCAGATCTCTTCTAACAAAAACAGAACTATTCGAAATAAAATATTCATATTCTCTGAAAAAGAAAATCCTCATCTTCGGCCAAGTAATTCAGTTTACTGATTCTTCAGATGGAAGACAAAATATTTCTTGAAAGTAATTGGTTTTTTCAAATCAAGAAAATTGATTTCTTCGAATCAAGAAAATGGATTTTCTCTAACCTACAAAATTAGAATTGTCTCAATGAAAATTTCACTTACTTGATATGAAACAATTATTTTTTCACATAGAACAAATACAAACGATTGTAATAAGAAAATTGAAATTCTCAAGTGAAGAAAACGAAAAGTCTCGAAACAAAATTTTTTTATGTTTTCGCTGAACAATTGAACTACTCGATTTGAAATAAATTTACTTGGGATGAGAAAATAAGTGAATCAATTTCTTCGCACAAACGAATATTTTATCGGTTATATTTAAGAGAATAATTTTCTTGGAATCAAACAGCTTGCTTTATTTCAAGTAATTTTTTTTGTGTGTGCCACAGTCAATTTTCTTAACATATCCGATTGAAATTTCTGAAATTGGAACATACATACGTGTTTCACGGTGTAAGGCTGTTTGTTGTCAATGTTGTCATTATATAAGATAGTCAATGGATTGAGAATCAACTGACTAAGTAGCGTTCACACAGAAATTTGATTATTTTCAATAGGGATGTTTACACATGTCACAAATGCATATAAATTGAGGTTTTCCACATTGAAGGTAGTTTTTGAAATACTAAAACAATATTTTAGTGATCTAATTACTCTCATTAAATTAAATAAAATTGATTCAAAATATGTTATCTATTACCGATTATCACGTGACTGCAAACACGAATGAGAATACATGACGTCACTGTTCTGTGAACAAGCTAACCTATAACCTATGTGTCATCACGAGTACGAACTTACGAAGAACAGAAGAGAGTAAAACTTATATTACCAGCGAACTATTTTACAATTATTTGTTATTACGAAAACGATTTGTTCGCATGAAATCACACAAGATCAATTCGCTTCGACAGAAGGCGAAGTCTGTTCACCGCTTAGACCATAGAAAGAGGAGACACAGCATCTCATTCATAAATTCGGGAATTGATGAAGCCAAAATTCAGTCAGAATTCAATGAGTGGGACGAAGATAGCAATATCGTTTTACATTTATGTGGCAACATTGCAGAGTCTAACTTTGAAAAATCCAGTGGCGTGGAGTTATTGATTTTGAAGAATGGAAATAAAATAACGAGTTAATAATCTTTTTATGGCGAATTCTTTCAATATTGGTACGAGGGCGGTTTATAGAAATGTGAAATTATTTTGTACTATAAATATATTCGAAGATTCGTACTTGATGCAAATGAATTATTGAACATATTAAAATGCGTAGCTTTTTCATATTACTTGGAATTAGTGAAAATAAGTATGAAAATTTATAGAAAAACAATTGATTCTTCAGGAAGTCAATTAAGGTATATAAAATAAATTACACGATTCATTGAATGCTGAAACTGACCACAAAAATGTGTAGATTCATGTGAAGGAATCCGATTTTCCTCTTCACGAGATTTTATAATAAATTGAGGTATTTCATCACGTTATTACAAGTATTTTACGAATATGATAAGTAATGGCTGCAAAAAGCATCAAACCGAGTCATCAATATTTGAGATGAAAATCTACGGGGCGGCGAATTGCCGAGTGTACATTATATGCCTATGAACGGCGTTCAGTATGAAAAAAGCAACAATAATTCATGCCTCTTTTATTTATTCACAAAAATTTAGCATAATTCCTTGAAGAAAATGAACCTCATTTATTCATCCACTATCCACATCATGAAGAAGAACATAATACAATTATAAAACCATAGTAAATCTACTGAATGCGATATTAAAATAAACATTGATATTGAAAACAGGTCCATTTGTTGTTAACTGCTCCTCTCAAAGCCATATTACATTGAATAGTCATAGTTCTCTTTGGAAGGCAGAATCCAAGTTGGTACCAACTACCAATATTAACATATCCTGAGAATCTTGTACCAGTACCAGGGATATGAAACTTCTTCTTGTCTTTGGACCTGAGCAGTCAATGCTTCTTTTATGATACCTGGACTTCCATCCACAGATCTATACTTTGAGATAGTTTCTAAAAGGTGAGGGTTGTTGATGAATGTTTTTCTCACAGAATTGTATTCTTGGGGAAAAAGAGGCCAATGTTAATGCAACGGCTTTCAATCATGGGTTGTACGTTGTACTCCTGCTTGCTCGGATCTTTTAAAATTCTTTGAAAGAATCTCTTGCAACTCCTGAATTGATGAATGCCTGAAAAGAAGAGAAGATTTTTTGATATGATCATGACTTAGTTGTAAGAGTTAATGGAATTTAAGAGATTTGAGGTGAAATATTCACCTTATTCTTCTAATTTTAGAAGAAGATGGTGCCTCAGTGGAACGGGAAGATGAACCTCATTTCTCCACTGGCTCAATTTTTTCAACCCTGCAAAACAGATTACACCAGATATAATTAATCACTAATGCAACAAAAATTACAACCATTCCACCTGCCGGTAGGAGAACAGGTACTGGGAAGAGACTTATCAATTTATCGAATTTATCATATGTGAGATGCTTATATCTGATCCATCCCTCTGTTGAGTTTCCAGAGTACCAGCACAATTATGATTTTTTTGGTGAAATGGCTAGTATTTGATTTCAATATTTTGGTTCTTTCTCTGGAAATTCCCAGAAACTTACCTTAAGGACGAAAGTTTGAAGATTGGTTTGGCAAGAAGGGGATTGGCATCATTTTTGAGATATCTGGTACCATTCACTCGAATAACAAAATCTTTCAGCTCAAAGTGTTCGGAACATACAAATAGTTTTTGAGAAAGATCATCAAGTAATATTCAGGATTGAAAATCAGATGTTCCTCTTCTCAATATCAGAATGGAATCTGAAAAGTGAAATTCTAAAAATCTACGCCTCTGATACTAAGTATGAAAAGATTAGAACATACCTGTGCAAATTCAAGTTAGGATTCAAATAGTCCAATTTACCACACACAAGACACTTACGAACCATTTTCTTATCGTATTTAGCTGGAGATATTCAAAAATAAATCCAAATCACGCTTTTAACATACAATGAAGCTCAAAATCTTGTTGACAACACTGTTCAAAATGTCAGAAATTTCATAGAATAAAGATGGCGGCACGTAATTGATGAATGAACTGGACATAGATTCAAAAAACCGTATTGCCAAACGTTTTTATACATTAAGCTGGGGCAAAAAGATCGATCCGTTTCGCGAACATTTACATATACTTAAGTATATGTAATGTGAAGAATGCACAATAGTTGAAGAAACCAATACTCTTTTCTGGCATTCACGCACAAATGAGTAAATGAATTTCAATCTAAGAAACTTTTCATTTTGATTGAGAGTTTATTTATTAGAAAATTCAACGAACGTCACAACGTTGCAAAAATTTCTACTACATTTTGATTCCGTAGTAATACAATCACCCAGTTCAGTTCTGATGATTTTGAAACTTGGCTTCACTATTTATTATTGAAAGGTGTGTCTCCTCTTTCTATGGTCTAAGGTTCACCGTGTAGTGACGTAATCATAATCAGTATGAAGCGTTTCAGCGGGAATTTTGAAAACTATTTTCATTTAAGCATTTTCATTGGTATTTGCTATATTTTCTCCATAAAAATATTTTGTTCGTGTTTGTATAGGGCTTATCTACAAATTAAAATCATTTCCGAAAAATAGTCAACATCCCTATTGAGTTTCGGACACTGGCTATAAGAGTGATATTCAAACTTGGAATTTGAGGTTTCAAATCAGCATTTGTTTCACATAAGCGAGCCACTGTTTTTAGTGACTTATGAGAATGCAAGGTTTTTCACGAATTATGAAGCAAAAATGTTTCATTCTCATCGGATCGACATAATCACATCACACTATAAGAAAATAGCTAATGATTAACAGGAAGAAATAGGTAATTTCAGGAAGAAGTCCATAACTCAAAATGGAGTGTTAATATAAATATTAGAATAACACAAAATCTTACTCCACACTTTATTGTTCAAATCTAAGGACATGTTTCGGACCTATATAGATCCATCTTCAGCAAAACTGTAAGTATAAAGGGAAATTGTTCAACAGAGAATGACAGAAAAACAAACACATACTTACAAAAAATAAGAAGTAGGTACAATTAAAAAAGGAGGTGAAAAACGTCAATGAATAAAAACTTCCCGTACATACAGTAATAAACTATAGTCAAAAAACCTTTTTATAATAACAAATTGGCTGTCGTTCCGTCACACTAGAAATTATTATTAAATACACATTTTCAAAAAACCAATATGACGAAACAACGCCGACCCCTAGCCATCTGACTAGTGAAGCATAAGAAGTTAGCAGACATAAATAAAAGGAAACTACGAAGGTACGCAAGAATACTGTAACAACTAAAACAGATGGTAAATAATATGTAATAAAATAAAAGAGGAGTAGAAGTCAAGTCCAACAGATGTCGTGGGTGAAACCGAAAACTGAATTTCCAGAAAGTAATGGCAATGTCAACAAAAGTTCAGGGAACCGAAAAATTCAACACAATCAAACCGTGTCTGCTCGTTCAGAGAAGTTACACTTCCATCACTAACGGAAGAATTAATCTCCAGTATTTCTAGCAGATTAAGTTTGATACCTTTCTCACATATATGGAGAATTTTCAGATCCCTGTCAATATCAAACGAATGGCCCTCATTAATTATATGGTCCGCAAACGAGCTATTGGTAGAAACCGGAATAGCATTCCCAGCCGAGTGGTTCTCAACAATGCGTATGTGTTCATTTACTCTAGTCTTAATTTTCCTACCAGTTTGTCCAACATATACACTCCATTTTGAGTTATGGACTTCTTCATGAAATTAAGATTCGCTAGTCGAGCAGTACAAGTCCGAACTTTCAAGAAATTAGTTCTTCAGAGGAAAATGATTGGACTTGATATCTGGTTTAACATGGAATGTCTTAAGAGGAAAGTCACACCCCGATATGTGTCACTTACTGCAGGAATCAACAGCTTGTCATCGGAAAGAGCCATTTCAGTTGCCTGCAAGGTATGGATACGGCAGGAGATTAAGGCAAGATATGTGAAACTGGACGAGATCAATGACAGGATGAAGTGGTTGCACCTGAAGCTGTCAGATTTGTTGCACGGTCTGGAATGGGGATGTTTCTACAGTGATGTTTTGGACTACGTGGAGGATAAAGGTAGGGTCAAGTTCGGCAAATTAAAGAAAAAACTTGATGATTTGGTTCTTGGACGCTCCCATTCTGTTCGTTCAGAGAGAATTTTTTCTAATCACAAGTTTCATCCAAGAGTCCTCAATCTGTCTGATACTGTTTTTTCTCGTGATGAACAGATCCTATTGGATAGTGGTTTGAAATTTAACATCCGAAGGGATAAGAACTGTGAAGATTACAAGCTTCTAACAGTTGAATGTGAGCGAGCAATTGAAAATAATAAATACAATAATAAAAACTTAATAAGAAGTGATTTATCTAGAGTATTAAATAAAAATTACGCTTTGAGACCATCACGCACTTCTTCATCAGAGATTCATACTGCTCGCTCCCTCAAATTCAAGATCCGTAATGACAACTTAATTTTAACTAAGGCCGATAAGGGTAATTGTACAGTTATTTTGCCCAGATCGAGCTATGTTGAGAAGGTCTGCGAGTTTTTGAGTTCAGATGAATTCACAAAGTTGCGTACCAACCCGACCAACCGGTTCATTGGTAGAATCAAAGCAACCCTCAACATGTGTGAGGAGACGATACAATACTATGGTTTTTCAAAGCAGCGTTTGATCCTCATGAATCCATCTACTCCGATGTTATATGGTTTGCCTAAGATACATAAGCCGGAGATCCCAATACGTCCGGTGGTTTCATTTTGCAATTCGCCGGTCTCAAGGTTGGCATCGTGGCTTAACCATTTGATAAGGGATTTAACAAGTTTTTCAAATCCATTCTCCATCAAAAATTCGCTCGATCTCACCAGTAAGATCAAGAATCTTACATTACCGGATGACTCCATTTTGGTGTCCTTCGATGTAGTGAGCCTATTTCCCAGTATACCTTCTGATGAGTGTCTCAGGCTTGTCAGGGAGCTTTTATTTCAGTCGAACGTAAGGTTCTCGCATTGCTTGGATGTATGCACATTATTGGACCTTGTGCTCGATCAGAATTTCTTCCAATTTAATTCTGAATTCTTTAAACAGAATCGAGGGTTGGCTATGGGTTCCAATATTTCCCCGCTTCTGGCGGAAATCTTTATGAAACATGTTGAGTCTTTGTTACGTGAATTTCGATGCTACCACA
Source organism: Adalia decempunctata (assembly GCA_951802165.1). Lineage (NCBI taxonomy): Eukaryota > Metazoa > Arthropoda > Insecta > Coleoptera > Coccinellidae > Adalia > Adalia decempunctata. The sequence continues at coordinate 41,658,230 of OX637696.1, forward strand.
AGATAATGTGTTGGTATCGTTATGTTGATGACTGCTTCGTGTTCTTCAATGGAACAGTCGAAGAGCTGAACGGTTTGCTGGAATTTTTAAATTCGGTTCACCCATCTATAAGGTTTACCATGGAGTTGGAGTCGGAGCGAAGCATACCATTTTTGGATCTGCGAATCACTAGGTCGGTGGGGGGAAAGCTTGACTTCTCAATCTATAGGAAGCCCACCCACACTGATTTGATGATTCCTTCAAATAGTTGCCACCCAGTTGCACATAAATATGCAGCTTTGAATATGTTGTTCAACAGATTGTTCACAATCCCCATGTCCAGTGACAACTTCAAAAAAGAACTAAATATAATTAAACAGATTTCTTTGAACAATGGATACTCCCTTCAGGAAGTAAACAAATTATTTTATCGCCACGTATCCAAATTCCATAATAGAAATCTTCTACCTCAGCGTATTTGTGATCGAGAAGCTACCACTTTTGCAGCGTTACCGTTTCTGGGAAAAGTTTCGTATGACGTAAGAAATGTGTTGCAGAGATATAATAAGGATGTTATTATTTCCTTCTATACCTGCAATACAGTTGTCCAATTTTTGGGAAATTCGAAAGACCGCCTACCATTGGACCAAAGATCAGGAGTATACTCTGTGTCATGTTCATTCCCGGATTGTAACGCTGTATATGTTGGACAAACTGGTAGGAAAATTAAGACTAGAGTAAATGAACACATACGCATTGTTGAGAACCACTCGGCTGGGAATGCTATTCCGGTTTCTACCAATAGCTCGTTTGCGGACCATATAATTAATGAGGGCCATTCGTTTGATATTGACAGGGATCTGAAAATTCTCCATATATGTGAGAAAGGTATCAAACTTAATCTGCTAGAAATACTGGAGATTAATTCTTCCGTTAGTGATGGAAGTGTAACTTCTCTGAACGAGCAGACACGGTTTGATTGTGTTGAATTTTTCGGTTCCCTGAACTTTTGTTGACATTGCCATTACTTTCTGGAAATTCAGTTTTCGGTTTCACCCACGACATCTGTTGGACTTGACTTCTACTCCTCTTTTATTTTATTACATATTATTTACCATCTGTTTTAGTTGTTACAGTATTCTTGCGTACCTTCGTAGTTTCCTTTTATTTATGTCTGCTAACTTCTTATGCTTCACTAGTCAGATGGCTAGGGGTCGGCGTTGTTTCGTCATATTGGTTTTTTGAAAATGTGTATTTAATAATAATTTCTAGTGTGACGGAACGACAGCCAATTTGTTATTATAAAAAGGTTTTTTGACTATAGTTTATTACTGTATGTACGGGAAGTTTTTATTCATTGACGTTTTTCACCTCCTTTTTTAATTGTACCTACTTCTTATTTTTTGTAAGTATGTGTTTGTTTTTCTGTCATTCTCTCTGTTGAACAATTTCCCTTTATACTTACAGTTTTGCTGAAGATGGATCTATATAGGTCCGAAACATGTCCTTAGATTTGAACAATAAAGTGTGGAGTAAGATTTTGTGTTATTCTAATATTTAGGAAGAAATAGGGTTCGGAAAAGAATAAATTATTTTCAGAAAATTGCTGCTGTTTATTCAGATGTCAAAATATATGATGGAATAAATTTATTTACATAAAGTCCTCAGTTTGTACATTGTTTTCTGATACACGATTCAGGGCATGAAGTAAGTCTGAAAAATATATTTAAATAAATTCATTTGTGTGAACAGTTTGGCAATGAACATACCCCAGGAGATTCCTTGTACCAGCATTTCATTACTTCGAAAACGGTATTGCAAGGACTGGAGCCCCCTAAAGTGAGAAAAGATTTAAACAGTGATGCATGATGATTAACATACAGTATAAGAGGAAGAAGATATGTCAAATAGGCTTGGTGGGAAAACTCAACTCTTTGAGCTTGAATCTTACTACACTTACAAGACTGCTATAGAATAAGAACACTAGAACCACACCAAGTCGTTCATAAATTACCTTCAAATCACATTATTCCATTTGAGTTGAAGTAGAAGATTGATACCAATTCTGATAGAATAAAAAAAAATCATAACAGCTGTCAAAGGAAAAGTCAATGGGCGCGTTCATCCGACTAAGCAGCTACCACTACCGCTCCTTCAAACGTCAAAACCATATGATTTTTTCGATTCGTTGTGTCAAAATTACTAACTAATTTGACACAACGGATCGAAAAAATCATATGGTTTTGACGTTTGGAGGAGCGGTAGCGGTAGCTGCTTAGTCGGATGAACGCGCCCATTGATCTTGAATTATTTGCTACAGAATTATTTTTTAATTTTTTTTTCAAGTTTCCTAGGACTTGATATGACCATTATCCATTTAAATGCAATCAGGATCAATATATTTTCGAACGCTCGCATTTTGTCTATAACGGGTCATTTTTTTAGGGGTTTCATTAGACGTATTCGAGAAAGGAATTGCGATACAAATTCAAAATTTTGTATTTTTGTTTTAGAGTACATGAACTCAATTTGTGAACTATTTTCGAGCGGAATCTACTTCCGGTTCTACCGGAAACGAAAGCGAACTTCGTTATTTCAAATGCAACACCCTGTATATTTATATATATTCTTCGTTTAATCCTGCAATGATTTTATGCATGATGTGCCCGTGATCAAGCGATTGTTGAATTATAGCCTGATTCTCAAATTTTTTTACAGAAAGATTGTCACAAATTAGTATTCATATCTCCAAAATCTCTCATTGTAAGAATTTTTTTTCGCAACAGTGGAACAAAAGAAAGTATAAATTATGGGGAAATATTATACAGGCTGTTCTTACGTATTTTTATTGATCAAGGACATACAAAAATAATTAGGTACACTAGAATAGAATAATACATCAAAAGCCTGTCCTTTATTTGCAGCGAATTTGCCAAATAAACAAAGCAGAAAATGAATGATGACTAAATAAAAAAAATAAGAAAAATAAGTTTGAAACTATCGCAACAATTTTCCTAACAACAAAAAACTCTGAAAGAAATTTGATGATAGCTATTACAATTTATTTTCAAAAAGTTGGCCCCTTCCTCCAAACATTTTTGATTCTTCTAAGAACTTTGATTTTGCTAAAGATGTTAAATGTGGCTTTCTTTCCTCAAAAATACTGACTACCCTTTCTAATATTCTGTTATATTCACCATACATAAAGAACATATTTAATATATCACTGTTACTCTAATTCTGATTTTGCATATTGCCCGAATTCAAACAACAAGTAATGAGTTTGAATGTTCTCAACAATGCATTATAAATGAACTGACATATTCTAACTATTGACATAGCCTACTTGAAAATTATCTTGAAAAATCTATGATTAGACAAAGAAAACTGGATGTATTCCTGAATTTCGGATTTTATTCGATAACGGCAAAACTACTAATTTTAAAACATGAAATGTTAAGCACACCCTAACTAGTTTTTGACGAGCAATCGATCGGAATTATATGGTTACCATTTGAAAATAATGAGATGTTCCACTGTTCCAAAAAAAATGCGCACAATGAAGGATTTTGAAGATATAAACACCAATTTGTGACAATCTTTCTGTCAAAAAATTTGAGAATCAGGCTATAACTCAACAATCGCTGAAGTGGTTGCGCATATCATACATCAAATCATTGCAGAATTAATCGAAGTATTCAAATATGTACAAATATACAGGGTGTTGCATTTGAAATAACGAAGTTCACATCCGTTTACGGTAGAACCGGAAGTAGATTTCGCTTGAAAATATTTTACAAATTGAGTTCATGTACTCTAAAACAAAAACACAAAATTTTGAATTTGTATCGCAATTCCTTCCTCGTATACGTCTAATGAGACACTTAAAAAAATCCTCCGTATACTTGTTCTACTCAAACGAGAGATGAAACATTTTCGTCACGATGACTTTATTTTCCGAATTCTTAGCAAGAAATGATCATAATACAGGGTGTTTCACCATAAATTGGACAAACATATGGTGCCGTGTAGATGACACCGAGAAAGCCATTTTTGCCTCATGACATATAACCCGTTTTTGAAGCATAAGCGAGATAATAATAATAATAATATTTATTTGACTACGTATAACAATAAGTTTTGTAGCAGATCATTCAAAATACATATACAATAAAATTTCCACACATGCCTACAACCAACACATCAAAATTTAAAATTACAGGGTGTTCAATGGCAACTTTGAGCAATATTCTGATGTCTGTGGTGAGTTATGCGTGACATTTGAAATAAAGGTTTTTGGTCAAATCTTAGTATTTTTTAGAGCTCAATTCAACGGTGATGTCGAATTCTGGAAAAAATCAAAATGACGGAAAACCTGCAAAGTTGGAATTGGTTTTCCAATGTTACAACGCTCAGATTGCCAGGAACAATAGTCAGAGAAATCATATAATTGGTGATTTGGCAAATTGGTTTTCCCTGATTGCCGAAGTGGAACGCATTTTTTCATAATAGGTAGGTACTCGATTTTCTATGATTTTCAGTGCAAAATTTTTTCCAAATCTCGAACTCAACTTTTTTTTAAATGTCTTCAGCGAAAAAAAATCTCAACCAATTGTTTAAATTTTTCTTTGTGAAAACAGAATCAAAAAAATATTCATTGGTTTTCCTTTTGTAGCCTCCCAAAGATCCCGCTCGCAGTATTTTCATAATTTTTATTTAAAATACTGGTGATATAACGGAGCCCATAATGCTGATGAGCTGCCAGAATGAACAGGATAGAAATATAAATTTATCAACCAACAATTTTTTTCCATAAAACAGTTCGAGTAAGAATTTGATTTATTTTCTAAGTTTATAAATGTCCGTTACCAAAGCAACGCTAGTTAATCGAAAGTGGAAAGTTCGATTCTCACCACAATTTCCAGAATAAAATTTTCTTGGTTTAAAAATTCATTTTTCCATTTGCGTCATTCTGGCATTCCATTAGCCCAATTTTGGCCTTAGTACGGCTTCCAGATTTTTAAATAAAAATTATGAAAGAACTCCGAGAGTAGTTTCGGGAATGTATAACCAATGGATTTTTTTTTTCTGTTTTCACATCAGTATTCAGAATGAAAGGTGGTTCAACCATGAAAGATTCCAACAATTTCGGGTGAAATTGTATTTACACTGAAGACATCATGTAAAAAAAAGTTGAGTTCGAATTTTGGAAAAATTTGTTCACCTGAAATCTTGGAAATTCGAATACGTTGAAATAATGCTTTCCAAATTGGCAAACGGAGAAAAAAAAGTCCAACTTTGCAGGTTCCTCGCAACGAACGATATAATTTTTCATACGATTGGAAAATGAAGTATATCAGCATTATGCAAAATTTGGTTCGAATCTGTCAACCAAGAGCACATTATTTCAAGCAAATAAGGGGGAACTTCTCGAACCTGTGTTCATTGGAATAGGTTGTCATTGATTTCCTCTTTATTTTTCCGACAATTGAATAAATTCAATCGAAACAGAAACATCTCGAAAACAAACATTGAAATAAATCGGGCCATTGGAAAAGGTTCTCAAATTCAAAAAATTGAAGGTGAGTCGGAATGAAAAGGATATCTTATGAATAAAACTCACTTCGCTTGGAACATTTTCTCACGGCAGGGCCTGCCACAGCTTGCATTTCCGAAGGTAGAATAGCTAATGCTGCTTCTGGGTCGACAACACCTTCATCATCAACCTAATGAAGATTTGGAAAAAGACAATGTCATCGAATTATTGAAGAAAAAATCTTTCTTAACTTTAGATGCTTTCGAATCTAAAGCATACAATGATAGAGTTCTTATGCAAAACCATTCTTCAAGTCTCTTCAAATCAGGAACAATTGCATAACTTATAGTATATTCTAAAACCAGTTGCAGAATGGGCTCCTATTCCAATACGAATGCGAAATTTGCTCAAAAATATTTAATATTTTTTCAATTTTTTCGTTTTTGATATGATTGAGTATTCAATGCTGAATATATTTCTGTCGAAACCATTGTATTCATTCATAGATGCATAGAAATATACCTGGTGTTGGCACTGATTAGATTTTGTCTAAGACTTTCTTGTCGATCGAAAATCCGAGAATTTGTGCTGCTTTTCATTTCTCCCGAAAGGGATCGCGCTATTTGGCGTTGCCGCGACCAATAAGAATTGCGGATTTATTCCGGAACTAGACCAAAATCTGAAATCTAGAATGCCGTTTTGATCTACAAATTTTGGTCACGATTTTTAGTAAGGAGTCGTTACATCAGGTATTCTAAGCATCTATATTCAATATTCATTCTAATAGTTTTCAAAATATCGAAAAAAAAACCTGAAAAAAGTCAAATATTCATAGTCAGTATTATGTATGTTCATTTTTCTTATTCTGAACATCCTGAGTGTAAACCGTTTTCACGTCATCACTCGGGAATAACTGAATTTAGGAGCAAGAGCATCTGAGAGTGCTATCATTATTTTTCTCCGCAGAATCCAACGCAATAATAAGAAAATAGGGTTCTAATTTGAAAAACAGAAGTTATGGCCAATTTTGGATCACAGTTTTTGAAACGAAATTTGACACACCCTGTGATAATATTTATGAAATTGAAAAGATGCATGACCTTTCCACATTCTTTTACTTTGGAGTTGCGAAAACGGTTTACACTCAGGATGTTCAGAATAAGAAAAATGAACATAATACTGACCATGAATATTTTATTTTTTTTTCAGGTTTTTTTTCGATATTTTGAAAACTATTCGAAAGAATACAATGGTTTCAACAGAAATGTATTCAGCATTGAATACTTAATCATATCAGAAACGAAAACATTGAAAAAAAATAATTTTTGAGCAAATTTATTTTCACTCCCTGAATAACCGGAAGTCCTCTGGCTCTGAAAATATTTTAGGTCTGTAGAGAATTTCGAACAATATCATAATCCCAATTTTCAGATTTCAAATATGTCCAGTTCTCCAGAAACGTCTAATAGGCACTCGAACTTGGGACACCCTGTATATACGGGGTGGATTTTAAGGTCGGGCTTTTCTTTTGACAGGTGATAGAATTCATCAAAATAAGTCAAAAAATTTGGGAATCAATACCTTGATACTTCTCTCGCCTGCATCTCTCTGTTCCAGGTTCATGAACATCCGCGAACATTAGCGGAAATCTTGTTCTGTACAACTTATACGCTGAACTGGCATTTTGTTTTGATTCGCCATAAATTGAATAAACATAAACACTCGTACAATCTACACCGCACCCGAGTCATGTCAGTCATGTATGATAGGAGGCAAAAAACAAGAGATGTTGATATCTACGGATAAGCAGGCCAGGGAGCAGGTTCAGACTGAGGAATTTTCAGATTCACCTAGAAACTATAAAATTTTCTAATTTCATTTTCTCGAAACAGGGACATAATTCATATGAAAAATTTTGGGTAAAATGACTTGTTTTGATGAGTTCTACCATCTGTCAAAAGAAAAGCATCACCTTTAAATACACCCTGTATATACAGCGTGTTTCTGAATTGATGCATATAAGATTTCAAAGAGTGATTCCTTGTTCAAAATGAAGGGTAGTTCGTTATATAAATGTTGGGTCAAAAGTCATACGTTAGGGAGATATCGCGGTTCAAAGATGACGAAAAATGAAATTTAAGGAAAAACTTACGCAACGACTCGGATAGAATTAAATTCTCTTTAGTTAGAAACTTTTTCATATCCCGTATTTTTTACGTAAAGTGTACCGTTTTGAAATAAAAAAATGAAAAGTAAATCATTACGTGTCATGAAATGGCCATTCATTTCAGAACTGATTTAAATTTCATTTTTTTATTTCAAAACGATACATTTTACGAGAAAAATGCAATAAATGGAAGTGCTTCTGACCAAATCAGTCTATCCGAATTTAAATCCATCCAAATCGTTGCGTAAGTTTTTCTTTAAATTTAGTCAAGAAAAAAGATAGGGGTAGTCGACTTCAACCCCCTCCACTCATTCTAAAAATATGAAAAAATATCAAGAAAGTGTGGTTTCATAATATAAATATGTACTTCCCTGAAATATCGACATTATATCGTTTTTCGTTCTTAAGACAAAATAAAGAAATCATTTTTCCGCCATCTTTGAACCGCGATATCTCCCTAACGTTTGACTTTTGACCAAACATTCATAGCTCAAAGTACCATTCATTTTGAATAAGGAATCACCCTTCGAAATCTTTTGCATCAATTCATTTATTACAAAATAATAATTAGAAAATTTACAATGTTTTTATTTCCTACGTACTTTATTATTAATATATCGTGTCTTCAGATTGAATTACGCATACCTTACTATAGAGCTCTTTCGTCTAAACAAAAAGAATGCTCTTGTTGTGGTGGAATCGAATGTTTTTGGGACAATCACCCCCCATAACCAGAATCAACAAATACACATATCGACAAGTCTTGGTCCCCCTATGAACTCTCAGCTTTGTTGAATGTAACATGACATTTTTTTGTGTGTGGAACCTTCACTATCTCATCCCTCAAATGCAAAAACTAAACCAGCAAAAAATGTTTCCCGTTAATCACTTCCCAGCGAATAAAGAGAGTTGTAATATTGAGAATATTCCGTGGAAAACGCCGGGATATCCAATTTCTCAATTTGACCAAGCAAGAGTAGTAGCCCTACATCAAGAAGCTTCGTCGAACCACCCGATTGCGCAACGTTTGAATATTCTACGGACTTCAGTAAGGCGCATAGTGGACCTCTCGTGGAAACCGACATCGTTGCTCGGACACCGGTGCCTGGTCGACCCAGAGTAACGTCTGCAAAGTAATACCATTATATCGAAAATTTTACTCGAATTAATCGAATGATATCTGTAACAAACCTTCGAAGTAATTTTTCGAGGACCTATAGACTGGTAGTCTCAATCAGTACCAAGGAGACGGGTTGCATTCGTCAAATTCAAGAGCAAGAAGACTTTTGAGACTACCTGGGCTATCAGCTGGACATAGAGCTACTCGTCGGCAATGGGCCTAACACCACTAAGACTAGCTTTCACCACAATGGCGCAGCGTACTTTTTTTCGGACGAGTTACGATTATGTTTACGAAGTGATTTAGTGATAGTCGACGATAAAGGGTTTGGAGAGGTCCAGGCAGACTTATGCCGGCCACTCACGAGGCTACAGAGACGGGCGTTTTATGGCCTTTTATGACACTTTAAGAGCCCTTGACCAATCACGGAGACTCTTTTCGCACGTGGCCTTAGAAACCATCATAAAACGCCCGTCTCGGAAGCCTCGTGAGTGGCCGGCATTAGAGCTACTCAATTTCGCCCAGGAAGTTGTGCCCTTTCAAGGTTGGTTGATAATGTGCTGGAGGAGTATAATGTTCGACCGCCGTACCCCCTTTATTATTTTTGAACGAACAATGACAGCTGTCATCTGCGTAAAAAACATCATCCTTGCTTCGCTGTGCAACGAGAAGAATTTTATTTATCAGGATGATAACGCCCCACCCCACCGCACAAGGAGGGTTCAAAACATTCTTCAAGAGAACAATATCCAGAGAATGAACTTGCCAGCAAACCCACCGGACATTAATCCAATTGAGCACTATGGGATTACTTTAGGAGAGCTATATCCAATCGCCAAAACCCACCTTCAACTTTTCAGGAATTGTGTTTAGTCCTACAGGAAAAACGCAACGATATGCCTGACAATTTCACTAATGACTTGATTCGTGGGATGCCCAGGCGTATTAGGCAGTTGATTGAAAGATAATACGGTCTATAGAATTTGGATTCAGTTGTGGAATTACTATTATCAATTCAAAATACACTGCGCAAAAAAATTAACGCACATTCTGAAAATCTCAATTTTAATGAAAGTTAACTCTACATTGACTTTATAACTTATTTTGTCTCGGGAAGGTTTTGAATGAAACAAGACACATTAAATGGAAGAAAAATTCAGAATTTCAACGAATCTTATGTGAAAGAAGAGAAATGAACAATTTTCAAAATACTGAAATGCTGATAAGTGATTTAATACTTGATATTTCCACCCCTTGCGTTAATTACAGCTCGGCAACGACGGTTCATCCTCAAAATGAGTGATCTTAAAATGTTCCGATCTAATCCTTCCCAGATTTCTCCGAGTTGGATTCCTAAGTCATTAAGAGTAGCTGGATGATTTTCTGAACTTCTCAGCCTTCTATTGAGGTTGTCCCAAACCTGCTCAATCGGATTGAGATCTGGACTTCTTGCTGGCCATTCCATTCGGGAGACGTCAACTTCTTCAAGGTACTCCTGAACGATGCGCGCACGATGGGGTCTGGCATTATCGTCCATAAAAATGAAATTTTCACCAATGTATGGGGCAAATGGCACTACATGCTCTTCAATTCAAGAATGTTCCTTATATACTTATCAGCATTCATAGCTCCATTATCAACGACCACTAGGTCTGTGCGAGCAGTCAAAGATATTCCACCCCATACCATAATCGATCCTCCCCCGAAACCAGTAGTATTCAGGAAATTGCACTGAGCATATCATTCATGTGGACGTCTGTATACAAGGGAACGTCGATCACAATGGTAGAGGCAGAATCGAGACTCATCAATGGATATGCTCTCTCGCGAAATCCAAACGCGCCCTTCGATGGGCTGGGGTAAGAGCTGGGCCACTTGCCGCGACACGAGGCCTTAACCTTAAATCATATTCTCTGAGGCGATTTCTTATTGTCTGAGTGCTAATTTGCACCTCATGAGTTTGCTCAAGCTGATTTTGAAGGAGGCGAGCGGTTGCAAACCGTTGTCTCAACGAAGAAACTCTCAAGTAACGTTCTTGAATGGCAGTTGTTACCCGTGGTCTACCCTGTCCTGGTCTTCGGACATTCATACCTGTCTCCCTGAATCGCTGCAACATTCTGGACACACTTGTAAAGGAAACTCCAAACCTTTCTGCAATTATTGTGTATGTCCACCCTTCTTCTCGCAAAACTACCGCTTGGGCACATTCCTCTTGGGTCAAATTGCGTGTTTCGCTTTGCATAGCGATCGAGTGTAGAAAATCAAACGAAAGGAAAACTATTGATCACTAGAATGGATCGAGAACAACTGATTTTATAATGGAGCCAATACATTCAAAATCTGATAATATCATCTTTTTTTATTCCTGCTGGGAGAAAACATCTGTATTGAAGAAAAACGTTGAAAGTGGATAACATATGCATGCATAATTCTGATAAAAATAATTATCATTAAGAACACCTTCAGTTGTAGAATAAATTTGAGATTTCCATAATGTGCGTTAATTTTTTTGCGCAGTGTATTTCAAGATAATCAATAAGTTTAGATTTTTGTCTAATTTTTCCTGATTTGTCTCATCCTGCATGAAGCAAATAGTAACAAGAAATGATTTTCGACCAAATATGTTGCAGTTGGAATGTAGGAAAATAGTCATCTCATTTCCAGAACATAGATTGTTTATTTATTGAGAAACCTAGGGGGGACTTTTGGACGATGTTTTTATATGAATGAAAAAAAGTCTCGTGTTCAAGGGTATTAAAATTTCCAAAAAGATGGCCAAAAAGACAAACTCAATAATCGCCACAAGCAAAAGGACAATTCCTACCATTACTTTTTCCACATGAAAACTAAGTGAGGGCTGATATATCCCACCAATGAAAGATTACATTTGCAAGAAAGAAATTGAATCTAAAATTTGAAATACTTCTCATCTACTAGACTTGAAGGATGAACTGCCAGGTTAGGACTTCAACATTGAAGATTAAGATATGAAGCTTTATACAAACAATGAAATTATAAAATGAAAATTGTCCAGAAATGTTGATTATAATGGATCAATTTACATTCACATTTAGATTAACAATTTCTGGTTCTTATGGCAGATTTGCTCAAGCATCCTTACATAATAATTGTATACTCACGATAGCCATTTGATCCAAGAGACATTTCGAGTAACACATCAAATTTTGGTCTTCTGCAAAATCTCCATTTTGAGCTTTGGTGATTAGAACTGAAAACATCATTGAAAGTCATAATAGCCATGATAGAATAAATATGCTTACTTTCATCTACCCCAACTTCACCAACGCATGTGTTATGAAGATTATTTATCAAATCTTGCATTTCTTCATCAAGTCCCTAGAGAAATTCAATTTTGGAATATTTTATTATCGTATCGTACTTTGAACTTACCGAAACATAAGACAAGATGGCTATTGATAGAACGAAAACAGTTGAGTGCATTTTACCTCGCACTATAACCGAATTGTGAATGAATGAATAATGAAAACAAATTTATACTGAAATTTTGACATTGACTATGAATTAAATCATATGCCTCGAATATGAAAATTTTACAAATGCAATGGTGTACCTGTGATCAGATAGAAAATTAATTGTCATTTGTGTCAAGTCGTGCATGTAAATACCTATTTGAATATTTCTTTATTTCCGCTAAACAGCTAAACATCAACGTATGAATGGGATAGAATATTTGAAATTGGAAGAGCAGCATCAAATGAAAAGCAAGTGTTTAGAAACTGATCAAAGTTGAAACGCCGTTGCCTAAATACCAAATAGAAGCAAATTATTCGGTCCAAAAAGTATTGCCGATATACAATTATTACATCATAATATGTAAACTTGCAATAATCTTTTCATTACACCGCTCTGAAAACCCTATCAAAACATGTCGATTCAGGGCACCGAAAGTGACCCTTTTCCGTGCGCTGAGACATAGATGCATCTATGCTGAGACACAAAGCAACGATTGCGTGATGACAGTAGATGTCAGTGTTTCGAATAATTATTGTTTTACAATATCGAAATGCTTTCTGTCGAAGAATAAATATCGTTGGATTGTTTTCAGAGAGGTGTAATGAAAAATATCGTTCATTACACGTCCAGAAAGGCTTTTTCCGTGCTTGCACAAATTCCCGTGTTCGGCTCCGCCTCACACGGGAACTCTTCGCGCGCACACGGAAAAAGCTTACTTTCTGGACTAGTAATGAAATATACTATTTCGTTACTTATTCCGTGAATTTCATCCTCTTGTCTCAATGCGATAGTGTTGGTAGTTTGACGTTTTCAAGTTATTTGTGTTTGAAGGTGATGATGGACATATCTTACTATCTACTAGTTTTAGTAATAAGAACATCGATTTTCATATGTAATACCACTACATGAGCGAAATTTCCGAAAAGCAACAAACTTGAATATTACAAGAGAGAAATTTTACCTGCTTAAATTTCATCTCGTGTGGTATTCGACATGAGTATTTCACGAGAAAATATGTCGTACAGTAGTAATATGGTCACATTTGACACGGATTGCGTTATATTCATATAAATAAATAAATAAATAAATAAATAAATAAATAAATGAATAGTAATTCATTATAGATTAACTAAACGTTGTTTGTTTTCTCTATGATATTCATTTCCGAAGCTGAATGAATTTGAGAAACGTCAAAAATTTTATCATATACTCCATTCACTATTGTAAAGTATCGCGGTTTGCCATGGAATTCTGACACATTTCACCGCGTATATTTTCAAAATGTTAGGTTTTGGTCATTCCTCTGTCCAATATTCTAGATCTTGTAGAATATCTTTGCCTCTGTCAGATACACCCGCAACGTTGTCGTTTCTGCATTTAAATCGTAGTAATTACGTATTTATCAAAATGTTAATTTACTTTGGGAAAATATAATGTGAATTCAATAATTAAGACCTGGCGAATGCTAAAGAAACCTTTTTTTCTCTGCTAATACTGGAAATATTTCACGTATATAAACATGATAGGAAAATTCCGTTATGCTAATTTCACTGAAAAATAATGGACAGAATAGTCCGTTACTTTGTGATAGTTCAGTCGGAAAAAGAATGACAGTACTCGAATAACCCAGCAAAACGAACGGAACAGACGAACCTATGGGATTCCCCGCTTTTCAAAATTCTCAAGAAATACCTACAGAAGACATTTAAAGATTTAAATACCTTTTTGCACTACTTGAAATACTCCAGCATGAAAATGTAGTATGTAGTTCTACGAAACTTGCGTCACAGTTAAACCTTATATGAGAAGAACCACGGCCTACTTCATCCCCTTCAGAAGACCGTGGAAGAACTAACTCCATTTATAAAGGTAAAAAAAGGTAAATAGAAAGTAGACTTGGCAATGTCGCTTGATTTTCACGAGTGCCAACCTGCGTCAGTTTTAAGTGGAAGAACTTGATAAACCTAAATCAAGGCTAACCGCGATACTTTATAAATGTGAATGGAGTATATGTAATACCACTAGAAATGGAATTTTGCCGGCAAAATTTCTCGATTGTGATATGAAAGTTGGTTGCTCGGAAATTTCGCGAATGACATTTGTATCAAAATCACGAGCCGTCAGGCGAAAAGCAACAAACTTGAATATCACTAGAGAGAAATTTTACCTGCTTATATTTCATCTCGAGTGGTATTCGACATTACTATTTCACGAGCAAATATGTAATATGGTCACATTTGACACGTATTGGGCTTTGCAAAACTCATCTTTTGCAGAGCAACACTCTTCCTGCCGCCAGGCGCAGGCGGAAAAGTAAGTCATATAGTGCGTTCCACTTGGTGCTCACAATGCTCACGCTCACGACCGCTGTTTATCCCATTCCACATGCTCGCGATCGTTGCGATCAAACATTCAAGTGGAACGGGCTAGATTGGCATTGGCCTGATACATCAGTCTTTAGCAGGCCGTGACCAAATTATCATCCCCACTCCTCGAACGACCGCAAAGACCCAAGTCTTGGGATGGGTCGTTGTGAGCTTGGCGTGGGCGAAAACAATGACGTCATGAGTGACGTATTCGCCGCGTCCACAACGACCGTAGTCGCCATGTGGAACGGCCAAAGGAGCGTTTTGATCGTTGTGAGCGCCAAGTGGAACGCACTAATAGTTGATATAGCCTCTATTTCTCTTCCTAGGCGGAGTAATAGAACTTTTCGATCATGCTGTCAGTCGAAAAATGACGTTAGCATACGTTTGCGAATAAAATCATTTTTGAATATTTCTAACGAAAAACTCTGCATCTCGTTAAGATTAAAAACATTTTTAAAGACAAGCTTTCATGATAACAACACTCATCCGCCATTTTGAAGCCGCCATCTTGAATTCCTCAATTTTGAAGAATCGTAATTTCCGACCCAAAAAACCTCCATATACCAATTTTGAATAGAATCTTGAATTTTCCAATTCTGACAAAAGAATAATCAGTGTCGAACTCAAAACCCCCCAGATACTTATTTCGAATGGAATCGGATCATAATTACAAAACTCATCTGCCATTTTGGAGCCGCCATTTTGTTTTTTTCAATAACAAATATTTCATGATGCATTGTCACCAGAATAATGTACACTTGCCAAATTTCAAATCAATCGGACGATTAGAAGTGTATCATATTTAACCTGCAAGATTTGATTACAGACAGACAGACACCGAGACAGGTGAAACTAAATAAAAGCTTGTAAAAATGAATTGAAATGAAAAAATATGTCTCCAAACCAAATCACTCAATTCGGCTCAAATTACTCATAATATATCAATGAAATAGATAAAATGTGATGCCCAAAAAAATCGTCATTATCGTGCCATTGGAAGATCAGGAAATTGTTTTTATCTGGAATATGTACAAGTAACAAATATAACTACAATAAGTAACCACGAATCATTCTCGCGCTCCCATCAGTTTGCATTAATTTTATGTGAAAATTCACATTATGGCTTGCTGGAGAAGCAAATGAGAGATACGCCATCTAGCTTCGAACTGGTGACTTCGAAAGGGAATTGTTGGTCTGATTCTCAACTAGATGTCGCCATGATGTAGTTTCTGCTCATGACTACCTTGAGTTTTGTTCTTAGAGGACCTACGTTCCATTCCTATTCTCATCGAAGTTGAGTTGTGTTGCTCTGATGGGATCCAAAACAAATTAAATTTCAACACAGCGTTGCCACATAATTCGTATTGTTAGTGTTTTAACGGGTTCATCAAAATTCTTATAGCAACCGCTGTGTTCAATTTAGAATAACGAAATTTTTACATTAGTTAGCTTAAGGTATCAGCTTCATCATTCGGTGAACATCTGAAGATTTTTTTGTACAGAGTGTCTTATATAAATTAACCAATGTACTCAAATTAAATATAAAATATCTCGATTTTTTCAAATGAAACACCCTGTTTGTTTTTCAAATGTCTACATTTTCACAAAGTATGTCCCATACTTAAACCGCTCTTTTTGAGATATATTCTGTAAGAAAACGACGCCAATAAAAGAGGATCATTTAAAAAAAATTTGTGTGATCGCATGAACTGAGTCGTTCTCAAATTACCTTCACTATTACTTATTATCTTTTGCAACAATGTATGAGAAAATACTGTACTCCCGAATGAGTTCCAGACAATTATAGTCAAGCTGTAAGGAACTATTTATAATTTAGATGAACGATTTCCAAATAAATGAATAGGTAGGGGTGGACCAGTGCAATATGGCCACCCAAGTCCCTGGATTTGACGATGATGGATTTCTTCTTTTGGTGATATGTAACGGAGAAAGTATACCTAATGACACCAACCACAAAAGGAAATATGTAGTTACGATTTGGAGAGGTTATACGAACAATAACACGCAATTTGTTTGAAAAATTGAGTCGTGAATTTTTAAAAAGGATTGATGCTTTCGCAGGAAACGAAGGGAGCCGTATTGAAAATAGTTTGTAGTCTAGTTTTCATTTAATGTTGAAACATGTTTGAATTTTTATCAGTTACAGTTAGTTGTATTACATATAGTTCTTAGTATAACATACAGACATACATAGTACAGACGATTTTATTGCCATCGTCAGGCCACAAGTCGTCATAAGGGCCACTGCCTGTCTACAAAGCAGAGGCGACCATTTTGAGCAATTTTTATGATAAATTTGTTAGTTTGATCATTAAAAGTAATCAAAAGTACAGTACTGAATTTTCATTTTATTTCATCCATTTTCATAAGGGTCATCATGTTCAAACATTAACTCTGAAATTATGTGACATAGAGATATGATGTGGGTGTCGTTTTGTAGCTGATATCCTAGCGTGTTAGATCATTGAAAAAAATTTTACTTCAATGTGCTAGTCTTTTCACTATTGAGGATTTACTAAAAAATTTAGTAAATTTTTTGACTGAATTCTTTTAAAGTATTTTTTTATGACATTTTTGAGTTGAATGTTTCAATGTTGTTCTACTTCAATGAAAGGTGGTAGTTTTCTCTTTCAAAAACATTTTTTTCACATTCGTAGGACCTTTATGTTCAAAGAAATCGATATCATTTGAAAGGGTCAACTAAAATAAAAAATTAATTTGAAATGGCGGCTATTACAAAAATAGGAGGGTAAACTCCCTAATGTGGTTGTTTTTGTCGATAAAATTAGGTAAATTTGATGCCCTTAAAATATCGCTAAGTCCTACCGAAACACACTATGTATACCTATGTATACTCCATTCACTTTTATAAAGTATCCCCCTTAGCCATGATTTAGGTTTATCAATACTAAGATTTTTATGTAGAAACGACAACGTTGTGGGCGTATCTGACAGGGGAATGACCATAGTCCATAACCTAACATTTTCAAAATATAAGCGGTGAAATGTGTCAGAATTCCATGGCCAACCGGGATATTTCATGAAAGTGAATGGAGTATGTATATTCCAGTGGCGCACCCAGAAATTTTTTTCGGGGGGGGCTGCTCAAGAGTAATCAGGTTTTTGTAAGTTATATAATTTAAAAAATGCGCCGCAAGCGAAAACCTTCTTAAGGGGCACTATCACCTTTTGAATCGTGGTAAATCTCCATTCACAAGTGCTCTCTTTATTTCACGAGTAAGTACCCTAATTTACGACGTAGAGACTTGATTTTTTTTTAACTTGAAGTTGAAGAACGTCCCGAGGGCGAATAATTTTCTTTTTTTCGATTTAATTAGTTTTTCAATTAAAAAAAACAGGGTAATCGTTAGATCAGGGGTTATTGAATATGTTTTTCGTTTTTCATGAGTACAAGCTATATTTTTTAAATAATCATCATGAAAATTTTTGTAGTTCATAGAAGATTAAATTGCCGAGGGCAAATAGTTGCGCTTTTTTCCAAAAAATGATGAATAACCTTCGGAAAAAAATCATTGAGTGTAGTTTCCAAAACGCTGAAGTTCAACCTGTTTTTTTATTGATAAACTAATTAAATCGAAAAAATCGCATCCAATTGCCCTCGGCACTTTAATCTTCTATGAACTACAAAAATTTTCATGATGATTATTTCAAAAATATAGCTTGTACGCATGAAAAACGAAAAACATATTCAATAACCCCAGATCTAACGATTACCCTGGGTTTTTCAATTGAAAAACTAAGTAAATCGAAAAAAAGAAAACAATTTGCCCTAGGGACGTTCTTCAACTTCAATTTAAAAAAAAAATCAAGTCTCTACGTCGTGAATTAGGGTAGTTACTCGTGAAATAAAGAGACCACTTTTGAATGGAGATATACCACGATTCAAAAGGTGATTCTGCCCCTTAAGTAATGGATATATCGCATTCATTATTTTGGGAAGACATTATAAAAAAGCTTGCTTTAAAAAATGCATATTTTATTTTTTTTCACAAATACTAAGTAAAGGGGGTATAAGAGGACACGCCTAAAACTTGATTAATCATTCTACAGAAATAAAAAAACTCGAAAACGACGAAAACAATCCCTTATTTTTGAGGAATTGAAACATAAGATACAAAATATACTTAAACATTCTTAACTGAAAATGAAAATAGTAAAATTGAATGAATAATATAACAGGACAAGATGACCGAAGAGCTAACGGAGGGTGCAATATTCCCAATTTCCAGATATACGCGCCAACAGACATGACAGAGCCAGCACGCGCCTTTCGTAATAGTAATAGCCGCAACGCAGCGACAAGCAGTGACACACGATGTCTTAGGCCACAACATACAGTTTTGCATATCGAATAGGATGCGCGTAAAAATATCAATCCCTATTTCTATCTCTAAAGGAAATGTTTAAGTTTCCATTCTGTTCTAAAATAATTATTATTACTTTTAGAAAAATAATAAGATGGAAATATTTGAATTACTTTTTATTTGTCACAGCTCGGGGGGGGCTGCAGCCCGACAGCCCCCCCCCTCGGTGCGCCACTGTAGTATATTCATAACTTCAGTAATTCTCAACCCAAAGTTGTAAATCGAGGTTTTCGAGAACTCTCATTTAGAAAACCATATTTGCATCTCCCGAGGAGTGAGAATTCGGAACCTACCAGCATGAAGTTAGCCATATCGACACACTGCGCCGGAAAAGTGCGCAATCGTGTGCGGCGCCTTTGACATAAAATACGAAAACGATATTCGGCACCGTAAATTCCGGAAAATCAATAGTCGTGTTGTCACTCTGCTGCAGTTTTCCCGATCTCAGTAAGTCCTCGATTTATTATATTATTATGTGTCATGGAATTTTTCCAACATTTTCCAATGGTGGAAGCTACAATCTAACTGTTTCTTTCAAATCATCTCAATATGTTGCGTATTTTCCGAGTTTTCTTGTTTGGCTTTTCCACTTCTTCGAGGGCGTATGTTTGAATATGTTTAGAATTTTCTAGAAAAGTAAGTATTGTTTTCGTGTTTGGACAGGGCTGGAAGGAATAGAATACTAGGTGCTTCAAAACAAGCACGTATTATTTGAGATAGTATTTTTAAGTTCAAGCAGTTTTGCGTTACAAAAAGTGTGCCACAATATTTGTGTCCCAAATTTCTCTTGATTCTTCGTAAAATATAATTACTAAGCTTCTTCGTGTGTTATGTGAAACTTGCAGAGTTGTTATTAATTCGAAAACACTAAATTTCTAGGAACATATTGTTAGAAGTCATAATCGCTTCGTGTAAACACATTTTGCTCTCTGAAATTGGGAAAGGAATTATTCTTATTATAACAAATATATTTTCGCAAAAGGAAGCCTTTCTTCTGAATTTATCCTAACAAATTGCCACCATGTAACTTTTTCGTTCCAGATAATAATACAATATAGCTTTCTGGCTGAAGAATTTTATTGAAAACCTCCAGTGAATTGCTAGCGCATTCACCAAATTGAAAAAAAAATTATTCAGTACTTTCCAGTCTTTTCTCTTTAACATAAATATAAGAAGCAGAGATACCGTTCATGAGAATTTGCGAATGACATGTTCGCAATTTGATTGTACGTGTAGGTTTCCTGAATTTCATCAAATTAAAGATGTGAATTGCACGGGAAAACCTTAATTTATCGAACGAATCTAATCACCATTCGATGGATTACAAGCTCATTAAAGACTGAAATTATGATGCTAGTAAATGAATAATAACGCTTAATATAGGTTATGTTCGAATATCCCGGAAAACAACAAATTAGTGCTTTCGATATCGCAGCTAAGTAATAATTTTTTTCGTTGATGGAAGATGGAACATGCAGCATTAACCTGTAACCTGCCCTCATGTTCATTGAAAGTTTGAAAGGTCATAATGTTGCAAATTTTGTAGTTTGCTGAAAATGGTTTCGTAATTATCTGATAATTCTTCAGTATCTTCATTTTCAAGTCATCTGTAAAATCAAATGAAAGTTTTTAAACTTCCTTTGGAAGGTAGTTTTTCGAGTGTTTCATTAGTCGTATTCGAGAAAGGAATTTTGAAACAAATCCAAGAATCTGTATTTTCGTTTTAGAGTTCATGAATTTGAATTGTAAAATATTTTACACCGGAATCTACTTCCGGTTTTACCGAAAACGAATGTAAACTTTGTTATTTCCAATGTAACACATGTTGAGTTACAGCCTGATTGTCAATCTATTGACAGAAAGAGTGTCACAAATTAGTATTTATATCTCAAAAATCTGCATGAGATGTTTTGCACACTCTAACATTAGATTGTTTCCATTTGAAAAAAATGAGATTTCATAGTTTTATTGAGGCCCACTTTGAAGCTCTGTTTCAGGCAGCTTGTACAATATTGTCAATATTTCCTCATAATTCCTTAGAAGCAGTATCAGCGTTCTTTCTTCTGTTCCACTGTTGCGAAAAAAAATTCTTATAATCAGGGATTTTGGAGACATAAACACTCATTTATCTACTCCCATGGAATAAAATATTCATTATTCAACAGATTTTGAGCTATAATAGAACCTATCCACAAACCAACAACGTTAGTTATAATGATAACTTACGCCTATAACTCACTCTAATACAAATAGGAAAAATGAAGCTTACGAAGATAAAAAAAGTAGGATCAATCGGGAACTCTATTCAAGACATCAAGGTAACGTTCTCGCCATCCATTTCTATATTTCCTTTGGTCTGAATATCCAAAGATTCTCGAGCGGAAAATTTGGAAAATTGAAATTTTCAGGTTAAGTTCGTGAATATGGGGTTCTAACTTTTGATTTTTTTGATCGTATCTAAACTACAGTTTAAATTGAGATGAAATTCCGCTTTTCGATGAAGAATGACGTAAAAATGAAGTAGTATCCAAAATTTTATCTAGTTCACCTAACCAGAACAATATGGAATAATCGAATAAAAAAATCCAATATTTCTGTAACAACTGAGTTGAGAAAATTTATTTTCGAAAAAAAAATTAATCTTTGTATTCTTTCGAACCTAATCTGAAATTTCGACAGCTGAAATCTTACGTCATAAACGGATAATATGTTCTCTATATCAATCAATTGACGTCATGCTCCACAACATAGGTGTCATTTGTGTTATCTGTAAAAAGCTATTTTGCAAATATTGAATACATTTTTATGACAGAGTCGATTTTCAGAATGCAGTTGATGGATATTTTCACTTTATGCGGAAATGGAATCCATCGATAAAGGAAAAAATGAAACAGTTTCGTTCATTCGATTTGCCAAATAACCCATACAGCACACGACATCCATTGGACGTCCATTTTACGACCATATCAAGTCCAAACGTCCATGGACGTTGAATGGATGTCCATTGTACTTACAATTGTTGACGTCCATTGGTTGTTACGAACGTACGTCCATTGTACATACATATAATGTCCAAAAATATATATGAATTCTCTGTTTGAATCTCATATTTTTTCTCTGTTCCAAATGAAAATCAATAGTATTTCCAAACACAATCTTGAAACGAAATTTGATGAATGGTGCATTTTGTTCGTCCAGTTAATGTACATTTCTGGACGTCCATTGTACATCCAACAGTGAACATTCATTGTACGTCCAATGCAGATACATTATTAATGGTGCATATTTTGTTGGTCCAGTTAATGTACATTTCTGGACTTCCATTGCACATCCAAAAGTGAACATTCATTGTACGTCCAATTCAGATACATTATTAATGTTACATATTTTGTTGGTCCAGTTAATGTACATTTCTTGACGTCCATTGTACATCCAACAGTGAGCATTCATTGTACGTCCAATTCAGATACATTATAGACAATTCGCAGATGAGCGCCATATTGGCCATGTTTCAGAACAAGACGAAAGTTAATTCCAGAAGAAATTATTCCAAAAAGAAAATAATTCAGTAAAACTAAGATAAATCAGATCTCAGTTTTACTGATTAATTTCCTTTTGGAATAATTCCTTCTAGAATAAACTTTCGTTGGATAATTATTATTTTCGGACATGCCGATAAGTATGAACGATTCTCACGCTCCCGGCTTGCATGTTTCATATGTGAAAACTCACATTCTTGCTTGCTGAGGAGAAATATAGTGACTATATCACCATATAGTCACTGTAAGGAGAAAATGTGAGATACGAGTATGCCATCTATCTTCGTCCGCGTAACTTCGAGAGCGAATTGTTTGTCTAATTCTTAACTAGATGTCGCCATGTGGTAGTCTTTCCCCAAAACGACCTTCCCTTTTCTTTTAAGAGGACCTTCGTTCCGCTACGATGATATAATTAACTCCGGAGATCCGTACAAGATCTTGAAGTGATGAGGATGGAACCTTCGCTAGGTGCATGGAATCTGGATGATGAAGTGTGGCAAGCTGACACGATTGAGTCAGATCCCATTGTTATGTTATACTGTTATAGGTATATCTAGTAACGCCGTATCTGAATCTGATGAATTTCAGTGTTACTCATTAAATTTCATGGATTTGAATCACGTTGAAGATTTGTTTATATTATTAATAATAATGCATTCCTTATCTTGTGGTGGATGATATTAACAGTTTTTGAAAGTGAAGCATAGACCGATATTTGCAGGTTACGCACAATAAACATCCATTGGACTTGAATTGTACGTCCATTGGATAAATAATGTACCAATTCTGGACATCCAATGGATGTCTCGAACATCCATAATAAACGTCCATTGATCATCCAATGTACGTACATGTGCATCCAATGTACGTACAATGGATGTCCAAGATAGGCACAATGTACATCCATTGGACGTTATCTGGGCTTGAATTGTACGTCCAAAGTGGTGTCCTGGACGTCCCATGAACGTCCATTGGATGAACTATGTACCAATTCTGGACATCCGATGGATGTCTCGAACATCCATAATAAACATCCATTGTTCGTCCATTGTGCGTACATGTGCTGTGTGGGAACCTGACTGATGATGTGAGCGTTTGGCCTCGAAATGGGTGTAATTATTGACCATTTTTTTTCTATATACAATAGAAGAGGAAATGAGGGTCTAAAATCCATGTTGAACTGAAATATTTGCAATAGAAAATTAGAAAGTGAAAACTCTGCAACATCCTTATTAAATACAGTAATAGAGACAAATTTATCTGAATAATTATATTACAGTATACTTTTATTTTCGAAGATTCAGAATTCAGTTTCACAGCCTCAAATGTAGATACGTAAAAATACTATGTTCGTACAAATTGTTTCATTTTTTATATATGGACACGAAATCACGAAAGGGAGAAATTCTATTTCTTGCAATTATCTAGTGGAAAGAGTAAACTTTCGCAGTCACCCTTCAAGATTTTTTCATGGACCCCAGCAGCAAAAAAAATATTATCACCTGATGCATACAATTGATTATGCAGTGTGTAACCAACCACCTTTTCGGATTCGGATAATAAATGCTCAAGCGCAAGCGACAATAGGTTTAACTAGAGCACTATAAAGATAGGTGTGCTAGATAGACCTGGCTCTATGGTTGACTGGGTCCAACCATAGACTTGAAAATTACAGGACTCGCAACATTTTCATCGCCATCTGTCGGGGTGATACACCAACATAAACAATAAAATATTATAAATTTGACTATTAGATGCCGCGGCATTATTCTACCACCACGAACCTAACATATTTCCAATGTTTTTCATGTGAGCATGCCGAAAAAAGTCACCACAAGATCTCATATGCTCATTCTATTACAGATTTCATTTCTTTCGATTACAGATTTCATTTCATTCGAAGGGATCTGTAATTTTCGAGTCTATGGTTGGACCCAACATGGCGGTTTCTGATATACTCCCCTCTATAGAGCCTTAGTTTGACAAGTTTGTGGCGCCTTGACTAGAACCCTCCACTTATACCGATAGATAGAGACATAAGGGAAACCGCTCTGTCCGCTCTCACAAGCGGCCTCTACACCAAAACCAACATGCCTATCTAACAGGAAAATCCTGCGAGACAGCTCTTCACCATCTCGTTTGAAGAGTTTCTGGCAAACAAGGAAACCGCACTATGAGTTTTCCTAGATATCGAAGGAGCTTTCGACAACACCTCTTTTGAAAGCTTGGTCTCTGCGGCTACTCGACGAGGCATTGATGAGACCACTTGTAGGTGGATACGCTCAATGCTTCATAACAGACTGGTCCAGGCCAACATGCTCGAGAAGAAACTGCGGGTCGAAATTGCCAAAGGTACCTCACAGGGGGGTATACTATCCCTTCTTCTGTGGGACATGGTGGTGGATGAACTGCCAACCTCCCTGAATAACGAAGGGTATCATTCAAGCATTCTACGCAGACGACATAGTCATACTCGTCAAGGGAAAATACACCGGAGTAACCTCAGAACTTATGCGAAACGCACTGAGGAATGGTGCAACAGGAGAGCCTAAGGCAATTCCGAACAAAACAGCACTCATTCCCTTCACTCGCAAAATAAACATGGCAGATCTCACACCTCCCAGATTCTTTGGCGAAACTTTACAAGTTGTAGAACAGGTGAAATACCTTGGGCTGATTCTCGATAAGAAACTAACCTGGAACCCGAATCTACATCATGTAACCAACAAAAGCAAAACGACACTTATGATCTCCAGGAGAGCTTCTGGAAAAACCTGGGGACTCAAACCGAAAGACATGTACTGGCTTTACGCAGCGGTAATAAGACTCACTTATGGCTCCTGTGGTTGCCAAAAACAAATCGAGACAGGCAAAAACCAACCTTGGGAAAATCCAGAGGCTTCCCTGTCTCTGCATCAAGGGTGCAATGAATAGCACTCCAACAGCTGCTATGGAGGTCATCCTCAACCTCTCACCCCTTGACATACATGTCATGGGAGAGGCCATCAGGATGGGTGCATACAGACTGACTCAAACAAAAAACTGGAGAACCCGCACAACTGGGCACACCAGAATCACTCATGTAGTTGACGTAGCCGAGCTCGATAGGATTTCGGACTACATGCAACCCCTATACTCATTCGATAAACCATTCAAAACACAGCTCGACTGGAACAGATGGGACTTGAGTATAGAATCACAATCATCTGCAGAAATAGTCTGGTACACAGACGGTTCAAAGACAGATGAAGGACCAGGAGCGGGAATACATGGAGTGAGGCCAAGAAGGGATTACATGCCATTACATGCCATTAGGACATGCATACAGTAGAACCTGGAAAGTGGCTACCAAAGAAAACATATCCACATTCTCTCTGACAGCCAGAGCGCCATCAAAGCCCTCAACTCGACACAGATAAAGTCTAAACTCGTCTGGGAATGCCTCCAGGACCTTCTGGAGCTGGCAAAACACAACAAGGTCACTTTGATGTGGGTGCCAGGTCACAAGGGAATAGCGGGCAATGAAAAAGCAGACCAGTTAGCAAGACAAGCATCTGAAACGCCATTAACAGGGCCAGAACCTGTGCTTGGAATCAGCATTTATCATTTAGGATTATCATTTAGGAGTGGATAAAACAAAGACACCAACAACACTGGGAACAGAGCGACGGGCAAATACACAGCAAAGTCATGGGTGGACACACAAGCCACACAGATCAAAGGCACGTATAATAGAAGGTCTGCTGACGGGACACTGCGGCCTTTGGAAACATCTGAACACCATGGGAATACTTAGAGAACCCGTGGATTGCAGACAAGCGTACGCTTTCAACCCTTTTTTCGCTCGCATTGGTAAACCTAAATCATAGCCAACAGGCCGACCGGGATACTTTATAAAAGTGAATGCAGTATACATTGAAAGTTGAATAAAAGCTTTTAGAATGAACATAATATTGACTTCCTAAAGAAATACTTACAAAAATCACCATGTATAGAAACAAGTGCAGAAAAGGCCACATGACGAATTTTCTAAGATGTTCTGATTCTGACTATCTAACTGATCTAACGTATCAGCTTCATACAAAAACAGCTTGTAGGTAGATTTGCATTCAAGTCTTCAACGGAAACAATCCTTTTCTACAAGCGTGCGCTTTCAACTATTTTCCCGCACGCATTTCAATTCGTAAAGAGTCATTGCCAAACAGTGCTATTTCATTCCCGCACACTTTCCGTGCGAAAAAGAAATAGCAGGGACTTTTCCCCGCACGCTTTCATTAAAGAATAAACTGAATTATGATATGTCTCTATGTGAATTAACATTTGTTATTAGTATGAAATTCTTTGAAAATATCTAATCAAATTTGATCAGTGAATTGAAATCAAATCAAATCGTATAAACGCTTGTAGAAAAATATTGTTCCTAACTCGTGCGCAAAGTGTCTTTCTCTATTTCGGTATCGTAATGAGTTCATTACAGTACTAAAAACAGTGCTGTAATGAATTCATTACAGCATCGTTTTCAGTTACATTTTTCGTTTTGTGGTTGTCGGCAATGACTTCCGATCCTTTCAAATTTCAGACGTCAATTTGGAAATGTCAATTTTCGTATTTCCTTGCATTCACACCAACTGCCGAGATACAATACGAAAGTCACTAGGACCTATAATTTGAATTTTTTCATTGAATTTCACAACATTTGAGGGAAATAGAGAAAATATCGTCTAATACTCGTTGCAGAATGCAATTCCAATACTCATGCGTATTGGAATTTTGGAATAGGATCCCATTCTGCAACTAGTTTTAGAATATACTATTACCGCACTCAACTGCTCACCCGAACTCCGCTTCGCGTCGTTCGGGCAACGGCAGTTCCGTGCGGGAAAATATCTCTTTCCGCACTTGTTGGAAAAATAACTACATACATATTTTTAATGGTTTTTCGACACCCTGTATCTTCCAAACGAAACCGAATTTATAGGAAATAGGAAAGAAGTATTTCGTTTGATGTGAGGAATCTACGGTTAAAATATATGTACAAGTCAAAAACTCACCCTGTATACGTCAACCTTCAGCGAATTGAGGAAGGGTGAAGCGTGGCCGTAGCCCCGTTGTGATAAATCCAGAAATAAAGTTATTGTTCCATATTGGTTGTGTTTGTTAAATGATAAAATACCGGCTTCCGTCGAAAAAACGAATATGATGAATCAGCTGATTCGATATCATCGGGATGAATCAAACAGCTGGCAGTCAGATTGTACCTTCGGTGGTGAACGGAGATGAAAGTATAGTATACTGTGTTTTCTTGTGACCTTCTTGGTGGTATACAGAGTGACCCTAATCATAAGAACTGAGATAATAATATAGGGTAAGTCACTATACAGGTATCACCAGGAAAATAAAATTATAACTCAAATAAGAAATAAAAAAAATGTTCAAAAGTCGTGAAACGCACTATTCTTCAATTGTTAGAATGATATTCAACTGAGAATGCAATGTTAAGAAATATAAATGGGGCCTTACCGGTTCCCAGAAGTAGGCACTGCACTGCACAAAAACTATGAGTCCTGCCTTAAATTATTCTCGCACTGATTTTAATTCAACGAGAATCAATATTAGAATTGTGAATTTCAAAATAATGAAACTTGTTTAATTAGAACTATCAGAAAAGCTGAAAATATTTCAAAGGAACTTATAGAGAGCGCATAAGAGTCAAAAAGCAAAAGAGGCATTCGGCAGTTCGTCTCGAACTTTTAAAGCCTTTGAAAATGGTGGGGTCATAACACATTCGAAATTTCTGAGAGAAGGAAACAATCACGTCCCCGGATTGGCTTGAATTGATGTCAGGTTGTTCCAGAAAGAAATCGAAAGAATTCATACAACATTGAAATTCGACAGTTCAAACTCCTTTTTTCCAAATCCGCTGCCGTTGAAAAACGCGAAATCAAGCAAGATACGGGTCCCTTATCGCGATGCCTAGCATGTGCCCGGGCGTTTTTATACTTGCGTTTCTGTTTACAATATTGAGTTTATCGAATTTAATTTTGCTTTCATTGAAATTATGAAGATTTATTGGGAAAATCATTTATGAGAAGAGGAATGAAACTTGCATGCTTCATTACAGCAATTGCTTCACGTTGAACTATATTCTCTTCGTGTCTTCGTCTTCTCTGATACGCGTTCGGTTATTGCAAACGGCGTGAATACAGGGTTGGGATAAAGTATGGAACCAAGTAAATATCTTTTAAACGAAAAAAAGGATTTTTATGAAAGTTTGCAGGTAATTGCAATGGAACAAAATGCATCTGATGTACATTTTTTTGTTAATGATATACTTCCGGTTCAACCGGAAATGCCATCAACTTCTTCAATTTAAATGGGGAACCCTATATATTTTAACAGGTTTTGAAGATCCTTGCTATTTTGAATTCATTCAGAGTTGAGTGTAACAAAATTTTATTTGGAGATATCTAAAATCACACGTTTACGTTAGAAGACCAACAAACTTAGAGGAATTGAGACAAAGAATTATTGTTGAATGTGAATTAATACGTGGAGAAGTCCTATTGTACAACTAACAGTTTTAAGAAATTTTTTCACACTTAACTTGGTTTGTATGAATTCAAAATAACAAGCTCTTTCAAAATCTGTAAAAATATATAGGGTGTCCCATTTAAATTAAATGAGTTGATGGCATTTCCGGTTAAACCGGACGTATATTATTAACAAAAAAATGTACACCAGATGCATTTTGTTCCATTGCACTTACCTGAAAATTTCCATAAATATCGTTCTTTTCGTTTAAAAGATATTCATTTGGTTCCATACTTAATCCCAACCCTGTATATCGTTTTCCTTTAACAAATCGGAGTGAACGAAGAAACTCGTTAACCCATTTATCAAGAAATCGATGGAGAATTATTTTCTGTTTATCTAGAAACTTTGTGTGAAAATATAATTAGTTTGATATGATAAAAATTTCCAAATATGGAATTGCTGCTTCTTGAATGAATATTCACAACACGAAGTCTGTGGATACATGCATTTTCAGTGCATGTGGACATGTAATGAAAAATTAATGAAGAAATACAGATTTTCATCAAGTGATTTATGGTTTTGGATTCGTCAACACGTTTTATTAACGTTTCGCCTACAACTGCTGTAGGCATCTTCAGAGGATTCTCAGTCGGAGGTTGTAACACTTATAACCCGTCGAAGGACTGCTCCGAACTGGCGATTCCACTGGATCCGGCCGGTCAGTTCTTCCCGCTTCGGACAGGTTTAGTTAAGCATGGCAGATCGCTGGTAATCAAGCACTATGCGAAAAAATCAAATTTGATTAGTGAATTGAAACCAAATCGATATCGTATAAGCGCTTGTAGAAAAATAGTGTCCCTAACTCGTGCGAAAAGTGTCTTTCTCGCACTCAACTGCTCTTTACGCACTTGTTGGAAAAATAAGTAATAACTACATACATATTTTTAATGGTTTTTCGACACCCTGTGTCTTTCAAACGAAACCGAATTTTGAAAAATGGTATAGGAAAGAAGTATTTCGTTTGATGTGAGGAATCTATACGGTTAAAATATATGTACAAGTCAAAAACTCACCCTGTATACGTCAACCTTCAGCGAATTGGGGAAGGGTGAAGCGCGCCCGTAGCCCCGTTGTGATAAATCCAGAAATTAAGTTATTGTTCTATATTGGTTGTGTTTGTTAAATAATAAAATACCGGCTTCCGTCGAAAAAACGAATATGATGAATCAGCGGATTCGATATCATCGGGATGTATCGAACAGCTGGCAGTCAGATTGTACCTTCGGTGGTGAACTGAGATGAAAGTATAGTATACTGTGTTTTCTTGTGACCTTCTTGGTGGTATACAGAGTGACCCTAATCATAAGAACTTAGATATAGGGTAAGTCACTATACAGGTATCACCAGAAAAATAAAATTATAACTCGCATAAGAAATAAAAAAAATTGTTTAAAAGTCGTGAAACGCACTATTCTTCAAATGTTAGAATGATATTCAATGGGGCCTTACCGGTTCTCAGAAGTAGGCACTGCACTGCACAAAAACTACGAGTCCTGCCTAAAATTATTCTCGCACTGTTTTCAATTCAGCGAGAATCAATATTAAAATTGTAAATTTCAAAATTATGAATCTTGTTTAATTAAAACGATCAGAAAAGCGGAAAATATTTCAAGGGAACTTAGAGAGCGCATAAGAGTCAAAAAGCAAAAGAGGCCTTCGGCAGTTCGTCTCGAACTTTTAGAGCCTTTGAAAATGGTGGGGTCATAACACATTCGAAATTTCTGAGAGAAGGAAACAATCACGTCTCCGGATTGGCTTAAATTGGTGTCATGTTGTTCCAGAAAGAGATCGAAAGAATTCGTACAACATTAAAATTCGACAGTTCAAACTCCTTTTTTTCAAATCCGCTGCCGTTGAAAAACGCGAAATCCAGCAAGATACGGGTCCCTTATCGCGATGCCTAGCATGTGCCCGGGCGTTTTTATACTTGCGTTTCTGTTTACAATATTGAATTTATCGAATTTAATTTTGCTTTTATTGAAATTATGAAGATTTATTGGGAAAATCATTTATCAGAAGAGGACATTTATGAATGAAACTTACATGCTTCACGTTAAACTATATTATAAAATTTTCCATTCCACCTAAGATCCATAAATGAATTTCCCGTATCCTTTTCGTGTCTTCGTCTTCTCTGATACGCGTTCGGTTATTGCAAACGGCGTGAATACAGGGTTGGGTCGGTTGGGATAAAGTATGGAACCAAGTAAATAAATATCTTTTAAACGAAAAAAAAAACGATATTCATGAAAGTTTACAGGTGAGTGCAATGAAACAAAATGCATCTGATGTACATTTTTTTGTTTATAATATACTTCCGGTTTAATCGGAAATGCTATCAACTTCTTTGATTTGAATGGGACAGCTATACAGGGTCTTTCACGAGGAACCTCACCCATATTTATACGGGAAACTACTGAACGTATTTTCATGAAATTCAGCACTTATAAGTATTTCACGATGCTGATGAAATCTAAAATATTTTCAAGGCATGAGCACCTCCGGTTTTTCCGGAAATGGCGTCAACTTCCGTTTTTCAAATTAGAACACCATTTTTTTATTGCAGAAATAGATTTCTTAGAAAATTTCAAGTTATTTTGATGTAACATTTTTCAGTTTTGGTTGAAAAATTCTCTCTGAGCGGGAAAATTCGAAAAAAAAATCGAAAATAGAGCTCCGCTGAAACAAGAATAACTTCGAGGTTTTTGGATGGAAAATTTTTATTTTTGGGATTTTTCAAGATGTAAGATTGATGTATCCACTTTAAAAATCGAAATCGCGATTCATGATACAGGGGGTGAAAAAATCGCTTTCAAAGTTAGAGATGACAAAATCGTGAAAAATCAATTTTTTCAAATTAGAACTCCATTTTTTTATGGCAGATATTGAATCTACGTTAAAAAATAATGTGAGTGTATGCATCACACCCTTGCCCTAAAGTGGATATTTTCTGAGTTATTCACAAAAAACTGTTTTTCGTCTTGAATTTTCAGCTATTTCTTTTCCCTTCACGCCAAAAAGATGAAATTTTCAGGAACTGTTACTTAAACCATGTTTTAGATTTTACTACCCTAATATGCAAGAGAAAAAAGTTACAGGTTGTTCCTAAATAGATGGCGAATTTGGATTCGAATTTGTATCGGAAACCTCTTTATTTCAACTAATCGGCCATCGGTTTTCTCTCCAGTGATAAATAAATAATTCCTTATGGACCATATGCAAAAACTTACCATGTTTTACATTCTTTTTTTTAAATGATAGATATCATTAATTACATGCTACTGAATAAAGAGGAATTTGAAAGATGTAATTGATGATATCTATCATTAAAAAAAAAAGAATGTAAAACATGGTAAGTTTTTGCATATGGTTCATAAGGAATTATTTATTTATCACTGGAGAGAAAACCGATGGCCGATTAGTTGAAATAAAGAGGTTTCCCATACAAATTCGAATCCAAATTCGCCATCTATTTAGGAACAACTTGTAACGTTTTTCTCTTGCATATTAGGGTAGTGAAATCTAAAACATGGTTTAAGTAACAGTTCCTGAAAATTTCATCTTTTTGGCGTGAAGCGAAAAGAAATAGCTGAAAATTCAAGACGAAAAACAGTTTTTTGTGAATAACTCAGAAAATATCCACTTTAGGGCAAGGGTGTGATGCATACACTTACATTATTTTTTAACGTAGATTCAATATCTGCCATAAAACAATGGGGTTCTAATTTGAAAAAATTGATTTTTCACGATTTTGTCATCCCTAACTTTGAAAGCGATTTTTTCACCCCCTGTACCATGAATCGCAATTTCGATTTTTAAAGTGGATACATCAATCTTACATCTTGAAAAATCCCAAAAATGAAAATTTTTCATCCAAAAACCTCGAAGTTATTCTTGTTTCAGCGGAGCTCTATTTTCGATTTTTTTTTCGAATTTTCCCGCTCAGAGAGAATTTTCCAACCAAAACTGAAAAATGTTACATCAAAATAACTTGAAATTTTCTAAGGAATCTATTTCTGCAATAAAAAAATGGTGTTCTAATTTGAAAAACGGAAGTTGACGTCATTTCCGGAAAAACCGGAGGTGCTCATGTCTTGAAAATATTTTAGATTACATCAGCATCGTGAAATACTTATAAGTGCTGAATTTCATGATAATACGTTCAGTAGTTTCCCGTATAAATATGGGTGAGGTTCCTCGTGAAAGACCCTGTATAGTTTTACAGGTTTTGAAAGAGCTTGCTATTTTGAATTCATACGTATACTGAGTTTATTGTAAAGAATTTTTATTTGGGGTTGTCTAAAATCACGTGTTAACGTTAGACGACCAACCAGTGGCGCACCCAAGGGTTCTTTTGGTTGATTTTAACCTCTGTCATGTTGAAGTATTCCATATTCACAATATACATAATACACAAAAGACGGTTGTCTGAGTCTGGCCATTACTATGAAATGGGGTGGAGCTCCATCTTGCTGAAAATGCATTCTAGCAATGTCCGTACATGGGCGTAGCCAGGATTTATAACAGAGGGGGGGGCAAACCATCGTCCATGGTCATTCAAAATGTAAAATATTAGGACGAAAAGAAAAGGCAAATTTAATTTATTTTTTCTTCAAGGGGGACAGCTGCCCCCTTCTGCCCATATCTGGCTACGCCCATGTGTCCGTACCTTCGAGTAATACAAGAAGATGATTTTGGAGGAAATCTAAGATCAGTGATCACCCGTAAGCCGCCTTGGCAGGACGTGTCAATTTTTATAAACGCCACACCATACGTACGGACATTGCAGGAATGCATTCTCAGCATGATGGAGCTCCACCCCATTGCAGAGTAATGATTAGGCAATTTTCAGATCAGATCTTTCGAAATATATGGATTGGCAGAGGTGAACCGATTGCCTGGCCCTCTGGATCGCCAGATTTCAATCGTGTTGATTATTTCATTTGGAGTGTTATTTCAAATGTTCAGTATATTCATCTGAAATATAAAGTGAGGAGATCCTCAATCAACGTATCGAAGTCGCTTGCAATAAAATACGTAATAATCCAGACATGATAAAAAAAGTATCAAACAATACCCCCTGTATCAGACATATTTTGAAGAGGGCAAGCATGTGGATTGAGCAAAATGGTGGTACTTTCGAGCACCTTCTGTAATTCACGTTAAGTTTTAATGTTTTCTCAATTTATTCATTCATCTTTATTGATTTCAAATAAATTTTTCTCAATCAATAATATTTTTCTGGAAATAACTCGAAATGATTCCACAGAATACTATGAAATTCGAATGTGCATTTAGTGGGACAAAAAAAAGCCTCTTGATCACAATGTACGATTCTTCTGAGAATTAGTGGAATTCCAATATTCAATTGGATCTTTCCCTGAAGCTTGCTTTGAGCAGATTGACGTGCGGAACAATGAAATCTACTGAACCTCATTGAAAATTTTCTGCCCTCTTCAAATATCTAAATCGAATTCCAAAATTTTAATATACAAGCTGTTGAATCTCAGCTTGGAAGAAGTCCCATACTTTCCAAATACGGATGTGGAAATTTTGGGTAATTCAAAATTAAATCGATCGATATGTGGAAGTGGTTCAAAATATCAACCGACTATACTGGTTGGTTCAAAAGTTATGAGGAATTTAAATTTTTTGTGAATACATAAACCATCCTCTATCTCGGTTATGGATTTGATTAGACCTATCATACATCGGTTTTTTGGACTCTTATAGGGTAACTCTAGCTCAGGGGACCGTATGTTCATTTGTCAATGAAATTCCCTGTATATAGCAAGAACCATTCTTCAGTTCAATTCAGCCCCCCCCCCCATAACTAAATCCAGGGTGCGCCACTGCGATCAACAAACTTAACAGGAATTGAGACAAATAATTATTGATGAATGTGATCTAATATGTGGAGAAGTCTTGGAAAGGGTGACTCAAGAATTTTTTAATAGGATGGCATATTGTCAGCGAAGAAACAGCGAGCATTAGAACATTTGAAGTAATTTTGTTTCTCATTATTCTAGAATGAAATGTACACTTATTGTAAAACTAAGATTTTTTCACACTAAACTCAGTATGTATGAATTAAAAATAACAAGCTCTTTTAAAATCTGTAAAAATATATAGGTGTCTCATTCGAATTAATTAAGTTGATAGCATTTCCGGTTAAACCGGAAGTATAATATTAACAAAAAAAATGTACATCAGATTCCTTTCGTTCCATTGCACTTATACCTGCAAATTTTCATAAATATCGTTCTTTTCGTTTAAAAGATATGTACTTGGTTCCACAATTTATCCCAGCCCTAGTATATCGTTTCCCTTTCACAAAGCGGAGTGAATGAATAAACTCGTTAATTTTTGGGATAAATTAACCTCAAGTCTTCCGTTTATCTAGGACCTTTGTGTGAAAATAGAATTTGATTGAAATGGTAAAAAATTTCAAATATTCACAGCACGAAGTCTGTAATGAAGAAATACAGATTTTCATCAAGTAATTTATGGTGTTGGATTCGTCAACACGTTTTTGTAACGTTTCGCCTACAACTGTTGTAGGCATCTTCAGAGGTTTCTCAGTCGGCGGTTTTAACCCGTCGAAGGACTGCTCCGAAATGGCGATTCCACTGGATCCGGCCGGTCAGTTCTTCCCGCTTCGGACAGGTTTAGTTTAAGCATGGCAGATCGCTTGTAATCAAGCACCATGAACAATGGGAGTCTCCTCTCTCCTGTTCATGTTGTTTTTGTCCTTATATATTTCGATGGCCTTCATATCCATCCTAGGATAATAACTCTTGATGTTGGAAATGGACTCTGTTTTAGCGATCTGTTTAGCATGTTCCGTGAGTGCAGACTTCTCCGTTTGATTCAAGTCGCCAACACTATTCATGTTCTTTGATCCGTCTATGTATGCTCCTTTTGGCAGTACCGATGTAAAGTTTCCCGCTGTCGCAAGGTATTCTATAAAGAGTGGATCAGTTTGCTCCTTGGCACTCCTTGAGACATGACCCAGTTTTTGTGTTGGTTTATAGACCGTTTCGATATCATGCCTCATGGAATGAAAGGCAAGAATGCCTTTTCTTCGGAAATGATTCCGAATGTTCTATTTGCATTTGTTCTTCGCTACTGTCTTAGATTAGATTAGATTTAAGGAGGGGCGTTTAGATTTAGCTTAGCCTCGCAAACACCTTGACCTGAAGATCTATTGTGCAACCCCGCGCTGTTTACCAGTCAGGTAGCAAAGCCTCTATCAAGATGTTGCAGCCTTTTCCTGAAGACAGCTCCACAACTGCAAAGCAGGTGTTCAGCTGTTTCGGTGGCTTCTTGACAGAAGCGGCAGGTATCATCAGAAACCTTTCCCATGTTTCGAAGATGATAATTTACAGGACAGTGTCCCGTGAGTATGCCCATCATTTTTTTTGGTCCAGCTCGTTGAGTACGAGAGGAAAGACTTAGCCTGTCTCTGTCCCTGGACCAATCGCCAGTACCTAGTCTTCCTTTTCTGTTCCCATTCTCTAACAGCCTCTAACAGCTTGCTGGGAAGCCACAGAAAGTCTCCGCTCCAATGAAAGGAACGAGTCCACCCTTCCTTGCTAGCTGATCATCGCTACTATCTTAAGGCTCGCGAATGTTTCGTTTTCGAGATACAGAGTGTTGAAGTTTGAATTTTTTGCAAGTTTTTTCTTTTAGTATCTACAGTTTACAAGATATTCCACTGAAATTTGGCATATATATTACATTTGAGAGTTCTCACCACGTGACATGGTGAGGTCGATAGCAGTTCTACAGGGTGATATCTGGAACACTGTCACCTGTTTTCCTCCAGAACATTTTTTTGATGAGCAATTGTTGATTTGGAAAAATGTAAAAAGAAGCTTTGGTGTTATACTAAACATTTCGGTCTCTTGTGGTTTTGTCTTATCTGCTATCGATTTCGAGAAAACAAAATTTGCACGATTCTCTTGAAATACTTGGACAAATCAAAATCCAGTTAGTATAGAAAGAAATTTAAACTTTCTAGGTATGGAGATTTGGCCGGCCATAACTGATGGCCACCTCGTTCAATTCACCGGTTTTCATAATTTTCATTCAAATATGTACTCCCTACTACACCTAGTACACTCTGTATCTCGAAAACGAATCGTTTGCGACACTAGGTTTATAATAATAAAAATAATAATACTTATTCATTTATTTACCAAGATAACACCTTATAAACATTCGAACAATAATAACAACTATTAAAACAATAGAAGGGCCATAGTGCAAACCTGTAAAAGCAAAAAAAAAAGAAAAAACAACAGCAAACTAAAGAGTATGTGTGAAAAATTCTGTAACTGTACGGTTTCATTTGAAGCAAAATTTCATGTATTGTTCTCTTGAAAGCTGATTCATTTGTGATGTTTTGCATGCCATATGGAAGATGACTATACATTTTCAAAGACATATACACAAAGTTTTTTTGAGTTGTGGTGAGATTATACTTCGGAAGCATGTAGTTTCTACCTCTTGTTCTATCTGACGATTTATTGAAAGATTCGAACAAGTTTTTGTTTTTGAAATGGAACACTATATACCTTATATAGAGACCAGAAACAGTCAGGATTTTATTAATTTTAAATTTTCCTCTGCAACTTTCACGATAGCGCATCCCTAAGATGGTTCTGAGCATCAATTTTTGGCGACGGAAAACTCCATCGATGTCGCTTTCCCCTCCCCAAAACATTATTCCAAAACTGAGCAACGACTGAAAGTTGGAAAAGTACAGTGTTGTTAGGGACTTTGAGCTCAGCAAGTTCTTGGCCACACGGAAATTGTAAATGACATAGCTCAGTTTTTTGTTCAGATATAGAACATGCTCGCTCCAATTCAAAATTCTATCGAGTTCAATTCCCAAACATTTTGTAACCTTGTTAATCTTCATATTTTGATCCTTGAATTCTATGAACTCCGGGACAGGACATCGAGAGTGGCTCGTACTGAATACCACACACTTCGATTCAGTAGCAAGTTATTTTTGCTTAACCATGTTTCTATCAGTGGCACATAGGATATCAGAGATTGGATCGCTTCCCGTGAGTCCTTTCATCTGAATATGATAGAACTGTCATCAGCGTATTGAACAAGGTCATGATCGGACTCCTTGAAATTGTCATTGGAATAAATAATAAATAATACTTTATGCGACTTTTTCACTTAAACTTACTGAAGGAATCTTCCCTTTTCGTTTGTACGTTCAATTTAGAAACACCCTGTATATAATTCAACATCATTCTTTCAAATGGGGTTCCCCGTCTATTTTATATTCATGGGTGCCATGGGTGGCTCGACGAACTTTTCCGAGTGCGCGTCAAAATTATGGAACAAATTCATTTTCTCAGAAGAAAAATATTTGGCAACAGAAATCTGAAACAGGTCTGTTGGATTGCTTTTTATTTGTAAATGATAATAATTTGGAAGGTGACTTTTTGACGATCTTTTATTTGACAACCTTTTATGTCATTCTCACTCTTTTGTCATAACCACGACAACATACTTCGAAAATTATAACATGTACACTATGATGAAATAAATTAAAACAAGTCCCAACATTCTCCGGCCCCAAGCTTATTCCTCGTACACTATGATAAAATAAATTATAGCAAGTCCTAACATTCTCCGGCCCCAAGCTTATTTCTCGCCCAACCTTGCTGGAACCTTCAATATTCGACCGAACCTTGATCTTTCGACTGGTTTCTTATTCTTCTCTTCTTTTTTCTTTTTCTCCTGTTTCGATTCTGTAGTTTCCGAAGATGATTTGGCAGCAACATTTTTCGTTTTGCTAGAATTTTTGGAGGTGGGAATGCTTCTTTTTTGGAATCTCCAGATGCTGCAGCCTTATTTCCCTGTTGGGTTTTTTCCTTATCTTCTTTAGGAAATTCAGGTTCTAGTTCGCAGGGCATCTTCGTTCTTGTGGGCGCTTCGCAAGGAGCACTTCTTTTTGAAGGAATCCTACAAGGCTGTTTCTGGTTGGGAAATAGTTTATCGAAAATTTTCTGCCTGACGCAGCTTCCTCTCACATCACAGTCAACTATTGATCGTTGTTTCTTCACCATGAATGAAGAGCGTTCCACTATTCTCATACAACTCTCCTTAGAACAACTGCCAATTTGAATTTCTTCCTTGTCCTCTTCCAAGGCCCATACTTCGAGGGAATCCGAGGATTTTCGCTTGGGACAAGTGAAATCATCTCCATCTGGAAGAGGTTTCATTGCCTTTTCCCTTCTGAATAGACATTTGACGTCCTTTTTCTCATTTTCATGCAGATCAGGACACATAAGAGCATGATGTTTTCGCGTGCATTTAACACATTTAACTATAGATTTACAAGTTCTAAAACTGTGATTGGGTTTCAGACATGAACGACAACCTCTTTTCTTTACTACAGTTGTCCTTTTTTGTTCTAACGTCATTTTTTGTGCTCTTATGCAATCCTGACTATTATGAGTGTTTGAATCGCAAAATATGCAGTAATTTCTGTCTTCTATCCTATTTATTTTTTCTAATTTTGGGAAGTTAAAATGCTTCGGTGTTACTCTTGTTTCATTTTCAACCTCCGTTTTTTCTTCTGTTATTTTTTCCAATAAATAATTGCATATGTTTTTGTACTTTATTACCGCAGTGCAAAAATCCATTTCCTCTGTAATTTCTTTACTAAAATCTTCGTCACTGGGTTCTTCGTAACAAAGCAATTCTTTTATAATGTCGTCTAGGAAGAATATCTTTTCTGCTTTGCTTGACACTTGATGCAGTAATTCTTTTATTTTTACCATGTCGTCCTGTTCTACCTTCTCAATATCCTGAAAATGTTTCCTTGCAGCGTCCTTGACAATCCTCCTTTCTGTTTTCAAGGACTGCATGCTCTTCTTCAAATTTACCAGGGACGCCAATTATGTTGGATTGCTTTCTATTTGTAAATAATAATAATTTGGAAGGTGACTTTTTGACGTTTTTTTATTTTGACAACCTTTTATGTCATTCTCACTCTTTTGTCATAACCACGACAACATACTTCAAAAATTATAACATGTACACTATGATGAAATAAATTAAAACAAGTCCCAACAAGGTAAATTTTTGTTTCACTTTTACCAAATTTCTATGCATTCTGAAGGATTTTTGTTCTACCCTGTACCATCCCCCATCTAAACCTTCTAAATTTTTTGAATAGGGAAAGTGGGTAATGTGGTACTTTTTTGGCAAGGTCTTTGTGTCTTCCTTACAGGCGTGCAGAAATTTTCACGAAAAAAATTTTTTTTGGAAAAATAAGTTAGTTCAAAAAGGTTTTCAGTATGTGCACTTTATCATGGCTCATTCACTTTGAGACGATGGTACCTGATAAAATTTGTCACCAAATGAAAGTCGACCATTTCAGTTTTGTTCATGCAACCCTTTTCCACCCCCTCTCGTGAAAAATTAGAATGTGTGAAACACTGCGCTTCAGCTATGATCTTAAGTAGGTATGTTATTATTAGTACGTTTCTACTGAAGTTGAAACTTTTCGATAAAATGTTTCAATTCAAAGAAAGAGCCATGAGAAAGTGCACATACTGAAAACCTTTTTGAACTAACTATTATATTATTATTTTTTCGAACATTTCTGCAAGGTACAAAGACCTTGCCAAAAAAGTACCACATGACCCACTTTCCATATTCAAAAAATTTAGAGGATTGATGAGGATGGCACAGGGTGCAACAAAAATCCTTCAAAAATGCATAAAAATTTGGTGTTGCCGCTCATGTTAACAAGTAGAAAGTACTTTGTCATTTCGAATGGCACACCTTTATTATTGCATTTTTCAGTTCATCGTACTAACATGATTATTTAGGTATGGTTTTCCCATACTGACCTTTCACGGTTTCTATAAGTAATTAAATGTTTTCTACTTTTTTTTTTTGCAAACATAGATTTGGTTAAAGATGCATAACTTCCATACTAAACATCTTAGGACGCTGATATGCAGACTGCCAAGATCATATGCATCGTACGTCTTAGGAAATAGGCTTCTAATTATACAGGTTCATTTCATTAAAAAGTCGATGAGTTACCGAGACATCCAAAAACGGTTAGAAGAGCATTCTTTCAAATGGACTGCCCAGTATATTTTGAGAATTATAATATCTCATACTCCTATACCTTAATTGTGAGATTTTCGAATTAGTAGCAATATTTTGTATGAGCAAATTCTGAAATGAACTAAAAACGACAACGATTCAAATGAAGTTTTGAAGAAGTGGTTTATTTTTCATGGACAATGTCAAATGTGATCAAATTGCAGAAAGAGCATGCAGAATATGTTCAATGAAACGTTTCCCGATCATTTAGCAAACTTGCATTGCACAGAGACGGAAAGATTCGGAATATCACAAATAGAATAAGGAGAGGATATTTGGTCGTTACATTCAGATCCTGAAATTGCAAACTCTTTACTTAATAATAGTAATAACCATGTATGACATCTAGTTAAATCACTTATATTTCCCAATGTCTCATAATGAATTAATTAGTTTATGCTCAATGTATTCTGTTAAAATGCTAAGTGAATAAAACTTCAATTTCTTCTTCCAGGTACTGCAAATTTTTACGAATGGTGAAAGCAAAAGACGAAGTTGACATCGCCGAGATATACCC
Organism: Adalia decempunctata; assembly: GCA_951802165.1. Lineage (NCBI taxonomy): Eukaryota > Metazoa > Arthropoda > Insecta > Coleoptera > Coccinellidae > Adalia > Adalia decempunctata. Next base: position 41,700,108 of record OX637696.1, read on the forward strand.
TAATGTCAACGCGAAACCTCCTCTAACCTACTCCCACCCGATGAATCACAACCACATCCTCAAACCGTGCAACAATCAGAATCACCTTCATCACCACAAGATCTATCATCACTACACTTATTATCACCACTATTCGGCGGGCCAATCGGAAGCTGACGCTGTATCGGGCGGGACGGGGGAGTCAACGACCCCCAAGTTTTATTTCGGGCCCGGTTTCGAGCCCCAGACATCGGGGACTTGCTCTGTACATGACCAGGCCAACGGGGGTGAAACTAAGAACTCTGAGTATGTTGTGTTCTTCCATGTTAATCCAGGAGTGACCATCAGCTTCCAGATCGGTGATACGACAGAGATCCTAAGAGGTAAGTGCGGTATTCAATTTTCAGCTGATCGCTGAAGGATATTATCCACCGAGTGACATCTAGTATAGCAGCCATCTCAATGTTCTGGTAAGAATTTTGGAAGAATGTTTAGGAAACGAGAAGAAAAGTTGTTTTGAATTGAACTAACAAAACTCTGATGACAGTCAGGACAAAAATTGATTCAAAAGACCCTTTAAGGGGCCGTTCAATGTAGTGTGTTTTTATTTCAAGTTGCATTCGGAAATGGTTTCACTTTGAAAACTGAAATTTTGTGGGTAAGCTCAAAAAGTATTAGAGCTCTCAATGAGATAATTTGAATCGATTCCATTCCGAAAGTTCATTTTTTTCTTTCAAAAATAGAGGAAAATGAGCCAATGATGCTTCTGTTTTATTTCAAACGAAAGGCCCATGCAAATAGTTCAACTTCCGATCAAAAGTGCATCATCTACAGATAATTTCGTTCAGAAAAACAACTTGAAATACGGAATTGGCAGAGAATGGCCAAATTCAAATATATGGCGGTAAACAGTTCCTGCTTTACCCACATATTAACTAATTTCATAGTTCAGTGATTTTCGGATAGGGAGCGCCATTGTACATTTCATTCATAATTAGAGAGATTTTAAAAACCTATATTGATAATGTGAGTTCTATGGAGATATTCCATAAAATCCACGGCGGCACCTCTATCGGATTATAGCTTTCCTACTCGCTCTGAACGGCGACCTTAAGTATTTCGTATTTCGAGTTGTTTTTCTGAACGAAAAATTATATGTAGATTCACTTTTAATCGGTAGTTGAACTATTTTCATGGGTATTCCGTTTGAAATAAAACAGGAGCATGAGTTGGCTTATTTTCTTCTATTTTTGAAAGAAAAGAAATGACCTTTCGAAATGAAATCGATTTCAATTATTTCATTAAGAACTCCAATCCTTTCTGAGTTCACCCACAAAATTTCAGTTCTCAAAGTGGAGCCATTTCCAAATGCAACTTGAAATAAAAACACACTACATATAACGCCCACCTTGATTTTTGAACTAATCATCATGAAAATTTTTGTAGTTTATAGAAGATTAAATTGATGAATAACCGTCGAAAAAAAACCATTAAGTGTAGTTTCCAAAACGCTGAAGTTCAACCTGTTTTTTTTAATTGAAAAACTAATTAAATCGAAAAAAAGAAAACTATTTGCCCTCGGGACGTTCTTCAACTTCGATTTAAAAAAAAATCAAGTCCCTACGTCGTAAATTAGGGTAGTAACTCGTGAAATAAAGAGACCACTTTTTGAATGGAGATTTACCACGATTCAAAAGGTGATACTTCTCCTTAAGACCGCTCCGAAAACACAGAAACTTATTCCGTATAAGGTGGATCCTGTGAACACAGCACACTTTCAAAATGCGCTTCTTAGAATATTTGTGTTTTAATAATGAGAAGAGATACCTTATTTTCATTGTTTATGAGAGTTCCCAAATAGGAGGAACGAAAATGGGAGATTCCTCGAATCATTTCAAGAAAAAAAGTTCCATAACTAAAATTTGGCATAGTTAGAGAAACTCCCGAAATCGGTACGGTCAAACTATGAGAGGCTAGTGTGCTTCTTTTGAAAATTTTGCAAACTGTGGCTCACCAGGGTACGGTGTTCTAGAAAAAATATCACCCAATAGATTTTCAATAAAAATTGGCATGTGACTTGGTCTGACGTCTAAATTCTAATATACAGGGTGTATTTAAAGGTGATGCTTTTCTTTTGACATATGGTAGAACTCATCAAAATAAGTCATTTTACCGAATTTTTTTACATGAATTATGCCCCTGTTTCGAGAAAATGAAACTAGAATATTTTCTAGTTTCTAGGTGAATCTGAAAATTCCTCAGTCCGAACCTGCTCCTTCGCCTGCTCTTCCGTAGAAATGAACATGTTTTTTGTCTTCTTATCATACATGACTCAAAACATCGATTGTGATCAGTAATCGATCGTTTTGTTGTCGCACGTTTCTTCGAATAATGAACTTGTAAATTTTTGGTGAATTAAAACAAAATGCCAGTTCAGCGAATAAGTTGTACAGAACAAGATTTCCGCTAAGAAATCACCCAACTTCGCGGAAGTTCATAAACCTGGTGCAGAGATATGATGAACAGAGAGATGCAGGCCTTAGTTGTATTAAGGTATTGATACCTAAAGGTATTGAAACTTAAGAACACACTGATGTATCTCGTAAACAAAACGTTTGCGGTCTCAGGTCTTTTTTCTTAAAATTAGGAAGAAAACAGCCCTCTCGATTTATGAACATCCAGAATTGTTTTTTCAGTCCCAATAATCTTGTATTTTCTTTAATAAGTCATTATATCCATCCAAGTGCAATATTTTATCTCGATCGAATATCTACACCTTTCACAGTTGTAATTCAGAAATTCAAAGTTGAATTTCAGAAAAGGGAACATGCATTTCAGAATAGCAATATGTAATTCAGAAAACAGAAATTGAATTTCAGAATAGTTAATTCAATTTCAGAAAAACGAAATTGAAATTTAGATTAAGAAGTTGTAATTCAGAAAAACAAAGTTGTAATTCAGAATAGTGAATTGAAATTCAGAAATGGCAAATTCAATTTCAGAAAAGGAAAATTGTATTTCAGAAGTTATCAATTCAGTTTCAGAAAATGTAATATGTTATTCAAAATAGTATCGAGCTCGGTATCAAATGATGCAACATAGGAATCTAGGACAATGTGGCATCGAACTTGTCTTAAGTATTTCGTATTTTCGAATTCTTTTTTTTCCTGTTTTCGGTTTCGACTGTATATACCTTCATGTTATTCTTGGAAATAAAATTATTGTTATTATATTTCTTACTTATATGAAGGTATCTAAGTACTTTGAGAAAATGACCTCAATAATCATTATTAATATTTGTCGCCACCCATTTTAAATGAAATCATGTCCCCATTTGAATTACATACATGATACCAGAAAAGGTGGTTTGGGTACCAAGTAACTGAATTACAATTTTTTTTTCTGAATTACAATTTCGTTTTTCTGAATTACAATTTCGTTTTTCTGAATTTAATCTATTTCTGAATTTCAAATCACCAATTCTGAATTACAATTTATATTTTCTGAAACTCGAATTTCCGTTGCTGAATTACATATCACTATTCTGAAATTCAAATTACCCTTTCTGAATTACATATCACTATTCTGAAATTCAAATTACCGTTTCTGAATATCAACTTACTATTCTGAATTACAATTTCCATTTTCTGAAATTCAATTTGCTTTTCTGAATTACATTTTACGTTTTCTGAATTACAATTGGAAAAGGTGTAGTTGAGAAATTATAGGGTAAACAAAATTCTAAACGGCCAGATTTATTTTGCTTATTAGCAATTTCAACCGCAGTAGGTCTAGGTATTCGATATTCCAACCTACCCTGAAAATTTCAAGAGACTAGGTTCATCTTTCGAGAGTTATCGTGTTTTCGGACATTTATCGTATTGCCATAAAATTCTACGCATACAACGTAAATACCGAAAATCTTGAATAACTCAGAAATTGCTGAATTTGAGCAAGAGCATCTTAGAGTGCTATCATATTATTCTCCGCAATCATTAAAAAATTGGGTTCTAAATTGAAAAACAGAAGTTATGGCCAATTTTCGATCACATTCCAAAGATGCATGACCTTTCCACATTCTTCTACTTTGAAGTTTCGAGAACGATTCACTTTCAGGATGTTGCGAATCAAGGGCGTAGCCAGGATTTATAACAGGGGGGGGCAAAATTTATAATAGGGGGGGGCAAACCATGTTCATCCTCCTTGGTCCTTCAAAATGTAATATTTTAGTATAAAAAGAATAGGCAAATTCAATTTATTTTTTCTTACAGGGGGGGGCAGCTGCCCCCCCTGCCCCTATAGCTGGCTACGCCCATGTTGCGAATAAGAATAGATAAAAAGCCAAAAAAAACCTTTTTGAAGAAAGCTTTTATTTAAATGCTCTAGAAAGAAAAAAAGAAAATTTTATCAACTTATAACCTCATTATACTCAATTTATATGATCATAAAAGCTTGTCGCGCGATTACCTTATGTAAATAAACTAGTACCTACTTCATTAAGTAACTCAATCTGCTAAGTTTTTTTTTTAATTTCAGTTCAATCAAATACTCATAGGTACTTACGCAAACCTCGCCTACGATCATATAAATTGTGCATAATGAAGTTGATAGTTAAAATTTTGAAGGAAAATTTTATCAGTTTGGTTTTCGTCCATGATTGTAATTTTAATAAAAACTTTTCAGGAATATGGACAATACTTTATTTTCTCAAATATTATTCAATTTGCCGACGTCTCGGAGACGAGTTCCTCCTTCTTCAGGGCTTAAGAATATTAAGTTTTTCGATAAAATGATAAAAAGAAATAATCTCTCATAAATATAGATCGAAACAGAAGTGTCTGTTTGCAAATTGAAAAATATTTGAGAAAATAAAGAACATATTGTCCAAATTCCGGAAAATTTTATTTTCTTCTTTTGAGAGCATTGAAATAGAAGCATTTTTAAAAAAAGTTTTTTTTTGCTTTTAATTTATTTTTTACTTATCGCTGTCTAGTTTTCTGAGTTATTCCCGGCAAGCTCTTTCATTTGATAGTCATATTATAGAAATGAATTAAGTTCAAATAACCATTTCAGCATCCTGGATAGTCCGCCATCGTGTATTGTCATCCAAACCAAATTAAACGTGCATTCAAAATTTCAGCTCAATCGGTTGAAGACATCAGCTTCAAAATTGAGTAGCTACACGGACAGAAATCTATCCTCAAATCAAGAATCCCAATATTCTTGAAATATTAGAGTTGTTTCAAGTATATATAGAATCAAAACAAGTAAAAAGGGAAATTTTGTATACTTGGAATGAACTTATTTTATTCAAAAAACATATACTTGATTGAAGAATGAAATTCTCCATCGGACTAAATTATTTATTCAATCCAAACTATTCACTTTTATCAATTAGAGAGTACTTCTATATTTCAGGTAACTATATGATATCTTGACTTCGAAAATATAATATTCTCAGTTCGAGAATTGGAATATCCTCATTCCATGTGTTATATCCAAGAAATTGGTTTTCTTGAAATAATAATTTCGATTGACATGAAATAATGAATTGACATAAAATTATGAATTGAATAATTAATTAATCAATCAATAATGATTCGAGAATATTTCGCCAAATGGAATAAAATCGAAAATAAAATATTGCTAGGATAACGTGCAGATTTAAGATAATATGTATACGATAAGCTAGAAATCTGAAAAAAGTTATACCATTGAGATAGATAGACTCTCCTTTCAAAATACATATATACATTGTATGGATTGAAATATGAAGTTGAAATCATAAAAAAATTGTGAAAATATAATTTGAACGAAATTTTCAATTAGGTACTTTTCAAAAATCGATTTATAATAAAATTATGTGATGAAACATTATAAAAAAAAAACCCAAATCTATTATACTCTGTAAAAAATTTCTCTCAGTGTAATTCCATAATTTTGAAAGGGAAAGAAAGAAGTTGTTGAAAAATTCATCGTATTTGTGAATTTAAGTGAAATGACATGCATTCACTCGATCCAAGTGTAATTTTCAGAATATACTAAGATGCCAATTCTTCTTCCGGAAGTTAGGCAACATGCATGAATAAGAGGAACCGTGATCCGTTTGCGAGCAGTTTCATCGTAATCCAAGTATATAAATTTCTCCGTCCACTAGATCCACGTAAATTATTCGACAATATACGGTCTTTGGGTTAACAATGCCAAACCTCTTCACTGCTGTATTTATGCAAATAAAGTATTGGTATATTGAATGTGGTGTCGAAATCGTTCGAGGATGTTACAACCCCAGAAAGGGCCTAGTATTAATAAGGGCTCTATAGCACCCTTACTTGTTGATTTTGACTTCGATTTCATTATATAGGCATTAAACTTGATACTGTGAATTATCTCAAAAACAATCAACTTTAGAAGAATATGTTTCAAGTGAAAATTATTAAATATCACATCTTGTTTTCACCTTAACCTTTTCAAGGTTATTTCAGAGCCAACTTGATTTTTAATGAATTTTTATTGAAGAGAATGTATCTAATTTTTCCATATTCTTCTACATATAAGTATGTAGTATGAAATATTTCGTTTAGAGTAAATTTTCATAAGGGTAAATATCAAAGTATCCTAAAAATTTTTCTTGAAAGATGTAAACAGAAATCATCAAATCTGGAACATTCAGAAATTCAAAAATTTTGAAAAAAAAAGTAGAACAATTCTATATAACTAAAAATTCAAGTGAAACTATATATTACTAATCTTGGCAAAATTTTCATTCACTTGGTCCGAGTAAGATATTCAGCGATAAACTATATACGCCAATTCTCCTTCCGGTAGTTAGATTTTATCGTAATCCAAGTATATGAATTTCTCAATCCACTAGATCCAAGTAAATTATTCAACAATATACTAAAAAGCGCCCTCTATTCAGTGCCCAAAAGGGGATATCACTCTCGATCTTGATTCGACTTGTTCATATCGCGTCTTTCGTCCAAGTTCAGTGTGTTGAAGAAAGTTTACCAATTTTTAGTGAAATGTGGAAAAATTATTGGGACAATAGGGATGCTCGGGCAGTGTTAGCAAGCTATTTCAAGGTAAGATATGTTAGCTATGTATTGATTTAAATTTATATTGAGATTTAAAAAAAAACATAATTTCTTCTTTGAATCTTATACGTTTTGAATCACCAAGCTGTTTTCTTTTTCGATAAATTTAATACTTGAAATACTCTAAGTGCGCATCTCTTACATTTCTAAGAACATTCATTTTCAAAAATCCTATTACATTGGGATTATCAATTTTTCAGAACAAGATATTTCCTTAGAGCTCTTGAAAAATCTCAATGATCATGATCTCATACCTACCTCAGAAATGAAAACTGATTTCAAGGAAAATTAAAGAGATGAATTCTGAAGCAAGTGAAATATTTTTAATTTTTATCAAATGAATTCGCTTTAACTACTTCTAAAAATGATTTTTCGAATTACACAATACTGTACTAGCATCGTTGAATAAAAAAAGAGCGATAATCAACCAGTTATACCATATTTTCTTATGTAACTCACGAATTTTGAATTATTAGATTGAAATGGTCTCGTACAGTACTGTGGTATCTTTTTTGGGGGGCATAGCTCATCATATCACTCATTATAGAATGCGGATAATAATTCAGAGGATACATAATTTATAAGCATTTTTCTTGCAGAGGTTTGGAGATATGGAAAATATTATCCAAGAGCAGAGGAAGAAAACAATACAATGGAAAGGAACGGTGCCGCCCTATTTGTTGGTTTTGGGACAGTTTCTATTAGAACCGAAAAGCTTTTTGATTATTGTTGAAAACCTCTAGCAGCAGTTCTCCTTTGCACGTAAGGCATTCAAAATTATTTTCAAATTGTTTCACGTTTTGAATGTTAATTATCCCGTTCAGTGCCAGTACCTTTATGTGATTATACTGCGATGTGTACATATATAATTTTTTATTTGTGGTTCTTCTGATATTTCTTCTGTTCTTGATTGTATACTTATTTATATGTGATAATATTTTTAGGATTATGATATGTCTTATAGGATAAAGTTTTTATTTGTGGTAGGTACTTATTTTTTCACATCAGTTATTATTGGGTTTATTTGTACCTAGTCCAGTTGATTATATGTTGAATTTAGCATTTTCTCTATTTGTTTTCAGTGATCACTTTTATACTTTTGTTTGTTTATAATTATTTCAGAAGTATAATAAATTTGTTTTCAATTCTTATAAGCCTCGTTTTATGAATATAATCCTCATCCTGAAATCACAGCAATGTTAAACGATTATCGTATTTCAAATAATTTCACTATTTGTCAAAACAAGCATAAAATAAATCTCATTATTCATCTTGAGAATATAATATACTGAAACTGAATATTCAGAATTCTCATTGGTTCAGAGTGAGAATATAAATGGTTTTGACCAAACAGGTATTTACTTCTTGTAAGTAGACCGAAAACTAAATCTGAAGTTAATATTTACTCAAAACCATTATTGAATGAAATTTGATTTGAAAATATGATATACTCAATTTAACAATTTTCTGATGTTGGATTGAGTGAAATTATTGAGTTCATTCAAGTATTTGGTATCTTTGCTTCGAACGAAGAAACTACTTAGATTAAGATGTACAATAATTCCATTTGAGATTATGTTTCCCTTAGACAAAATATTTCGAATACTCATTTCAAAATTCTCATTTTACTCACAAGGAATATATGAATATTCTTGAATCAATAATACGTGATTTATTAAATTCAAGTATATGATATACTTAGTCGAAAGAATTATTTTATTTGAATTCGGAGAATAAGGTATACTTGAATCAACTAAATCTTATTCTTGCTCATATATGAATCTATCATTTACTTCAATCAAATATTATCCACTTGGTACGAGAATAGATTTCTTTCCGTGTAGATTCCAGCCGAACGAACATACATTATACAAATATACTACATTCACTTTTAAGTATCCCGGTTGGCCGTGAAATTCTGACACATTTCACGTGTATATTTTGAAAATGTTAGGTTAGAGTCATGTTCCTGTCTGCTACATACGCAACGTTGCCCTTTCTACATAGAGGTCTTATGGTAATTAGGTATTTATCAAAATGTTTATTTGCTTTGGGAAAATAATGAATTCGAGAAAAATTATGTGAATCCTATAATCTCAAAGACCTGGCGATTGTTTAAGAAACTTTTTTCCTAATGAATTCTGAATGTTTCACGTATATAAACATAGTTGAAAGATTCAGTTATGCTATTTTCTTGTACGGAAATCAAGAATCGAGTGTTGAAATTTTACTGAAAAATAATGGATAGGATAGTCCCTTACTTTGTTATACATAGTTCATTCGAAAGAAGAATAAAAGTCCTGACAGAAAAACTTCTGAACGAACAAAACAGACGGACGGACCAATGGCATTTCCCACTTTTCTAAATTCTGAGGAAATAAGCCAGCAGAGATATTTAAATACCTTTTTTCACAACTTGAAATACACAGTATGAAATTTTAGTAGTTCTACGAATCCTGTGTCACAGTTAAACCTGAAAAGAACTAACTCCATTCACAAAGTTAAAAAATAGTAAATAGAAATTAGATTCGACAACGCTTCTCAGAATTATTTCACTTTCACGAGTGCCAACCTGCGTCAGTTTTAAGTAAAAGATTTCGGTGAACCTTGGGAAAATATCTCTTTCCGCCCTTGTCAGGAAAATAACTATATGATAGCTGTCAAAAAAATTTACTGCAGCTATCAAAGAAATCGTCTATGATTCCTCATATTATAGAAATTCGCTAGAATTCCGTATGCACACGATCTGGACATGTGAATTGAAAATTTTATTTCGATTGAATCCATATTTACTATCCTGAAAATTTGAAGTCTAGGTTTTTTCTCGAGTTTTATCGTGACAGAATTTAGTTTGACCACGGATTAACTTAATTTTTGGCTCAAAATTAGTAAAATACTGAGATCATGAAGAAATGATAGATCTCGAAAACCAGACAGATAAAATTCCATGTTTTACTACCATGAATTGAAAAGACGAGTAGATCTGTATACTATACAAACTCAAAAACCGTGATACTTTTACCTAACCTACCTCAACTTCGCCCCCGAGGTTGACGGATTCTCCATTAATTACTTTTCTTCTTCTATTATGACTCAATCCATTCATGAAAACTGATGAATAACCTATTATTGTAAACCAAATTTGACCATATTCATAAATTTTGCATCGTAAAACTTCGTTACCAATCGTGGCAATCGTGCGTACACATCGACACGTCATAATACTCCATTCTCCGAGCCGATTCTGCTCGTGCGGTTCCGTCAAAACGATCAAGTAAACTGTTTCTCTAATCCAGAAATTCTTCAGAGTATCAGCTACGACGTAAAGTAGTGATGTGTGTTCGTATGTCAGTTCTGTTTCGATAAATCTTTTTGTTTACGTGTCAAATTAGTAACTATGTTCTTCAGTGAAACACTAGTTACTTGGATTGATTAATAAATGCTAAGGGTAAGGATACTCAACTACTATTGTTATCGTGTTTTGACGTTTGGTTTTACTGTTGACTTACTTGATTTCAACGCTTAGGATCATAACCTAAATCCCGATTGAGCTAGATCCGGGTAAATCAACTTGATTGAACAATATCCAAATTTGGTGCAGTCTTTGATTTTTTACCATTTTTATTGATGATATTCTCTCTTTCCTATGCGATGAATGTGTTAGTTCATTTAAAATGATATTGTTTATATATTTGTTTCGAGCTAGTGAAAGAATTCCATGGTTGATGGTAGGTAATGGTAGAAAAATGCGTATGGCCGAGGTCGTTGGCTCCTTTTAAAAACCGTTCCCGTTTCTCTGTTGAATGTGCCCCAAGCACAATTAAAGTTTCGTAGGAATGTGGAGTATGTTTTTCAACACCATTTACGGACATGGGATTTTGTTTTTGATACAGATATGATTTGACACTTTTGACCAGATGGAAACTGTACCTAGGTAGTAGGTACTATAGTTAACTTTAACTATGAACTAGATTGATAAGGGCTGTATGATGAAGGACTTCTGAACACTATTTTGGAAATTCTCATTTTGGTTTCAGATAAATGTTGGTATCTATAGGTACTTATCGTCCTAATTCCGAATTGCAATTTTTTATTGTAACTTACTATTCCTCCATATGATTGCATTCATAAAAGGATAAGTTTCTCTATGAAGAATATTTTGAGATAAAGTGCAGATTGATAAGAATAAGTATGTGAAATGGAAGGAATAATCAAGACGTACAGAATTGAAATAGAACTGGGATAAAAGAAAAGGTTTTACAAAACATTTATCAGGAGTATTGAGAAAATAAGTACCGTGTGCGGTGTGTTTCATATTGAGTGGAGACAATTTATTACGTAATTTTTATGGGTTGACAAACTTTTTTATACGAATATAGTATATACTACGAAAGCTTTATATGCTGCATCATTTCATTTTACCCAGACGTAACAAATAACATAGACATTTTTGTAAGAAAAAAGGAAATAGGGTACTTCGAGCTCATTTGAAACCCACAAATCCCACATTCCCGATGCCCTTACTTTACCGATTGTTCACAACTTGACTACAAAATTTCGAGCACTGATTTGAGGTTAGGAAGTATTGAGCACTTGTTCATCTAAGCCCTAAAGGTTCCAATGATTAGAATTTTCATAATTATTCTCATTTCAATGTGTAAAAAAAATGCATGGTAAATAAATGACGCGTCTTTTGAAATCCCTTGGAAACCATAAATAGTGTTATGATTCCTTTATATGATACGCATAAAATGAATTTAGAATCAAACAAATCAATGAAAAAATATTTCAATTTTGATATTCCCGGTACACTCTTTCTCAATTGAGGGTCCAAATAAAACTGAAAAATTTAAATTTATTATATCAAATTTAATAATAATATTATTCAAATACAAAAAAATAAACAACTTATTCTATCCCTTAAATAAAATTAAACTCACTTATATCTATGATAATTGTTCGTTCACTATATTCTTGTTTTCTATAGTATCAATCTTCTTAGTACTCGTTATATTTTTCCCAATTTCTTTCTTGAATTCCTTTATTTTCCCCATTTATCTTCCTGATTTTTCAATTCTCTTCTTGACTTTTCTTTCTAATTTTTCCTAATTTATCTTCTTGACTTTTCTTTCTTATTTTTCAATTTTTCCTTTTAGCTTTTCTTTCTGATTTCTCCTAATTTAACTTCTTGACTTTTCTTTTTGATTTTTCCTAATTTATCTTCTAGACTTTTCTTTCTTATTTTTCAATTTATCTTCTTGGCTTTTCTTTCTGATTTCTCCTCATTTAACTTCTTGACTTTTCTTTTTGATTTCTCCATTCAATTCCTTTTTTCATCTCCTTGGGTTCTCTTCTACATTTCTAATTTCATCCTAACTATTCACAGAATCTATTTTCTATGTACAAACTTCAAATGATGTTTCTAAATCTTTCAATTTTAATTTGGCCTCAATAAATCGAAATTAATTTTGAATTTTGGAAAAGAACATTTAGAACCATAACAGTAAATGTACACATTTGAAATGGGATTTAGTATAATTCTCGCTAGGTTTTTGTTAGATCGAGATGAGGTTTTTGGATGATCTTTCTTCCGTTAAATATTATATGATTTTAGCAACGGGATCTTTCATTGTATGTAGCTTGAATACCTTTGTCAGTTTCTATTCAAAAGCAAGATTTCATCTCGTTTTAATCCGTAGTTCCGAAATAATCCGGAATACAACATTCGAACGGCCATATTCACGCAATCCTTAGACATTCTGGCCATTCGAAATCTGTAACTACCCTGTAAATCTCAAGTTTTTAAGTTTGTTCGTTCAAGAGTTATCGGATTTGAATTTTACCTTGTATTTGTCATCAGTTAGTCAAACTTCATCGTTCGAGAACATTCACGACTCAAAACTCGTAAAAGACAAATCTCTTGACGAAATTATACCTACTATAGACCTCGTCGAACGGGAACTCAAAAATGGAAAATCTAATTTTTGAGAATGCCTGTGTATACCTAGTGATTCAAATTAGTGCCAATATCAGCGTGTCATTGTTTTGTCTTTTGTAATGGCCGAATTTTGTGTTTAAATCTCGGTTTAAATGTACTCAGAAGATAAGGTTGGAATTGCTGACGAAGAAATCGTAGCGGAATTCAGTTATGTCTATTAATGGTTTACCAATTAAAAAATGAATTTGTCGCTTTTAGTGCTTTGAAGCAAAGTCAAATTTTTATGATTTGAATCATTCTGCGACCGTCAATGAATGTAGTATCTTTGGAATCTGAATAAAGAAAGATGTAGTTTTTCATTTTTATTCATCCGTGAGGATGAATTGCCGCATTTGTTTCTGAAACAAAAATCACGTGCTATGCTAAATTGATATAAAATTACCTTGTCACAAATTCGAAACTAAACTAGTCATTGTCACGGTTTTGCATCAAAATGGCAAAATCTAATTCTTATGATTTCAATCATTCTGCGGCGGTCGAAACGTATGTCGCATTTTTCTTGAATACTATGCACCCAGTATCGTTGAAATCTGGAGGAAAAATGTAGTTTTCCATTCTTTGTCTTGCGTCAATCAGAAAACTTGGCCTCTTCTGTTTTCTGAACAATTTCACGTGCTCTGCTAAATTGATATCAAATTACCCAGTCACGAATTCAAAAGTAAACTGGTCGCGTTTAGGCAAAATGAGCAGATCCAATTTTCATAATTGCAGACATTTTGCAGGAGTCGAAATGTATTTCAGGAATTTTTCTCGAATAATATTCACGCAGTATCGTTGAATTGTGGAAAAAAGATGTAGTTTTCTATTCTTTATTAATGCCTGAAGAGGAGAACTCTGCCGCTCATATTATTCAAATAATATTATGTGCTCTGCCTAATTGATATCAAATTACCTGGTCACATTTTCAAAGGAGAATTGGACGCATTCATTTGAGCTAAATCAAGATCTAATTCTTATGATTTCTGTCATTTTGCGGCCATGGAAACCTATATCGGGCATTTACTCGAATTATATGCACGCAGTATTGTTGAATTCTGGAAGATGTAATTTTTCGTTCTTTATTCTTGCTTGAAGAGGAAAACTTTGACGATTTTGTTTTTAGAATAAGATCACACGCGCTGCTTTATTGATATCATTATACCCAGTCACAAATTCCAAATAAAATCTGTCGCTTTTACGGTTTTGTAGTAAAATGACAAAATCCAAATTTATTTCAATGAATCTGCGGCCGTGGAAACTTGGTATCAGGCATTTTGACCGAATAGTATGCATAAAGGACTGTTGAAATCTGGTAGAAGCTAGAAAAAAAAAACAAACTTGAAACTTTCACTAAATGGTACACTGAAAGAACAATTTGGTTGCATTAACTAAGAATTATTAACTATCACCAAATCCGTTATTGAAATATGGCTTATTAAACATTTGTTTTGGAGAAACAAATTATTTGTTTACATATTGATGAATAAAGACTTATTCAAGGTTATTTTATATTTATTCCATCATAATATTCATTTGTTGATAAAAAATAAACATTTTGCTCTGCATAACAAATGCATCATAAGTATGAATAAATTTTTCTAACAAAAACCGAACAAGTTTTCATCACAACGAAATTACTGTTAATAGTTATTATGTAGCTGAGGTTCATTTTTTCACTATTGATTTAGATTAATTTATTATTCGTATATGTTTGTTTATAAGTACAACATGAAAATACTTTCATTATTGTTAATTAACAAATGTGTTGTTTGCTGAAATAACTTGTTTTATTTCTGTGAGAGAATATTTTGTGAGGATTATTTGGGAATTAATTATCTACTACTGAATATTTTATTCATAAGGGCTGGTATATATTTTCAACTCCAGATAAAGTTCCAAATATGAGATAACTTCATCTGATATCAGTTGGGGTTATTCGTCAGTTTGATATCTGGAAAGTTATCTGGAGGTGAAAATACCGGCACTCATGAATGAAACATTTATTAGTAGATGAATAATTCCCAGATAATCCTAACAAAATATTTTCTCCCAAAAATCAATGAATATATTATAGTTATTCCAGAAGACAAAATATTTGTTCATTAGTTATGAATACCTATTACAAAAAAAACCGTCCACTTTAACTTATAACTGCCTGAGGAAACAGTAAAGAAATAATTTATCTGTCATTCAATTAATATATTTTCAACTTCCTGGTAAGAAACAAAAACAATTCTCATAAAGAAAATACATAAAATGAAACATAAAACAAAAACAATAATAATATATTACATACGAGTAAAATCGAGATTTTCTTATATTTATTTATATTGCTTGCAGTGTATCCAATAAATATTCATTTCAATATCATATATTCAATTTCAGCCAGATTTGGACTCTAGTTCCCATACAGGGCTCTAACTGTTTAAAATCAACGTCATTTTCCGACACCTCCTTCAGCAGTTGTGAATTCGTTATTCCATTCTCTGAAAAATTGTTTATTATTCACACTAGTTTCGCAAATAAGAATTATAAAATAAGAAGAAAACAGCTTATTTCGATTCGTTTTTATCTGACTTTCCTAACCTCACGTTTTTTATAGTGAAAATAAGAAATCACCATTCTAGCATATTCGATAAATTTCATCAATAGTAGAATTCTTCATTTGTTGGTAATAAATTCATAATAAGGTAACATAAATATATAGTTTTCATATCTGATTGGTATCATATAGAGACATAGAGATGTACATATACCAAGTTCTGCACAGCCGATATTTTTTTTAAAAACGATTCTACCCTCTTCCCTGAATACCTCTATATACATCACAAGCAGGCCGTCCCAGCTTCGCCCGAGTAGAAATTTGTTTCACGCGGCGGTTTCATCTTCAAAACTTCAACCTGCCATATCTTTTGATGTACTCGTTGTAATTGTATGATGTGAAGGGCAATTTTGTTCTAAATTGAATACTGGGGATAAATAACGTATTAGGTTGGATTAGGATCAATACCCAATTCATAAAAACACACTCCCAAATAGTGCATAATTTTGGAAAACATCTGATTACCATAAACAGTTAATAGCAAGTCAATCTTGAGAGATAGATACATGCTATCGCGGACTTTTTTGTAGAACTATTCAAGAGGTACATTTCCGTCACACATTGTATCCACGAAAGTCTTACGGTTTTTGCAGCGCACGTGAAAATAGCTGATTTTGGCTGATTTTTTTGTAATTATTGAAGTTATAGTAGGTATCCTTAATTTTTTCGGGTGAAAAGTATAGCCTATGTCACTCAGGGATAATGTAGCTTTCAAAGGGTGAAAGAATTTTCGAAATCGGTCCAGTAGTTTTTGAGCCTATTCGTATCAAACAAACAAAAATACAAATCTTTCCTCTTTATAATATTAGTATAGATAGGCAACTATGGTACTACTTACAATCTCTCAAGCTCAACGTTAAGCAACTGAATTTGCTTTTCGTACGGCTCCGATCTATGTTTTGAGGTTATGATTGAATTGCCTTATAATATGATTTCTATAGATATTCGGGATTTTTGTTAACGATTGACTCAAAATATATGGATTAGTTTGAAAGCACTATAAATTCATAAGCCATTTGAGAAGGTGAGCTACTTACGTACAAAATCTCTCAGCATCTCCTCGGTGATGCAACATTCCGAGAAAAAGAAAGAAAAATCTCTCATTGTTTTTTGTTACACTTATACACTAACACTATAGCCAAACACAAGGATATTCAGACTCAGCAAGGCCTCAGGAATAATTCTGGAATCTGGAACCGTTGGCGTTCAGACAACGCTAGAACGGTTAACGGCACTGACCCTGACTCCTGAGACATGTTTGTACCGCGTAATTTACACTCAGAGAAATAAAGTTTATTATCATTAATGATTTTAGATTAACTATAAACAAATGATTGGTTAAAATATCACATCCTCATCATAATGAACATAAACAAAGATTCATTAACAGATAACTCTACATTTATTGATAATCACCAAATAATATTGATTGAAAATCAAACTTATTGATAAATATATTTCAATCTCTGTAATAAATAACTTATTTATAATAAAATTATTTTGTTTAAAACAACTGAATATAGCAGCACCAAATCGTTTGTTTTTAGTGAATATCAAAACATATCACGAATAGTTTTAATAAATCAGCCATATTTGTTGTGAATCTTATTTAATGATTTTCAACAAATTTGGCAATAACAAATATTTAATAACTATAACTGAGAAATTTCTTTCAGTGTATGGGTCAAATGCACCGGTTGATTCCGTAAATAGCCCAATGGTTTCCGGATTATCAATTTTTTAATTTTTAGATCTTTAAACTACATTTCATATCGATTTGGAATTCGGTAGTTAGTTTCAAAATAACGACTTTTGATTGGGTACACTGTGTGTATGAGTTATGGACAATCTGTTTGGGTTGCGACATTGAACTTTGAGATTTGTGGATTTCAGAGGTTCCCAAGCCGATAGAGGTATTTACTTTCGCTTTGAACAAAATGCAGACTCCGCTTTCGTTATTTCGGGGTCTTAACCCAATAGGTTCTAGGGAGTAGGGTAAATTTATAATAACCTATTATCATCAAACAACATGTTTGTGAAAATCTATCGTTTCGTTATGAAGTCCTCGATGCTCAAAGGTATTGCCACTGTATATAGAACTTGGGAAGGTTTTCAAGAGACTCACTACTAAGCTGAAAACAAGTGCATTCATATTGATATGAATTGCTCAGGTACCTGCACGGAGTCCCATAAGACATGAAATTTTTCCGTAATTCCACTAGGTACATCGTTTTACCATTCTTCATATAGAAAGCCCAAAGTTGAAATTATGTTCTTCCAGAAATGAGGAAATTGCTTTACGGTTGGATTTTCATTTTTATTTCCATGATATGTCGTCCATAAAACACCACTTCAATTTCATCATTTACAAAGCGGAGGGTTGATGGTGAATTCACTGAATTGCACCAACCTGCGAATATTTTAACAAATATTAATATGTACAGGGGTTTTCAAGCATCCCATTCCCATCAATAATGTTATTATTAAATTATCTCAAGAACAATACAAAGGAAGAAATGAATGTTCAGGTTCGAATACCAAAATAATGGATTTATAGTCCATCCAAGAATTATTGAAATCAAAGCAGCCTTGGAAGTGTCGTAGCTTTATTTCTAGTTACAAGAAAGCAACCTAAAATTTTCTGGGGTTCGATTATAGCAATAAATATATGAATATGAACTAGAATTTGAAAGGCACTTTGATATTGTTGAAATGTTCTCAATTATCTCATATGATTACGATAAATCTTAGGAGCAATGGAGCATACAGCCTGAAAATTCAGGTTGATAACAAAAAATATCGTGGAACTCGAATGTAGAAATATCACCCATGAATGATCAAAAAGCATGTTTCTTTCCAAAGTTAAATATGAATATTCGCTAAACCAGTAAAACAAACAGAAATATCGAGTTGATAATTTCAGGCGTGTTGCTCCAAATAAACTGCTCCACATGAGTTAGGGATATTGACTCAAATTGCAAAAAAATATATTTGAAATAAGATTTTTGTGATGAAAATTCATATTAATATGATTCAGTTGAAAATCAATTTTAGCCTGTAGGTCTGCAGCGTATACAGGGTGGTTAAGAAAAATCGAGTAAATTTGGTTCCATAAACGGGGCAGAAGCTCTCTCAGTTCATTTAAGGATTCTGGGGTAGGTTGATGATTATTTAATCTTCTTTGGAACATATCCCATACATGTTCTATGCAATTCAAATCTGGTAAGTGCGGAGGTATTGGTAAGTGTGGAATACCAAGCTCCTCGCGCGCATTCTCAACTATGGCTGCACGGTGCGGTCTAGCGTTATCGTCTAGAATTTGAAAAGTTTCACCAATAGCAGCGTGAAAATTTGGCACAATATTGTCAATGACATGCTCCCTATAGTGTGAGGCGGTCATATTCCCAGGACAAATGTGTAGATCTGTGCTCCCTTTGAAACATATCCCGGCCCATACCATAACACTACCCCCTCGGAATGGATGGACTTCTTGGACATAGCTACGATTACGGGGTATATGCGTGGGATTGTCCATACCCTTATTCTTCGAGAATCTGAAAATCGTCCATATCGGGATTCATTGGTGAAAAGGACACTACGCCATTGATCTTTCCAATTGATATGTTGCCTTGCCCATTCCAGTCTTTGACGCTTATGGTCACGTGTTAATGGAACTCCTCTCAATGGACGTCTAGAACCTAGATTCACCTCTCTCAAACGTCGTCTGATTGGTTTAGATGGAAACTTGGATCCCATCTGCATTTTGAAGAGTATTCCGTAGCATTCTACACGTAAATGTAGAGTTTCTTCTCGCCGAAACGATGATGAAACGATCCTGAGCAGGTGTTGTTTTTCGTCGCTCACCAAGCCTTGGTCTTTCCAACACGGAATCTGTCTCCCTGAACCTATTCCAAAATCGAGATATCACACTTTGGCTGACTTGGAGCCTTTCCGCTACGACAACCTGAGTTAGGCCACCCTGTAGCATTCCGATAGCCCTACTAGCCTCAGCGTTTGTTAATTTACGTCTTGGCATTTTCAGAAAACTCGTTTCAAATCGAAGCCGTTGATAAACGACTTCATTTCAAAATAAGAACATTCATGAAGCAAGCATATGCAAAGAACGAAACTTCGAAAAAAGGCGACCAGATTGACGAAATGTCTCATACTGATTTTTATTGGATCGATTCAAGTTGTTATTGAGTTTTAAATGATTTTATGTTCGACTGCTTCATAAACACTTGATTCATGAATTCGTTTAGCGTCCAGAATTGACTACTTTATTGGACTCAACTGTCACAGTCTTCTCTCGATTTTGCAATTTTCTTCGTTTCACACCACTTGTTATAGGCCGCATACAAATTTTCATAAGCACTTTTAGTGGGTAGGAGAGATTCTTTGGCACTTGCGGCTAAATTATTCACGCTTTCCTCTTCCGAACTATCCATTTTTGGGATTATTATGAAGTTTGTCACAGAATTAACGAAGTAAACAACTTTGTTCAGTGAGGTTGCTAAGGTCGCTGATGGTTACTAAGGTAAGATAAGCAAAAGCACACTCAAAGTATTTCTTGAAATAAAGCGACGAATATATTAATTGCCATTTCAGAAAATAAAATGTCTGCATTGCAGTCAAACATAAAGCTTTGTATGCAAACTCGTACATAATTAGGCTTATGGACTTGCCCAAATTATTGGCCTCGCTCGCTTTGCTCGCTCTGCCATAAATTTTGGACTCGTCCATAAAGACCTAATTTATGTACTTGTTACATAAATAGCTATTATGTTCGACTGCTTCATGAACACTTGATTCATGAATTCGTTTAGCGTCCATAATTGACTACTTTATTGGACACCACTTCATTGGACTCAACTGTCACAGTCTTCTCTCGATTTTGCAATTTTCTTCGTTTCACACCACTTGTTATAGGCCGCATACAAATTTTCATAAGCACTTTTAGTGGGTAGGAGAGATTCTTTGGCACTTGCGGCTAAATTATTGACGCCTTCCTCTCCCGAACTATCCATTTTTGGGATTATTATGACGTTTGTCACAGAATTAACGAAGTGAACAACTTTGTCCAGTGAGGTTGCTAAGGTCGCTGATGTTACTAAGGTAAGATAAGCAAAAGCACACTCAATGTATTTCTTGAAATAAAGCGACGAATATATTTCAGAAAATAAAATGTCTGCATTGCAGTCAAACATAAAGCTTTGTATGCAACTCGTACATAATTAGGCTTTTGAACTTTCCCAAATTATTGGCCTTGCTCGCTTTGCTCGCCATAAACATTGGACTCGTCCATAAAGACCTAATTTATGTACTTGTTACATAAATAGCTATTACAGTGACTTTCTCGAAGATTACATACCTTTAAAAACGATTGAAACCGATATCCCTAACTCTTGTGGAGCAGTTTATTTGGAGAATGACGTATTCAACCTACATGGGCCTCATTGTAAAGATATTTCTTCTTACTTGATTTGAATTCTTGAATTATAACACATTCCACAGAAAGCCCATTTGGGTTTGTATTGAATTACCTTCTTTTTCGACCAAAATTCTTCGTACAGTTCTCTTGTTTTTAGGCGAGAAGAATCCTGATCAATGTCAGCCATTTTTAATAGCACAAGATCGAAAAAATACTCAATTTCAAAACGATCCGTAGAAGAATTCAACAACTTAGACAATTATTTGCCGAATTCATTTAAGATTTGAAAATTAACGACAGAGCAAAATGTCAGTGTTATTTCCGAACATCAACCTAAATTCTGCAACTCAAAATTTTACTGAATGCGCTATTACCAACAAATGTCGATTTTCCAAAGCCACCCGAGATGTCAATCATTCTTGGATGGACTTTATGTATATGCCTGCACGGGTAGGTACGACTTGAAAAAAAATAGATTGCGGCAATCAAGCATGGAGAAGAATCGATCAAGGTATAATGATAATTGAAGATTGGTTATAAATATTTCAGAAAGGATATTTTTGTTACTGTCGGTAAGTTTAGTCACAAATTTCTTTTCCTAACCGAACCGTGAAATGGCGGTGCAATCAAAAGTATATATATTGGACCCTCAAAGATATAATCAGGTCTATAGAGAACAACGAACGTATTGTATTCCTAACGACACCCTCGGATTCTAAGAAAAGATTCCGCATCGATCTATGGTGGAAACCCACCTCGTTACCATTTCCGAACCGTGCTTCTAGGAAGTTACGAATGTTACGATCGAATACATGAATGGCGCCTCGGCGATGCATATGCGGACCACCCTTTTTTCGAAATGCAGTCATAGGAGCAGACGGTGTATGAGAAGCCGACGAAGAGGCATTCCGCCTTCGACATCCGAACGGGATATTCCATTCAAAGATACCTGTGGAATGCGTCAACCTCTCCGGTATCTGGGTAATGTCATCTATGCTTTTTCTTCTAGGAAATTTGCGGGAACAAAGCTGGGAAACGAGCTGAAGTTATTTTCAGGCCCAAAACATCGTTCTCATTGATAAAATACGCAATAAATCTACAAAGATTAAAAATACAGCCAGTGTCAAGCAGGAAAAGCGTAATATGCCAGGTATTGACAGTTAATGGGGTCACCTTAAAGCACTGACGTGAAGTCAGGAGCTGTTATTCGCTCGTTGATCCATCTTATATGAGAATCCAAAGAAAATTTTTGTTTTACAGTTGTCAAAAAATCGACAGCGGCGGCCAAAACAATCGTTCATGATCCTGAATACAGAAATATTGGGATTTTTTGTAAGTACTTCGCTAGTATTTTATATGGTTCTGATGGTTGAGAGATATGGAAAAAATTTTTGCATTTAGCTTGTCATGTCATGCTCCATACGAAATTTCATCTGAAGTTTCGAAATAATCAGGACAACAAAATTTCCGAATCTTATCGAATTTTGCCCATTAGCCCGCTCCACACTCATGGCAAGAACCTTGGCCAATACCGCGAACGTGAGTGTAGATGACTTTCTTGTGTAACGTTCGCCCTTCGCGACCTTCCCCGTGGGTTTGCGCCGTTTGCGGTATCCTGTCCCCCGAAGGCTTCGCGCCTAAATACACATGTTCCATCCACACTCACAGGCGTTCGCGGTACCTGCGCAGTAATGATTCAATGCTTGTTCACTGACTTTATTCGCTTTTGAAATGAATGATTCATGTAGCAATGAAGTGAAAATAGATTCAGATTTAGATAAGTGGAATGAGAATTTCTTGATTATTATCAGAATAAACCCTTTTTATAGCTAGCTCAACAGGCGAAAGGTCTTCGTGGACAGCGAGGATGCCGCGAACCAAAGTGCGAATATTTGTGTGAGTGTGGATGACTTTCTTGGCCGCGAATTCTTGCCCAAATTCTCGGCGAGAATTCTTGGCGCGATTCGCGCCGTGTGTTTGGAGCGGGCTACGAACCGCGACATTCGAGATGCGAACCTACCCCGAAAATTCCAAGTCCTTAGGTTCATCCGTTCACAGACGAACGGACAGAATTGAAATGAACCATTGGCTCAAACTACGAGAAATGCGAATATAGTGACAAAATTATATTATAGTCCTCGTTTAAAAACGATCGCTGAAAAACATGAAAGTCATGTATTTTCGGATTGGTTTGAATGATTTTTGGAAATATGTCTATGTTTTGAATTAGTTCGGAGAATTTTTTTCACAGCTCGTTTCAAATCGAAGCCGTTGATAAACTGACTTCATTTCAAAATAAGAACATTCATGAAGCATATGCAAAGAACCAAACTTCAGAAAAAAGGCGACCAGATTGACGAAATGTCTCATACTGATCTTTATTGGATCGATTCAAGTTGATATTGAGTTCTAAATGATTTTACAGCGATTTTCTCGAAGATTACATACTTTTAAAAACGATTGAATACGATATCCCTAAAGCTTGTGGAGCAGTTTATTCGGAGAATGACGTATTCAACCTACATGCAAAATATTGTCCAGATCGCTCAACCAGAACCATATGAAATGATAGCGAATTATTGAACAAAAAATTCCCAATACTTCTGTGATAACATATTCGTGATCGTGGCCGATTTTTTCTGACAGCTGTCACAAATTTCTTTCGTTGAATTCTTGAATGCAAGTCTACCTTCACGGTGGATAAAGAACACGCTTAGAAGCTTCTGACTTCACGTCAATGCCTTTTTTATTATTTATTAATTTCATAAGAGCACAGCTCAATTTTCAAACACTCGATCAATCGAACTTCCATTAGATAATTAAATTACTCTATTTAAAACAAATATAGCTCTTTGATTGCCCTGTCAACTGCAAGACCTGTTCCCGTCACGGAATTTTCAATGGTTTTTCTGTATGTGGGTGCGTTCAAAAACATGAGTTCCTAAATTTATTGTGCATTGTGCACTTAGGTAATAACTGAGGTAGATAAGGATTTATACCACTTTATACAACGTAATGCGAAAAATCGGAATCTCGCAATATTGACGCATTCAGTACGTTCGTTGTTGCCAGATTTTGGAGAGGATTACTCGTGTTTATTTTAGTATTCGATATATAGATTTTCAAGCGCAAGGTAACAATCACTTATGCAGGTGGTTTATTCCACTGATATGAATTGACCAAAAACGACTGAAAAATATCACATGTATAAAGGATTTTACCTTCTCAAAATGTAGTTATTTGTTTCATCTATTGTCTAAATATCATATTTCAATAATAAAACAATTTCGAATCAGTTCTGGTGTGATCTGATCTTTCGATATACATATTTTGAAAATTTTCCATGCCAAAACATGACTCGAGTGACTAGACCTCTCTAAAATGAAAACCAGGAGCCATTATTGTGGCGACATTATTCTAATGTTTTTTCCTGTCAATTCATCACCAAGTAAGACGATATAAATTAAATTTTCGTAAATTAACATAATAGGTTATTTCTCAAAATTCAAGATGAAGTGTTCTGATTATGAGAAAACTTCAGTTAGTCCTCATTTTGTTGAAGAAAATGATATTCCCATACATACTTCAATCTCGGAAAAAAATGTGATTTTCTTTGAGTTTGCGATATTGGTTCAATTTGTTGAAGACGTTTGTTTGATGACATTTACATCGCAACCAACATGTGAATTTTCATTTTTTACGATTGTAATTGTATCTATAATTTGATATGCACAGTTTAAGGCCAATATAAGCCAAGGTACCTAAGTGAATCCCGAAGCATACATTGGCAATCAATCAACTCTGTTTCATTTATTAGTTTTATCGGTACCTTAATTCCATAAAAAACACCCTGTAACTTTGTGCAGGTTCATACAAATTTGAATTCATGCCTATAGTTGTGCTACAAAACTACCCACTCTCCCTATTCAAATTCCTGATGGGATTGCAACCCTTTCCAGGGGGTTGCTAGAAGAGAACTCTGATTCGTTGTTGAGTTATTGAGGGTGGACACTTTTAAATGAGACACCCAGTATTTTGACTCATCTTCTCTTATTTCTTTTCCAACTTGCACTGCGCAGGCTTTCCATTTATTAGCTGTACATTGTTTAAGATCCTCATTCAGAAGCAAATCAAATTTGTGTTTGCAATGAATTGCCTTCTTTTTGAATCAAAATTCTTCGAACCGTACTGAATTTCATGTACCCTTGTAGTTAGGAGAGAAGTATTCGGATCAATTCCATTCATTTCTAATAACACAATGCAAAAGTGTAGGTGGGATGTTTTTTTTAATACTTGTTGCAGGATGTCAAAAAGTCGACAAATATCGGTCATTGTCGAAGCCGATACAACAATGCAATTTTTCGACCTGGTACCGCTATCACGTTGTGTTAACTCGAATATCGATAGACCTTCAACCGTTCCCTCGATATTTCCAAACGAAAACAATTCCCAGAAACCCTATCGCTCATGGCATTCATATGCGTTCGAGTGAGCGAAAAAGTATTGAATTAACTGCAACGAACCGTTCAGATCGGGCAAATCAGCGTTCGTTGATTATTAGTCTGCCGATAAACATTCATTTAGTCGGGGAAAACCCGTTACCTTTGAAATAGCGATCCGAGAGGTCGCTGACGCTCTAGCCTTTGGAATTCTTCTGGGATGCGGTGTTTGGCTGACGCTTTGCGCATGCCGCATTGCGGTTAATTCAGAGAATTTTTGAAGTCGTTGAAGTTTTTGGATTGCTGTTCCAGGTTCCGAGTATTGTTTTCAGTTATATCGAATGGTGGATCGGTCAGTGGCTTTCACATAATCAGTTTCACCACAAATGGTAACTTGCAACCATTTGCATTGTATCACATTATACAGGGTGTCAAAGAGAAAAGGAAACAGATCTTTTCTAGTAGAAGAATCAAGATTTTGAAAAATCGCTCGGACCGTCAAATTTGTTCACGAAGGGACATTTTGTCATATGTAATACCACTAGAGATGGAATTTTCCCTGCAAAATTTCTCGATTGTAATATTAAAGTTTGTTGCTCGGAAATTTCGCGATTGACATTTGTATGTCATGAGCCAAATTTCCGAAAAGTAACAAACTTGAATATTACAAGAGAGAAATTGCTCAAATTCCTCCTCACATTCTGGATGGCGCATTTTGGAGGTAATTCGGCTATATTCGTCCACAATTCGCTTGCGTAATTCTTCCAGAGAGGCGCATATAAATATGTTGTTTGTCACTGAGGGTCCTGAAAATAATAAGAATGTATAAAACTCAGTGGGTGGTTCAGGAGGCACGTTTTGTATTTTCCATGAAAGAATTCGTTTATAACTTCATATTATCCGATCTGTAGTTGACCTTTTCTCAATAACGATACTATCAATAATAAAACAGCTGTAAATCATATTATATGTATTGCATGATTTCCAGGAACTATTGAATTAATGAGAAAAATATTCGAGTACATTATATTTCAAAAATCTTTCTGAAATGAGTATCAAATTTGCCATGCAAGTGGCATTAAAATAATTTTGGGAAGGAAACGAAATTTACTTTTGCTATGTGGGATTTAAAATTCTTAACAGAGATGACTGTATATTTTTTGAAATTCCCGTGTCTTCCGATATCACGGGAAGGGATACCAACTTTCGTTTTTCAAATGGGTATCCTTATATTCTTTTATTCTGAAAATTGTTTCCTCATTGAATTCTGCGTTATTTTCATGTTCGTCAACGTGAAATTACGGAAACAAAATGGAAAATGGATCTCTGATGGAAACCTGGATAACTCATAGTTTTCCATTGGAAATTTCTCGATTTTAGGCTGCTGTGATGAATAACAATAATGTTCTTGTCGCAATGGTCAAAAACACATCTCAAAAAACAGCAGCTCACAAAACCGTTGTCAAAGTTGGCAATCACGAAAACGTGAAAATTCATTTTATTACAGTAATAAGTTAAAAAATATTGTACGTATGGAAAAAAGACCATTGTTTTAGAATGGATATTATCTGAGACATTCAGAATAATAATAATAATAGTATAGGAGAAGTGCCACTTTTCATAGCAAGCTTGAGTTTACCTGCCGAACGTTGTGAATAATAAAATTAGAAAAATAGGATAGAGATAATTGTTTCTTCTGAATATTCACGTTTTCAAGATAGGCAACATCAACAACGATTATGTGATGTCCTGAATCGTGATTTGTAATTTTGCTACAAAAACTGGAGCCTAGAAACAGTTTTCCAATGGAAAATCTTGGAGTTATCCATGTTTCAGCGTAATTTCACATTGAAATACATTGTTTTGGAGAAAATTTGAAAAAGCGACATTCCGAATTCAGAATTTCATGAGAAGTCAGTTTTTATTACGAAATACATACAGGGTGTTCGTAAATAAGTGTATCAACAGTCAAGTGTAGATTTCTCATAAAAAAATAACATTTTTTACGTGCCAAAAAATAACATTTTTTTTTCATGTCAAAAAATAACATTTTTTCTCTTGTCAAAAATTCATATTTCTGTTTGTTTTTTGCTTATATCTCAGGAACCGTTTGAATTACAGAATTGAGTTTCTGTACACACATTGTCACTAATATAGCTACTTTCTTGCACTTTACTCGGTTTTGTTACTCGTACGAGTGGAGGAAATACTGAATTTATTCAAAGGTTTCACCCCTTTACTTGTGATTTTAATAAAAAAAGTTACTCGTCGTTCATTACTCTAAAGTGAACCGCTTTCGGGAAAACTGGCTTTTTATGATCAAAGACAGTTTGCTAACGCTTTGTAAATATGTATCTTGTAATTGAAAAAATTCTTGGAATATTATTAAATACGGACGCTAAAATAATGAAAAATAACTTTGCATTTCAACCTTGCAAACCCAGTTGTCCAGTTTTTGAAATTAATAAACTTATTAATTATTACTACCCATTTTTCCAATCACAAGAAATTTACAATGCGTTAACAAATTATTTTCGATTATAAAATGCCAGTTTCCTCAAAAACCGTTCACTTTAGAGCAATGAACCACGACTGCTGTGCAAATGCAAATTTGTCTTCTATTGGTGTAAAAGTTGGGGGGGTAAAGCCTTAGTGCAAATTCAATATCTCTGCCACTGGTACGTCTAATAAAATCGAGTAAAGTGCAAGAGAGTAGCTATTATTAGTGACAATGTGTGTACTAAAACTCAATTATGTAATTTGAACAAGATAGGAGCAAAAAACTGAAAAATACATAAATTGTTAGTTTTTCATGAGAAATATTGAGTTGACCGTTGATGCACCTATTTAGGAACATCCTGTATAGTGCTACCCATTTGAAAAAACAATATTGGTGTCACTTCCGGAAGTCCCACAAATATCAAAACATTTACAAGCAGTCAGCTATGTAGTCATAAGTTTAACTGTGAAATCGCAAACGTGAATCTCGAATCCTTTCCAAAAATAATTTAACGAACGGAATTCGTGTGACACCCTGTATACAAATTCATCAAATGAAAAACATATGATCATATGTCACGAGCATAAATCACAGAGAAATCGAAAACACAGACACAAATCAATCGAATGTACTTTGAACCGACTAGATACTAACATAAATATTTTCAAGGAGTTCACACATTTTCGACCTTGTCTGGGAAACTACTCCAGACATCGAACATTCATTTGGGCAGAAAATTTCGGTAGGTAATATACTGTCAATTCGAGTTTACAGTTTTCGATCAGTTCAGTTGCATTTGGGTTAAATTACAAAGCTGAAACGTTGCTAACAAACAGTAAAAAAAACACTGTGAGAAAACATTTAATTTTGTCCCTTTTCTGAAACATTGTAGGCAATAACTTTTCTTATCCTTGTGCATTTCCAAAAAAGTTCATCGTAGGTATCCTATGGTTGGTCTGGGGCCCATAATATTCATGCTACAATATTCAAGGAAAATAATATATCCGACTCAGTATATGGTTCTAAAGAAATTATGCTCGGAAGATCAAATACGGCAAGAGTTTTATATGCCATTACTTCTCATCACCTCGTTCAAGTATGTCATGTTCAAAATAGTGAATTGGATGATTATCACTGTTATTCTGTCGTTCAAACGATTCTCGCATCACTCAATCCCTCAATTCCCATTATTCCAAGCTCTGAATATTGTTGACGATATTCCTACGACGTACCAAGTACACGAAACGCAAGAGCCATTTCCTGGTGGGCGTCCCCGGAGTTATCAGGAGAACTATGCCCTCTGATCTGTAACGAGCACCTCTATTGAAAGAATATTCCTTGTATCAGTTTTCGAATCGAAGTTCAGTGACGAATTTCGGTGGAAAAACAAAATTAAAAAATTGAACAATATATTATATACCAACTCAAAACAAGGGCTTATTTTCAAGGACGCTTGGCTGTACCTATATTACTATTGAATAATAATTTTTGCTCATTCATTCGTAAGTGCTTACACTTCTGATCCAAAAAATATTTTCACCGAACCTAGACCCATATCGCAGACTCGTGCAAAACCAAATCAATCAGATTAAAAAATAAGTTAAGTGGGGTGCTGTGAGATGTAGGTACAATTTATTTATTGATACATTACAGAGTAATTTTGTTTGTCATTTTATATCGGCAATTTTGTTTTCTGTGGATTGTTCTGTCCGAGAGGTTTTTAAGATTCTGGCATATTTTAGACCGATGTCTTTTGCGCTTGTTTTGTTCTGTCTGTTTCAATTAGAGGATTATTCGCATTCTCAGAGTACTTAGACTTTTTAATTCTCTTATTTTTGAAATATAAATTAAATTTAATTTGAGAGATTAGAGATCACTAGAGTTACTTGTTGGTTTCTTGTTAAAAAATTTTCCATTGCCATGTGTCTTGTATTGATTAGAATCCTTGGACAAAGTTAACCTAAGTAAGTGTGTTTAGAATTATAAAATCTTCAGTTATTAATTTTACTGTGAACTTCTAGTTCCCTCATGAAGGCAGAGTGATCCGCAGAAAGCTAGGAAATTTAACTAATTAAATTGTTGACAGGCGCGACAGTTGAGAATATAGTTCTTTGAACTTTAAACACCATAGACAAATGGACATTCTTCCCATAAGTACCCTTGCTGTAGCCGGATATATTTTCGAGCGGTTATGAAGTACATGCAGTTTCTAATTTGAAAATATGTATACCCGACTCAGTGTTGGATAAAAGTATATTCTCCAAATATGACCCCTATCGACCTACATTATTGAGAAAGTGCATGCTGTAATTCCTCATCTTCTGACTCCAAAGGAATTGTTTTTGGTGTCTTCATTGGATTACTGTTCGTATCCGTCAGAGTTCTCTTCGAAATGTCAGAAGATGAAATGACCTTTATAGCGATCCAACTCGTTTTCACCAAGGTCATGTATAATCCTCTGTGTTAAGAGTCGTCAACGTCCCTATGAAAGTTACAAATGATCTCATAAGGTTTTTGATCTATCTGTGAAAGATCACGTATCTTGTGTCGCCGCCTTCAGGACACTTGAGCCGTTGGTACGTTTTATGAGGCACGTTGTCCACGTGCGACGTCGAATTAGTTTTGATATTTTTGGAAATAATTTACACATATTTTTTGTTTTCCACACGAATGATATTTATGAATTGAGTTTTAACATTTCTGCGAATCCTGCATGAATTGAAAGACGAGGAATTGAAAATGATTCAGAAAAAGTTATCCAAATGCCATGAAAATATACTGCCTTGAAGCCTTTCGCAGATTTTATCTTCCGTTCCCAAAACTTGGGCAAATAATTTGTATTGTTTGTTAATTTTCTTTATGATTCTGAGTGTAATGGAACTGATGTCATCTCGAATTTGTCGAATGAAGTTCTGCATCAATACTCCTCTGTAGGTTGATGCTTCGTCCTATTAGAGAATACTTCCAAATCCCCAATAAATAAAATATACAATCATAAATCTCTCTCATTTTTCGAAAATATCTGGATTGAAAAATTCAATCATATTATATTGGGAGTTCTCCTGAAAAGTGCCTGTAGAATGTAACATTAGATTTCGAATATGAGTTCAAACAAGCGAGTGATTAATTGCATTATTGAAGATAACAATGTGTTTTCAGTTTTCTTCTAGCTGGTTTTCTCGAGATCCCTTCAGTAGACAACGGATTTTACCCTGTATAATTCATGATTCGTTATCGCGTTTTTCGAAATCTAAAATGTTTGGTTTTGGTCATTCAGCTCGAAGTTCACTCCTATTCACGAACCGCATCAGCCCTCGAAATGACTCATTATTAGTGAGGCAATAAAACTGAGGCATGAATGATTTGCATCGACAATATTCGAAAATACTGAAGCATTCTTTACATTACACGTTGCAATATATGAACTCTGCTTTGATTGTACTGGGTATAATACGACATGATTTCAGAAACACTCTTGGTATTGTTTTTCTTTTTACAGGAATCATTTTTACGCTCTGGTTGAAAATTATTCATTATTATTGCTAGTTCCGTGATGGGATAAATATAGCCTATTCCGAATTGTTCTGGGAATCATTTATTATGAATGAAATTTGTTATCTTATCATATTATTTGTTGCTTATTCAATGTGGAATGCTTTTCAATTTTTCATTTCATTTGTGATTGAATATAATGTTGTAATTCAATAACTCCAATCGTATTTGTTGGTATATTGGCTAGATTGCATTCATTTGCATTAATCCGTATGTATTTGTGGATATAATTGTGTTTGTTAACAAAAGAAGTATGAGATTGAGAGTTTGTTTTGGCTTCACGTAGATTAGAACACTTTTGTTTCCTTGCTGAGTGTACCTATTATATGTAGGGTGTTTTGTTTTTGAAAGTGTTCAACAGGCCACGATTTCTTGATTTATTAAATAAACTTCAACTTCAGAGTCTAATAACCTCGCCATCTTAGAATTTTTATGTTAACTAATTTTCTACCTGATGTTGAAAAAAAAACTCAATATTGAAAATGCCCTGTGTATATGGGACACAAACATCATATACATTCTTTTTCATATTCATAACGTAACCTGAACTATGAAATTATAGCGAATAGTTATGGTTTCATAATATATTATTATACAGGGTGAGTCTTTGACTTGTACATATATTTTAACCGTAGATTCCTCTCATCAAACGAAACACTTTTTTCCATACCATTCTTCAAAATTCGGTTTCGTTTGAAAGATACAGGTTGTCAAAAATCCATGAATTTAACACTATTCTTTTCATATATTCGGAACCGATATTTCGAATGAACTGAATTTTGGTTGATTGGTTACTCTATTCATGGTGCATATTCCTCAATTGAAACTTATTCTATATGAGAATAGTTTAACGTCTGTAAATATAATTAAGGAAAGAAATAACGGCATGCAGACAATTGAATATTTTTGAAATTCCGGAAAAAGTCACACACCGTGCAGGAATCGAACCTACGTCTCCCTACTTTCCGGCATGCCCGGAAAGTAGGGAGACGTAGGTTCGATTCCTGCACGGTGTGTGACTTTTTCCGGAATTTCAAAAATATTCAATTGTCTGCATGCCGTTATTTCTTTCCTTACTTATTCTATATTTCTCCTGGTATAATAGTTAGAGCATAGTCGACTCATAAATTCACACAAAAATACTATTAAATCACTCGAAAAAGATAAACGGTTCATATTCTCTAAAGAATCAACCATTTTAGAAAATAAAAGTATTCCTATATTTTTTCAATAAAACGCGTCGTTTTCGAGTTATTCCAACGATACGAACAAATTTGAGGAAAAAATCATGAATTTCATAAAAAATCTGAATTAAATATCATCGAATATTATTTCTTCTCTGGTCTCTTGACAAATTTACATTGTTGTCAGGATGTTTATCAACTTCGTCAAGACTAAAATCTCTATGATGGAAAAACGTTCGATGTAAAAAAATCCCACAAATGTGGGATATTGAATTTTGATAAGAATGAAATTACACAGTTTCTATTGGAAATTTATTGCACCGGTCCTTCAGGAAAATATCTATCTGAACAATATCCTCTTGGAATTCTTAATCGACACTACACTCCACATCACAATCATCACCTGTTTGCTTCATTCTCTGTGAGTAAATAAATAAATAAATCGAAGTCCATGGAAAGGGTTATCCTGTAAGCGTCGTTCATTGTATCACAGACTTGAGACTGGCCTCTGATGGGACTCGTTAGTCGTTGCGTTGGCGGTGGAGACACAGAACAACGGCTCAAATGTCTTGCGTGGCGGCTACATCGCCTATACCATTGTTTGAAGAGAAAATCGGTAATCTGGCATCGTCTTCTCTAGAGTTCTGTGGGTAAAATATCACAGAAGAATGGTAAGGTTAGGTCATTGACCTCAAATCATATGACTTTGGTTAATGGAGTTAGGATAGGTTAGTGATAAACCCATTTTTATGAGATCCTTTCAGTATATCGAGGAAAATATGAACAAATTATTTGTGTTTTTATAAACTAATCTTCAGGAAAATCGAAGAAGGAACTTATTTTGGTGGGAGAAATATGGCTTTTCAATTGCAGAAATAATCGGGCAGAACTGAGTGTTTTTGTTAGGAAATAACGTGTTTGTTACATTATTATTCAAATAAGGTTAATGCTTGAGTATTTTCTAATTGTATCACCCAAAACATCTAATCACCTCAATTTCAATCGCAAAATATGAACTTTGAAGTGTTTGCAGAGAATTTTTTCAGGCACATATTCAGCCCGATTTTTTTTCAAATGGCTATATCTCTTCAACAGAGCCAAATTCGGAAAATTGGAAAATGAAAAACAAATTTCCTTTGGCCTCAAGAATCTTCAGTTGAAAAATATGTACAAGTCAAAGACTCACCCTGTATATGGTTAAGCGATCTGGACAAAATTTTGTATGTCGCTTGAATATCAATCGAACGAGCACCCGAGAAGGAACCATACCAGTATCTAATATGTGGCTGTATGTTGACACTGTCTATTCCACTCTGTTCATTTTCAGTGAGGAAGTTTCCGTAGCAACGATCGTTTCATCTCGATAAAACTTTCAACCCGGCAAAACCAACAAGTTGGTTTTCCAGCGATAAAATTTTTGACGTTTCTCCAATTCATAGATAGCCTCGGAAATGATAGAGAAAACAAACAACGTTTTGTCAATCTATGAATTCTAATTTGCCAAATAGCGCAATCCGTGTCAAATGTGACCATAGTCATGCCGAATACCACTCGAGATGAAATTTAAGCAGGTAAAATTTCTCTCTCGAATTATTCAAGTTTGTTGCTTTTCGGAAATTTCGCTCATGAAATTTTTTCCAAAATCACTCGCCTAACGGCACGTGATTTTGATACAAATATCATTCGCGAAATTCCCCAGCAACAAACTTTCATATTACAATCGAGAAATTTTGCCGGCAAAATTCCATCTCTAGTGGTATTACATATGAAAATACATTCTCGACTTGCTTGAACAATAAAATCACCGGCTTTCAGTATCACTAAGCCTAATCATTTTCGTGAACGTAGTGTCATTGAATTTCATTTTAACTGATGATTCTTCGGTATAATTGTATATTTCTATTAGTCAATGACTCCCTATATGGATAGATATCGTCTTTTTAACGACATACGGAAAGTCAGTCATTGTTATCATTTCGTTCGTGTTCCTAGATCCTTCGTTTACTCTCATATAAAAGTACAGTTTTACTCCCTTTGGCGAAATCGGTTTGAGGTCACGTATTAACTATTTCGCGGAACAGTAAAACGAGAAAGCATTATTCTTGTGGAATTGTCGAAACTATAACATTCTCCACTGTATTGTTCCAGGGTGACTCAGAACTCATATTTCATCATACGTTCGACAGGTAATAGTGTGCAAGATTTATAGGAAGTTGTTACAGAACTTTAAGTGTTTATGCCTCTAAAGAGTGAATGAAAGGAGAATTTCAAATCACGTTGGAGATCTGTTGAAATGCGGTTTTAACATTTTCGTTATGATGTGAACCCATTCGAAGATATATTTTCCATGAGCATCAGCTCTAAACGTTGGCTCATCCTATATTGATAATTCAAGCAGGGCAATGTGACATCTGTTCTCAGATATTTTGAGTGATTTTGTTATTTTTTCCCATGCAATGTATCACCTTTCACATTGAAATGGCGATTGGTCGAATAATGTTTATCCCAACATCACAACAGCGGGTTATAAGAGTGATTGCCATTATTTCGAAGTCACAAACAGCGTGTATTTCTATATGAAAATCCTTTTTCCGATCTCATCAATCCTTTCTCGATTGTTACCTTTTTATAAAGGATGTACCACAGGGACAATCTGCTCTTCAGGCTGCACCAGATGAAGCAAACCTGGCTCTATCGAATCTCAGAATTTTTGTCCGAGCTTACCCGAAAGCAGAAATTTTGTTTATTTCAATTTGTGACAGAATTCATGTTGAATCCCCTACTCAGCATATAACAACGTTAAAATTCAATGGACTTCATCAGGTCACCATTCTGCAATGTAAATTTTCCCAGGGAATAACGCAACTATCACATCGATGTTTTCCTCTTCCGTCTCCAAGGTCCCGGCGCCTATTTTCCGTCGGTTGCGCCCCAGCTCCTACGCTAAGTACCGACGGAGGAGGAATTGCGAGAGTACAATAAACTCCTGTTTACTGGACCTTGAAGCAATAACCTGTCCTACCAGTATAAACTCTCAGCCGTTCTCGATTTTTAAAATCCAGAATTCTTGGTTGGTTCCATCGTTTCGCTGAAAGCGGATCGGCCTGGTCATTTGCTCGGTAAACGCAGAAAATTAGTGACCTATGAATATTCGCAAGAATTGCCATTCGAAAGGAATATTGCTTTGAAATTATTCTTTTTATGATGTTTCGAAGGGGGTTGGATTCGATTTCCTTCCTTTAATTAGTATTTAGCTGCAAATGTTTTTCCACAACTTTGGAATGCTGCGAAGTACTCTTAAGGTACGTTTACACGATTATTCGATTTCATGGCGTCATAATAAAACTTTCGTTGCAGTCATGAAGTATGTCGAATAGTTACTTGATTATATACAATTATACGAGTGATTCGTGTGATGATGGGAAATAAAAATAATAAGACCCCACTAGATCTTTATCAGCGGCATCTCGCTTTATGCGGATTTTAGGAATTCGCAATCCGATGGAAAATAAAAGACCACAGAATACATTCCGCACCCTTTTGAAAGGAATTATTCGAGTATTGGAAAGTACATATTCGGTTCCATCATTTGGACGTGTCCAGACGGTAGCATTCTTTTCCAGTGCAGAACTTTAGTCGACGTCGACTTTAAAATAAACCATTTGCCGCAACATTCTTCGAAAATATTCACAAGATTTTGGAAATAGATTAAGACGAGCCTTCATGTTGAAGAATCTCTTTAAGTTGTCCCACCGTTAGCAATTTTCCAAATCTTTTACTGCACTAATTGATACCAGTTCGATTTGATTGATTGACGAAACGAATAAATCCTATTATACTGCACACACAGGAGGTGTAAACGAAGAGGGGAGATTCTTTGAATAATTTTTAGAAAAAGAAGTCACATGGTACCCAAACGTTTCGTGTCAATACAGGGTGTACTAGGACTACTAGGGAGTATTTGAACGAAAATTATGAAAGCACGTGGAAAGGTGGAAGTCATGTACTAACTGGATTTTAATGACAATTTTCAATTTCTGAGGATTTCGGTAACAGATAACTAAAAGAGACCATAAAATTTTATGTAACAACAAAGTTTTTTTTATAATTTTCAAAACAGTGACTTACCAAAAAAAAATTCTGGGGTACAGTGCTCCAGAAAAAATATCACTCTAGATTTGCAATCGAAATTAGCATGTCACATTTCGTTAAACTCTAAATTGTAATATCTATGCCAAATTTCAGTTGAATAGCACGTGAAATGCAGATACTATGAGAAAAACTTGAAAAAAAAAAGAGATAATCGAAACATTTCCTTCTTCATATCAAAACAATCCCAGGAATGTGGTCTAGATTCCTTTGACATCAGGGAATTTTTTAGCTTTATATATTATCGGTCACTCAACGGGAAACGAGAACCTTCATGAAATGATCCAAGTCAATTCGATTTTTTTCGTACTGGGAGAATATTGCAGTAAATACAGCTCTGCAAACTCAGTTGCGGCGAAAGTAAACAAAATAAGCAGGTGAAATAAGCCGTTCATGCATGTTGGGATGGGGTTTAATATGTAGGTAGAGATGACGAATTGTATGATTAAAATTCAGCCTTCGTTAAATTGGGGGGCAAAGGCTTTCGATATGTTGATCTCGATTAGATCGATCAGGTTGTTAACCCTTGAAATATTCGCGACGAACTCTTTAGCTCGAAGGATCAGTGGAATCCGAAGAGATCTTATTTATACAATGTACAATATTGAAACTGGTGATAGACCAGGTCATGACTGTTCAGAATATCAGAATTTCACCTCAGTAAAAATATCACCATTTTCGAGATAATGGGCATTTTATAAATTTCTAGAAAATCACTTATAATCGAAATACCACTCCTTCCAAAAATAATTATACCAACTTTCATACCATTTTAGAGTCTGGACAAAATGGGCATTCTTATGTTATGAATGTTCACCTCCAAGTGGTCCAGACAATAATGTCAAACTTTTGTTAATAGAAATTGATGGGATTCCAATCTGGCATTTTACCTCTATTTCTCGAAAAATGTGTCAAGTTCTGAAAAACTGTTTTGTACGTCTGAAAGCATCACTCATCATTAATCTTCAGCAACAAAGATATTTGAATTAGCACTCAAAAAACGGAGGTGAGGTAGTGATTTTCTAGATATTTAGTAAATGTCCATTATCTCGATAATGGTGATATTTTTACTGAGGTGAAATTCTGATATTCTGAACAGTCATGACCTGGTCTATCACCAGTTTCAATATTGTACAAGGTTTACCGGACACCCTGTATAGACGTAAAGATACACTGCACCTAGAAATTAATGCACAATGTAGAAAACGAATCGAAAAACTTTGTTTGCATTAAATAATCAATTTTTATATAAGTAAAACAGAAAACATATCATCAGGAGAACCCTTGAATCGCACTCTCATTACAATAAAAATACAATTGAAAAAAATAAAAATGTCGAAAACAATTGAAGACTATACACAGGAATAACGACCAGGGTCCACTTTAGGTCGAAACTAAACTGTCACTACCATCTGGTAGAGTTTTTCAAGAACTTTCGTTTGGTCGTTTCCGATTTATGAAATTATACTCAGTGTCCAAGTTATAAACAAAGTGAACATTTTTGAATTGAGTGCATTTTCATTAAAAAATTCTGCAAATGTGTGCCGAAGTGGGATGTTCAAGTCGTTCAAATTAAGATTTTCTTAAATATTTTGGATCACCCACTGTAACTTGCTGTATTATCCACATACAAGTGTCTTACCAGGAAACGAAGGGTAATTTTGTCAGCAGTCATCAAGAATTGACAAAATCGAAGATGAGAAACGAAAGTGAACATTTCCTCGTAGATAATGAAAACAGCAGAATTCTTGTTTTATGGAGAACTGGTGAATATTCTAATTTTATATTATAAAGAAGAGTGATAAATATCCCTTCCCCAATACTTCCTTCAAAATCTCTGCGAGCTCCCAATACTCAGAAGCTGAAATCATATGATTGGGTAAAATTTTTTTGCAGTGCTCTGATAAATATTCCTTTTCCTATACCTCCTCTACAATCTCTGAGAGCGATATATATACTAAAAAGTTGTGAGAATGTAATTTGACAAATTTTTCTCGTTAGTGTTGTTGCCTAGGAGCTTAGATATCTATGCTCCTAGGTATTGCTGCAGTATATTTTTTGTTATTATAAGGCATGAAATTCACAGAATAATAAAATTCCCCATATTTATCGACCTGTCAGATACGATTTGGTAAAATAATATCTTGGTTTGGGTTGCCCAATTCGACCTCTTTTCGAAAAAATATTTGTTATTGAATTTCATAGAGATGGATTAGGAATTTCTTTGTCCGATGATAAATCAAAGATAATAACAGATAATTGAGAAAAGGTGTCATTTTTGTTTTATTATATTTTCAAATCATTTTTTCGAATTCTTTATGTAAGATCATATGCTTTAATTAAGGACAAATTGAATTGAAATATTCCCGATTAATGATTTTGTTTGCAATCAAACCATGAAAACACATGCACAGCCATGTGAGATTGCCCATCAAGTCGTTAGTTAACACATAAATTTTGCATTAGATGCACTTCATATGGTAAACAAATCATAGGGATAGTCTATCATCTCTCTATTATTGAATTCTCGATGATCATTCATATAAGATGGGTTAATTTATTTCTTCTCATTATGAGGGGTCTCCTCGGGAGACCAAGGAGATATCAGTATACTCTTAATCATTATAATTCAATTTATTCAGGAGGTACATGCATGTAAAATATGGATTTTTGAGTTATTTGAATTGATGATATTTGTATTTCATATTATAATTATGAGAAGAACTGTGGATAACCAGAATATCTGTATTATAAAAAAATTTACAATTTGTTCACAATTCATGTTTATGTTATGATTTTTGAATGACCATCAGCATTGGAAAGAGAGATGAACAATCGGAACATTTTTGTATTGCTTTATTGCTCTCATTTTGCTTGCTTGATTTTTTTTGCACCAATTCATTCATTTTTCTGTTTCATTCACAGCCATACAACATAAGCAGTCAGTTTTGCACCGTCCATTTTTTCAGTGTGTAAGTGTTTTGTGTGAAAACGTAGGTAGTGCTACGATTTAGTGTTCTTGCATTCAGTGATTTTTCTTGTTGCGACTGTTGTGAAAATTCGGTCAAACATAGATCCTTGTAGAGGACAAACGCTCGAACAGGGTGATATGGTGGCTAATCAGAGTGTAGATCATCAGGAGAATGCCGAAATGTATTGTGCCCCTCCACACCATGCCTACGGCGAATTTTACGACAGTCAGTTCTTTATGCATAATCCCACATGTATCCATCGGGAATTTGGTGAGATTTTTTTCTTGATGATAATAAGGGAGAGGGTATACAAGATGGCCCATCAGTTTACTTCCAAAAGCTGAAATTTAAATCATTTTTTTGTGAATAAATTATGTTTAGGTAAGTGAATAAATAAAAACATTAATCACTTGATAGTTGGAATCTATCAGTAAAAACTGGATTCTTGATAAAATATTTATCCAAATATTTTGACAAGTCGATGAAAATTCGTCAGATTTGGAAATGCTTGCATGCAAATCTTTGGCATAACCTTAGCAATTCAAAATCACTCCTCATTAAAGGAAGGAATGAATAATTATCATTACTAAGGTTAGTAGTAATAATTCTTTTTCTGATTGCTTCATTTTGGTTTAATCTGGGAATAATCAGCCAAACGACCTTCAAATTCATATCGATGACATTATCAAAAATATTTTCTGCGAGATTTTGCCTTTTGGAAAATAGTTTATGAGAAGCGGTTTATTGTACATTTAAACATTTTCCAAACGGAATCATGCTCAGAATATTTTGTAGTCTAATGAATTATAACTATAGGTCTTGTGCATAAATGTAATAAATCCAATAGAGATAATAGCCAGTGCGAATTTTAAGATGGACTTTGGGATTTCGTTAAAGGGATGCCTTTCATGTTTATACACACATCGTTAAAAGTCTTATGGTGGTATTCTGCTTTCATCTGTAAGCCAATCTAAGAAACCGTAAATATTTACGAGTACTCAAGAGATGGTCGGAAGACTATCGGATGATATATTGTGAGGTTATGTCGAATGCTTTGTTTATTTTCTGGTGAACAACTTTTTGAAATAAGATTCATAATGAATGATAATAATAATATGGCTTTGTTTATTGGGTTGTTATCAGAAGATAACCATAACAGGTGAGTATTATTGCACAATAATATATATGATCTGAAAATCATTATTATTTTTAATAGGAACTTCATGAGAATTGAAAGGAGAAGTTGATCCAATGAATCCTTTCGAAATGCCGGATGCTCAGTTTATAAAAATGTTTAGATTGAAGGAGCAGTGCACCATAAACTTCATAACTGCTTTACAGCAATTTTTACCCACAAGAAATGCAAATGCTATCGCATTACCCAAAAAAGTAATTCAGCCTTTTCAAGTATTTGTTTGAATAGAATTGATCTGAGGTTTATACATTTTGGGTGTTGATTAGGTACTCTCAACTTTTTGGCCATAGGGTCTTTCCAGAATTCTGTAGGCTCCAATGCCATTACATAAGGAATATGTAAAATATAATTAAAACCAATCTGAAAACATCATTTGAACTTTATTCATCAATTAACCTCAGTCATAAGTTATAACAAAAATAATAATCTCTTCTAAATATTCATTTATCCTTCAGATAAGTTGGTCCCAAGGTAGGATTAATAATATTGCTTCGGAGAACATAATCGTTCTCCATCTGCTCACGACTTGTATTTTTGGTGCGTTTTCTTTTAGTGTCTATTAACGCTGAAATGTTGAAATAGCAATAAGTATTACATAATGATTAATCACGAATTAACTTACCATGGACTTGACATTTTTTTCTCGCCTATTTTTGATTTACAACGAAACGAAAACACGTTAACTAGGTACTCAACAATAACATTCAAATCAAAACTTACGATTGTAGGTTATGTTTATCGATAAGTAGTTCAAAAGTAACACTGTAACTGAGATAGTTATAGGAACAATTCCAGAATAGCAGTATTTACGAATCTGTAAGTCGGCCACTTACAGATCGATCGTACGCTACAGAATCGTAGCTTACAGATGAAACGCAGAATACCACCATAGGTCCCTTATACAGGGTCTTTCACGAGGAACCTCACCCATATTTATACGGGAAACTACTGAACGTATTTTCATGAAATTCAGCACTTATAAGTATTTCACGATGCTGATGAAATCTAAAATATTTTCAAGGCATGAGCACCTCCGGTTTTTCCGGAAATGACGTCAACTTCCGTTTTTCAAATTAGAACACCATTTTTTTATTGCAGAAATAGATTCCTTAGAAAATTTCAAGTTATTTTGATGTAACATTTTTCAGTTTTGGTTGGAAAATTCTCTCTGAGCGGGAAAATTCGAAAAAAAAAGTCGAAAATAGAGCTCCGCTGAAACAAGAATAACTTCGAGGTTTTTGGATGGAAAATTTTCATTTTTGGGATTTTTCAAGATGTAAGATTGATATATTCACTTTAAAAATCGAAATCGCGATTCATGATACAGGGGGTGAAAAAATCGCTTTCAAAGTTAGGGATGACAAAATCGTGAAAAATCAATTTTTTCAAATCAGTATCCCATTTTTTTATGGCAGATATTGAATCTACGTTAAAAAATAATGTGAGTGTATGCATCACACCCTTGCCATAAAGTGGATATTTTCTGAGTTATTCACAAAAAACTGTTTTTCGTCTTGAATTTTCAGCTATTTCTTTTCCCTTCACGCCAAAAAGATGAAATTTTCAGGAACTGTTACTTAAACCAAGTTTTAGATTTTACTACCCTAATATGCAAGAGAAAAAAGTTACAGGTTGTTCCTAAATAGATGGCGAATTTGGATTCGAATTTGTATCGGAAACCTCTTTATTTCAACTAATCGGCCATCGGTTTTCTCTCCAGTGATAAATAAATAATTCCTTATGAACCATATGCAAAAACTTACCATGTTTTACATTCCTTTTTTTTTAATGATAGATATCATTAATTACATGCTACTGAATAAAGAGGAATTTGGCAGATGTAATCAATGATATCTATCATTAAAAAAAAAGAATGTAAAACATGGTAAGTTTTTGCATATGGTTCATATGGAATTATTTATTTATCACTGGAGAGAAAACCGATGGCCGATTAGTTGAAATAAAGAGGTTTCCGATACAAATTCGAATCCAAATTCGCCATCTATTTAGGAACAACCTGTAACTTTTTTCTCTTGCATATTAGGGTAGTAAAATCTAAAACATGGTTTAAGTAACAGTTCCTGAAAATTTCATCTTTTTGGCGTGAAGGGAAAAGAAATAGCTGAAAATTCAAGACGAAAAACAGTTTTTTGTGAATAACTCAGAAAATATCCACTTTATGGCAAGGGTGTGATGCATACACTCACATTATTTTTTAACGTAGATTCAATATCTGCCATAAAAAAATGTGGTTCTAATTTAAAAAAAATGATTTTTCACGATTTTGTCATCCCTAACTTTGAAAGCGATTTTTTCACCCCCTGTATCATGAATCGCGATTTCGATTTTTAAAGTGGATACATCAATCTTACATCTTGAAAAATCTCATAATTGAAAATTTTCCATCCAAAAACCTCGAAGTTATTCTTGTTTCAGCGGAGCTCTATTTTCGATTTTTTTTTCGAATTTTCCCGCTCAGAGAGAATTTTCCAACCAAAACTGAAAAATGTTACATCAAAATAACTTGAAATTTTCTAAGGAATCTATTTCTGCACTAAAAAAATGGTGTTCTAATTTGAAAAACGGAAGTTGACGTCATTTCCGAAAAAACCGGAGGTGCTCATGCCTTGAAAATATTTTAGATTTCATCAGCATCGTGAAATACTTATAAGTGCTGAATTTCATGAAAATACGTTCAGTAGTTTCCCGTATAAATATGGGTGAGGTTCCTCGTGAAAGACCCTGTATAAACTCTCAACATGTTGAATGTAACATGGCAATTTTTTGTGTGTGCCAGATTGCGTAACGTTTGAATATTCCATGGATTTCAGTAAGGCGCATAGTGGCCCCTTTCCTGGAAACCGGCAGCGTTGCCCGCAGACCGGTGCCTGGACCACCCAGAGTAACATTTCAAATTTTATCTGAAGGAATCGAACGGTATCTGTAACAGCCCTTCGAAGTAATTTTTTGAGGACCTATAGACGGGTAGTCCCATTCGGTACCATAAGAAGACGGTGGTTGCATTCCTCAAATTTGAGGGCAAGAAGATCTAAATGAGTACCTCGGCTATCAGCTGGACATATAGCTAACCATCGGAAGTGGGCAGAAAACCACCACGGCTGGCTTTCATCACAATGGCGCAACGTAGGTACATATTTTTTTCGGACGATTCGGTTCACAAAGTGATAATCGACGA
The DNA here is from genome assembly GCA_951802165.1 of Adalia decempunctata. NCBI lineage: Eukaryota > Metazoa > Arthropoda > Insecta > Coleoptera > Coccinellidae > Adalia > Adalia decempunctata. The sequence goes on from OX637696.1 coordinate 41,744,381, forward strand.
GAAAGGGTTTGGAGAGGTCCAGGCTGACACTTTCGTCCGTGAAGTTGTGCCCTTTCAAGGCGGATCAATAATGTGCTGGGGGTTTAATGATCGGTCGTCGTATCCGTCTTATTATCGTTGATCAAAGACTGGTGCCATCTACGTAGAAAACATCATTGAACCAATCATTGTTCATCTGCGCTATGAATTTGGGGATAATTTCATTCAACAGGATGATAACGCCCCACCACACCGAACATGAAGGGTTCAAAACATTCTTCAAGGGAACAATATCCAGAGAATGAACTGACCAGGAAACTCACCGGACATGAATCCAATTGAGCTTGTATGGGATTACTTAGGGAGAGCAATATCCACTCGCCGAAACCTACCTTAAACTTTTCAGGAATTGAGTATGGCATGGAACTACATACATGCCTGAAAATTTCAGATGGTAATACGTACTATTGAATTTGGATTCAGTTATGGAATAACTATAATTAATCAGAAATAAAAAATCAATGAATTTAGATTCTTTCTTATTTTTGCTATTTTGTCACATCCTGCATGAAGCAGGGAGTAACAAACAGATTTTCTATCGAATATATTGCAGTTAGAATTTAGAGGATAATATTCATCTCATTTTCAGAATATAAATTGTTCATTTCTTGAGAAACCTAGGGGTGCCAAGACTTTTGACGATGTGTGTATTTTCGATCATAACCTAACCATTACGTGTTTTTTTCAATCGCTTCAAAGGGACCTGCTCACGAGGCTCCCATCCGGGCGTTTTATGACATTTTATGAGCCCACGCCTGCAACTTGAGTCTACGTGAGTGGCCGCTTCAAGGTGTCTCCATTTCTCTAGTTTAGAACTGAACTGAAAAAATTTCAGTGGCATTTCCAATTGACGTATGCGTACAGCGACTTCACTATGTGACATTGAGAACCAGGCGTATGGTCCCTATCGGTGTTATTAAATTAGGTCTTGTGGTATGAGTTATTTGATGATTATCTAAAATGTATATTGATTTTTTTCCTCTTACTATGATCGATTGGATTTTGCTTATTAGTATTATGGACAACGATTGAAATATTATTTTGTAAAGATACAAAAAGGTTCAAGTCATGAAAAATATTGACTTTGAAATGCGACATTCATATAATATGTCATCATGAAGTCACTTTATCGAAATTACACATACATTATCAATAACAGCCCCAAAATTCAATTGGTCAAAAATCAAAATGCCATTATTAAAAATTGTGCTTGTGTGCTATCGAGTGTGCTATGGACAATGAAGATAGAAATCTTCAGTTAACATAATCAACACAGTATCATTCCCCACATTCCTGAACGTCAATTATTGATAATAATATCACTGAGTATTTCTAAAATTTTCTATTGTAGGGACCTTCAGTAATAAAATTAAAGTCCTAACAAATAATGAGTTCCTATCAAATCATTATTTTCTGAGGCAAAAAAACAAAAGTTTATTTAGGCCATGTAGATTATTTATTTTATAGGTTATCAAAGTGTCTCCCCCTATTGACTCTTATAGTATTTCCAGCTTCGTGGATTTTTCTCCTCTTCTCATACTCACGAAAATATTCTCGAGTGTAAGTTATATCTATGCATTTCCAATTGAGAAAAAACGAAAGGGGTTAAGGTCAAGCGAACTAGATGGAGCAGTTAACTGGCTTTCTGGTTCACTTGGTTCAACCTCATCGTCTTTAGTGACGATAAGCTGAGGCGAAAAATACATAAAACCTGAAATGCTATAAGAAGTAATGAGCTGTCAAGGATAAGAAGTAAAGTTTTTGCTAGATGTAGGTAATGCATTTTAGTAGGAGGGCGAAACTCTGATATCCTATTATAAATAAATACTGCAGAAACTATTCAATTTGAATACATAATTTATAATTGGCCTAAAGATGTATTTGTACAGGGTGCGTCAGCAAAGCGCACGGCTAAAATAGCGCCTAAACTGTACCGTTTGGAAAAAAAAACTTACATGGCATCGTTATAAGGTTAACAAAAATCTACAAATTGAAAATAATTTAACATATATAGGGAGCGTCAAAAAAAAGTTATTGAAAAATAGGTAGTTTTTTTTTCAAATAGAACATCCTGCATTTCATAGCATGATTCTTCCGAGGACAACAAGAGCTTTACACTTATACCTCATTTTTCAAATTTCATCACGGCGTTGCCACATAATTCGTATTTTTAGGATATTTTTAGTGTTTTAGGGGGTTCATCAAAACTCTTATAGCAACCGATGTGTTCAATCTAGATCAGTTAGCTCAATGTATCAACTTCATAATTCGGTAAACAATCTGATGTTTTTTCTCATACTCTTATATGAATTTACCAATTTCCTCAAATTGAATATGCGATAACTCGATTTTTTCAAATGGAACACCCTGAATTTTTCTCTTTCTTTCATGAAATTTGTTTTTCAAATGTCTACATTTTTCAAAAAGTATGTCCCATATTTAAAACGCTCCTTTTTTGAGATATTTAACATGCTTCAAAAACATTTCGTGAAAAATGTAGACAATTGAGAAAGAAAAAGATACATGGTGTTCCATTTGAAAAAATCAAGTTATCGCATATCAGCCACATTGTATAAAAAACTTCAGATGTTCACCGAATAATGAAGCTGATACCTTAAGCTAAGTACAGTAAAAATTCTGTTTATCTAGAATCTAGATTGAACACAGAGGCTGCTATAAGAATTTTGAACCCCTTTAAACACTAAAAATAAAAATATTCTAAAAATACGAACGTGATGAAATTTTAAAAATGAAGTATGAGTGTGTCTTGTCCTCCAAAGAATTATGCCATGAAATACATGAAAAAAAGTACATATTTTTCAGTTAACTTTTTTTTAGACGCACCTGCATATGTCAAGTTATTTTTAGTTTGTAGATTTTTGTCAACCTTATAAAACTATACAATATAGATTTTTTGCGACACGACATAGTTTAGGCGCCATTTTAGCCGTACGCCTTGGTGACGCACCCTGTGTATATATTACGTTTCTCATTAGTGAAAGTCTATAGAAGTTTTCGAAAATAAAAGAAAGACGCTATTCAAAATATTTCTTTCATGGCTTGAACTCTTTGATTATTCCTCTCAAACGACAATTTTGAAGTTCTGGCCTATTTTCGATCGTGCACCATAGGTACGATCTAGGTGAACTCTAATTTTTTCATTTGACATCCTGAATAAAATCACTGAAAATAAATAACGACAATCACAGTAGGAGAAAAAATTCATCATAGATACACTCATAGTAGTGGTATGGATCAACATGAGGATCAACATAAGGTAGGTCTCTAAATTTCAGCTTTGGGCGTTAACTGATGGATTACCATGTACAGTCATAATTCATATTTATGTTGCTCATCATAAAATTGAATACAGTTTTTTCGCTTCACAGCTACACCCAATATATTTTTTTTTATTATAACGTAAGAAGCGAAGTGAAATTGTTTTATTAAAAGCTTTTTGGAGACGTTATTATTGTTGTGAAATCTTTTTCGGCAATGGGTGAAAATTTTCCATTGAATTCTGGAATGCGAATCTACATACAAGTTGGATCTACTTACAAGGTGGATGAACGAGCGCTCAAGTTCCTGATTTCACATAAGTGTGAACCATCTTTATTCGAAAATACAGGTTCTTTTCCTCAGTTTAATTTCATGTTATTGAAAAATTATTATGTTGTGAAAGTGTCATAAGCTATTAACAATTAGTGGATTGGCCAGCCCACTTATTCTAGACACCTAGTACTCTTTATATTTTTTGATTATATTCAACTGAACTCAAAACGAAGCATTTCATCTTTGAAAAAAAATCACATGGCTGAGTAAGTCGAAGACATTTGGAATAAAGTTATTCGTTCCTCCTTGAATTGGTACATACAGTATTGATAATATTCATCACTTACTTTTTGAATTAATTATTACGTTTATCTGTGGGATGACATTTGTAATTGAAATAGGAATGTTGAAATACAAATTATATGCCGATAATTACCAACAAAAACTTTGTGAATAAACGATGTCACTTGCATATTTCAAACAATCAACCAATTTATCGATCGACAACGGTTTTCTCATTAGTATCGAATATTGCAAATCGATTGAAGTAGAACAATCCAGTAGATATTGTTAATGCTTATAGCCCAGGATCCAGTGATAGTTTTTGGTGACCAATTTTAACCCTGGCCATAACTTGTATATAGCTTAAGTTGCATTTGTCTTATAGCATAGTGACCGTCAGCTGGCGCACCAGTGGTGGGTTTGCCAACGGGAGCAACGAAAACACGTAGAAAAAATATTGAGTTTCAGTCATTTTAACCCTGCTGCAATTTACAGAGATGGTAGTTTATATAATTATTCGAATAAAAAAATCGTCCGCTGGCTGTACGTTGGTGGAAAACCCGTCTGCTGGACATGAAAACTTGTTTTCCACCAAAATACAGCCAGCAGACGATTTTTTTTCGAATAATTATATAAACTACCATCTCTGTAAATTTCAGCAGGGTTAAAATGACTGAAACTCAAATTTATTTTACAGGTTTTCATGTCCAGCGGACGGGTTTTCCACCAACGTACAGCCAGCGGACGATTTTTTTTATTCGAGTAATTATATAAACAACCATCTCTGTATATTTCAGCAGGGTTAAAATGACTGAAACTCAAAGTTTTTTTACAAGTTTTCATGTCCAGCGGACGGGTTTTCCACCAACGTACAGCCAGCGGACGATTTTTTTTTTATCCGAATAATTATTCAAACAACCAGCTCATTGCGAATTTCAACAGGGTTAAAATGACTGAAACTCAGAATTTTTTACAAGTTTTCATGTCCAGCGGACGTTTTTATGTCCAGCGGACGGGTTTTCCACCAACGTACAGCCAGCGGACGATTTTTTTTATTCGAATAATTATATAAATTACCATATCTGTAAATTTCAGCAGGATTAAAATGACTGAAACTCAAAATTTTTTTTACAAGTTTCCATGTTCAGCGGACGGGTTTTCCACCAACGTAAAGCCAGCGGACGATTTTTTTTATTCGACTTATTATACAAACTACCATCTCTGTAAATTTCAGCAGGGTTAAAATGACTGAAACTCAATATTTTTTTCACATGTTTTCTTCGTTGCTCCCATTGGCGAACCCACCACTGTTGAGCCTGCTGACGCGGTTACTTTGGCTAAGAAAACAACCAAATCAAGCTGTATACAAATTATGGCCAGGGTTAAAATGACTAAAAAGTATCACTGGCTCCCGGGCTATTAGAAATTGTTAACTAGTTAAATCTTGGTATGTATGGATATTTGTGAGATTTTGAAATTGACTCATTTTGGCCCAAACAAACCCCCATATGTGTAAAATATAATTTGAAGGAAATATTTGTATTTCGTAACATGCGAGAGGGTAACCGGGTTTGTCGTTCTTTTCAAATTATATCCAATTCACGGTTCCTCGTAGCTTTTCATTCGAATGGATTCATCTAGTTATCGGTTATCGTTCTTCAAAAATGGTTATATCGTCTCTTTGAAATGTTTATCGTGAGTGGCCTCGTACTAGGAAGTAATTAATAGATATGACTTCCGTAAAGATCATCGCATCAGGATCCAATCGAGTGGGTGGTAACATTCTCCACTATGATCATAGCAAATAAAATTCAAATAACTTACTAGCCCGTCAACTGCCCGTTATAGGGCCTTTTGAATCCTATCGGCTTATCCCATTTATATGGTCCTGTCGGCAGGGATAGGGTAGCGTAATGAGAAACAGGCAGTTAGATCAACCGCAAGAAAATTTAGAATAAACTAAAAATTCTATTTTAGCTTCCGCAAGAGAGAAAGCATGTTAAGTGTAAAAATTCAACATTTTCATAAAACATCAAATCTCTCGAAAACTGTGAGACTTTCATATGAACGATTTTTCCACATCAGGTAGAGCACATTCTGATCTACTTTCCGTTTTCGTTTGACGTGGTCTTTACGGGACACCTGTATAATGCGCTTATGAAAAAAATCGGATAAAAATACATTAAATAAGACGTCAACAAAATGTTCATCAAGGAAATGCATACTACAATTGTTAGAATATGATTGATTGCAAAATATTGATGCGTTTTTCCGTAACACTGTTGGATGCTCGATTTGAGGTATCGATTGGATTTTGGGTTGGCTAACTTCATTCTTATTTCCATATTCAGATGATCTCTCGGATGATCCTGCTTCCCTAAACTTCATGTTATGCTTCAAGTGCGCATAATAATTGGATAGGATCCATCTAGGCTTATGGTTTATCGATTGTGATCATTCGCAAACTTTGATATTTTCCTTACAAAAACTGGTAATGTCAAATATTAAATTATTCCCTGCATTCAGAGATGTTCTGAAACACATTTCGTTCCATGCATTGTCATAATTACTGGTTATGAACTCTACTTTATATTTGTCTTTGAGGAATTTTTTGCTTGTCTGCTGATGAAAGAGTTCTCTTCATGTTTGTTGATACTCTCCATTGTTGTATTGGAGCTTGAAACACTTGTTGGAATTCCATTCTCGGAACCTACTTTCAATTTGCCTTGCTCTAGGTCTTGTCTTTCGTTTTCTGCATATTTATCTGTCATGGTATACTTGTCATGTTTTGTTATTTGGTCTTGTATCAGTATTTCTTTTATTTCGAGGATAAGATTTTTGTGACCGTCTACTATCTCGAATTCCGATGGTTTTTTGTGAAAATAAGGCCCATAAAATTGTATGTATTCATCTGGACCAGTGATTGCTAACAGTTTGGTTGAAGCAAATTTTTCAATTTTTTCAAAATCATTTTCAAATGTTGTACTCAAAACAAGTCTGTTATCATAACTTGATTTTTTAAGCAAGTTTTTCAAATATGAAGGAATTTCAACTTTTTTTCCTCTTCTACCCATTGAAATATATCCATCTGAAAACAAAAATTTCGTCTAGGAATTTATGTTTTACTTACTTACTTTTTTTCAATTTTTTGCAAGATATGATTGAGTATTCAATTCTGAATAAATTTGGCCAATTTACGACACAAAATTTGAAACACCCTGTGATGATCTTTCTGAAATTCAGAAAATGCATGACCTTTCCACATTCTTCCACTTTGATGTTATGAGAACGGTTTACGCTAAGGATGTTGAGAATGAGAAAAATGATCATAATACTGACTACGAATATTTTTTTTTCTCTCGATATTTTGAAAACTATTTGAATGAATACATTCGTTTCAATAGAAATGTATTCATAATTCAATACTCAAACATATAAGAAAAGAAAAAATTGAGAAAAAAAAATTTAGGCTCCAAAAATATTTTAGCTCAGTAGAGAATTTCGAACAATATCATAATACCAATTTTCAGATATCAAATATGTTCTTCAGAAAGGTAAAGAGGTCGACATTCTACAAATCTCCTTTACAATAGTAATATGGGAGAAGAATTATGTTTTGTTCAGAACTCTCCTCTCCAGAATTGAAAATACGATCGAAAAATTGAAAATAAAAATTAATTTGGAATTATCAAAAAGGCTATCCAAAAAACCGAGCAAAATAATGAAGTCTAAAATCATTCAGGTCCTTATAAACTGGAAGATTCTATGGTCTCTGGATACATTAGTATCCAGCAGGAATCACCGGGGAACCCCCAAAATAGAGAGCGGGAAAATGTAACTAGATACGTGATACGATCATTTTGAAAGTATGTATAGTATAAGGAGGTTTTCAATCTTTTTAAAGAACAGAAGCAAACTTTACAAGAATCTTATACTACTTACCTTTCGTTCTTTTATTTTATTGCACTCTCAAATGCACTCAACTTCTTGAAGATATTGTTTGTTATTCCGTACAATTCTAGCGCCAGTACTTCAGATACGTTCTTAGGTTATATAAGGGCCAATTCTGTAAACAACTGTTAAATTTTAAAGCATGGTTAAAAATTAAACTATCCGCTAACTTCATTTCACTATTCTGTATGCTTCATAAGCTTTGAAATATTAACGGAAGACGCTTAATTTTAGCCTATTATGTTAAAACTTTTTAACGTGCCTTTAATTTTTAACCAGTTCTTATAGAATTGACCCTATCGAGGGTTAAATCTGCCAGTCGACGCGTGACGCAGGCGTAGAGGTTGTCGGTCTTCACATTCTTCTTATTTGAATAAATGCACTCGTTATTTCCGTTTATTACTCTTATTTTGGGGTTTGTGTAATAGAATAAAATTGTGAAAATAAACGAAAAGTACACCCCATTATTATAATCTTTACTCATTTCCCCTCATTGCCTCCTCATTTCCCCTCATTGCCTCCTCATTTCCTCTCATTGCCTTTCATTTCCTCTCAATTCCTCTCATTGCCCCTCAATGCCTTTCATTTCCCCTCATTTCCCCCTCAGTTCCTCAGTGTACACTAAATTTCCCCAGTGAGAGACCCCTCGATTCTTACATACTGTATGCCGATATCAGCGATTGTTTCAACGTTCACTCGGAAATAATGCGAAATCGAAAGCGAATAATCATTAGTATAAAAATAAACTCATGATTTCAATATTGCATTTAATTATATAATTCCAAGGCTGACTTTGATAAAAAATTTGCACCCACAGTTGCTATGCAGTATTGCTATATTGATGTTTTAAGAATCAAATTTTGAGATAAATTTTCAAATAACAAATTTTCACCATTAAAAATATTATTGACAATGCAAACAATGTTGTATATTTTGATGAGATGATGCCATCAAACTGTTTCTGAATTGTTTCTGAATTTGGAAACCATCAAAATCCTATAGAAGTGTGAAACGAAATAAAATGAAATTTGTATTTAATATTTCTCTAGGATTGTGAACTTTCGAATTCAAATGCTAGTTGAATTAAGTTTCAATTCATTCATGACCTAGATCTGTTCAATTGTACTCAGACCATGTGATTTGTTAAATTAACCCTATTCATGTTATCGCGAATTCTAAATTTATGCGTTTTTGTTAGAACAGGAAGTGTTTCAAATCGTGTCGAGAAGAAACACTTCCTGCGATTATTAATTATTAAAGTTTCAGTACTTTTGGTATGATTGAAAACGACGTTCAGGACATTTCTGCCTATTGACAGAATATTAGAATTTCAATATTGCCAGAATTACTATGAGTCAAAATCTTTCTCAAGATTTCGTCGATTTTTGGATCCATTATTAGTATTTTTTTTTTCAAAATATTTAGTACCTCTGTCAGATGAGCATCTGTGATGATACCGTAGTCCTTGTGAAAAACAATATACATAGATACTACAGGACGAAGTCAAATGATAAAGAAAAAGATTAAAATTATTCCATACTACTTTTTGCCCGCTTCTTCGCAGTTGCATCAGATTATAATTAACAGTAATTTTTATGTCGTGAAAACGTATATGTGAAATTTTACTAATTTCGCCACCAATTTATATTTTCTCCATTACATACCCCAACGGCCAACTGGAAACAAAAAAAGCAAAATCATTTGTCATTATAATCTCAATGGTCATCATCGATTCGGGAGAACCAACAAAACAATAGTTTTGTTTGTAAGCAGAAAACATTTTTCAAACGTGATCTTCAGCTTTAAGAGCCTGTAAGAATTTATATCCCGCTGTTCTAAATTCTATCCACCAAGCCAACAACCTCATTAGATCCGCGAAGATTATTGTGTCATATCTGGTTTGAAGTAATGAAAAACACCAATGAGTGCATTTAATGAATGGCTTTTATGTGAATATTACTGGAAAATCAACAAAGCATGTCGATTCTTCCCAGTCTCAGTCATATTTGCATAATTATAATAATTGGGGGATTGAAACATGGTTAGTTCAATTGATAAATAGTTTTCGGTGAAAAGTTAGAGATTATGATTATACAGGGTCCGGCAGAGATGTATGACGTTTTTGAAAAAATCATAACTAAGTGAGATTTTGAGGAAAATTAAATTTTATTTCTTTTAAATGTACATGAGAGTTTGCCATTGATACCACATCAAAAAAAAAAGATAAAAAATAATCATGAACGGAAGATGATGTCATCTAAGTGGTTGCCCTGTTTTTCCACACACTCCTGCAGCCGATTTGTGAAGTTGTCCATGCATCGTTCCAGCATGTTGTTTGGAATTGCTTGAATTTCGCGGGTGATTGCAAGAGAAAGTTCGTCAAGAGTAAGTGGCTTGTCAATAAATACACGAGCTTTTAGGTGCCCCCCACAGAAAAAAATCACATGGGGTGAGATCGTGTAGGCCACATTTTCCGGAGTTCTAACAGTTCTTTCTCTGCCCCTAGGTACACCAGGGCTCAACGAACCTCTCGTCCAGAGATTGTGCACCCACTTTAGGATGGTGTTTCGTGAAGGAACACGTCCATGCCTTCCAACATTAAAATGTGTTCGAAATCTACGTTGAGTTGCTACCACAGAACGATCGGTTTCAATGAAACTATCGTACACAAACACCCGTTGCTCTAGCGTCCACGGCTCCATGGCGACTGAACAAGAAATAATGGCAACTCCTTGCGGTCACATATCAACCATTGCGAAAAATTCAGGCTTCCCCTTCGCCGAGTTATACGCATCCAAAAAACGTCATACATCTCTGCCGGACCCTGTATTTCAGAACTCTGAATAATAGAAGCTATGATTTGAATTAGTCATAACATAATTTTAAATAAAGGATGAAACAATTATTTATTCAACGTGTTCACGGGGGAGTTGTTATTTACGAAATAATAATGTCAGAAGGCAGAAATAAATAAAAAAAATAAAGCTTTTTATACATACAAGCAGTCGATGGAGTAACGGGAATATTATTATTCAAAAGGCCCTCTTGAAGGTATTGACGAAATTATTTTCATTGCTAAGTAAATACTCACGCGTAGTTACTTTACAGTGCTTCGTTTGGTCAGCTCATCTCAAGCGTGTTTTGCGATTCTCTCAATCCAATCATATAAAACAGAAAACACCCCTATAAAGGTTGCTGAGCCATATGTGAAAAAATCAATGAAACCTAGTGCATTAATTGTCGTGAAAGGAAAAAATCATCGCGCTCATATTTTATATCTACGGGTGGCTTCACTAACTTAATCTAAAGCCAAAAGAGCCCCTTTCGCAATAAAGATCGAATATCATATCAATTTTTATCAATAGTAGAAGTCCATATGGATTAAACCAAAAAATCCATTCCTTATAGCACATTTTACGCCTTTTTCCTGGGATTTCCTTATATTTATGGAAATTTCGGATTTTTGGCAACATGCATCTGATGCATCCATTATCACTAATTCACACATTAATTATCGAATACTTTTCGCGACGATTAAGACAAATTCGCGAGGACTGTTAGAAAATCAAAGAACTAAGTAAAACATCCATATTCAAATGCGTGGTGGCCAAAAATGCGAAAATTACACAAATATGACTATATCCCAGAAATAAGGGTAAGCAATCTGTTTGTTTTTCACTCCTTATGAACTCCGACAATTCATATATACTCCATTCACAATTATAAAATCACAACTCTGGCCATGGTTTCGTTTTCAGGAATTGGCGCACCTGATGAAAAATCTGTGCTCGTACATAGAATATGGTTAATGACAATACGACGATGCCAGTTTTTCTGTTTACATCAAAGTAAAAGTATCAAAGATTTTCCCCATTTTGTTAGTTCGTATCGATCGGTGATTTTGGGGAGAAAAATCGATAGGAAATCGCCTATTTTTCCGTTCTTCGGCGTCCAGAAGAAGTTTCGTGCAAGTGTCATTTTTTCCTTTCACGAGTTTTGGCGTGAGTACGAACGGCAAATTTGAATTGGACCAAAAATCGATTTATAAGCATAAATAAAGCGAAAGTAAGTACTAATCGACCTTTTTACACTTGATAACGAAGTTTTTTTAGGTATCTGGCCGTTTTGAAAGATTTCAAAGGAAATTCCGGTCCCCCAGAAGTTTGGTTAGTTTCGGTATCGATTTTGGTGCTCAAAATTTATTTGGAATGTGTAAATGGACAAAAAGGCTTCCTTATACGATCTTCTAACGGAAGCGACCGGAAAATATGGTTCAGGTAGAATTGAAATGTGTCACTGGAGCTTTCATTCCTTTGCCGAAAGTAGAAAAAGGCTATATTGAACCAGAATACATCGGTTTTTTCCATATTCCAGGAGTTTGTGTCTTATTTTAGAACAGGTGAATGATAAATGTGAAGCATATGTTTGACCTATTCCATTTTATTTGTACAAACCTACTTGGTAGTAATGTATGAATATTTTTTAATCCAATAAATTACTATACAATCAGAATATTTTACTCCTTGTTCATAAGATCAAATAAATGAAATGTCGTCAATCTTGAACTTTCAGTTCAAGAGGATAATAAACATTGAATCTTCACAAGCATGCATATGAAAATTATGTGAAAGCAATGCAATTTTTTTCCATTGCGAAAAATACTTAATATATTTCAACAGTGATCTCTTGTACTTTTCATGCAAATAACTAGAAAAGGAATCCTTTCTATCAATTCATATAAACGTTAATTATTTTCGTCCATCACATCTTTTCCAATTCATTCACATTCTGAGAAATACGCTAAGAATGTAGAAAGGGCAACATAGTGTTGACTTGGAACATAAAAATATTTTGGAAAACGTCATAACTTCGATACAGAGTGGAATGTGTCAAATTTCCAATGCCAGAGCTGTGATTTTATAATTGTGAATGGAGTATACACTTTTATGATTTACAAGCGAAGCAATTAGAAAAATTGTCTTACCTAAAGTGAGAAAATGATTCATTTATTTGAAGAAATCAAAACCAGAATTTCAAAGTTGAGTTTGTTGTACAAAAAGCTAGGTGAAATTGCTGACCAGATATTCAATAATAATAAATAAATGAAATTATTTCAGACTGCATTTAATATCATTGTTGAGCAAGTGTATCTTCGACACAGATTCTCGAGAATGTGAACCTTCAGCAGGTATTAGTTATTACTACTTATTCGCGTCATTTTCAGCCCGTTCTTTCAAAATAGAATATTCAATCACAGGCATCGACAAATATGCTAAGATGAACTATACCCAATTCTTTCTGTAATAACTGTATGAGGATAATTCGAATTTCAGCGATATATCCTATTGTTCCACATCGGACGAGTCGACGCCTGGTTGATCAATTCAAGGTCGTTGGGCTTCCGTTCACCGCCTCCTGGAGCATTCACCCATGGCGAAAACCATTGGCATACCGCGGCGATGCCGGCAATATATTTTGCCCACACGATTATTGAATTATTTTCGGCTACACATTCGAAATCAATTAGAATTACCATTTTAACGGCTTATATCTTTGGTTCGAGCGTTATTGAAGTGAGAATGGCTTCATTCGTTCGACTTTAAAGCTCGGTTTGAGAGAAGACGTTTACAATGACAACTATGATTATATATTTTTGGCAGTGACGAAGGATTTTGGATTCAATGTGGAGTGGGATTTCTTGGTGAAATTTATTTTATTCGAAATATTATTCAACATTATACATAATTTTAATTAGTGTCCTCCAAGATTAATATTAAGGATAAATTTGGGGGAAAAGGAAAATAAATGCTCAACAGATCAGCTTCTAATGCATATATCGCAGATTCACTTCTGCTGCTTCAGGCCTCGAATTGAATAACACAATTTTAACACAATACACAAATTATCCAAAATGAACTACCTCCATATGGTAGGAACAGCAAGATCTCAAAATGTACAGGTTGGGCAAAATTGGTGCTACATGAACTAAAACTTTTTAACCCGCGGAGATAGAGAAAAATGAATGACACCTTAAAGTCCTCTTTTTTCGAGAAACTGATAATGCCATCAACTGCATTCCTCTATCTTCTTTCGTTTCCGGGATATAGGCCAAAATTGATTATTTGCTGATTTATAACATAAAGTTGTGTTTTTTCTTATGGAAATAGTAGTTTGAAATTACTTAGAAAGAATCGCCATTTTTTTCATATGTCATACAGTTCATGTAGCACCAATTTTGCTCACCATGTACAGCAAAATCAAATCGAAAGACAGGCATAAAATTTCACAGTTATAATAAACTGAATTAATTCAACAACCAATCATCAATCATGACCCTAACAATTAGAGTGATACACTAAACAGGAACAATATGACAGCCCTTGAACATTCAAAATACTTCATTTTTCTTCTTACTTGTCCACCATTGTGCTAGTCTCAACCAAACCATTCTCTCTTCTTCTAATACTTTTAGAATTGTTCCATATTGAGTTGTATAATTCGCTGAGATGATTTGTGTCTAATGTAAAATTGACGGAATCATCTCAATAATATTTCTGTTTTTAGGTTTTTTTCTCATATTTATGTTGTTTTCTTCTATTGTGCAAATATTGTCTAGTTTCTCCGAAGTATATTTTCTCACAATCCAAACATGGAATTTCATATTGTATTATCTATCCCGGATTTTTTATCTTTTTTAGTAACATTGAAAAGAATTAACTTATTCAAGGACAACAAATTCTCTCATCTCATAGGAAACTAGTTCCTAATTTTCTCTTTTTAAATGTCTTTTTTTTTTAGAGAGATCTGGGATATATGGTATCTTGTAACCCGTCAATTACACTCAGCCCACTTCCACGGCATGAAGCAGGGAAGTGAGCAGGGAAATGAGCAGGGTGAGAATGTAATCACCTCACTTCTGCTGCCACTCGTGCTGCTACTCGCGCTGCCGGTCACTCCCTAAATTAGCGGTTTTTCGTGCGGCAGTCAAAGGACCGGCAGCGCAAGTGGCATGGAGTGATCACATTCTGCTCAGTTACTGTCGTACGAGCGTTGCGTACGTTGTATTAATTGATTAAAAGTCGTTAATTATTGCGAAAAATGTCGACGGAGTGGAGCAAAGAAAAAATACTATCATTTCTAGAATACCTTGAAAGTGAAAGAGTGATATGGGATTCTTCTGATGAAAACCATAAACTTACGCACAAAGTGCAAGTGGGTGGAAGGATGTTTGGAATTGAGGAATTAAAGTGAGAAAAAAGTCACTTAGGGCTACATTCAGACCTCTTCTGAAGTCTGGATCAGGTGCAATTTCGTCGTCCGCCATTGCCAAAACTTGATCGCGAGAGAAATGTTTGAGCTGAGTGTAAATACTCACTGCCTTTCCATACTGCCGCAGAAGTATTCCGGGAAATATTTCTGGCAGCGCGAGTAGCAGTGGAAGTGGCTGAGTGTAATTGAGGCATAAGATGTTTTGATTTCTTTATGTTTTTTCTGGTAGGAAATCAGAAGCCATCCTGTTTATAAAATGTTTGGGACATCTGTTATCTTGCAGTAGGCTCTTTATTTTTTTTAAATTTTAAGCATGGTATATAAGAACGCTCAACTTAATGGTCCTGTGAAGTAGGTTCCTGAAGGTATTGATCTTGTAATTAATGGAATCTGGACAAATCATTCAAGATGATACCTGAACTTGTGAGGTATACTTGTGTTAAGCTTTTTTTTGGATGATTTGTGTATTGTGTTGGAATTGTTCATTGTTTTATTCAACATAAGGTCTGAAGGAGCAGATGTGAATATGCATTAAAGGCTGATCTGTTGAGCAATCATTGTCCTATTCCCACAAATGTATTTAGTTTGGTTCGTGTTTTATTATACAGCAAGCATATCAAACTATTGCGGCCCCACTAAAAAAAATATTGAATTTTTCTCTGTTCTCATGCATTTTCCCCATGTCAGATGTACAAATTGAGTGCAAGTAAAGATGCATCGCATCAGAAATAGGCAGACAAAAATTGAGAATCTCAGATGTGGATATGAAACAAGTTTTGAAGATTTCTAAAGTTTGAATAGCAAATTCACAGTATTTTCATCCATTTTTCAATAGACATAGAATTGTTACCTGATGAAATGATGGAAGTGATAGAGATTCAGTGTGATTCAGATTCAAATGGAAAATTCAAGAAAGTTGGCGAGAGGAAATAGGAGGTAATGGCGGTCAGTTAAGGGGCAGTGGTCGTCAATGTCTACGTCAGTCAATGAAGAGTAATTTTCTTCCTTTCGGCGTTTTTAAGTTTTTACTTCAACTATTTGGATTTTTTGTTCTGCCCCTTGCATTTTCCTTTCCGTTCAATTTCTTGACCACAATTACCCGCAATAGAGTTGATAGAGTAAATTGTGAATAGAAAAAAGAATACCATGTTTTGATTCAAATCGAACATAATTATAAATTTATCCTGAACAGTTTCAACCAATGATTCACGTAAAAAAAATATCATATTTTACCTTGATAACTTAGAACTACATTGAATAAGATCGATTTAGAGCGAAAACGAAAGACACTCTTCATTAAATGAATTCGACGTGTGGTATGACCGAGGGTACTCGGGGGCTCGCCGCTCGCGCTATTACTTAAACAAATAATCTTGAAACAATGTTCACTGTCGTGTTCGGGAGGAAAAGACCATTTCAACAACATATTGCACGCACGATCCATCTTCACTATTCAAATTCAAAAGGTTGGGGAGGGATGAAATTATATGTAAAAAATGGCTGATTTTCCAAGATATTCTTCTACTAGAGAAGACCTCTGTTTCTTTTTCAATGTAACACCCTTTGTAATATGGCGAATCCTCAACGAAATGATATAAAACACATTTCATCAACATTGTACTATGAGCTTGGAAAAGAGCCCTTTTTAAGTTTCTATAATATACAAATACGAGTATTCGAAGGAATTTGTGCACTCATTTTTCCTTTACCGTTTCTTTTTGTTTGTCTTCCTAATTATACTTCACGATGCTTTCAGCGGAAACGGATGCAATAATTTGTTGCCTTGGATCTGTGATTGTGATTGACAGGTTATAGGCGGAGCGGCTATTGTAAAATTAGTAGGTTCGCTCTGGTAACGAAGGTACTTTCCGAAAGTACACGCATGCGATGAAAGCAAAATTCTTCGTTGTCCATTCTTATCAGTTATACACAGTTAATCGAATTTTCCATATGAATGGGTCTCATACATTCCTTCAAAACGCGGAGAAGCATTTTGTTCTAAAAAAGTATGGCCGACGCCAGATGATACAGAACTGAAAGAATGGACAAAATTAAGGGTGATTCAATTTCACTCAATTCTGTTCGACAACTTTACGAAACATTCACGGTTATTCAGTCAAAACTTATTCCTCTGACGAAATGAAAAGCAAAACAATTCTAGAATCATCATGGATTTAATTCCATCTACTCTGGTTCTATATAGACCGCGTTGTAACAATATTGATTCTGTTGAAAGTTCAGACCTTTTGGGAAAACTGAGAGTTCACGAACTTTTTCACTTGTATTCCCTCCGAAACCTTCGAAATTGATTTAATCCGACTTGACCTGGCATCAGGCAATTTTAGAGCTTCATCGCGGTTTTGGTTCGGAAGTTTGGATTTATTGAGAACTGCTTCTGAATACTATATTTTCGGAAACTCGTGCACCATCGCACCTCACCCCATTGGACATGACCAGAGATTATTTTTGGAGTGTCATATGATTCTAATTTTGGTAACACAGTTGAATCTTTCATTAAACCACCAACGTACATCATTTATTACAAAGGGTACATTTTCATTTGAAAATAAGTTGATGCGGGCAGATTTAAAAAACAAACTGATCCTTTTTGAGAATAGAAAAGAGTTTCTCTATTTCAGTTTCGTAATGAGTTCATTACAGTACTAAAAACAGTGCTGTAATGAACTCATTATAGCAATTTTGAAATGTCACCAACTGCCAAAATACAATACAAAAGTCTCTCTTTCTTTGAATTTCAACAGTATTTCACGAAATTTGACGGAAATAGAGAAAGTATCGTCTAATACTCGTTGCAGAATGCAATGGAATTGTATTCATTCGTGTTGGAATAGGAGCCCATTCTGCAACTAGTTTTAGAATATACTATTACACACAGTTGTGTGTACAGCAAAAATTTATTCTTCGTATTCTCACTTGGTTTCTGCCCCAAATCGTGACAAGTTTCCTAATGGGTTTTTCGTTTGTCTTAAAATGTGATTGTACTGGTAAATTTTTTTCCTCACTTCTTACCCTCTTTCTTTTCTTTCGTCTTAATCGGGGATTGTCTTGTTGTGAATTTGTATTATGTCGGTCTGAAATCTGTGATTGAATTCTCAAATGGAATCACTCATTCTTTGTATTGAATCCAGGTCTCCTTCAATTTAGAATATAATCTGAAAGCTATACAAGATGTTCCTGAATCTTGGTGGACCACTGTTTGAAAAATAGTAAAAAGAAGGTCTGTTGATATACTGAACTTTATGATTTCTTGTGGTTTTGTCCTATCTGTCACCGACTTCGAGAAAACATTTTTGACTGATTCTCTCGAAATCCTCATAAAAATCCTATATGTATAAAATCTGCTTTGCTCAACTCTGAGTATCTGGCTGGACATGACTGATGCTCGCCCTGTACCCATCTGTTTTCATAGCTTTTGTACAACTACTCCCCAGTACGGCTAGTACACCCTGTATCTCGAAATCGCATCGCTTGCGCTCCCGTGTTTAAGGGACTGTTTTTCTTAAAATTATGTAAGAAATCTCCCCTCTTCGTGTGCACCTTAAAATTAGGAACACCTGCATAATTTCATCACCAAATTTTGTTTTCAATAAATCGATTTTGAAAGCAGCTTTGTGGCAGGTCTTGTTGTAACCATATGTCTTCCCGATATTTCTATGCAACAGCAGGAAAAAAATATAACATTGTTCTGTAAAGTTTCTTTATCGGGATGTTATGGTGTCTGCACAGTTACGTGTAGATTTTCTTCACTCAGAATTCCGCAATTATGTTTGTTTACATAACAGTTCAACCAAAAATAGGCTTCACCCCTGAATAAAATTTTTCGATCAATTTGTCCACTTTGGTGGTCTTATAGCTTCAGTTCTTGAATCATATGAATTTTATAACTGTTTTCTTGTATGGCTGATAAGGAGGTCCTCTAGAGCAGATTCTGTAATTTTTCGGAAATTATTGAAATTATGAATTGGGCAATAACTAATTTCGTTGTTTCTGATCGAAGCAGTGGCGTATTAACATAATGGAGAGCATAGACGCAGGGCAAATCTAAGGCCCATATATTGTAGATTAATATACTACTTTTCTTTGTCGGGTCTCAGAAACTAAGGTTTTTCACAGCGTTCAAAACATATTTCTTTCGTTGAGGGTTATAGGATATGAAATCATTTTTCAGAAAAACTATTTTCGTGGAAAAAATAGGTCAATTCGATGTGTTAACGTGCACTGATCAAACGATTCCATATGAATGAAAAATTTTATAGCAGCTGTCAAATGAATCGTGCATGATCCCGGATATATTTTCAGTAGTAATCAAGAGATTGAATTTCCGTGATAAGTCTATCCATTTATTTTCAAACGAAAATGAGTTGCTTGGAAACATCACGAGTCCGGAGGACGAGTGGTGTTTCTTCAGAGCAATTCATTTGAGTTTGGAAATAAAAGATAGACTTATGAGGTAAATTCAATCTCGAGTGGAATTTTATAAGACTATTACACGAACAGAATAAAAGGTCAGAAACTCCATATTCGCGAAAAGCAAGGAAAAACCCATGTTGACGTCTACAATTTATATTTATCAGTTGTCAAACCATTCGTATCCATAGTTCAATCAGAGATTATTCTGTAGTTCAATCGTTGAAAATACCGAAGTTGTCAGACCAATCATAATTCAGAGACAGTTGGTATTTTCGCGATAATACGAGCTGTCTTTTGACTGCGATTGGTAGGTTTTTGAAATGAGTGGAATAATCATAGAAATATTGGGAAATTTTTGTGAATAATTCGCTAGAACTTTATAGGATTCGGGTTGAGCGATTTGGACTAAATTTTGCACGTAGCATGAATTTCTCCATCTAAATTGCATCTCGATACTATGTGAAGTATTGAAATCACCAGAAAAATTTCGAAAGGCTATATTTTCACTTTTAAACGAACTTGTCCGCAGCATTTTTTAGGTTTATCCGTGTTTACCGTGTTTACGGATGGCCGGACAATTGTGTGACCAGATATAAACGATAACGAGTTTTATCCTGTCGACTCTGTATTAATTATCAAAATGTATGGAAATGTTGAACAAAATTATGTTTTTATTCGCCGAGTTCTTAGTAATGTTTGCCTCTGTATTGTGAAGCTACTCGTATTTAATCTCGCCTTCAATGATTCTCAGTATATATATTATTCCTGTGAGCAGCTTCTTCGTCTTGTAAAGTATACAATGTTTGAAAAATAATGGTCACCGAGAAAACCACCTCTGAATGTTCACACAAGGGATTCAATGCATACCAAAGTTCAAATCGTCGAGTTTTGCGCTAGAAAACTCTTCAAGAGAAATATTCAGATAATGTAAGACAGCTCTTGGGTATCGAACCGTATATTTCTGAGATCCATAATGCAATAGGACCCTTCAATTCATGAATAGGGACATACGGAATTTAGTATCCCTCAAATGTCATATGCTCAAAACGAGCAGTGGATGTAATTTTTATCGCAACATGAAAATGACATTTACCTGCATAACGACATCGTGATAATATCTTTCAACGATTATCAAATACCAGTGACCAGTAGAAGTGAATGCAACATTATCTGCCCATACCATGAATTCCATATACGCCCAGAATGTCAGCCAGTATGTATTACTGAATGAAATCTTCTATTGTGCGTTTAGCTGCCGTCTCTACCCAAGTCATAAGCAATGAGTCATCGTTTTAATAATCATGAGTGTGGTTGCAAGATTCATTTGACTCATTTGTAAGTTGAAGATGTTTCAATTTAATATCGTTTTTGAGGCTTTGACATAGTAATGCACCTATTTCATTGTAGTTTTTTTCGTTCCTGTCCATTCTCCGTTACATCTTACTAATTGATTTTCTACAAAGAACATTTTTTTATTCAATTTGCCCTCATAATTTTATAGGATTCGTCAAGGAGAATTTCAAAAGAAACATCCACTAAAATCTCAAAATGGGCACTTAAACCGTGCCTGAAACTTATCTACTCCTTTTATTAGTCGTGTATGAGTCTTATCAATGGAGGCCGGGCCGCATCAAATAGGTGAATTCGAAAATATTTTTCATTTGCTCCAGGCAGTAATTAAAGCCTCATTTAATGTTTTTCATCAACATTTTGGAAGTATTTCAGGTGTATTGGAAAGATGAACACAAAACTCTTCTTGCACTTTACCCTTATTGCCATTTAAGATTCTTGAGGTGGTTCAACTACGAATTTGAAAACTATTTTTTGGAAAAACTCATACTTACGGAAATGTTCGGCTGGACTTGAGCCATTCTGTATATAGTAGTAGATATTTATGATTGACGAATATTCATTCATCGGAATAAACATTCAATTTTGAAAAAGATATTTACAGGGTGTCCCAAGTTCGCGTGCCTATTAGACGTTTCTGGAGAACTGGACATATTTGAAATCTGAAAATTTGGATTATGATATTGTTCGAAATTCTGTACAGACCTAAAATATTTTCGGAGCCAGAGCACTTCCGGTTATACAGGGAGTGAAAATAAATTTGCTCAAGAAATTTTTTTTCGATGTTTTCGTTTTTGATATGATTGAGTATCCAATGCTGAATACATTTTTGTTGAAACCATTGTATTCATTCGAATAGTTTTCAAAATATCGAAAAAAACCTGAAAAAAGCTCGGAAAAAAGTCAAATATTCATAGTCAGTATTATGTTCATTTTTCTTATTCTGAACATCCTGGGTGTGAACCGTTTTCACAACGTCAAAGAAGAAGAATGTGGAAAGGTCATGCATCTTTTGAATTTCATTTGTGTCAAAAACTGTGATCGAAAATCGGCCATAGCTTCTGTTTTTCAAATTAGAACCCTATTTTTTTATTATTGCGTTGGATTCTGCGGAGAAAAATAATGATAGCACTCTCAGATGCTCTTGCTCCTAAATTCAGTAATTCCCGAGTTATTTGAGCTTTTCTGGATTCATATCGTACGTAGAGTCAAACTCATCGAATCTAAACAGATTCGATGAATATTCTCATGAAACCATATTAACAAGCAATAATTAGACCTGTCACTTGTGAATTTAATGGAATAATTTATCTCCTATGGTCACAGAATATTCTCATTCAACATATTCTATGAATATTTTTAGGAAACCATTGAATAAAATCGAAAAGTAAAGATAAAACCTAAAATAAGACCTGTCACTTGTGAATTATTGATGGGATAACTTATATCTTCTATGGTCACAGAATATCCCAAGTAGTTCTGCACAAACGTCTAACTGGGGACACCCTGTATATATACAGTTCTTTTATTTTTTGTGGGTTCACTCAAAGCCGAACAAATGTTTCAGAAACTATACAATTGTATAATTCTTAAGTACAAAAATTGATGATACTAGGAAAAGAATATTAGACAAATCTACATGTCTAAATAGGCAGCAACCTCCTCGAAATAGCAATTGATCAATAAGGGAAACTTTTTTCCTAACCCTTTGACTTTATGAATCATTTCAAAGAAAAACCATTCGATAAATTTTCAAAAAGTATGTTATTATTCGTTTTGCAACGGAGAACCTTGAAGATTGCATTCTTTACTTCGAAACATATTTATCACTGATGAAACAGTTAACATTCTTTCTCGAAATGCACAAGGAGTGCAGTTTTGCGGTACATTCGTATGCTCCACCAGTGAACAAACATTCTCTCTTCCTGAACCATTATACACGGAACGTGGAATACTAACTTTATCATCTGTATACTAAACCAATTCATACTGATATCAGAGACGCCTAGTTTCATTCTTGACATACGTCCATTCATTTTGAATTCAACTATGATAAATAGGTAAAACCTTTGAAGAGATAATTTTGATATCAATCTAATGCTGATGAATCAGTGAATGTGAGATTTAAAACCAAGAGTTGGTAATTAACGCAGTAGATATTGAACCCTTTGGAGGAACCGAAAATCGAAAATTTCACTCGATCTATCGAAAAGTTCGAAGTGTCATTGAATGAAAAAGGTAAGAGATCACAGTGGAGCTCATTTGAGAATTATCCTATTATTGCGCTTAAAAACATGCCATTCTTTAATTGAATTTTGGTATTTGATGAATTCAAAAGAATCTTGACTGTTCCACTTCATATGAAATTAACTGTGAGTACAGAAGAAACTACAAAATAAGATGGGTATGTATAGCCAGAACAGCTATTTCAATAATACATCAATATAAATATTTTCAAAGCAATCGAAGCTCAAAGCTCTTAATAATGGATTATGTGAAGTGTTTACATACACTAAAAAGACACCGATTGTTACTTAGCTTACTAAACAACTGAAAAGCGGATTGTTAATGAGGATTCTCAAAAGTTAGGCGACGCAATATTTTGGTTGCATCAACAATTAATAGTCCCCCTCCACTGAATTTCAATTGTTAACTACATGGCCAAGGCTTGATTTAGCACAAAAACAAGATGATTATATCAAATTCAATACTTATTGTAACCTTCAAGTTATATCCAAATGTTGTGAGGTTGTATATTATAATTGATTACATACATATTATATAAGGATTATAATTTTTCTTCCTTGCAGGACCAGTTACTGTTCCTATGGTTTCAACGAATACATCCCCACCAATCGCAATGCCGGTGACAGTTCCTGCAGGCCATGTCGTCCAACAAATTGTTGACGAAAGTGGTACCTTGAGACATGTAATATTGTCTCCTCAACATCCAGCAGGATTGGTCAGCTTACAGCCTCATTCACAGACCTACGTAAGTTTCACCACATCAAAGACCCTGTTTGAGATTTTATTTCGAATTCTAGTTTTAGTAATTTTCGGATTGATCGAATATCATAATTTAGAAGCGCAAAATCTGATAGAACTCTCTACTTCGAATACTTTCAAATAATAAATCAATTATCCATTTCTAAACACAAAGGATTTTTAATAATGAAAGATAATAGTGAAGAAAGAATCAGAAACTCTGCCTGAAGAAATGCTCGTCTTAATTAGGAGCTCATCACATAGATTATAAATCACAAGGTTCATGGCTAAACCGCTTCAAGAATGTCGATCATTAAATGAAAGAATTGGAGATAATTACTGAAGAAGCCCTGATCTGCAATAATGTGGATTTATGCATCGTAGAAATCTTCAATGTTCGTTTGAAAGTTTATATCCATTAATAACTGAACCCATATCCAAATGTTATTGGTTCTTAGATAGCTTTTATTGTATAGCAAAAGAGATATTTCATTGCCACTGATGTAGCGGCCAAACGAAGAAGGATGAACTTTAACAATTTTTGTTTCAATTGGCCATGTGTATGATTGTATAGTATCAAGTTGGCATTCATCTCAGCCCCAATGGAGTACATTCAGAGTTAGTTACAACATGTATTATTATCACTATAATTGATAAAAAAATTGATACCTAGAATGAATAATTTTGCGGATTAAAAATTTCATTATCAATGAATTCGCGAATATATCGCTGTCAATGAAACCAAACTTTTACGTCCAATAGTTGTCACTATAAGGCACGACGTCTGTGATATATCCGATCCGATAGATGACAAAACCGTGAATTTTAACAGTCTACGAACAGAACAGAAATATACTTAGGCAACCATGAATACAATCCAGGAAATCATGTGTCCTAGTCCCCGAACAAACATTTCAACAAATATTCCTTCTGTCATCATCATGTATCCGATTGTTAAATCGCATGGCTATCTTTTCGGTACTATTTACTTTATAATGAAGAAAATACACAAGAACTTATGCGCTGGTGAGGCTGCGTTGTAAATCCACTATGATGTTGATGGGTTGTAGTATGTTCGCCTACGCTATATGCAAAGCACAGGACATAAAATGGTAAAACCGTCACATAAAGTCGGTTTTCATTTCTATGAATACTGATGTGACGAATTACATTCAGTATAAAAGACCTCGAAAGAAGGTTGCTTTTTTATTCATCGAGGGCATTCCTCCCGTATGAGTTTGGGTTTCAATAGTTATATTACTTTGATTGGGATATCAAAATACGACATCGGCTAGCAGAAACTCCAATTGAGTCATTATTTTCACGAGTACATTCCAATTCATGATGCGAACTGAAAGTTCGAAGCTCAACGGAAAAATCACCTTAGCAACCCAAATCAACTGACAAGTGACAACACAAAAATAATATCAATGGCCTCCGCGTCTCGTGGACCTTACTCTTCTGATGAAATATTTTAATGAATTTTCGCATATATGTAGATGAAAATTTTTTTCTTCGTTGGATTCTTGAATGCGAATCTACCTATAAGATGTATCAGTTTAAGATATAATATTAAAATTTGAGATATGTGTCGACACAGGTATTACGTCAATTCTCTTCTGTGATGGATTAATGGCCTATACAGGGTGAGTCTTTGACTTGTACATATATTTTAACTTAAGATTCTTGAGGTCAAAAGAAACCTTTTTTTTTCATTTCCATTTTTCCGAATTCGGCTCTGTTAAAAAGATATAGCCATTTGAAAAAAAAATGTGCTAATTACGTCCCTGAAATGATACTGTGGAATTGATTCAAAGTTCATATTTCTCGATAGAAATTGAGTTTATACATTTAGGGAATACTCAAGTACTAACCTTATTGGAATAAAAATGTTGCAAACACGATAATGTCAACAAAAACAGTTAGTTTCATCGGATTATATCTGCAACTAAAAAGCCACATTTATTCCACCAAAATAAGTTCCTTCTTCGATTTTTCTGCAGATTAGTTTATAAACACTAATAACTTCATATTTTCCTCGAAATTCCCAAACAATATCATGAAGAAAGACTTTTCATTCAGATTTATAACCTAACCTAATCTAATTTGTATCGATTCTGTGAATTTTTGCACAGGAATTTCAAGAAGATATTGTCAGCTTGCTGATATTTTCATTGAGGTTAAGGATTTTTTACGAAACATATTATAAATCACGATACATTTGTGTACCGTGGTATAAATATCAATAAATCCTGCCTTTTCCATCATAAATCGACTTTGCCGCCAAATTTTACCACGCATGCGTAGAGCGAAAACCGAAATATTGGTTATCTGGAGGCCAACTATAAACAATAACAAACCAGAGTCTCTGAACAAACTGTAAACATTATGTGAAGTCCTGAATACATTCAGTGAATTATTGTTCTAATGTGGTTATTATGTGAAGTGAATTAATATAATTTCAACCGTGTCGAGTTTATAAAATTCCAAGAGGATGTTGTTTAAATAGAAACATCGCCACAGATTATCAGGTATCGTTTCATTAATTTCAATTTAATAAGTAGTTTGTGTCGAGATTCATCATTCATATCCGAATTTTGTATTTTATCGACATTTAACCGCATTTAACTTCAATATGGACCGGTAACTATGAATTTTCAATAGAAACTGTGCATGTTAAATCCTCCTTGGTGTTCAATTTTATCTCCCACATTTGGGGGATTTTATTATTAAAATATCTCGACAAAGTTGATAAATATTGTGACAACATTGTAAACTCGTTTAAAGACCAGAGAAGGAATAATATTCGATGATATTTAAGTCAGAGACGCATTCAGATTATTCTTGAAATTAATGATTTTTTCGTCAAATTTCTCCGGGTAAAATTGGAAATAACTCGCAAACGTCGCGTTTTATTGAAAAGAAAAATAAGAATACCTACTTTTAGTTTCTTAAATGATTGATTCTTTCGAAAATATGAACCGTTTATTTTTTTAAAGTGGTTTTATGGTGTTTTAGCGTGTATTGATGAGTCGACTACCCTGTAACTTTTATACTAGTGGAGATATTGAATAGGTTTCGATTGAGGAATATTATGCACCATGGATAGAGTAAAAACTCAACCAAAATTCAGTTCATTCGAAATAACTGTTTCGAAGATATAAACAGAAAAGTGTTTTTTTCATGGATTTTGGACACCCTGTATCTTCCAAACCAAACCGAATTTTGAAAAATGGTATAGGAAAAAAGTGTTTCGTTTGATAAGAGGAATCTACAGTTAAAATATATGTACAAGTCAAAGACTCACCCTGTATAATTCGAATCGGCGAAAGCACAAAAAAATCATTTCAACATATACGGCTCTTTCACGGAAATGTCTTATTGATGAACTTTGCAGGATAAAGTATATTTTTCTTGTGATGATAGCGCACGAAACTTGAACTAGACGCCGATAGGGCAGAAATC
The DNA here is from genome assembly GCA_951802165.1 of Adalia decempunctata. Classification (NCBI taxonomy): domain Eukaryota; kingdom Metazoa; phylum Arthropoda; class Insecta; order Coleoptera; family Coccinellidae; genus Adalia; species Adalia decempunctata. The sequence goes on from OX637696.1 coordinate 41,771,705, forward strand.
CAACTTGAGGAAATGGGACTTTCATTAATTCAGATGTAAATATTATTGAACTTGGCAGGAAGACTTATTCAACGAGCGGTAATGTAGGTCATAACACACGCAGATGAATTTTCCAGCACGAGTCGTCAGGCGAGTGGTGTAATTCATCAAGTGTGTTATAATCATTACCGCGAATTATACTTTATCTTCGAATTTTTCAGTGAAATTCGAATCAATTTGCATTTTCAAAATTGGCAACAGTTGTCGAAAGCGATCTCTGTGGTCGAGATACGAATCGCGTAGAAACGTCAAAAATGCAGGTTTTCCAAATGCAAATGTTGGATATTCAGATCAAAGAAAATGTAGAATTGGCGGGCTGAAATAGAGATCCGACTTTTTTCATTCATTTCGTAAGCAATATAATTTTTCATATTTGTATTAAAGTGAGTTATAAGGGTGAGTTATTATCGAGGTCATTATAACTCACGATATTGGTTTATAGATACGATTACAGCTCAAAATCAGTCGAATACTGGAGATATCATTCTATGGTAGGATGCGTTGTCGTAATTATAATATACAGGATGTCCCAGAAGTCCCGCACTTCCTTGAGGGGATCGAAAGTGAAAAATATTCTAAGCCCAAATATCCATGTTTGAAATTTTTTGATGAAGTAGTTAATCAGTATTTAATTAATGAAAGTGACCAATCAGGAGCGCGCTATAGAAGAATGAGTAAGCAGTTGGGGACGCGAGAGTGAGACGCCAGAGCTGCTGCCGGGTTTTCACGCAGTAAACCGAGACTGGCGTCTCACTTTCACATCCCCACTGCTTACTCAATCTTCTGTAGCGCGCTCCTGATTGGTCACTTTCATTAATTAATAACTAATGAACTCCGTTATCAAAAAATTTCAAAACATGGATATTTGGGCTTAGAATATTTTTCACTTTCGATCCCCTCAAGGAAGTGCGGGACTTCTGGGAAACCTGTATATTTCTCGGGAACGCTTTCACAATATGTAGTCTATGGTAGTACAAAATAGTATATTGTTCAATGAGCGGTAATGTAACACTATATGAATTACACCACTCGCCCAACGGCTCGTGCTGCAAAATTCATCTGCGTGTGTTATGACCATTACCGCGAATTGAACACTATACTTCATCTTCGACTTCTTCAGAAAAATAAGAATTATTATCCATTTTCAAAATTGACTACAGTTGTCGAAAATCGAATCTATATCGAATCCCTTAGAAAACGTTGAAAATCCACGTTTTCCAAACGCAATTTTTGGATATTCAGACCCAAGAAAATGTAGAAAGGGATGGCGAGAACATTACTTGGATGTCTGAAATAGAGTTCCCAAACGATTCGACATTCATTTCGTGAGTAATTTAATTTTTCCTATTTGTATTAGGTTGAGTTATAGGCGTGAGTTATATTATAACTCACGGTATGAGTTTATAGAAACTATTACTGATCAAGATCAGTTGAAGAATGGATATATTATTCTACGGGAGTAGATAATAGTTATTTTCCTAACAAGTGCGGAAAGAGATATTTTCCCGCACGAAACTGCCGAAGCGGAGTTCGGGCAAGCAGTTGAGTGCGGGAAAAGCACTTTCCGCACAGGTTAGGAACAATATTTTTTCTACAATACGATATCGATTTGATTTCAACACACTGATCGAATTCGATTTGATATATTCAAATAATTTCAAACTAATGACAAATGTTAATTCACATGTCGTTTCCGAAGCAACGTCATCGGCGACGTTTGGTGCACAGAGACATATCATAATTCGGTTTGTTCTTTAGAAAAAGCGTGCGGGAAAAGCCCCTGCTATTCCTTTCTCGCACGGAAAGTATGCGGGAATGGAATAGCAGGGGTTTTTCTCGCACTTTTTGGCAATGTGACTCTTTATGCATTGAAATGCGTGCGGGGAAAGGGTTGAAAGCGTGCGCCGATCTGACATCTTTTGCGTTGAGTGTTTTTCTCATGTTCAATTATAATATGTCGCTCTTTCAAGAGCAACTTCTGAACATCTGAACAATATATGTTTGTATTGTCTAATGACAAAAAGCTGTAAACGTTGTTTATAAGGACATTCTGTAGTAGGTAGTAGGTATTTAGTATCAGCATTGCATCCATGCGAAGCCGAGGCGGGTCGCTAGTATACGTGTATACAGGGTCTTTCACGAGGAACCTCACCCATATTTATACGGGAAACTACTGAACGTATTTTCATGAGATTCAGCACTTATAAGTATTTCACGATGCTGATGAAATCTAAAATATTTTCAAGGCATGAGCACCTCCGGTTTTTCCGGAAATGAAGTCAACTTCCGTTTTTCAAATTAGAACACCATTTTTTTATTGCAGAAATAGATTCCTTAGAAAATTTCAAGTTATTTTGATGTAACATTTTTCAGTTTTGGTTGGAAAATTCTCTCTGAGCGGGAAAATTCGAAAAAAAAAATCGAAAATAGAGCTCCGCTGAAAAAAGAATAACTTCGAGGTTTTTGGATGGAAAGTTTTCATTTTTGGGATTTTTCAAGATGTAAGACTGATGTATCCACTTTAAAAATCGAAATCGCGATTCATGATACAGGGGGTGAAAAAATCGCTTTCAAAGTTATTGATGACAAAATCGTGAAAAATCAATTTTTTTCAAATTAGAACCCCATATTTTTATGGCATATATTGAATCTACGTTAAAAAATAATGTGAGTGCATGCATCACACCCTTGCCCTAAAGTGGATATTTTCTGAGTTATTCACAAAAACTTTCCTTCATGTCTCGATCCTTCATGTCACGTCTTACCTGTTTTTTAAAAGTGACACTGTTTTGTATGTTTTATGAGTGGACAATAGGAGTCAACCGATGATAGCCCCGAAGATGATTTAAATATAATCGAAACGTCGGCAGAAATTTCATCAAATTGATTTCCTTCATCCCTGACCTCAACCAATTATCAACACTATATCAAATTGAAGGTCATTAAACTTGATACTGTGAATTCACAAAAACTGTTTTTCGTCTTGAATTTTCAGCTATTTCTTTTCCCTTCACGCCAAAAAGATGAAATTTTAAGTAACAGTTCCTGAAAATTTCATCTTTTTGGCGTGAAGGGAAAAGAAATAGCTGAAAATTCAAGACGAAAAACAGTTTTTTGTGAATAACTCAGAAAATATCCACATTAGTGCAAGGGTGTGATGCATACACTCACATTATTTTTCAACATAGATTCAATATCTGCCATAAAAAAATGGGGTTCTAATTTGAAAAAATTGATTTTTCACGATTTTGTCATCCCTAACTTTGAAAGCGATTTTTCACCCCCTGTATCATGAATCGCGATTTCGATTTTTAAAGTGGATTCATCAATCTTACATCTTGAAAAATCCCAAAAATGAAAATTTTTCATCCAAAAACCTCGAAGTTATTCTTGTTTCAGCGGAGCTCTATTTTCGATTTTTTTTTTCGAATTTTCCCGCTTAGAGAGAATTTTCCAACCGAAACTGAAAAATGTTACATCAGAATAACTTGAAATTTTCTGAAGAATCTATTTCTGCAATAAAAAAATGGTGTTCTAATTTGAAAAACGGAAGTTGACGTCATTTCCGGAAAAACCGGAGGTGCTCATGCCTTGAAAATATTTTAGATTTCATCAGCATCGTGAAATACTTATAAGTGCTGAATTTCATGAAAATACGTTCAGTAGTTTCCCGTATAAATATGAGTGAGGTTCCTCGTGAAAGACCCTGTATACATATGTATATGAATAACGAATCAAAGATATACCCTGTATATTCATTCTTTACAGTTTTGGCCCTACGAAAATTAATTCAATTGGTTATTAGTAGGAACATATTATGAATGGATTGATTTTGTTTGATCACAATTTTAAAATGTTGGTTCACAATTTCATTGTGTTAAGTCTCAATTTGAAGTTGAAAAGGTAAAGAAGACAATTCGAACATTTTCACTGAATTTCGTCGTTATGCTGCTTTATTTTTATTTTTTTTTCATGTATCGATGATACCATGAATTTTAAAAGGGAACGTCGAAGATCGCAGGGGCCTTGAGTATTCATCTAATACTCAATGGTAAGAGATATGATGTTTTTGCATTTTATGGGAAATTTGATGGCATAATGAAAACTTGATTATAGACCGGATGGATCTCAAAAGTGATCGTCTCGAATCCTATATAACCCCTTTAACTGGGTTCATAAATCAGTCTAGACATGCTGCACTCCTTTTCAGATAAGAATGTAAGCTTACTGAGTCGTTTTCATTTATTAAACGAAGGTGAAATAAAATTTGCGAGATACACGTATATTTTATTACCTTGTGCACTAAATTAATGCCTCTTCTCTTTAAGTCTTTTTGGGTGCGTCATTAGGAATGGGTTCGCCTTCATTCGAGCAATTCGTGAATATTTTTTTCTTCGATCTAAAAATAGAATTGCCTATTTTAGCGGACACTGGTCGGTTTTGCACATTATTAGGTCCCCGTACCGGGTGATTGTTTATATTTTACCCAATAGCTATATTATTTATTGGTAGAACCCTATTTTGGGCGTAGTTTCATGTAATACCAACGCTTGGTTTATGTTACATTAAAAATCATTCTTCGTGAAATTTAAAGTTGAATATTGGCCTGCTTTTGAAGCTTCTGAACTTATATTTGTCGAAATGCCTTCGAAGAAAATCCATCAAGTATTCCTTGATGTAATACAAAGCAACACATGAGATTGTTGAGACTGTTTGTCGGGTTGTGATGTCAGGTTATTATTTCTCTTATTATTTATTTTCTTCTGGTGGGAACTGTGAGCTCTCGAGGGGTGCGTTTTTGGAGATGATTCTTATTTTTCAAAGTATGTATGTACTTTATTTATGCGCTAGAAATTTTGGCAGATACGTCACTTTCGAAATATCTTTGTTTTTTTGTCAAATTTCTTCTTCATCATAAGTCGTACAATAGTTTTGGAAATTTTCAAGTTGGATTGAATTGACATTCGCCCTGTATTTCCTTACCATTGGAGCATTTTATCATGACCAGCCTCACTACTAACAATGCATCTTCAATCCTATATCTCTATAACCGAAAGGAATGATTTCCAATTAACAATCGACATGGCCTACAGGTTTTTTGGACCCAATTTATTTGCAATTTTGGTTATTATTATGTGACGTCATGAATTCCCTTCAACGTCATCATTCGGACCGCAGATAACCGTACTTGAGAGCTGGGTTAAGATTGTGGTTATAAAAAAGTGAGGTTGAATAGGCTTGATTTTCGCGCGATTCAGATAACGACATTCATGCGCAAGTTGTATATTCCTGGAGGGCTATAACCAAGGGCAAGACCAGCGATAACCGCGGATATTACTGGTTATCCGCTTTAAATTGATTGAAGTAAACATACACACCCCTACGTCTTTCTTTTGACTTGGCGTTCATCATCATCATTCCCGGTGATTTGGGAATCAAAAGAAAAGAAGAGGCCAATATGCCTACCAGAGAGGGCGCACGAACGTCATTCTCTGGCCCAGTCGTATAGGGAAATGCACTTATAAGAAAGAGTATCTGGAGAAGGAGAAAAACGTACGGGTAAGATTCTGGCGGAATCTCTCAGGAATGGATCTCCTCGTCGCCTCAGGAAGCATTTGGTGAGAATGGGTTCATCGGACACTGAAGAGTGTAGATTCTGTGGGGAGGAAGAAGAAACTTCTTTCACTTAGCCACGAAATGCCTTGCCATTGCAAGCCAAAGGAAAGAAACCTTTGGACAAGAGACTCGCAGGAGTGAGGAACTAGCCTAGTTGGAAGATTTCCATTCACTTTTATAAAGTATCCTGGTTGGCCATGATTTAGATTAAGGTTTATCAGTATTAGTTTTTTACTTAAAACTTACGCAGGTTGGTACTCGTGAAATGTCGAATAATTCTCAGAGACGTTGCCAATGCTAATTTCTATTCACTCTTTTTCAACCTTGTTAATGGAGTTAGGTCTTTTAAGGTTTAACTGTGACACAGTACTACATCTTCATACTGGAGTATTTCAAGTTGTGCAAAAAAGAATTCAAATATCTTCTATAGGCTTAAAATGCTTGAGAATTTTGAAAAGTGGGGAATTCCAAAGGTCTGTCTGTTCGTTTAGAAGTTTTTCTGTCGGGTTATTCGACTACTTTTATTTTTTTTCGAATGAACTATCACACAGTAACGGACCAATCTGTCCATTATTTTTCAGTAAATTTCAACACTCGAATCTTGATTTCCGTACAAGAAAATAGCATAACTGAATCTTCCAACTATATTTATACGTATAAGTGAAATATTTCCATTATTAACTGAGAAAAAAGTTTCTTCAACATTCGTCATGTCTTTGGAATTAGTGAATTCACATAATATTTTCTCGAATTCATTATTTTCCCAAAGTAAATAAACATTTTGATAAATACGTAATTACTTAGATCTGAATGTAGAAAGAACAACGTTGCGTAGTTATCTGGCAGGAAAATAATTATAATCTAACATTTCCAAAATATACACGGTGAAATGTGTCAGAATTTCATGTCCAACCGGGATACAGTATCAAAGTGAATGGAGTATGTATGCATAAAAATCACCTTGTATAATATTGGCAACAGGCATGTATTTTTCCAACATCATTCGTTTGAAAAGTGAAAAATTGCAAAGTGCTAGTGGCAACATTCCCCAGATCACAGACATCCTTGCCTCCTGGATTATTATTACCAATGCTCGATTCCTAATCAATTTAAACGATTATGTGTGCTGAAAACCAAACACTTTGAAGGTGCATCGGCGAGCTCTCTTTCCTCTTTCTAACAATATTAGGCGCCTTCCGTTGTGAGGATGTCGCCCCCGCGTTACGTGCTACCGAATACTCGGTGGGAATTGTTTCACCAATCCGCCGTATGGCGGCATAGGTTGATATGCATTTTTGCATTGCTGAAATCACTTTCACTGACCTCAACCGAACGGTGAACGTTTCTGACAGTCGAGTTAGAATGGAATGTGTGCACCTTTCCGAGCGTTCGCTCCGAGCCAGAGAGCAACTGCTTACTGCATGTCGACCTGCAATAATTATTGCTATGCCAGATTGGAAACTAGATCATTTCTATCGAAGAACGGCCGGGCAAGAAAGTTGGATATTGAGCGCGCTGCCATTTTATTAAAGGGCCGTCAGAGGCAAGAATATCGAGCAAGTTCTCCGACATCGACTGTCTGGGTCAATGGAATTGTTTATTAATTTTATGTGATGTAGATTGCGAAACACTGAATAATCTTTTCTGCATCGAAACAAGCTTGGCATGATATCTCGAGATACTGAAATGAAAATTTCCCCGGATAATTTCAGCAACCCACGAAGAAACAGAATGGAAGTCCTACTCGAATGCATCCTCAATCTGGGAAATACACAATACACACAGTCCAAATTATAAGGAATGACCCAATATTTTATGGAAAGTATTTGTGATGAAAATGAAAACATACAAAAATTATCTAGATAATATCAGAAGTAATATATGATGAGAAACTTTACGAATAATTAGAAATTTGGGGTGAAAAGAGAATTTATTGAGAGTTTCAATAGTCCGTATTTCCACCACTTGCCTCAATATACTAACCGACAAAGAAACTGCAACAACCAGAAGGAGCGTTTTTTATTTTAATTTTTTTTGTAAAACATAGATAGTATAGCAAGGAGTAAAAGATTAAAATTTGGAGAGTAACACCGCTTAAATAGCTAGAAGACGTCCCGTGGTAACTCATCCAGAACTTCAAAAATACTCGGTGAAAATGTTTAGGAAACAACATCGTACCATCGTAAGGATTGCTCAGTTTGAGATAATCAATGCACCGAAACCTATCTCATAGAAAAGTATTCTTTGACGAATTATTTTATACTGACAAAGAAACTGCAAAACCCAGAAGGAGTTGTTCAAATTTTAAATTTGTTTTGGTAAAACATAGATAGTAAAGCAAGGAGTAAATGATTGAAATTTGGAGAAAAAATGAAGGGTTTACAATTTTTTTAATAAATTTCTCGAAAATGTATTTGTCCACCGTGATCATCTCTTCAACACGTCTTGGCATTGATGCAATAAGATGATATGATCTGATATATTGTCTATCCTGATTACTCCTAGGTCTCCTGAGGAGACCGCTCTGAAACTACAAGCTTCGAAGCTTGTAACTTGTGCCGAGTTCGGAGTAAGCAGTTGTGTTCTGGGTAGGCTTTGTTACTGTGTCCTTACGCCACCTTAGGCACAGATGGTATATTTCTTCTTGAGGGGTACTATCCCCAAGCTACATGTACTTCATGACTCAGAGCCGCCAAAGTCCGTGAGGGCTGGGGTAAATTTCCAAGCCTTTTACCCATGATATCCCAAACATGATCTCTGGGCGAAGGATATAGGGTTATCTGGGCGAAAAATATAGGGGTATCTGGGCGAAGGATATAGGGGTATCTGGGCGGCCATGGCGAAAGATTCACATGGGTCGCTTCAAAAAAGTTTAAACTAACTCTGGCTACATGAAATCCAGCATTATTTCCTCGAACAGCTGGATTGTTGTAAAATTCAAAAACGTGCCCTCTTTGAATTTGAAGCAAATTGATAAAAAGTTTCCAAGCTACGCGAATAAACACACTCGTTATACCAGGAACGGCATAGAACAACTTTACAAATTTCCTAAAATGAAAGTCGATTAATTACTCTTTGCATGAGAACACCCTTTTTCAAATAACAGTTTTGATAGGTAGAAACAATTTTCACTGATATTTCGATCTGACAGTTTTAGATCATTCTCAATTATCCGTACCAATTATGGGAAAATCATTACTTGTGTTGTTTCTTAACTGACCGTGATTTTTGGTATCGCATCGAATTGTTTCTGACCACCAGCATCGAATGTAAAACAATTTCTGGGTAATGATGAAGATGTCATTCAAATGGTGACTGGGAAATACGTTGGGAAATTGTTCGTTTTTGAATTATTATACTTCGTTTTAACTCTCGTGAATCATTCAACATCGCCAGCCTCTAGAGTCTAGTTAGATAAGAAAAATCTCCAAATCCCAGTAGGATATGGCAATTTATTTCAAGATGTACTAATGAAGCGGGTTCGGATTTCGCTAATAGAAACTGGAAATTATGATGATTAAAGAGAATGACGTGTGTTAAAGCAAAAAGTCAGTGGAAAACCAGAAATATACATTTCAATGTTGTCAATTAGTGAATCATTGGTTTTGTTTGCAATTGTTCGTTATAGTTTCTATTCGGAATGTCACTAACATGAATTCAATCAGTTCCTCGTCGATAGAACACGTTTCGTTGATTCATAAATTGTCCATATCTAATTCTCAAAACCTTATGCAACAATCTTCAGTCGTCGATATATTCCATTTTCCGAAAAATATCAATGTTGATACTTTGTATCTACTTCCATAGAATAATATATCCATTATTCAACTGATTTTGATCTGTAAAAGTCTCTATTAACCAATAGCGTGAGTTATAATAACTCACGCCTATAACTCACTCTAATACGAATTGGAAAAAAACTGGGGACTATAGTTGAATTTAGAGGGCATTAGCAGATGTAACAGTAAATGTCCCCAATACATAACTGTTCCCATTGAATCTTAGTATATTGCACATCTGTCGTTCTCTTCTTAACTATACATATGAGTGATATCATAAGCTGAATAAATTTAAATTAATCTGATATGTACTCTATCTCAGTAATTCAAATCTTACATCACTCATTTTTTCCTTTCAAATGAGAATAACCTCGATATTTTTACAGGCGAACGAAACCAACAGCAGTTCCAACCAAAGACACTTCCAAAACATTCCAGCCCACCCGAACTTCGCTCATCAGCACATCCACACCCAGATACCTCCTTCCAATCTACCATCGGGCGCTCCAAGTCCCCAGCTGCCGACGATAATCGGTCACAACTCACCTCCGCCCCCCTCACAGACCTACTACAAGGACGAGCGCACCCAGAGGCAGCACTACAAGCTGAAGAAGAAACTGTATGACAAGCAGATCAAGGGCGAACCTCCCAATCAGGGTGTCAATGACGGATATATCGGTCAGACCAAGTTGCTGATGTGCAACTCTGCCGACAAGAAAGTTGGGGCTAATAGCGTCGAGACTTCCGAAGACGGAGAGGAAAGCAGTGTCCAAGACGATGAGGATTCTATCAGGATCATAACGGAAATATTGTCCTCCATCGAGGCCCCATTGGTGAGTAATAAGGACGAATTGCCTAATATGGATGATGACACTCAGGTTTCTGTGAAACTTCTCAGGATAATGCTTGTCAGAGTGGGGATCAGGTTTTTTTCTGGTTAGGCTTTGTAACTATGTACAGTTTTATGTAAATACTAGAAATTTAAAGCAGTTCAATAAGGATTTCACATTGTATAGAGGTGAGATATATGAAGATATTTAGGAGATTACTTGAAGATAGTCTTCGTTCATAGTCATATCGAGATTCGAGGGAGGCACAATGTAGGGTTTACACGGGGCGTGCCACGCTGTCATGAAATTGCCTCCGTGACCTTGCGTTTAAAAATTCAAATGATTGAATCATTGGTTTTTCGATGGAGATTGTATTGATTACTCAAATAACACACTCTCCATAGAAAAATCAATAATCCAAGAACCTGAATATTTTTTATGCGCATTTTAAATTTTTTGGCAAGCTCCTTGGAAATCAGACATTAGACTATAGACTGGCTAAAATTTTCTTCTAATATTAAATAGACAAGTTTTCAATTTTATTGCGTTTCATGTCCTACATGAATAATCTTATTGGATCTACATAATTGAGTGGGTATGATTGTACCCAAAATGCATTCAATTAATCCATTCTACTGAAATTATGTAAAACTTTTGGATTGAATTCCAAGCGTCCAATTTAATTCGATTTACAAAAAAATACATTTTGCCCAATTGAAGTCAGTAATAGCTGAATCATTTCAAAGCAATTGTAAAACGTTGATCATTTATAGTTAAATTAAGGAACTACAAAACTCGATATCTAATTATTCGTCTATCAGTCCTTTTAGTAACGAAATCAACTATCACCTCCTATTTCGAAAGTGCTTTCATTTTCACATAACATTTTCAGTGAAATTCAATACACAGCCGCATTCACCTTCACTTCGTATTCACGATTATAAATGCATTTAACACATATTTAAAACAATCTCAGTGAAAGACACTGTACAAGGAAATTGTGCAGGACAGTATCTGATGAAAGTTTCAAAAAATTTTTCAAATTTAATGCGAGGGATGTTTTCGCCATAATGAAATTGAAAGGCGATTACTGAAAAATAATCATATAAATGTTGTGGGCAGGCAGCTGTTCAATTCACGACTTCCCGATAAATTGTCCTGATTAATGCTCATCTATACTTCTATACTTTATATATTATAAAGAGGAAAGATTTGTATTTTTGTTTGTTTGATACGAATATTCTCAAAAACTACTGGACCGATTTCAGAAATTCTGTCACCTTCAGAAAGCTACATTATCCCTGAGCGACAGGCTATACTTTTCCCCAGAAAAATTTAACGATACCTACTATAACTTCAATAATTACAAAAATATCGGCCATAATCAGCTATTTTCACGTGCGCTGCAAAAACCGTAAATCTTACGTGGATACAATAGACCTTTCCAGAATTACCTTTACAGGTAACAGTTGCGCGCGTCACTTGTGGGCTAAGAATGAATATCATTGGTCGTCAAAATTTGCCTCCTTAAATCGTTGACATTTGACAATTGATATTATTATTTTACGCATTCGATGTTTTGGATGTGGATGTTATATTTGTTGTATTGTTTATCGAAAATCAAAATTTTAGTATGCCCCAACAATGTTGTGTTACTAAGTGACGGTCACGGCACAGAACGGTCACGGTACGATAAAACCAGTAGGATTTCATTTCATTGCTTCCCTCTCTCTCTCTTTCTTTTCTCTCTCGCACTAAGGTTTGCGCATCTTTTAATGCTGCCCACAAGTTGCGCATGAAATATACCTGTTTCTCTCTCATTCTGGTTTAGTTCACATCTTTCATCTTTGTTCTACGTATTCTGGAAAGGTATATTTATGACGGAAATGTACTTCTTAAATAGTTCCACAAAAAAGTCCGCGATAGCATATATCTATCTCTCAAGATTGACTCGCTATTACATGTTTATGGTAATCAGATGTTTTCCAAAATTATGCACTATTTGGGAGTGTGTTTCTATGAATTGGGTATTGATCCTCATCCAACCTAATACGATTTATCCCCAGTATTTAATTTAGAACGAAACTGCCCTTCACATCAATTACAACGAATACATCAAAAGATATGGCAGGTTAAAGTGTTGAAGATGAAACCGCCGCGTGAAACAAATTTCTACCCGGGCCAAGCTGGGACGGCTTGTCTATTATAATCGATATACATGCTTGAATCTTCTAAATGTATGTAACATTCTCAAAATATGTTGTAATTTCATTAAGACTGGTAAAACCGCGATTATTATCGGCCGTCTGCTCGTTGTACAAACAATTATTGTTGGTTTATTTATTGAAGTGGGATATTTGATTTAGAGTTCTATGAACTGAAGAACTTTCAATCTGCAACTGCACGAATCGAATTCTCGTGGGAGTTATTTCAGTTCGTAGCATTTTAAACATGCGAATTTCTCGTGGTGTTAAATTAGTCATTTCTAATTCAACATGGGCACTGGATTACTGTAAATCAAGTACGTTTTGCATTTGTTACAATTGCAGTAGAATTTTGTAGTCATTTTTCTATCGAAGATTCAAAAATATTCTATTTCATCGATGTATGATGATAATTATGATCATGATTAAGATTATACTGATAACTCTCAGGTCTCCCGAGGAAACTTCCCAGCAACTACAAGCTTCTGAGCTTGTAGCTTGTGCGAGTTAGGAGAATCAGTTTTGTTGATGTGTCCTTAGGCACAGTACTGTTAATTTTCGACCGAGCAATGAATGTTGGTCACTACCGACCGACTAGAATTCAGTTTTAGTTTTCTACCAATATCGCCATTCTCATTGGCTTTGAAGGAAAAATATTAATTTTCAATAATAATTGTTCCCAAAAAGGTGGTGGTTCGAGCAGACTCAAAAACCACCTGGAAGCTCCTATGTATTTGACTCTTCATATTCTTTGGAAAGTGTTTCGTTCAATTATAGTAAAGAAAAGCCTTTTGATACACTGATGTCCTAGCTGTAGAAAGATGCACGGGAAATTGTGCTAGCCTTGTTTGTCGATCAAATTGAGCCCCTGGTGGAATTATGGAGGCAATGGCAGCAGAACTCCTACCGTGGTAGTATCTGTAAAAGGGCATAAGTCTCCAACCTTCCTAAGGTGATCGAGACTATGAAGGTTGGCAGTTAACGTTGGATCATCTATTAGGCGCACTGCTCTTTTTTGAACGGAGTCAAGGTGGTGTAACAAATGATTAGGAGCTGAACTCCAAGTATGGGAGCAATACTTCATAGCTGGATGAACTTGTGCATTGTAGAGTAATAATAGCTGCTTTGGAGTGAACAAGTTTTTTGCACGAAACTGATAGCTAAGCTTCCGTGCAGCTGGCTTGGCAATTGAGTAGACGTGCTCAATGCAGGATGCATTTGAATTGATCAATACCCCTAGAACATGAAGTCCATTTGTTGGTTTTATTATTTTATTGTCCATTATTAGTTGGGGTGCGACTCGGATGCTTTTCTTGTGAGCACATTAGCCTGGGTCTTAGAGGCATTGAATTCAACCAGAGTATCAAAACCCCATTGTAGAATAACTTCTAGATCTCTGTTGATTGTCACGGCTTGGGCGATTCTTTGGGTACTAGATGTTGACGCTGATACAGGTTTCTCCTTTGTCGTGGACGCTATAAGAGTGCTGTCATCTGCAAAGCTTAAGATTTGAATTTGGGTTGAATTTAAATATGTATTAGGAAAGAGTTGGGGACAAGATTGAGCCTTGAGGTACACCGGCGTTGACGGAATGCAGACTCCGCACCACCGACCTCAACACAAAGTTTTCTTTCATGGAGGAAACTTCCGAGCCAGCTGCAAAGTCCTTCTGTTAGACCGTTAGATGCAAGCTGAAGCATCATTTATCAGATTTGCTTCTTTGTAAGGAACAGGCTGAATCGAAATACAACGTTCATATAAAAAGCAAAATATGTTATTTGTAGGTTAATCATGGTCATATGATAGATGCATAGAACACCTGGTGTAACGACTCCCTACTAAAAATCGTGACCAAAATTTGTAGATCAAAACAGCATCCTAGATTTCAGATTTTGGACTAGTTCCGGAATAAATCCGCAATATTTATCGGTCGTGGCGCTACTGCGGCAACGACAAAAAACGCGACCCCTTTCGGGAGAAATGAAAAGCTGCACAAAATATCACGTTTTCGATCGAGAAGAAAGTCTTAAACAAAATCTAATCAGTGCCAACACCAGGTATTTCTATGCATCTATGTCATATGGTTAAAAAAGGTCGACTCATTTTTTTTTATTTCACGATTAATTTCTATAGCAGAAATCTCAGTTCATTCGATATGTTCGACTGTCTTTTTTTGATGCATTAAAAATCCCTGAGTGGAATAATTAATCAACCAGTAGATCCTATCAAAAATTCTTTCTCTGTGAGATGGCAACAGCTTCCCACAAGGTTTAAGCTTCAAAAGCCGCCACCGTATCGCTGTAATGTAAGTTATCGTGTTCTGTGCTTAATTTTTATTCCCAATTGACTAATCATTATTTGGCAACCATTACAATGACGATTCCACAATTCCGATCATCGCATCCCGTCGCACAGAAAGCATAGAACGAAAAACAAATCTACCCTACGTTGTGTCTTGTCACGATCTGATTCTAGACGACGATGGCTATGCTTGAGAATGCACATCACACCGTGTTGTGTGGGTTGATGTGACTACGGAGCACTCTGTTAAGAAAATATGCATTTAAATTAAAGTACTTATCAGTTTATTTCTCTAATTAAATCTACAGAGCCAACATTTCGGAGACAATATTTTCTCCTTCTTCAGGGCTACAAAAATAAACGAGAAACATCAGCAAAACAAACAAACAAACACAAAAGATGTGACAAGAACTAACCTTAAGATTATTAATTAAAAAAAAATAATTCTTGTCACATCTTTTGTGTTTGTTTGTTTGTTTTGCTGATGTTTTCCGTTAATTTTTGTAGCCCTGAAGATGGAGAAAATATTGTCTCCGAAACGTTGGCTCTGTAGATTTAATTAGAGAAATAAACGATCCACGTTGCTGATAGTACTTTAATTTAAATAAATAGTATGAATGAAAACCAAACTGATTAAAATATTCATTTTTAAATGAAGCTATAGCTTTGATGGAGAATGCACACTACATTAACGGAGTGCACTGTATTTTATGGGTTGCAATGACTATGAAGCACTACTGCACTCTGATTCTCAAACGCAGCTAATTAGTTAAGTTTGAGAATGCACACTACATTAACGGAGTGCACCATGTTGATGTTGTATGTGCTTCTATTACTACGGTACTCTCTTAATGTAGTGTGCATTCTCATACTTAGTAGTACCCCACACAATCAGGTGCAGTCCGTTTATGTGGTGTGCATAACCTATCGCAAATTTGGTAGGCCACGTAAGGTGCAAACAACATTTAATGTTTTCTTGTCGTGTCGCGTCGCATTGTCGCTCACCTTTGGACAGTGGGTAATGCGCCCGCTGCGCGATCGTTTCTGCAAATAAAATATTACAATTTTATATGTCGCTTTCATATCTGAACTCACGGAATCAACGTTTACGTAAAGTCCGATGAATGATGATGCATCGGGCGAAGTGAACGTTTTTCATCTCGATAAAAAATAAATCTTCTTTGTGCTATTGCATGCGCGGCCTTGGCAAATGCCGTCGTCTCTGAAGTCGACTTTCAACGGGAGATTTCTGGGAATTTTATAATCGCGAGCCGATACTTACACATTCTCTTCACTGTTTTCATCGAAACAAGATTTTCTGGGTTCCGTTTGACGTCAGTAGAGGATAAGCGATTTAAATCTCGAAATTAATAAAGAAGAATTTTGCGAGCTCCACGTATTCCGCGAAAACGAATTAATTATTCATAAGGTGAACAGACTAGTTTTGTTTACATAAAGGAAGGAAGACGCTCCAATGAGAAATTAATGAATAATATGCATCGTTGATGGGATCAAGTAGCCGGCTAATGAAAATTCCTTATCGAATTTTGAATTTTATCCGAACCGGCTAGAGGGTCTCTGACGAAGTTCTTTTTATTCGCCTTTCTAAAAGCCATTTGGGAAAAATTGGCGGACGGGTTTTCGAAGGTTGTACAAATGTGCCTATGAAGAATATTTGTCAGCATCGGCCAATATGAATCTCGAAATGCGGTATTTCTCATTTTTATCCTGAAATTTTGGCAAGAACTCCAGCTACCCGAAATATTGACAACTCAAAAATCAGCGTTTATAGTGACTCATGCTGCTAGCAGATATACTGATTGAACAATCTTCGCATTACACAACCATTAGATATTCTGGTTGTTCATTTCCAAAAGTACTGATACGAAACGAAGAAAGTATTAACACATAAATAGAAAAAATGAAACTAAGGAAAAAACTTCATAGGTAGTAAAAAAATTGGATACTGAAAAGAGAGCATTTTCACGAGGGAGCATACTAAACTAATAAATAAAACATTTCAAAGGCTCTAAAGGTTTGGAGCTTTTGAGCGTTATTTCGTCCACCTTGTGGGTATGTTCTGCTTTCGCTAATTCGCTAGAACTTTATGTGGTTCCATAAACGGTAGATGAACAAAATTATGCTCTTAGCTTGAATAAACGTTCTCCATCTAAATACAAAATTTCATCTCAATCATATCCGTAGTTTGAAAATTACTAGGAAAACAAAATTTCGAACAGCCGTAACGGAATTCCTAATCGAACTTGGATACCTTGAAAATTTCAAGTAACTGTGTTCTGAGGTTCCAGAGTTTTTGAGTTCACGGACGGATATAATTGAATACGGCCACGGATCCGTCATCAGTGGTCGAACCCAGTCCCTGGTCATATTTCTAAAATACAGATATCAAATGATATAAGGGCCCCAGTTTAAGAAGAATGAGCGCACAATAGGTATCAATATCAAATTTAACGCAACTCGCAGCTTTCTACAAACACCTCAGAATATTTTACTCGTAATAATTTTGAAAGAAATACACTTCGCTCATCTGACGCCCGAAGGGAATGCGAAAACACTATGAAAAGTTTGAACAGGAAAAAAAATTGAGTCACCAGGTTCATTATCAACTTGAACCTGATGAAGACACAAGCATGGAGGGACCCTTCTCTTTCATTGGATCCAAATTTTTCATTATCATTTCAATTTACCTCAATAATATTCCTCATTATCGTATGGATAGCTATTTGCGTAAGAGTGGGATATTATCCACCAAACAGTATGGGTTCAGGGAGGGTAAATCAACTGAGGACACTATAGCACATATCACAGCTAAGCTACACAAAAAGTTAGACGAAAAATGTCCCACATTGTGCATATTTGTTGACCTAGCCAAGGCTTTCGACACTGTGAGTCATGAACAACTACTTCTTGTACTCGAGAGCGCTGGGTTCAGGGGAGTTCCACACAAGCTCCTGGAAAATTTCCTAACAGACAGGAAACAGCAGGTACAAATTGGAGATACTAAAAGCAATTCCGTGAATGTCGAATGCGGAGTTCCGCAGGGAACCGTATTGGGACCATTACTCTTCAATTTGTATATCAATGATCTGTTCAAACTTGAGCTGGATGGGGATATGGTGGGTTTTGCTGATGATGTTGCGGTCTTGTACAGTGCTGAAAACTGGGGATCATTGAAAGCGAAAGCTGAAAACGACTTTGTGAAAATCGTGAACTGGTTCAGTGGTCGGCTCTTGTCAGTTAACTTTGACAAGACTTCCTTTATGCCGTTTACTTCCTATGAGCGATACTTACCGAGTTACCAGTGTCTGGAGTTGAACTGCGATGGTTCACATATAAAAATAAACTCTACATCAAGTTTCAGATACCTTGGTGTTTACCTCGACAGACACCTGAAATGGGATGCACACATCATTCATGTCACAAAAAAATTGAGATGTACTTTATATAAAATAAAATACCTAACTCAGGTGCTTACCCTGGAACAACTACGGATACTTTATTATGCTCTGGCGGAGAGCCACCTCAGATATGGAGTCATAGCATGGGGATCAGCATTGAGTACACATCTAAAAAAATTGGAAAAAGTCCAAAAATTTTTGTTGAAAATAATCTATAAGAAACCATTTACTTACCCTACCCACCAATTATACTTGGACTCAAACGTGTTTGATGTGAGGCAGTTGTATTTTCTTACTGCAACATGCAGACAACATAAGTGCAGGTCTGACCTTGTCTACATGGAACACAAGTATGGTACCAGAAATAAACACAACACCGTAGTTATACCTAAACCCGAAAAAAGCATTATTCAAAGATGCCACTCGTACCTGGCACCTAGATTTTACTCCCAGATCCCCCCGGAATTCAAAAGGATAAATTCGGGTACACTTTTCAAAATTAGAATAAAGAGGTGGTTAAATGAAAAACCCAGATTGTGGATACACCAATGCGTCGATGTTAATAACAGCTACAACTATTGAGAGTACATATTATAGTCCATTCTTCTGTTTCGTTTTTATCTGAATTCTAAAATCTATGTATATATCGATGAATTGTAGTTCACTTCTTAGCTTTTAGTGTTGTTGTGATATTTTCGTTATATTCCTAGTAAAGGCCATTATGTCTGGTCTCATATGAATAATTCGGTGTTTTTGTCACGTCTCATTGAATTACATTTATTTGTGAAAAGCACCCCGCATTCAAGGCATGCCTTTTGCGGATTACTGTTTGTTCACAATTTGTCTGAGTGAGATAGATATGTATGATTTTCGTTCCTGTGAATAAACTCTTATTATTATTATTATTTCAAAAAATATAAAGATGAAACTAAAATAATATATTCCACAGCAACAAAAAATATCATATTGAAAAAATAAACATATAAATCAAACTAATCAATTGAAAATCACGCCTACCATTGCTTCCGTAACCCATTGTTGATTCTATTCCAATAACAAAAGCAACCAACACATTTTTTTCCTAAAATGAGTGCTTCACATGTTTCGTCTCCTACAAAAATGTGTTCATCTTCAGGCATCTGAAATGCAGGTGAAATTCATATGAAGTGGATTGAATACATGGTGGAAGATGAAACAATAATCAAGGATTAAAATATATAAAAGTAAATGTCAAATAATGAAATGAGTAATCCTCATAGAAGGCGGCGGTTTTATTTTGTCCGTAATACTTTTTTAGTCGGCACAATGAGTATTATTATTTTCGGTCTTCCGATTTCAGCTAGTACTGGTTTCACTTTTATGGGCAAGTAAAAAAAAATACTTCAGTTCCTTTACGCACAGTAAGCTGTGCATATGCTGGTGTACCTTAGTTCCATCCGGAAAGTACCAGGAATTGCTCATTAAAAAGCTCCCGTCGAAATTCTCTTTGCCACCAAGTGGACACAAGTACAGCACGTGCTCCGATATCTTGTAATCCTCCAAGCCAAGTCCTTCATGTTTCCTTCAATTGAGATATACGAGGATGGATCATTGAATATCCTTGGCGTGTTCGAACACAACAGTTCTGACCATTAGTTCTAGATAACCAGAATATCATGAGACATTTTGTCCTGATTTATAATTTATTTTCTCTATTTCAGTATCGTAATGAGTTCATTACAGTACTAAAAACAGTGCTGTAATGAATTCATTACAGCATCGTTTTCAGTAACATTTTTCGTTTTGTGGTTGTCAGCAATGACTTCCGATCCTTTCAAATTTCAGCAAACGTCAATTTGGAAATGTCAATTTTCGCCTTTCCTAACATTCACACCAACTGACAAAAAACAATATGAAAGTCACTAGGACCTATAATTTGAATAGAGATATAGCTGTCTTGGTCAGACTAACTATTTCTGATGGAGATCAGTAATCTAAATCTAAATTTACGAAGAAAATATATTTTGAAGCTTGTTCAAATTTTTATTATTTTTTCATTGACAAATTGTTACTAGGGTAACTTTATATCTTAGCACTCTATACCCCTACACTACCCCCTTTCTAGTGACCAAGTTGTCACGAACAATAAAATAATAATTCTAAAACACATGAACTTTTTCGATAAAACGTTTTGGAAATCTCACTGATCGACCACTACGCGTAATAACTGTTTTTGTTGGCATATGGTCACTTCTGTCGTTTTGGATGGAACTTGAGGTTTGAGCACCGACTGCAGATTGAGTTTCATAAGCAGGTCCAGGTGTCATATCCTGTTGAACTGCGTACGAACCATCTTCTGGCTCTAACATAAAAGCAGGTTTAAGCCGATCAATTGATATGTTGACTGGCTTTCCTTTGATGTCCAACGAAAAATATTTTTCACTGCGTTCTAATACTCTGAAAGGTCCTTCATAAGCTGGTTCTAAAGATTTTTTTACTCTATCAATTCGAACGAAAACATGTGAACAAGTTTGTAAGTTTTTGTGTACGAAAATTCTTGGTGATGATTTGTGCTCCACTGCAAATGGTTTCAATGTACTCATGCATTTTTGAAGGTTATTGGCGAAAGTTTCTGGTTCTGTTTTGACTTTTGCATCTTCAAAAAATTCACCAGGAAGACGAATAGACTTGCCATAAGTCATCTGTGCAATCGAACATTTTGAATCTTCACGAAGCGATGCACGTAAACCAAGCAACACAGTAGGCAATGTTTCTGTCCATTTAATCCTATTATGAGCTTTCAATGCAGTTTTTATTGTTCGATGTAGTCTTTCAATTTTGCCGTTACACTGTGGATGGTAGGCAGTTGTATGAAGAAGTTTCACTCCACAAATGTCTGTCAAGGTTCTGAAGAGTTCAGAAATGAATTGACGACCTCTGTCTGTTATTACTGTAATTGGTACTCCAAATCTTGATATCCAATTATTGTAAAATGCTTTAGCGACGGTTTCAGCAGTCATATTGCTTAAAGGTACGATTTCCATCCAGTTCGTAAATCTATCAATCATTGTAAGGCAATAAATGTTACCCTCCGATGGAGGTAAAGGACCAATCAAATCGATGTGGATAATGCTAAATCGTTCATCAGGCTCTGGAAATCTACTCAACTGAGATTTTGTGTGCTTGGTTATCTTGTTCTTCTGACATCCAATACAAGATTGTGCCCATTTCCGAACATCATGTCGAATACCAGGCCAGACGAATTTCGTCGTCATCAATTTCACTGTAGACCTGACTCCAGGATGTGCTAAGCCATGGATTCTCTTGAAAAACTGTATTCGGAGTTCTTGTGGTATATAAGGCTTTATATTGTTAGTCGAAACATCACACCATAATATTTTACCAGAAGCAAGTTGGTAGCTTTTGAAAACCAATGACTGAGGATCTATTTGTAAAGTTTTGAATTCCTCATCATTTACTTGCAGATCAGCCACTTCATCATAATCTATAACTGCTGACAGAGCCTCAATTCTAGATAAATAGTCTGCAACCACATTATCTGAACCACTAATATGTCGAATATCAGTGGTGAACTGGGAAATATATTGCAATTGTCTCAGCTGGCGTGGCGATGCTTTTTCATTTTTTTGCACAAATGCATTAGTGAGTGGGGAATGGTCCGTAAAAATGTAGAAATTTCTTCCTTCTAAGAAATGTTTAAATTTTTTTATTCCTTCGTAGCATGCCAGAAGTTCTCGATCATAAGTAGAGTAACCAGCTTGAGCATTGTTCAATTTCTTGGAGAAAAATGAAATAGGTTTCCAGCCATCTTCTTCATATTGCTGAACTACACCACCAATAGCGGTTTGGCTTGCGTCGACAACCAAGGACAATGGATATTTAACGTCTGGGAAGGTCAACAGCGAAGCATTAGCCAAATCCTGCTTACATTTTTCGAAAGCTTTTATGGATTCTGGGGTCCATTCAATTTTACGTCGATCTTTCTTCTTTGCACCTTTCAAATATTCGTTTAATACTGCTTGTGTATCGGCTGCGTTTTTCAAATAGCTTCTGTAATAATTCAGCATACCCAAGAAAGCGCGAAGATCATGCACGGTCGTTGGGCGTTGATGCTCCATTATTACTTTCACCTTCTCTGGCATGGGCTTAGTTCCTTGAGGTGTTATCTGGTAACCAAGAAAACTTAATTCTTCCACACCAAAAACAGATTTGGAAATATTTACTCGTAAACCATAATCGTTGAGTCGTTTGAAAACTTCTTCCAGATGACCTTGATGTTCTTCTAGTGAAGATGAAGCAATCAATATATCATCTAGGTATGGAAAAATGAAATCTAATCCAAAAAATACTTGATTTACAAAACGTTGAAATGTACTCGGAGCATTTCGAAGTCCCATGCTCATCACATTGAATTCAAATAGCCCAAAAGGAGTTGTGATTGCTGTCTTTTCGCGATCTTCTTCTGCCATTGGTATTTGGTAATAGGCCTTAAATAAATCAATTTTCGAAAAAATTCTTTTATCTCTTAAAATAATTTGAAAATCATCGATTCTTGGGATGGGATACCGATCAGGAACAGTTGAATTATTCAATCTTCGGTAATCACCACATGCCCTGTAACCTCCGTCTTTTTTAGGCACAAGGAGTAATGGACTTGCCCACTGGGATTTTGATGGTCGAATGATTCCATTATTCAACATGAATTGGAATTCTTCTTTCGCTATCTTTAGTTTATGAGGATCCAACTGACGTGGACGGCAGTATACTGGCTGACCTCTAGTAACTATTTGATGACGAACTTCATGTTTAACTTCACTAGGCAACCAGTTCGGCTTTGATAGATCAGGGAATTTTTCGAATAGGTCTGCAAATTTTTGACCTTTTGACATAGTGCTCACCATACAATCCTTTTCAATAGCTACGACATTCCCTCGAATACAGAGGTTAGTGTCACCGTCTACTAATTTTTTGTTCTTCAAGTCAATCAAAAGGTTGAATTGTTTCAAGAAATCAGCACCGATTATTCCCTTAGATGTTTCAGCAATAATAAATTGGAACTGAAAATTTCTTCGTAGGCCTAAATTGATGCTCATAGTTGTAGTACCATAGGTTGGAATTTCTGTGTCATTAGCTGCATATAATTTGAAATCTGATTTTTTCTGCTGAACGGCATTCTTCAAAACAGGGATTATTGAGACATCAGCACCACTGTCAACAAGAAAACTCAAACCAGAATTGAGATCTCTCACAAAAAGTCTGGATGTGCAGCAATCAGGCTCAGCAGGCGCAGACGAATTTGCTGCTACTTCGCCTGCGGAATCTCGTTTCCCGATTTCACATTCTTGCTATTCCACGCACATGGAGGCTGGCATTTTTCAGGATAGCATCTATTTCCATATCGAAAATGGTGGTAACAAAATTTTCCATTTGGATTAAAATTTCTGGATCGAGATCTGCTGCATTTTCGACCAGTATTCCTTCTTTCATCGCGCGATTGTCTGGAGAATGCGAGAGCTTCAACTTGTTTTGTCAGTGCAGCGACTTGTTTTGTTAAAACTGACATCTGATCATCCTTAGTATTTTCGTATGATTTTGGTGTCGCGTCTTCCTCAACTTTTCTCGCAGCGTATAATTCACTATGAGGTTTCATTTCTGCTATTTTATCCGCTAACTTATGTAATTTTGAAATGTCCCTATCATCATCCACAATAACAAGAGCACTTTTCATAGATTCAGGTAATTTCTCCATCCAAAGGGTTTTTAGAACCTTCTGTGAAATATCTGTTCCTGCTAAGCTAGTCATTTTTCGATACAGTTGACTGGGGCGAGAATCACCCAATTCTATTCCTGTTAATAATCTTCTTATTTGTTTGTCACTACTTTCCACGTATATCGTTAATAAACGGTTCTTTGCTGCAGTATATTTATCAGTAATGGTATCATCTTTGATTATATCCATGATATTATCAATATATTTACGATCTAGATCACCAATCAATTTATCAAATTTAGAATTTTCATTTTTTATTTTTTCATTCCGGAACTGTGCTTCAATTTGGTAAAACCATAATTCAGGTTTGTCATCCCAAAATGGTGGAAGCGGTCTTTGCGAAATTGTCTGTATTACTTTTGAACTAGAGGCAGAGCTTTTCCAGGTTTTCTTGTATTTTATTTTCTGCTTTTTGGAGTTGCCTTCACTATATTCCTGGCCGGATTCCAGTAATTCCTGTACTTCGGTCTCGGAACTGACATCGTCTGACATGTTCTTTTATTTGCAACGAAAACTAATTCGGGGTCACCAATTATAGCTGTCTTGGTCAGACTAACTATTTCTGATGGAGATCAGTAATCTAAATCTAAATTTACGAAGAAAATATATTTTGAAGCTTGTTCAAATTTTTATTATTTTTTCATTGACAAATTGTTACTAGGGTAACTTTATATCTTAGCACTCTATACCCCTACAGAGAAAATATCGTCTAATACTCGTTGCAGAATGCAATTTCAATACTCATGCGTTCGAAAACTCGCTCCTTCGTCGCTCGTTTTCGAATTTCGCATTCGTATTGGAATAGGAGCCCATTCTGCAACTAGTTTTAGAATATACTATTCTTTGAATGAGCATATGAAGGTACCTTGATCTGAAACGATGTTGTGAAATCTTATTAATTGGAGTAAAAAACCGAGATACAATCGTTCCGTCATGATGGACACTTCGTTTCTTCCGCGATTCAAACATCTCCGATCCCTTTCGAAATTGCCGGCCAATTACACCGTAGAGGAAAGCGAATCTTCCGATCGAAGATTTTCGATTGTATTCAAATAAAATCGGCTTTCTTTTTTCCACCATTCGAACGGATCTCAGTACGCTCAGATGCATTTGTATCGGGTCTCCCGAACTGTCCTGGCCGCCGATACAACATCCTACTTTCACCTTGCATTCTAACAACAATAACAAAATGACGGCGATGTCTAGGTTTCGCACCGATCGACGGCCTTTCACCAGGATCCAACCGATGCTGCGGACGATGTTGAAATTTCGTATGGTTGCGAAAAAATTACCGGCATTTGAAAAATCGGAGATGACTTCACCGCTTCTTTCACCTGGCAGTCGTTGAACTCGATTAGCATTCAGGATAATTGACGCCTATGCGTCTATTGCTAGTTCTCCCATAGAAGGATTTATTGGTTTGTGTATTCGTTCAATATAAACTGTATGCTATAAAGTATAAAGCATTCGTTTTTGCTCTCACCTGATAACTGAATGGTGGCTGTGTTTTTCGAAACTTGGAAACTATGGGAAGCACGTGAGACCACAAATGGGAAACTTGTCGAGACGCTCCAGGTTTTTTAGTGCCATTTCTAGAGGGTTTCGGCAATGTTTCCTACAGTATATAAACTTGATACGCGTCAAATGAAGCTTTTCCATTCGAAACTACCGAAGTTAAAGAAGGAAAAAGAGGTTATTTGACCCTTTATACTTATTGTCTCGTTATGAGCCAGATTTTATAGACAATTATTATAGACGAGTAAAAAAGTATAGCTACAATAATTCTCTTGAACATAACCAACATGGTCACTACAGCCAAATTCTTGACAACACTCTATAATAAGTCATGACCAACTGCAGATTGGAAATGGATCAAAATAAGAGTCTCTTTTCACACATGAAAGATTGGTTATTGATAAATTCAATCATATTACCAGGCTCCTACTTTGTAGAGGAATACTATACATACTAAGTAGTTCTGTAAAGAGAGAACGCTTTTCCCTTATCTGATTAAACGGTTGGATATAAATAACGTTCAACAATCGTGTTGGTCTTAACAAATTTACAAAAAATCCGCGATATCATAAATTCATCTCCAAAGGACGGCACAATATCCGCATATGTTCTTTTTTAAACTGTTCGAAAATATTGTTATTATTACAATGTTCAATTAAGTTAAGGGTAACTTATTCAAGCAAGTTAAAACAAAACAGAAAACTGTAAAAGCTCAATATGAGAACAAAGTAGACAAATTGTAAGCTATTGAAAGAATTTAACAAATACATATACAGGGTGGCCATTTGAAAACGAAACAGACGAGATTACAGACGAAATAAATTTTTTCGATAGAAATGCTCGGACAGGTCGATTTTTGTTTCGAGGGGGACAACTTAAGATGTAGGTTACGGACGCATAGTGCTTCAACCCTTGCTACTACAACCCTCACCCCCAATTTTTGAATAGGGAAGATGGGGTGAGTGATACCTCATTTGAAAGGTATTTTTATACTGATTTCAGCACAGTAATTGTTTTTTCATTTTATGCATTAGTTCTCGAAATATTCTTAACTAAGTATTTGAAAATGAAGTGGTGTTTTCATGGCACTTGTAGTGTTTTTTTTGTGAAAAATCGACATTTTGAGCTTCAAAACAACCATGACTGTGGCTTCCTTCCTCCAATCCACTGACATAGAAATCTTTAATCAAGATGTCGATTTTTCACAAAAAAACGCTACAAGTGCCATGAAAACACCACTTCATTTTCAAATACTTAGTTAAGAATATTTCGAGAACTAATGCATAAAATGAAAAAACAATTACTGTGCTGAAATCAGTATAAAAATACCTTTGAATTGAGGTATCACTCACCCCATCTTCCCTATTCAAAAATTGGGGGGGGGGGGGGGGGGGGTTGTTGTAGCAGCAAGGGTTGAAGCGCTATGCGTCCGTAACCTACATCTTAAGTTGTCCCCCTCGAAACAGAAATCGACCTGTACGAGCATTTCTATCGAAAAAATTTATTTCGTCTGTAATCTCGTCTGTTTCGTTTTCGAATGGCCACCCTGTATAGTTATAAAATAAAAAGAGTCTCCTTCAATTTCAGAAGATTTGGTACAAATTAACGATAAAATGAATGTGCTAGGTGCCTTAGTCGTTCTGTTGTTTCCATGTAGTCGTTCGAAGCTATCGTTTTTCTTTTCTGAGTTTTGATGGGTTCAACCATTGATTTTCAATGAAATTGATGAGAACACTATATTTTCGTACCTGTACGCTGTTCCCACTTTCCTTTGTCGACCGTCCCTTTACTTAAGAGTCGGTTTAATGTTAAATCTTATATCATTTGAATTGGATTGTCTTTCTTTCCAGAGGTTATACTCCTTTATCACTTCAAATGTTCACATTGGTGAAAAATGTTTCATAAACAAGCATATACATAATATGAATCTGATGCTTCATGTTTTGACAAGAAAGCTATGTATACACTCCAGGGTGTACCAAGTACATAGTTCATATAAGGACAGGGATGAATTTTTTTAAATGCCATCTCAGATTCATTCAGAATTCTGAGTGAAAATTTGGATATATTTTTTCAATCATCATAATACAACCCTTAATTTATTATTCACGAATATTGTGTAGGAAAGAGTTCTTTCATTTTCTGATACCTGTATTAGATTATTGATAACAAATGCATAAATTTGAATTCGATAATTTTTTGCAAAAGGTAATGATGTCATCGAAAATATTGAGAAACGCTTGCAGTTTGGCACATTCATACAATTCAGAAATGGTTCATGTATGTTTGTGGTCATTTTGACAATTACATGGATATAATGAAGTTGAAATTTTCTGAGTCCTAAACAAAACAAGACTCAGTACTGTGGTATTTATACAGATCTGTATTTCACGGTCAGCAATCAGCCGACCATCACGAAAGAACGAACACAAATGATAAATATTGAAACATTCAATCAAACCCGATGTACTTATCTTCAGTCTCCACCCAAATCGAACAAATATCGGATATAGGTTGTAAGCTGCCTTCGAGCATTACTCGATGACCCTTTATTAGGAATATTGTTTCGAACAAGGAAGTTGTTCAGCGTTATTGAAAACGGAAATTTCTCAGTTTTCGATCATAACTAATATTCTAAAAGTGATAGGCCGGTTCTGTTTTCTGATTTAGATTAGTTATGAAAAAATCCCTAATATTTTAGGGTCATCATCTGCATCTGCATCATCTGGTTTTTCGAGGACTCACTAGACAATGAATGTTGCCAACCCTGTACAGTTGATGCTATTGTTTTGTTATTTCTCGCATACCAAGTTCAATTGACTACAGCTATCTGATTAAAACTTTAGAAGATTTGGGCAATATTAAAAATGTCTCGAATGTTTTCCCTTCGTGAATTGAATTCACTATCAATTATGTAGGAACACGAAATTTTCATATATCCTCTTTTGAGAATCCCTATAGTTCTACTGTTTTCATTGTAGAAATAAGCGAAAACTTTTGTTTTAAAGTTTTCTGTTAACAGATTTCGAAATTATAGAATTTATCCTTGAAGAGTATCAATAGGAACAAAAAATATCCGTATATTAAGGGCAAAACATTAGCACCACTATGTATCAAAGCTTTTGATGGGGTGACTTTTTATCCGAAACCATCCCCTTAACACTTCATTATTTTGGAGATGTCCCAGCTTGTATAATAAGTTCCATTCGAATGAATCGCCATCGTATTTGCCTATAATATAATTGGAAATAAGTTTGAGTAACACATGGTAATTCATAAACGAATGACGCATCATCGGTCATATGTTTACGAAAATATTGATTTATGCCCATAATGATTGCTGAACTCGAAATTTGTCTTGCAGGTTCTCGACTTAGGCCCCCGTAGTGCCTTACTTCAATGGGCTCCTCCCGTGCGGGTCACATCTATATCATCGGACGAGACAACCGCAGATATATCAGAATCGGACCTGGTGTACGAAGTCCTCCTGAGCGACAAGAGCAAGGAGATGAAATTCAAGTCTATTTACAGAGGTGCTTCCTTGTCTTGTAGGATCCGGGACTTGAGGCCTGGCCAGGAATACTCTGTCTGCGTACAGGTGCATTATGGAGAATTACAGGGATCTGCCACAGATCCCATTGTGAAGTTCGTAACTCCTCCTTGCGAGCCAGACAAACCGCCAGTGCCTAAACTAATACACAGAACTAAGAATACCTTGCAGGTATGTATAGGGAATGAAACATGTACATACTTGAAAAAATTTTCATTAGCCGTAATTGACATCGACCAGTGTCGCTAACAATAAAAAATTTCAACATTACACATTACATACTCAATCAATATTCCAAAAAAACTAACAAGAATAAAATTAGGTGTAAAGGTGTTTCGTTATCAAGTTCAGCCACAAGTTTTCGTCCCAGTTTAGCTAGAATGTACACATATACCATCAATTCGGTAAATTTGTATTGTATTGTATATGAAATATTCTTTAAATGACACAGAAAGTGATATTATATTGCTTCTCCAAGACTTTTCGAGTATGAAGTAAACAATACAGTGACTATAATACCATCTATTGGTAATATAGTCACTGTAGTAAACACTATTGATTAATCCGATATGCAGTGGTAATTTTTTCAGTTTGTAGAATACCACTTCAGTAGAAAAAAACATGATCTGAATGCATTAAAATATACTGTATTCTATTGATTTCAAAATGAAAATTCGGCAATATTGTTAAGCAGGAGAAAACTGATTATGTAATTCAATTTATCTTTGGAAATTCATGATAAAGACTCTTGTGCTCATTTCAGGTTAGGTGGAATGCTGTGAATGACAATGGCTCACCTATCCAAAGCTACATTTTAGAATGCGACGATGGAGGAGGAGAATTTGCGGAAGTATATAAAAGCAAATCTAAACAGCATACCCTCCTAAAA
Organism: Adalia decempunctata; assembly: GCA_951802165.1. Lineage (NCBI taxonomy): Eukaryota > Metazoa > Arthropoda > Insecta > Coleoptera > Coccinellidae > Adalia > Adalia decempunctata. Next base: position 41,801,617 of record OX637696.1, read on the forward strand.
CTGCGGCCGTCTACTGCCTATAAAATACGGATAGCCGCTGTGAACGAAATTGGCAAAAGTCCCTATTCCGATATAGTGACTTTTTACACTGCCGATAATCCGCCAAGTCAGCCACATCCTCCTACCTTAGTTGAAGCCACACCTACTAGTCTTCATTTACAGTGGAGTAAAAGATTTAGGGATGACGAATTTACCCTACAGTTGGACAACCCCGCCAATGCTTATGGTGAGAATTGTTTCGCTGCATTTTATTCGAACTATTTACTGAACAAAATTCTATATTCTTCTAGAGGAATGCAACATTTCTTGTTTTGTCTTATCAAGAAAGAAGAACGTTTTCATATATATATATATCCCAATTTGAAAATCAGAATGAGAACAAACTATGGAGCACACCGAAATGAACTATGATATTTTTAATAAATTTGATCACAGTCTACAGTGATTTATCAAATCTCTTACTCTAAAGGCATAAGTTTCATTCACTGATGCACTACTACTGTTCTAAAACACAGTTATGTTGCTAAATATTACAAGTGGAACAATATCGACATTCTAGTTCCCATAAGTTCCATATTTTGTCGCTCACTTAATTGTATTTGTTAATGCCCATTTTCTATCATTATTATGATACATGTTAATTCATTGCGAAACGAAAATACTTGATCGACTAGGCGTTTTGAGGTATACTACAACTTTTTTAATACCTTGGCGGTCTTGTTTCAGAGGTACAAGTTATTTCATCTTTTTTCTAACTACTTCTCAGGACCATAACGGTCGAGAAACTTCGTATAGTTTTTTTATACATATTTATTTTGGTTTGAATGTTTTCATTCGAATCCACCAACTGACTTATCGCAAGAAAAATACAGGTCTGAATTATAGATAGTTGTGATCGTGGAACAACCTTATATGAAATTTTACAAATCCTTTCGTATATGGAGCGGTAAAGAACACAATATTGCGCAGACAATTAACTACCCAAATTTGGAACTCAGGGAATTGTTCTAGCACTAGAAAATGGTATGACATTGAAAATTTTGAATCCACACCATTTTAAAATTGCTAAATTATAATCTGAATGAATAAAGTTGAATACAGACTATTCTGACGTGACGTGATTTCACGTCACGTCAGGCACAATCAGTGCTCCCATTGGCCTAATATGAACGTGAACGCACAGAACGATGTGTTGCATTTTTATATCACTCACATTTTGACGTTCACGTTCATATTAGGCCAATGGGAGCACTGATTGTGCCTGACGTGACGTGGAATCACGTCACGTCAGAATAGTCTGTATTCACCTTGAGTAGCACTAGGTGGGCGTTCAAAGCGAGTGGGAAAGCTCATCCGATAGAGGCGCCACCGTGCATTTCATGGAATATCTCCATAGAACATACATTATCACTATCAAGTTCTATGAATATCTCGATCCTCATGCATGAAATAAATGTACTCTATCCGAAAATCTCTGAACTATGAAATCAGTCAATTTGTGGATAAAGCAGGAACTTTTTCCCGCCAAAATTTGAATTTGGCCATTTTCTGCCAATTCCGTATTTCAAGTTGTTTTCCTGAACGAAATTATCTGTAGATTCACTTTTAATCGGATGTTGAATTATTTTTATGGGTCTTTCGGTTGAAATAAAACAGAAGCATGAGTTGGCTCGTTTTCTTATATTTTTGAAAGAAAAAAAAATTATCCGTCGAAATGAAATAATTATTTCATCAAGAACTCCAATCCTTTCTGAGCTTACCCACAAAATTTCAGTTCTCAAAGTGGATCAATTTTCAAATGCAACTCGAAATAAAAACACACTACATTGAACGCCCACCTTAATACTTGTGCATCAATCCACTGTGTTTTTTATATCCAGACCACGCGTATTCGAAAGTTGGTTTTGTGTTAATGTTTGAATAGAATTAATGCAAAAATTATGTCAATTTCATTCCAGTTGAAACAGTTTCATTGCATCAAATAACAGCGTTTCAACTTAACTAAAATAGCATATACTAGGTACGGCAGTGGAACCAGACGGATTTGAAAGTGACATACCTTCTGTATAAAAAGTATCCGGAATTGTAAAAAAAACACATAAATTTAAATTTAATCATCAATATTTATTTTGTCTCCTTCAAAATAGTCCCCATTGCTTACAATACAACTATGATATCGGCGAACCCACTTTTCCATGCACCGCTCATACGCCGCCAAAGGTATGGCCTTCAGTTCTCGTTGCGAATTTGTTTTGATGGCTTCAATGGACTCAAAACGCGTTCCACGTAGGGGCAATTTGAGTCTTGGGAATAGAAAAAAGTCGCACGGAGCTAAGTCAGGTGAATACGGCGGTTGTTCGATGGTATTTATTGAGTTTTTGGTCTTGTATTCCTTAATAATTATGGCTCGGTGCGACGGCGCGTTATCATCATGCAAAATCCACGAATTGTCTTTCCATAAATCTGGCCGTTTACGACGAACATTCTCACGCAAACGCCTCAATACACCCAAGTAATACTCCTTATTCACTGTCTGTCCTTCAGGAAGAAATTCTGAGTGCACAACACCACGATAATCGAAGAAAACAGTGAGCAAAACTTTAATTTTCGATCGACTTTGACGTGGTTTTTTCGGACCGTCTTTGAATGATTTGTACCAATCGTATGCTTGTGTTTTTGACATACAATTATCACCAAAGGCTTTTTTTAACATTTTCAATGAATCGGCACAAGAAAATTCGTTTGCAAGACAAAATTTGAGGCAAACTCTTTGATCAACTATTTTTTCCATTGTAAAATTCGCAGAGCACTTTTGAGGTCGACTGATACTGACAGCTGTTGTAAACACACTATAGTCTGTTCAAATATAAGAGAATGTAAACAAACAAACCAAATCGGTTTGTTTTGCGCATTACTAACATATGATTGGTGAAACGACCGGCTGTATAATTCTTTTCACGCCCCCAAAAGACTGCCAGGATCGTACTTAAAGCTTAGAACGATTTCACAGTTATCTTTTCCGGACAATAATGTCGAATTCAGAAACGGACACTGCATCTGAAGGTGGTATATTGGGCCATCCACGAAAAAGAACGAAACGTTCACATTTGTCTATTCAAATCATGTGTATTCCATTCAGAGAATAATATCAAGTTTATATGATTGTGTGAACTATCCTCAATCCGACCCTGGAGCCCTGAAAGAAAGTCTTTACCTGAACGAAGCCCATCCTTCGTGTGCGCGACTTTGTTTACGTCGTAGTCGCTTATATTTGAACAGAGTATAGTTGACAGATCGCGCTCAAATTTGGCTTGGTAATAAAGGAAGGTCCTACCAACTTTAAGAAAAAAAAAATTACCGATTCCTTTTTGGCGGTTCATTTAAATAACATTTTCCGGGTACTTTTTATACAGAGAGTAATTTTGAAAATAAGTTATGATACAAAATATTCAAGCACTTATCATCGATATCGATAATAACCTAAGTTCTTGAATACTTTTCACTTCAAGTTCAAACAATTTTCAGGGTTTTTTTTCAAGGCACAACTGCTTTATAATTTTCTGTTGATACAGACATGGATGTTTTTTGAGATTATTGATTTGCTCATTTGGAGCGTTGAACGGGAAATATGTCTCCTTTTAGCGTTATAGCGAATAGTGTTTCCTGTTCGCATCCTAACCCATTGGGGTATGGGCCGATTTTGTTTAATCTTTTTGGCCAATTTTCTCTTGATGATGAAGGTCTTATATGAGCCGCCATCTTGCCGATGTCTTCGTACACACAAGTACCAAGAAAAAGGAATCAAATATGAAAAAATCCTATTGGTTTTGACAGCTTAGTCGTCCTCCTTTCGTTCCCAATGAAGCACCAAGCATATGTGTGGCTAAAATGTCTAAAAACATTATTCTAGACATCTTATGTGTGGCTAAAACTAGATCAAAAATGTTTGAAAATCTGTGAACTTGAAAGTGTCGTTTTCACAGGTTTCATGAATGTCTACAATGGTCCAGAGACCCAATACCTCTGTAATAGACTCCACCACTTTACGAATTATAAATTCCGTCTCCGTGCCCACAATGATGCGGGTTATTCCCCGTGGTCCTCAGAAGTCCAGTATACTACCCAACCTGATAGGCCTTCGGCTCCCGCGAAGCCGACAGTTAAGGGTAGAATTCAGGCTTATTCCTTCAAACTTCAGTGGGACGCCCCAACGCACACTGGTGGTTCGGAAATTGAAAAATACATCCTAGAAGTCAATTCTGGCAGTGGGTATAGGACAGTCTATACAGGCAAGGAGGTAGAAGCAGTCTGTGATAAATTAACTCCAGGTGAGTGTTAATGATTCTATGTGATACCTGAGATTTGTTCCATTACAACAATCATCTACCCCACATATTTTTTCAAGGAACCACATATCAGTTGAGGGTGTGTTGCACAAGTCGAGGTGGAGTCAGCAACTATTCGGATCCATGTACAGTTACGACTGATGCCATACCACCTGGTCAATGCCCACCCCCTGAGCTTACACAGAAACCAAAGCCTGACTCGATAAGCTTGACTTGGTCTGAACCAGATTATAATGGTGGTGCTCCAGTCTTGGAATATGAGGTGGATATGTGTGATTCGGAAGGAAACAGTTGTCTAGTCCACAAGAGTAAAGGAATGAAATGTGTGGTGGAAGGTTTGAGTCCGGGTTGTGAATATAAGTTCAAGGTAAGAAATATAATGATTAGAGTATATTAGAGGCTCGTCTTGTATTATTTTGAATTTGTTTAATGCTTCTTTTTTAAATTCCTTTGAATCGGAGGTTTCGAAAATCATTTATATAAATCGGAAGTGTATTTACTGCTGTACCAGGAATTTGTCAATGAAACACAAGATATGCGTTATAAGTTCAAAAACATTGTATCGCCAAAAGGACTTTTTGGACAGTTGGTAGCGGCCATTTTGTTGAAGCTTCATATGTCGGATTGGCTGTTATGTATCCAGCCACGTCCAAAGGATGCCTGGTGTGTGGTGGATAAATTTCAGTCCACTGGTTCTGTAAACACTAAACCAAGACCTGGCTGGCAGCGTCATCAGTCCATAATTTTTTGAGAGCGACGTTCGTCACCGTCAGGTCGATGATTACCAGATTCTTTGGAGTTTGGAGTTTTCTTAAGCCGCAGGTCTATGTAAATAAGCCAAACTACAGTGGCCCTCAAAGTCAATTATAACCAATGTCATCGGCCAAATTCAGCCGGATTATGCGCCAGGGTCATGGAAAAAATTGGATATAACGAATAGCGTAATATTAAATTCAAACGAATTATGAATTCCGATAGTATCTCCCATACACAGTTGTTGCTCATAATGAAACTAGGGAAAAGAACATGAGCTTATTCGCCGAAGACACAAATGTGTGTAAGTTCCTTATTCTTATGAAATGGTGTAGCGTTAACACTTGATTGGTGAGACAAATTTCAACTGCTACCTCCCGGCGATTTTCACTATAGGAATGTAAACTTCAGTTGACGAACTTGATGGCCAACCAGAGCGAGGCACCATATATCCACTGCTTTTTAATGCTCAATATCACTGATACGATCAAAGTACATTTATCTTTTCCCGTGAGTTTAGTGGACAGTTGTGACCACATAGCAACAAAAAGAACTGCGACAACCTCTTCAAGTGGAATTTTTAAATAATAAATTCCTGGCACTTTCCTGACTGAATACATAATAATCTAGCTTTGATACAGATTTTTTTCTTATTCTGTCATTGAGATATGTGTAACTCTCTTTTTAGGTACGTGCAATCAATAGGATAGGGCGTAGTCCGTGGTCTGATGAATTAGTTGTTGTAAGTGGGGCAGCTCCTCCATGTCAACTCTTTCCTCCTACCTTAACTGTGAAGTCTTCCCATGTGGTACATGTAGAATGGAGGGAACCAAAGTGTAATGGTGCTCCCATCAAAGAATATAGGCTGGAAATGAATAGGTAACATAAGTTTTTTTTATCTCATGTGAATAACTCCAGTATATTCCGTGAGAGTGGACGAATTGGTCTTTCTTAAAAGTACATCTTGAAATTTTCAACCATTTGTGACATCTCTATACAGCGACGGTAGTGAAATACACTAACTACACGTTGTACAAGAGTTGGCTGTTTAATTGTTGGATAATAAAATTTATCTACTCCCATAGAATAGTATTTCCATTATTCAACTGATTTTGATCTGTAATAGTATCTATAAACCAAAAGAGTGAGTTATTGATGATGAATTACACCACTGGCCTGACGGCTCGTGGTACAAAATTCATCTGTGTGTGTTATGACCTACATTACCGCGCTTTGAATGATATGGTTTCGACCATTAATCGCTGTCATCAATAAACTAGTTGATTGAATAACTATTAAGAATGAAGCCCAGTTGGAGTTTAATTTTTTGGGTTATTTTTTGTTTCCTTCCCAATTAAACATTTTTTCTTCATTTATGAAGATCAATACTGAGAATATTAATCTGGACAATTTTTTTCCTAGAACTGAGCAAGAAAAAATGTTTGAACCAGTGTATGAAGGTTTAGACTCACAATATGAGGTCAGGAATCTAGCCCCTGCAACTTCCTACGACTTCAGGATATTGGCGGTTAACTCGGCTGGTCCAAGTAATTTTTCAGAAATCTCATCTGTACAAACTCCAGCATCACCTCCGTCAGCCGTAATTTTCACTAAACATTCCTCAACTCCTACTACTATTAGTCTTCATTGGAACGAACCTTCTGATAATGGTTCCGAAATATCAGGGTATAATATTGAAATAGGTGAGTTTTAATAAAGACATCTATTCTGATTATCTGTCTTGGTTTCCTGATCATTTTATATGGCTTGAAGCCCTAGCGCTAAATGCATTTGGGCTTCATATTTGATATGGGTATTTCAGTCCATCAAATAGCCCAAAGCTTTGCAGCACACAGGGCCTCTAGTCGCGGCGAAATCAAAGCTGCTGCTGATCGCCATAAGCAGCGAGCGTTCAGTAATCAAACTGCGGGAATCGTCAATTCTCGCTACTTGTGGTAGCTTCAGTGCCGAATCCAGCCACTAGTAGCTGCAGGTGGTGTCTGGGTTTAGTGGCTGATCCATCAACCGTAGCATCTAATGGCCCTGTGTACAGCACTGCAAATTCCTCTTTTTATTTTTGAGAAGCATTACTCATTTGAATCATTTTGTTTTTCATAGGCGATAAACACATACAAGTTGAAGCACCTGCGTCCTTTTATGAGATAACTTCTCTGCAGTGTAACACAACATATAAAATCAGAATGCAAGCTATCAACAGCATAGGAGATGGGCCTTACTCTCCTCTTTTGAGAGTAACAACACTTAAATTTCCACCTTCGCCTCCAAAGTTGCAGTGTATTGGAATAGGTCACAACTATCTCAAATTGAAATGGGGCGAAGGAAAGAATATGGATTATTCCCAATATTGTGTTGAGGTCATGAACCCTAGGTTCAAAGAGTTTCAATGTGTTTACAGAGGTAAGATCCTCTTTCAAAAACATAAATACTTATTATTATGTACTATTAATATTATCATGTAACCCCGACTTACCATATATCCATGTGAAATATGACTTGATTGAGTTACTACAACTTCCCATAATTGGACCAAAAATATATAATTCTGAATATTTACATACCAAATCTGTATTTCAGGCATTTTCTAATTAATTTTTATTTTATCTAGGTACAGCATTCACATGCAAAGTCAATAAACTGCAAGAACTTACAACCTACAAATTTAGGATCAATGCCTCAAATGATCTGGGTGTCGGAGATTACTCCCAAGAATACGAGTTTACCACGAGCATATCCCCTCCTTCGATACTAAAAGCTCCAAAAATTGTCGAAATTGAAGATCGAACCTGTACTTTGGAATGGCTGCCTGGCAAGAACTCTTTCTCAGACTCTCTACTTTACGAAGTTCAATTATCTAGGAATAATGAAAATTTCACAAGGGTAACTATATAATCTCTGAACTCAACCCCATTTCTAATGATTGACCTTGAGCATAGTTAGAAGTTTTATAACTTGGTAGTTTTTATTTCGATTGCCACAGAATACCTAACTACACAGAAGCGTCTTTCCGCCTTCCCGCCAAAACTTTATTTGATGACGCTTGTGCCTGGCTAGGTAGTACAAATGTCAACGTGAAATTTAAGCCCGCAACGGACGGCGAGCGATATATTATATCTCATATATTACACCAATATCGCTCCTTATGAAAATGCACCAAGCCCCGCGGACGACGCTATAATATATATTCCGATATTACGATATTTTTCCATACTAAAATGACATATGTCAATGCAAAGCTATAATACATATTATATTATCGCTCGCCGTCCGTTGCGGGCTTTAAACTTCATGCTGGACCCATAGAATTATTAATAAAGTATAGAATTATGTCACAGAATACCCTAAATTAGTTAGGTATTCTGTGATTATCCGCACAAAAGTGACATATTTACTACCTAACAGTGAATGAAGGTCACGAAAATTTGCCCCTTGAAGATCAAAGTGCCGACGCTTAGTGACGCTTCTGTGTAGTTAGGTATTCTGTGGTGGCGCTATTGCGGCAATGCAAAATAACGCGACCCCTTTCGGGAGAAATGAAAATTAGAACCCCAACACAGGTTTTCGATCGACAAGAAAGTCTTAAACAAAATCTAAGATGTCTAGAATAATTGTATATGCACTGATTAGATTTTGTTTCGCCAAAATTAAGAATATTAGAAAAATTTCGTTCTTTCCACTTCAGGTGGCGCTATCCACAAATTATGACTTATTTTTATTAGTTATTTGGAATATTTGAATGACGTGTTGTGTTAATAGTCGAGAGTTTTTTCGAGCGATAATTTGTGTTTATATTCTTGACATTTTGATTCATATTAGTTGAGTGCCCCTAGCCCAGTGGTTAAGGTGTTGGACTAGGCAATCCCGAGGCTAGGAAAGAAATTTTCTATTCACGGTAGTGGGCCACCATTTCACTGTTGGGTCGAAAATTATCAGTGCTGAGTGCTGTGCCTAAGATGGCGTAATGACACAGTAACCTAGGAGCATAGAATAACTGGAGGGAAGGCTTCATACGCTCGACAGATCATTTTGAACTGCCAATAACGGCGGAGGTTAGAGTTTCGTGTGACGCCCGATAGATAACGCTGAGATCCTTTATTCAGTAACATGTCAGATATTTTGTTCTATGGCGCTACAATTGCAAAGAATATAATGTGGCTGTCATTGTTATTGATACATTTATGCTTCTTTTTAATTGAAAATGGCCATAAATCATAACATAGACAATATTGATGACATATCATCGCTTTATTCTAATCAACTTTTTATGCGCAATTTTATGGGAAGTCTGTGATCGGTAATAAATTTGTCAAAACAATATCCTTATCGGAAAAAGCGAACATTCAGGTAAGTATTATTATTATTATACGGGAAGACTGAGGTTTTATCTGTTCTCGTGTATTATACGCAGAATTGTATGGTACCCCGTTTACATTCCCTCTGCTAACACTTAGATTCGGAGCGGGAAACAGATTTTTCTTCCTATATTCAATCTGATCCTTGTAGCCATTTCTTTACACGTGCATTATATTGTCGGATTTACGGAAAAAAACTGACAAGTTCGGACGTTTTTGGCAGTTCATTTTCGTAGGGGAGCCTTCTCTCCAGTTATTCTATGCTCCTACTAGTGACCAAAATTTGTAGATCAAAACGGCACTCTAGATTCCAGTACTGGTGCTACTTCCGGTTATCTCTTTTCATTTGTAAATATTGCATTGATTATTAGAATAAAGATTATGTTTTGTTGATAATCCGCAAAATTGATCTATCGTGGCGCAGGTGGCGCTACGACGGCAATGCTGTACATTGCCTATATTATTGGTAATATAGTCACTGTACGGCAATGGTAAATAGCGCGGCCCCTTTCGGGAGAAATCAAAAGCAGGACAAATACTCAGATTTTCGATCGACAAAAAAGTCTGAAATGAAATCTAATCAGTGCCAACACCAGGTATTCTATGCATCTATGTATATCAAGGGGAAAAAAGATCGAATTAACCCGTACAAGGGTATTGAAAGAAGAAGAAGAAGAAAGATCGAAATGACAAGAATGACATTGCGGCGCCGCCACGAAACATTTCTAACATTTTCGATTTGGTCGAATGTCAATGCTAAGATATCTAGAATAATGGTGTATACACTGGTCACTGATTAGATTTCGTTCGTTTCACTTCAGGTGGCTCTTTCCACAAATTGTGTCTTCTCTAATTTTACCTATCACTCTACAGGTGGTCGTAAAGACACTACGATTCAAAATTGGTCATTCTCATTTGAAAAACAGTGTGATATCGTGTTTTACTACTTTCGGACCAGCCTGTAGGTTCAAATATAATTTAAGCTTATGCTCTCAGTACTGTCCATACCGTCCAAATTTGAATCTGATCGAACACAATTCACCATTAGTCAGTGCGTTCCACTTGGCGCCCACAACGATCAAAATGCTCCATTAGCCGTTCCACATGGCGACTACGGTCGTTGTGAACGCGGCGAATACGTCACTCATGACGTCATTGTTTTCGCCCACGCCAAGCTCACAACGACCCATCCGAAGACGTGGGTCTTTGCGGTCGTTCGAAGAGTGGGGACCACAATTTAGCCCGTTCCACTTGTATGTTTGATTGCAACGATCGCAGGCAGGAGGAATGGGAAAAACAGCGGTTGTGGGCGCCAAGTGGAACGCACTACATTTATAAGTCGTTTTTAAAAAATGTGTTTTTGTCTGTGATCATGACTACTGCTACTCTTCAACCAAAATTTATTGGAGAAAAAAAATAGCATTTTTTTGTGGGCATCAATGAAAATCTTGAGATCGAAATGAGCAGTCATTTAGAACCATTTCATTCAGTTGATACCTGACAAAAATATGGCTCCGAACAATTGAGGCTATAAAAGTGATCAATTTGCTTGGTTCTTATCATGGAAACTGAACACAGTTGTTTGTTATGTGTATGTTATGTTTGTTATGAATTAAATGTTCACAACTTCTTGAAGCACACCCTCTGCTCAAGATGAAAAGGGATTTAGATATTTATGCATAAATTAGTTTCGCTGTCATACAGTCATAATAAAATTCATTCGTGATTATAGCACTAATAATAGTCTTCAAAATATATAATTATACTATATAATTTCGAAAAGAATCAAGGGTATTGGACAAACTAGTCTATTCAGTCTATACACTGAATAGACTAGTTTGTCCAATACCCTTGATTCTTTTCGAATTTATACAATTATGGACATGAACAATCATAACATACTATATAATTTTTTCAATGGTTCACTTGTTCATGTCATACATTTTTTCTAGGTTTTTAGAGGTCCAGATGTCAAATACCAAATCAAAGACTTGCAAGAAGAAATTAAATATAGTGCAAGAGTTTGTTCCATAAGGTTAGCAGCTTCTGGCGAATTAGAAGGACCCTTTTCCCCTGCAGTTACTTTTTCAGTTGCCTCTAGCAAAGCACCTGAACAGAAGGTCGCAACAACCACATCTGCCATTGTAACACATCAAAACAAAAACAAGAATGTAATACAGCATTTGAGAAACAGATTCAACTTCAGAACGATGTCTGAAAGACAATGTGTATTCGCATATGCTGTATTATGTACGATAATTGGGATACTTCTAGCTTTTATGTCTATCACACTTTATGATTACAAATGAATCAAGATCATTAGGAAAAGGAGGGAAATAATTGATTTTTCTCAACTCTTTCTATTCCTGCAATGAGGTAATCAGGATTGATGCTTTTTATGGTAATACTAGAGGTCCAAAATATTTAGTTTCTTGTAGTTTTTTATACATGAATGTATGGCTGGTGCTATTAATATATTTTCAATAAAATAAGGAAGGAGTATGAGATATTTGATGATTTTTCGAAAAAAAATAAAATGTCGGCTCAAAATTTGGGAACAGGTTTCAATTAATGTATAAGCTAGCCAAGCTTACAAAGCAGCACTCATTATCTGAGATTCAAAAATAAAATCGTGAAATATATCACTCCATTTACGTCTTATGAATGTTATCTGTATAAATTTTTAGTTATTTTAAATTTGTTTGCTATAAAATGATATAGTCACTGTTTCATTGTTAGAGATTCTTGAATTCCAAAAACTATATTAATTTTTTTTCATTTGCATAATGGCAAAACGGAGAGGAGCAAAAACAGAATGAAAACATTAGGTTAATTCAGAATTATTGACTAGTCATTGGGAATAATATTTGAAAAAAATTAAGAAATTTTACATTCAGAAACCAAAGAAATCGCTCTAACTCTGAAATTGGATTATGATGTTGTATTTATTCTCATAATATTCTCTATTATATGTTGGTAATTGCAATTTTATTATTAATAATTATAACTTGATGAATGAAATTATTCACCAGAAAATAAACACATTGTTCCATAGATAGAAAATTGACTAAATAATAAATATAATAAATAAATAATGAACAATTTTATCACTTCTGTTTTTTATGCTCTGACTAGTTTTCTTTTTCGTTTAACGGAATCTAGCTTTCCATTCCGGAAACTATTCGGGTCAATTTGATTTCAAAATATACATAGTTCTATTGAAAATTCAACAAAGGACTTAGTAGATTTTAAATCTTACATAACATAAATTGTTTACTTCTCAGAGAATCTTCTCTCATTTTTGTATATCAATTGTCATTGCAACGAGCAACAAATTCTTCCCATGCATTCTATATAGCTTGGTTGTTCTCGATAGATAGCATTCTATGGCAGTTTTCCTAGTGATGAAGAAATAAATGAATATATTTTTATATTACATGCTTGATATATTTTCCATAGATATTTATATTGAATGAAATTATTTTTTTTGTAATTGATTATCCAAATACATTGTTACGAATTTTTTTAAATTTAATTATATTTATTGCCTTGAACAGTGAAAAAATAAGGCAACGAATTTTTGGCAAAATTTAATCAAAGTGCAATAAAGCCTTGGTACCCAATGACAAATGAAGTAGAACCAACCATAAATCAGTATTAATATCCAATAAACGATCAGAATTAAATTAGAACTAAGAAAAATGTCTCTATTTCCTATAACAGTTTTGTACCTTTTTTGCTTAATTGTGTTGGTTCTCATTTTTAAATAAAATTATTTATAGTTTTTAGCAAATATAGTTGAATTATGCAAATAACATAAATAATATTTTATTCGATTTGTACTATTACCATGTTTATATAAATACATTGTTAATCATTATATAGCTATTCAATATGATTTTTTTAATTTTATGTAGTATTTGTAAACGTCCTATTCAAAGTTACGTAAGCAAAGATTTATTATATGATGTTATAAAATACTTACATGAATTACATAATTATATTTTATCTACCTTAGTTGTCTTCTCATTTAGAAAACTTGAACCATTCTGAAATGAAATAGACCACCATACCTACCTTTTGAGTGGTTTCGCTGTTGAAGT